>CM070770.1:297415290-298631124 GCA_036346955.1 Dipus sagitta | reverse complement strand
CTCTTAAGATTTTTGCAGTTTAGGGCTGGAGGGATGGCTTAGCGGTTAAGGCATTTGCCTGCAAGGCCAAAGGACCCAGGTTCGAATCTCCAGGACCCACGTTAGCCAGATGCACAAGGGGGCGGACATGTCTGAAGTTCGTTTACAGTGGCTGGAGGCCTTGATGTGCCCATTCTCAACATGTAACAGTCAATGCTCAAGAAACCTTTTTCTAAAGGAGTCAATGAAGTCAATAGCTAACTTTCCAAACATGGTTAGTATCCAAGCTTACTCATCAGCTACCAGAGGAAAATGTGAATAAACACTGCTAACACTTTTTACCAATTAGATCCTACAAAATTTAGTGAATAATTACATAAAGAGAAAAATGTTCATTAATAGTCATTATGGAAAGAATGTGCAAATTCCTCAAAAAACTAAAATATAATTTCCCTATGATTCAGTCATTTCTATACTCCAGTATATCATGGAAGATAAAATCATTATATAAAAAGGTACTTTCATTCCTATGTTTACTGCAGCACTATTAATAAATAGTTAAAATATGTCATCAACTTAGATGACTTTCAAAGAATGATGGATAAAGAAAATGTGCTATTTATTTCCACAATGATATGCTATTCCATCATAACTAAGGAGGAAATCTTGTTGCTCAGAGCAGCATGGATGGAACTAGAGGTCATGACCTCAAGTGAAATTAACTAGACATGTAAGGCACAGAAAGGGCTGTGGATAGAGTAGCAGATTCCCCAGTGACAACATAAGCCAAATGCACAAGGTGGCACATGCATGTGGAGCTCGTTTGCAGAGGCTGGAGGCCTTGGCCCACCCATCTCCCTCTATCTGCCTCTTTCCCTCTCAAATAAAAGACATGTATCATAGATTCTCACTCATTTGCGTAAACTATAAATTTTGTGTCAAAATGGAAAGAGATAGTGACTATAGATAGGGAAAGAATGTGAGGAGGGAGAAGGAATACAAGTTCAATAAAGGACACTCAAACACAGTGAGTGTGGAAGAATCACTTCTAGCTCATCTTTAGCACAGTGAGAAATTACTGGTCAAAATATGCTATACTTCAGAATGATGAAAGAGTACTAAAAATGATTGAAGTGATAGACAGAAATGGTAATTACCCTGATTTGATTGCTACACAGTACATGAGCACACTCTCTCTCATAAAAATGTACAAACATCACATTGCAAGCAAGCATCTTTAAACACTGAGCCACCTTCATGATAGCAGGCTGCAATATAAAAAAGTAAATACACGTGGGTATGGTGGCACAAGCCTTTAATTCCAGCACTCAGGAAGCAGAGGTAGGAGGATCGCTGTGAGTTCAAGGCCACCCTAAGACTACACAGTGAATTCCAGGTCAGCCTGGGCTAGATCCTACCTGGAAAAACCAAAGGGGGGTGGGGGGAGTAAATACAGGATGAAGAAACCAACCTGTTCTTCTGCTATTCTTGAAGTATTCTGAAGTTTTACTATTGTTTTATTAAAAGCCTTTTGCATTTCTTCCATTTGTTTTCGATACCTAAAGAGTAAGAATTGGTTTACATTAAATTTCATTTCTTATTCAGAACTGGACAAATAGTTCTGATCTTGATATATGACATGAATCCACTTTTCTTAAATGACTTTCTTAAGACTGTGCAATACAGTAACACAGGCACGGTATAACTAAGAGGTCCTAAACACCCAGTCTAGTCTATTCATCTCATTGCTATGTAAAATGTAATGATTTCTGTGATTCCTTTGGGGTAATTTGGGGTGGGGAAAGAAAGTGTGTATCCCCTTCAACAAATATATTTTACCAAAAAAGTATATGAATAAAAAAAGGAAGAAACCCACTTTAGGAAAGAATGTCTACTTAAATGACATCTATGTAGTCTCAGGCTGGCCTTGAACTCACAGCAATCCTCCTACCTCAGCCTCCAGGGAGCTGGGGGATTCAAGGTGTGAGTCACCATGCCTGGCTACAAATGACATATAATTAGTAGAACTTCAACTTAAGAGTATGATGAAAATGTGGTTTTTCAAGACTTTTGGACATTTGGTGCTTAGGTGATTGCAAACTATTGGCTGGGTGGTGGGGAGATTTCTGAGGAGAGATTCTGGACACTTGTGGGACAAAAATTAGTACACAGGTTTAAAAAATGGAGCACTGTGCCTTGAGTCTTAATTATTGCATAAGTGTATGGGCACTGCTTTGGCACTTAGCAATACAAGCATTATAAACATTAGAACTGGGATTCTATGGCCTGTATGAAGTACACAGTTTATAAGTTTTGCTTAACATTCACTCTTGTCTTGATATATCTAAGCTTATAAATGTTACCTGGTCAAGTTCCACTATAAGCTTTAGGTCTCTCTCTATATATACACACTTCTCATGTACCTGCTGGGAAATCAATCAGTAAAAATGGCTAAAAAAGAGAAAAGAAAGTGAAGCCAGGTATGCCAGTACATGACTCTAGTTCCAGTTGTTCAAGAACTGAAGTAGGAGATAACTTGAGCCCAGAAGTTCAAGCCTTATCTGGGCAACTCATTAAAAAATAAGGAAAGGAGAAAGTGGGTTACGATAATTCAAACTTCAAGTCCTACTAGTCTAATCATAAAGGTGCTGGGTCAATGAATGATACTTCTAAAACAAAAAGAAAGACAATCAATTACATAAGGCCTTTGATCAGAAGCTTTCCTTCTTTAGCTGACACTATGCTTACTTATAATGAGATAATTAAATCTCCTCCTGTAATCCATCATAGATCGATCATACTCAGCTATGAAACTTACCCGGTAAAATGGGTTGTGCTTACCTTTGGCTAAGCTCCTCCAGATAGCGACCACTAAGTGACATGTTGACTTCTAAGGCTTTAATACGATTATTAAGTCGCATAAATACTGATTCCTTTTGATTTGACCCATGTACAAGATTTCCATTAGCATATCCCAGATCAGTAGAATTTTGCAATTCAGCATAGAAATCTGTGGCTGTCCTCTGTAATCCTTTCAGAAGGGCATCTTCTGGAGACTGTTCATCCTCTTTTACTTCAGACAATGAAGAAGGATCCACAACCGGGGTCAGTACTGGCTTTGGTATGTCAACTATGTTCAGTTTGCTATCCCCATCTTCACTATTTGGAATAGCGGCTGTGTTTATAGGTGGTACTACTGTTTCAGATAGTTTTGTGATAATTTGCATGGAGGTCACATCTTCTTTGACAGTGCTGTCCACTACCTCATAGACAGCAGACAGCTTCTCTACAGAACTGAAGCTCTCGGATTTTTTTTCTGTTTCACTATCAACCTCAACAGAACTCTCGTGGGGAATAACTTGTGATGGTGTATACCCTGTTTCGTGTTTAGCAGACTCAGATCCTCCTATTTGAGAAGATGAATTGATTTCTGGAGTAGTATCTAAGAGAAGAGACTGTGAAAGAGTATGAGGATGGCTTGGTTCAAGTTCAATTACATCCACAGTGTGATTTATCAAATCAGCTTGGTTCATACTACTTAAATCATCAAGAACAATAATTTCAGTTTCTTTTTCCACATATTTGCTGTCCAATTCTCCATTTGGAGGTTGCAGCACTGAAACATCTGCTGATTCTGCAGGAAGTAATAATGGTGGCTGAGCTGACACACTATCATCTTTCCTCATAGCAGCTCTGCTACGCTGCCGGTAAAGAGCAATTCTAACTGAACACCATTTATATATGTACTCTGAAAAGCTAGAAATACAACAAACTGTGGTCAGCTCACTACAAAGGATTTGTGTCTCAGACTCAAACCAGGATGATGATTCATCTTCCTGTTCACCACTGCCCAAAAGGGTCACTGTGGATGGACTCGTTTCCTCCTCTTCCTCTTGAACTAGTTGTACAATTGGACTTTCTTTGGGGGCATCCGGTGTTGATGGTTCTGTGCCATGAATATTTACTTTGGTGATTATCTGCCTACAAATGTATATATCATAATTACAAATCACTTTAATAAGAAATCTAAAGTTAAAGCACATTTATGGAAAAAATACATTATATATAAAATAAAGACTGGGATTACAGAAGAAATGATAAGCACAAAACATACTCAAATATTATACTGGATGAGTCTTTCCCCTATGAAATATTTTCATGATAAAAAATGTTACTCAGAAATGGTAACACAAAGTCCACTACCAAGTTGTCAACTTGATGACTCAAACCACCATATTTACCTTAGCAATCTTGCTTTCTTTTAATCTGTTAAGTCTCTAGATAATACTTGCATTACCTAAATGTAAAGTGTCCCTTTCTTTACATAAACACTTAATAACTCTTTAGGATTCTTATCACTCTTTACAGATTATAAATAAGCTACCCAAGAGCTGGAACTAAAACCCAAGATGCTTAATTCTATCTTCAAAAGGCAGCTATCTTTCTAAAGTTAATGTTTCTATAGATGATGGAAGGAATTCCAACACATATGAGATTATATACTTCAGGGATATATAATCTTAATATCATCTGGGCTAATTTTCTTATTTAGAAACAAATACTTGACCACTTCAATAAAAATTCCTGGCTTATCATAAACAGTGCCATTAATTCTATACCATTATTAGCTTACTATGGTAATATGAATGCCACAAAGAGTACATTTCTTCACACACAAATTTTCTTACTTTTAAAAACCACTACCAGGAAATGTTTCCAAATACAGACTATTGCCACGATTCCAAACACAGAAGGGATAAACAGGATTTAAATGGGGAGCTTTCATTTTGCTGACACCAAAATTCTAAATAGATCAAGATAAAATATGATTCTCTCAATAGAAAGTTATCTATAGCCATATAGTAATACATACTATGTGGCAGATCACTTATTATCCACAGAAACTGTGGCAGTAAAAGAAGGAATGTCTGAAGGGAAAGAAGAAACACTACATCTAACAAATATTAAGTTACATACCACTCTATATAATCAGTTATATTAAAAATCAGAAAATAATTTAGCTTTTTGTAGTAACTTTTAGCAGTCACATCCCACATAAGATTCTTTCATTTTTATTTTTCCAATGGATTGATATATAAAACAGTGTAAAACAGAGGTAAAAATTATGCAAAGTTGTCTATTAAGCCTGGTGTGAAGGCACACACCTGTATTCCCAGCACTTGGGAGGCAGGACAGGAAGATCACAAGTTTGAGTCCAGCCTGGGCTACACAGAAGGGATCCTGTCTCAGTACTATCCTTTCCTTCCTAACAGAAGTGGAATCTATTAAAAAGCCAATGTGGAGAAGTTAAAACTGTCTCTGCTGCATGGGCCTGTTGTGGTATCTTGTAAATATATATATATACATATATACATGTATATATATATATATATATATATATATATATATATACACACACATATATATGCATATAAATAATAGTTTTTAGAACAAAGGTAATATATTGTTAGCTGAAAAAAACTAGTTACAAAATCAAGAACAGCAGCTACAACTCCACGTAATTAGAAACACTAGGAATGACTCCATCACTAACAGATTCCCTAGTTCCTTTCAGGAACCAGTAACACATGCTGTATTTTCTTCCCAATCACCCAATGAATATTTTCAGTCATTTTCAGATTAACAGGAAGAATGTAAATATCTTACTGTGCTCTTCAAAGCACAAAAATACCATGTTCAAATCAGTATGGTACTTAGGAATTATAGTTCAGAGCATATCCAATGAAGTTTTCATTGCTTACCACCTTTAAATATTTCAAGTTCAAATAAACTCTCAAGTACAATTCTTAAGAGAAAAAAGGGCTTTAAAAGTTTTACACAATAATCACACCCCATTAACGAAATCATTATGAGCTTATATTTTATTATAGATAAAATATTCTAAAAATGGAAATGTCTCCAGCAGAAACAGACCAAAAAATGAGGATATCTTATCTGTTGTATTACCTACATATGTATCCCTTGCCCAAAGTGCCTCACTACAAAAGGTCTATCCAAATCACTTTCAGAAAAGGAACACGTTAAGAGTCTGCTGTATGACAAACATTATTCAAGAACCAGTGCTTTAGGTATTTTGAAGTTTTAGCTTTCCAAGACACCACACATGTAATCAATACTTTAGAACTTGAACTTAATAAAAATGGGGCCTCTCAAATTTTCTTCAAGCCTATACCTAATTATCTTTAGCAAGAAAATACTATTTGTAAGAGGAAAGAGTATTGTAAATAATGAAAGTAATATATAATATCAAAGCAACACGTTTGGTTTGGAGTGAAGTATATTTTAGTGTACATGAATACTAACAAGAAAAATCAACTCAGAAGTATTGTAAGTGGCTATAATATGTCTGTCCTATTATTATTCAGGCTCCATGTAGACAATCATTTTATATATAAATGACAAGCTCCTTTTTTTTGTACTAGTACACTTGCCTATCCATTTTAACAGAACTATATTTAATATCACAGTATGACTTACTCGGGTGATGGAACAGGAGTTGGAACAGGAGTTGATTCAGGCATTTTAGGTGGAGTTGTGGCAGTGGCATTCTCAGATATACTTTTATTTCCTATTTTAAGAAAGATGCCAATATTGAGTTCAATTTGTAAAAGCTGAACCATGAAAATATTTCACTATAACAAATACAGAACTTTAGTTTACTAGGGGAGGAGACAAAGGTTTACTTCAGATTTTAAAAAATTTAAGCTCAGGGCTGGAGAGATGGCTTAGCGGTTAAGTGCTTGCCTGTGAAGCCTAAGGATCCCAGTTCAAGGCTCGATTCCCCAGTACCTATGAAAGCCAGATACATAAGGGGCACATGCGTCTGGAGTTCATTTGCAGTGGCTGGAGGCCCTGATGAGCCCATTCTCTCTCTTTCTCTGTCTGTCACTCTCAAATAAATAAATAAAACTAAGAAAAAAACTAAGCTCCCTTACACATGATCATACAAGATCACAGCTATAAGTAATATATATTATTTTTTTTCTGATGATCATGGATTTAATGTAATCCTAATGATTAATATGCACTGTAGACCTGAGAAATGTTATTAAAGACTCAAGAAATAAGTGGTCATTTTAAAGTTTGTACTTGGAACACAAAAGGCATATTCTTTTCTCTTTGCTGGTAATATTTGCCATTATATAAAGAAAAACTTATCTTTAAATAATATTGAATAGCTATTTGATATGTGAAAGGAAGCAAATTTGAAATACTATTATGGCACTGGATTCTCAGAAAAGAGATAAAGAGATAGAATCATTCCTATTATAGCTGGGTAGAATTTTAAAAAACAAATTAAGTTGATTGTGGACAGTGGTTTACACCTGTAATCCCAGGCACTAGGCAGGCTAGGGCGGGGGATCCTAAATTCAGCCCTGTCTGAAAACTTGAAACCTTGTCTCAAAAATCAAGCTTAAAAAAGGGCTAGGTGTACAGCTCACTGGAAGAGCACTTCCTGACTAGCTGGTGTGATGCCTGGGTTTTAATCAACAGTAATGAAAAAAAAATCACAAATTTTAGGCAATCTAAGTCTTTTTATAAAAAAGAACTTGTGAAATTCAAATAAACATTGATTATATAAAGACTTAAATTCCTTTGAATCACTTCTATTAATAAATAAAGATTCCAGTTTTCTTGGCTCATTACTTACTTTTTCTAACTAAAAGCACCCATAACGTACCAGCTTTTTAGAAGACCCATAAAATGATTAGGTACCTTCTGTCAAGTCTTCAGTTTTTGCTCCCAGAATATTAGCAGCAATATTCACCATATTTAGAATGGCATCTAAAACAAAATTCAATCAGAAAACAATACCAATACACCTAAGTAGTCTATTTAAATACCAGTCCAAAAAATATGTAACTGTCTTGTCTTTTAATCTTCTGACTAGCTGAACCATGAAAACATTTCACTGTAACAAATATAGAACTTTAGTTTACTAGGGGAGGAGACAAAGGTCAAAAATATTTACTACTGCATTTAAAAAAAAAAATCTAAGCTCCCTTACACAAGATCACACAAGATCACAACCATAAGTAATGCATATTATTTTTTTCTCTGATTATGGATTTAGTGTAATCCTAATGATTAATATGCACTCTAGACCTGAAAAATGGCATTAGAGAATCAGGAAATAAGTGGTCATTTTAAAGTTTGTACTTGGAACACAAAATGGCATATTTTTTCTCTTTGCTGATATTTGCCATTATCTAAAGTTAAATAAAAAATGCAGCATGGTGACGCACGCCTTTAATCCTAGCACTTGGGAGGCAGAGATAAGAGGATCACCATGAGTTCAAGGCCACCCTGAGACTACATAGTGAATTCTAGGTCAGCCTGGGCTAGAGTGAAACCCTACCTCAAAAAACAAAAAACAAAACAAAACAAAAAAAGGCAGCCTAATTAATATAGGACAAAAATAAATTTTTGCCAGAATATAAAGTATAAGTTTGAACTTTTATGTTTCAGAGGAATTTTTTTAAAGTTTTTCGAGGTAGGGTCTCACTGTAGTCCAGGCTGACCTGGACTAGAATTCACTATGTAGTTCCAGAGTGACCTCGAACTCAAGGCGATCCTCCCACCTCTGCCTCCCAAGTGCTGGGATTAAAGATGTGCACCACCACGCCTGGCTCAGAAGGAATTTTTATTTAAAATGTTTTTGTCATAAAGTTTCCCCAAACCTTTTACTAAATGCTATGTTTATCCTATTATGAAATTCAAGCACAATTCTGCCAGGCATGGCGGCACACACCTTTAATCCCAGCACTCGGGAGGCAGATGTAGGAGGATCGCCATGAGTTTGAGACCACACAGAGACTACATAGTTAAATTCCAGGTCAGTCTGGACCAAAGTGAGACCCTAACTCAAAAAACCAAAAAAAAAAAAAAAAAAACAAAACAAAACAAACAAAAAAAAAAACCAAGCATAATTCAATATATAGAACACACTAAGGCATGAGGAAATACAATGACTAAAACCATACTTTAAATGTTTTTAAAGTTCTGTAGTTTAAACAAAAACAAAACAAAACAAAAACTTACAAAAACAAAGCAATTTCCTAAGTGATTACCACAGGTCAAAAATAAAATGGTGTGGGCTAGAGAGGTGGCTTAGCAGTTAAATCACTTGCCTATGAAGCCTAAGGACCCATGTTTGACTCCTGAAATCCCAAATAAGCCATATAAACAAGGTGATACATGTGCAATGTCAGGCATGCACAAAAGGTGGCGCAAGTGTCTGGATTTCAATTACAGCAGCTGAAGGCCCTGGCTCGCCAATTCTCTCTCTCTCATTTTGTTTTTTTGTTTTTTTGTTTTTTTTTTCGAGGCAGGGTCTCACTCTAGCTCAGGCTGACCTGGAATTCACTGTGGAGTCTCAGGGTGGCCTCGAACTCACAGCGATCCTCCTACCTCTGCCTCCCAAGTGCTGGGATTAAAGGTGTGTGCCACTACGCCCGGCCTCTCTCTCTCATTTTAAAAAACAAAGGCCAGGCTATTGGGCTTGCTTCAAAAAAAAAAAAAATGGTGCGCTTATTATTCAAAGAGCAGAAAAAATTTCAACTATTAGCATATAATACTGGTGGGTTGCACAAATCCTAATTGATGATGCAAGTTTCTTTGATATCTAAAAGCTCACTGGCAAAATAGCAATGTTTTCTGGCTTTTAGCACACAAACTCTTTTGTGATTTATCTGGATGGGGCAGATTAGTTAAAAATTAAAGTAATAAAATGAGTGTTATAGGTAGAACAATTTGCACGTTTGGTAATTCTAACTCTTTCTCCCAACTCCCCAGCATTGGTATATCTGGTTAATGAATTAAAAGTGGTACAAGCCTCCATAATCTTTATAGATACATGAGAACCACAAAAAGAAAGAGCTCCAAGAAGCTGGTGATGGGAACAATGTATCTTCTAGGTATGTGATAGAAGTTCAGAAGAAATAACTTCTACCCTATTCTGATATTTGGGCCTGTACTAGTAGATAATTTTCCAGCATCAAGACCTAATTCTGTAAATACCTCCTATGTTTCAGGAGAAAATGGATCTCTGTTTGAGAAGTGACAGCTGGGCTAGAGAGATGGCTCAGTGGTTAAGGGACTTGCCTGCAGTACCTAAGGACCTGGGGTTCAATTCCCCAGTACCCAGATGAAGACAGATGCACAAAGTGGTGCATGCAACTGGAGTTCATTTGCAGTGGCTATAGGCCATGGTGTACCCTTACTCAATTCCTCCCTCTCTCTGTATCTGTTTGCAAATAAATGAAATAAAATTAATTTTTAAAAAGTGATAGCTATAGTTCAGTAGTGCTAGCTACTTTGTTTCCAATCATTACAATAACATAAAAGCTTTATGTCTGCCTTTGTAATATCTTGCCCTTGTATTAGGCAAACCAGCAAACAGAGAGGTTGCCCTGATTCTTGCTATGGAGATGCCTCAGCTTAAGATAATGACAGTAACTGAAATTCTTATCTCTCACAAGCCAAGATAAAGTCAGGAAGGAAACTGCTTCTTCTTTATAAACCCACCTTTAATACCCACTGATAGCTCACTATCTAACACTGCCTCCTAAAGTTCAGTCAAAACTGCTTTAGAAATGTCAAATTTCTGGATCAATAGTCTACAGTACCTTCTGTTCAAAATTAAATTTAATTAAGATTTCAAATCTGGAGGCATCATTAAAGAATTCAATGAAAGAACAGGTGTATTAATGTGTGTAAAGAACTTTTAGTTGGTCTGATTTTTGTGAACCTGAATTTTAATATTAATAAAATATGTACTATACATCATTTAAAAATACTACTTATCATCATTTCAGGGGAATCACTTGGTAACAAAAGTTGAATTTGGGTATTTTCTACTTTTCTCAGCCCATCTAACTAAATAAAATAATTCCCCTGAAATATGCACAAAACACAGCCTAAGGATCTTTTTCTTTGTGTCTTTTGAGACAAAGCAGCATTGTGAGTATTCCACTCTGGACATTCTCAACTTACAGCCAAAGGTAGGACAGTTTTATACCATGATGAGCCACTAATAAGTCTTTAGAATAAACTGAAGTAATAATTGCAATATAATCTCAAACTAGACTAACCACCTCCTCATTTTTCTTAGAAGAGTCAAGACCTCTGAGTTGGGAGAATTACCTATCCTGCCTCATTCCTTTAGGAGACAAATGCCTCAAGGGACCAAACATATCTCCATTATTACTGACTTTCCAACACACTAATGGCTCTTTTTGTCACAGAAAAGAAACTTTTGTCTAGCATGCTGAGCCTGAGGGGCTTATATCTATGCTTCTATACCAAGACAAACAAATTGAAATGCTTTTGAAACACTTCTTTCTATGTCAATTTAGCTTTCTCTGGCTAACTACTTCTGCTTGTTTTATCACCCTATTTTTTTTTCATAAAAATACTCTTACTTTAAAACCACATTGTGGGGCTGGAAGATGGCTTAGTGGTTAAGGCATTTGCCTGAAAAGCCAAAGGACTGAGGTACAATTCCCCAGGACCCACGATAGCCAGATGCACTGGGGCGCACGAGTCTGGAGTTCATTTGCAGGGGCTGGAGCCCTGGCACACCCATTCTCTCTCTCTCTCTCTCCCTCCCTCCCTCCCTCCCTCCTTTTCTCTCTCTTTCTCTCTCTCTTTCTCTCTCCCTCCCTCCCCCCTCCTTGTCAAATAATTAAATAAATAACCACATTATGTCTTAGACATGTACAAGTATATACTAATTGTTAGCAGACATGGAGATTTCAACAAATGTAGACCATTTATCGCAGATTTATGAGAATATCAAAGTAATAAGCCACTGGTAAATCCACATGACAAAGCACAAGGGAAGCAGAGTGAGATGGAGAATTCTTACTGATGTAAAAGACTGAAATGTTTTACTGCAAGAGTATAAGCCAAAGAATCAGGTAGAAGAGGTGCCCAAAATGGCATATACATGCTGCTAAACATGTTGTTCTAAGACAGTGGTTCCTCCATTTTTATTTAATATATTTTTAATTTTTTTGTTTATTTTTATTTATTGATTTGAGAGTGATAGACAGAGAGAGAGAGAGAGATAGAAAGAGAGAGAATGGGCACACCAGGGCTTCCAGCCACTGCAAACGAACTCCAGACGCATGCACCCCCTTGTGCATCTGGCTAACATGAGTCCTGGGGAATCAAGCTTCAAACCGAGGTCCTTAGGCTTCACAGGCAAGCACTTAACCACTAAGCCATCTCTCCAGCCTGGTTCCTACATTTTTAAAAGTCAAAGATATGTAGATGTACAGTTTGTATGCTCTTGACAACCAAGTCTCACTAGAAGCAACATGCTTTGGTGGTGATATATAATCCTGTAAATACTAACTACAGATTGAATATTCCTAATCCAAAAATACCGTGAAATCCAACACACTTCAAAATCTGTTTGAACAATGGCATAACATATGACCTAATATGATGGACCATACTCAAAATTCAGACACTCTCAAAATACTGTTTAAATTGCCTTGCGGCTATGAAATAAGGGAATTTAGTGTTTAGACTTATATCTTATCCTTAAGACATCTCATTAGGGCTAGAGAGAGAGTTTGGTGGTTAAGGCACTTGCCTGCAAAGCCAAAGGACCCAGGTTCAATTCCCCAGTACCCACATAAAGCCAGATGCACAAGGTGGCACATACATCTGGAATTCATTTGTAATAGATAGAGGCCCTGGGCATGCCCATTCTCTCTCTCCCCCCATATAAATAAATAAATATTTTTAAAAGATAGCTTATTATGCATATGAGAGTATTCCAAAATCCAAATTGTAAAATAATTCTGGTTTTAAGTATTTCAAATAAGAGATGTGTAGTCAAAAGTTAATGGAAAATATGGTGCATCTATTAAGATTAAAACCACAAATTTTTGTTTTATAGATATCATGCCCACAATAAAAACAAGGAAAGACTGAATGCAATGGTGCATGCCTCTTAAATCCAGCACTCAGTTACTAGAGGCAAGAGGCTCACAAGTTTGAAGGCAGAGTGGGATACACAGCCAAAACCCATCTCAAAAATTAGGGGCTAGAAGTATAGATCAACAGTAGCATGCTGACCTGTATGCACAAAGCCCTGGGTTTGATCCTTAGCACCACATGTTCAGAGAAGATAAGAATAAAGATACCAGGTTTAATATAAGCAAACTTAAAGTCAATTTAGAAATTCCAAACAGAACATTCTGGTTCTAGACACCAGCTCTTTGGCCAAATTCCACCCTATGCTTACATGATTAATTTTTGTACCTGAGAGGCTTATAGCTAAGTAAGATTAAAATACAATCTCATTTTCTTCAGAGAAGACTGCAAGAATATAGCATAAAAGGCAGCAATGTGGGCCAGATCAGTAAATATAGGGCAGCAAGTCTTAATACTTAGTTCTCACTGCCTCTCTTATTATGACACTTCAACAAACGAGGATCATCTTAAAGTCTTTTTCATACTTTAGTACAACTAATATCTCCCTGATCATACTATTTTACTACACAAATCCTTTTAACACCTAGAACACTGGAAAGTAAATGGACCACACTTCCAGATTCATAGAAAAAAGAAACAAAAAAGTGGGAAACCAAGACACCTTTTAGAAAAAAAAGAATCAGGGCCAAAATCATATTGTATGTCTTCTTTTTCCTTTACCCTAGCCCATAAATCCCTAACCCTAATCCTGTATGTCTTCTCAATTAAAATAATATAATAGTCAGCAAGAGATTATAAAGAGGGAAATGATTTTCACTGACATACAGTTACATTTTAATGTATCCAGAAACCAATCCCATAGAAATAAAGAAAAATAAAATTCAGACTATTAATAGGGCTTTCCTTTATCTGAAACTTGGCAAGGCACTAATCACCTTCCTAAGGTGTTCTTTCCTGCCTAGTAACCATGAGTAGCAACACATCTTTTAGTTTGGTGCTACTTTTCTGATTCTTTTTTTTTTTTAAGATGATTCCTTAGAATTTGTTCACTAAAAATAATGACTATTACATAACACATACAATAAACATAAAATTAAGAATAAAAACTGATACTAATAACCACACATATAATACAGCATCATGTCTTTCTTAAAACTGGCTACATCATATAACAGTGAATATACCCATTTTTATATCACCAACCACATAGTAAGGAATCCTACAGAAAAGTAGCTACAGATCTAAAAACTCAAAAGTTAGCAACAAGATCTGGGACTGTAGCTCCGTAGTAGAGTGCTTGCCTGACATAAGTGGTGGTCAAAGCTCAATCCTCAGTAACATACCTTCCACCCCTCAAAAAAAGGTTAATAATAAATTTAACTAAACATATTGAACTAAATGAAACAAATATTACATAAAAGGATTCTTCCTGCATGTCTTTTTTTTCTATTTATTTGATTATTTGAGAGACAGGGAGAGAATGAGGTACACCAGGGCCTCTAGCTGCTGCAAACAAACTTCACATACATGTGCCACCATGTGCATCTGGCTTACGTGGACACTTTTAACACCCTTATTCCCATCCCTAGGAAATTCTACTGAAGTCCACATATTTTTTTTGAAGTCCACATTCTTTATGGAGAGGAGCAGAAAAGAGATAGATGGAAAGGTGTGATGAAAAGAAAAGGAAGTGACTCTTGATTCCATACACATGACCTTAAATTATCTACCCAAGTATACACACTATTGGTTGAGTATCTAAAATAGCCATAAAGTCAATGTTCACATTGAAACTGGTTTCAGGGCATTTAATTCATCACTGAGTAAAAGATACAGGCATCTAGGCTCTATTTTACTTAGCTATTTTTATTCAGTTTAATTATTAATCTCCAAATCCAGGGAAACCTCCTTATAGTTAATTTTATTTCAAGAATAACCAAGTAACATTAAAATATATCTAGCCAAATTCTAATAGCAAAAATAATGTGGCAGTTAGGTAAAGTTCTTTCTAGTAGTCTCCTTAGTTAGCCTATCACTAAGTTCACACACTAATTTGGGGAGACAACAAAGTAAGCCAGTAGGCATCTTGGTCATTTCCTTACACTACAATAAGTAAAATTTTGGGCTGGAGAAATGGCGTAGTAGTAAAGGCATTTGCCTGGAAAGCCTAAGGACTCAAGTCCAATTCCCCAGAACCCACGTAAGCCAGATGCACAAGGTAGTGCATGCGTCTGAAGTTCATTTGCAGTGCCTAGAGGCTCTGGTACACCCATTATCTCTCTCTCTCTCAGATAAAAAAAAAATTTTTTTTTTAAAAAGAAAATTACTATAATGACTGGTACTTGTAAGTATAAAGTTCTACATTTTGTAGTTCAAGAAAAAACTAACTATATGTACAGGTTAACAAATCTGCATTCACAACAATTTCACTGATGCATTCTTTAATAATTTTCTCCAAATAATTTCACAATTAACTTTTCTTTACTACAAGGAATGTGCCCTGAAATTTGTTTTTAAAATTGAGAGAAGCAACATCTTTACCATGTTTGTGCTGTTTTCTCTTTCTTTTTACCTATTCTATTTCATCCCCATATAAATACCATTTAAATTCAAGCATCTTTGATTTTAATTAAAAGCTCAACCTGGAGAGTAGAACTAGTGTGAACTATACCAGAAGACTCATGTCAGAATAAAATTAATTGAGAAATACTTTAATAGAGTCAAGTTAAGAATACTCACTTGTAGCAGAACCAAGAAGATTTTTTGATGATTTATCCTCCACAGTACTATAATCCAGTGGATAATCTATTTTAAAGAGAATATAAAGATAACTGTGCTGAGAACTAGTTCCAGTAACATATTTAAAAGTTAATGTTCTATCAGAGCCCACTGACACTTAAGACATCTTATATAAATAGTAGCTGTATATCTAAAACACATTCACGAAAAGAAAATAAGATGCAGAAGCCATGTAACACACATGTAAGATGTAAGCCAAAGAAAGTACAATAAATTTTAAGTTATCAGACTTACGGATTCAATATACTTTTCTATCCCTTAGTCAAAGTCTTCATATGTTTTATGGGAAAATAACAAAATAAAATTTAGATTGATGTTTATTATATATTTTAATTAGCTTAAATTGCTTATTATTTACTCTTAAGGATTTGATCAGAAAAAAAAAGGAAGGGCTACAAAACTTTCCTCCATCCCTTCAGGTTTATATATAAGAGTCTCAATAGCTCAGTTCTCAAAGGGCTTACTCCTAGGCTCAGGGCAAATCAAAGGAATTAATGCTCCTTTCTACTGTTTCCATTACCTTGTGATTTTATCAGGTTCTTAGGCCTGTAATAGGTATATAGTCATAATTTGTAGCACTTACATTATAGAACTGAATTCCAGTTACAAATTGCTGACTGATAAACTTGGAACACAATATAGTGTACAAAGCATTCACATCACATGATGAGTTTAAAAAGGCTTTGGTACAAGGGCTACCAATAATGAAATAATGAAGAAAAAAAACTAAAGTAATCTATGATTCACAATTTACTATCAGGTTATAAAAAGGAAAAAAAAAGATCCTAATATTCACCTATTAAAGTCACTTACCATAGTCTTCATCAAATAGTTCTTGACGCTCTGACTGATACTGGGAGTCAGCAATTTCTTCATATTCTTCCACCATGCTAGTACCAAACACTCTAAAAACAATTATATTGCAGACTTCCATTAAAACAAACAAACAAAAATACTAGGTCTCATCTTTCTACCATACATAACAAACTAATTCTAACTAATGTTTAAGATCTACTATTATTAGCTATTTTTTAAAATTCAGTCACCAACTGCTCCCATTAAAATGTGAAATTAACTTTTTAAAGCATTTAAAACATAATGACCATTTTTTTTCTATTAAAGTGTTCTCATGTATTACCAACATGGTAAAACAGAAAGTAAACTAAATCAAATAACAAAATTTATTATTTAAAAAACCACCTTGATATTTTTCCAAAATATACTCAAGAGAAAGGTTTAATAACATACTGCTATATCAACTTCACATAAGAGAAAGTTATCTCTTTACTTTGTATATATTAAGAATTTTGTATTAGTTGTAAAAATTGTAAATATACTTTGTTCTGTATTACCTTATAAGACTTAAAGGACAAAAGTGCTCTGATCCAAAATGTGATACTAACTCCACCTGAAAATAAAAGCACATGAAATGGAAAGCCAGCACAGTACCTGTAGGATTCATGATATACTCAGCCTTTTCATTACAGCATATCTAAAAATAAAAGTCCTCATTTCCCCAAAAATCAAAACTTGTAAACTTTTGCTTTTTTGTAATGCATTACTATGCCATGCTCTGTTATTCAATATTGCAAAAGAGAAGGTTGCTAACCTTTATGTATTTGATGAACATCTGAGGCAAGAAAAGGAAAAGAAAAAGAAATCAGTTCCAAAGTCTGGGTAACATGCCACAAAGCAACTCTATTTGTAAACCATATGGTGTAAAGTATAGAAAGTAATGTACTGTGATGGATAACATTGTAGTACTCTTAATTCTTTGCAAAAATGAAAGCAATGATTTTAATTTTTTTTAACCATCACAAGAAAGTATAATTTGAGTATCTATAATGAAATGAATTAACTTTAAGCTTACAGTTAAATAATTTGAAATCCATTGCTGTTACCATATTAAACATATAAAGCATTCTAAAAATAATGAATAATTTCAAAACAGTAGCTGTGTCTTATTACTACAGATTATAGCTATTAATCATGTATGTATCTCTAGATGGATTTATATATTAGTACGTACACTGAAACATAAATGTATATATCATTAATACATAATGACAAAAAGACTGGCTAATACATTATGAAATGTTTCCTATAGTTGTATAATATTGGATACCATTTGTTTTAGGGAGATCATGAAAGCTTGGTATTCTATGATATTTTAAGTACAACATACAGAAGTGAAAGATCTATCACTTATAAAATGCAAGTATAAAAAAGCAATTTATAGATCTGCATTTAGTTCTTTAACGATGGAGATTATCTAAGCAAATATGTGCTTGTGTTTAGGCAGTATTCATCAACATGCAGAGAGTTTTACACGGCAATTTGTATACCACCAATAAAATAATCTTCTAATATTAACAAAACAGATGGTAGAAAGAATGAGCCTCAGGAATGATATATCATTTCCTCCTCACAGTGTACAAGGCAGGCCATATGAAGCCATTAAATAACTGTGTCAGTATTCATGAATTTATTTTGAAAGGAAACTGAAGATATTCTTCCCTGTTCTCCAAACTTTTAAATTGCTAGCAAAAAAAAAAAAAAAAAAGCCAATGCATTTTCAAAATAGAATTTATTAGCATTCTTATACCAAAACTAAGAATACTACAAGTTTATCCATTTATAGAAGTCAATTTGATACATGCTTTAAAAGGAGATAGTAAAATCCCACAAGACAAAATTAAGTAGCTAATAGTTCTTATTATTTAAAGAAAGATAGAAAATAGAACTGTTGCCATCCCCAATAAGTCATATTAATACAATGGTACTTTAAGGTGTAGCCATTATTTTAAAGAAAAAGGTGGTAGGAACAATTGAGAGAAAGTCCTTTATTTTCTAAATTCAACTCAAGAATAACTCTATACTTGATTCACTGGCAGAGAAAGCAATGTGAATAATTAACGTGTCTAAAAGTTTTCTTGTTTTAAAAGTGATAAATAGAAAGTTTCTTTTGGGCTTGGAGAGGTGGCTAAGCAGTTAAGGCGCTTGCCTACAAAGCCAAAGGACCCAGGTTCGACTCTCCAGGACCCACATAAGCCAGATACACAAGGGGGCGCACGCATTTGGAGTTTGTTTGCAATGGCTGGAGGCCCTGGCGAGGCCATTCTCTCTCTACCTACCTATTTCTGTATATCTCTCTCTCTCAAATAAAGTATTTTTTTAAAAAGTTTCTTTCGACTAAACAAAAGAAAGGACAAAAGCCATAAAACCAAATAATTATATATTAAAATTTGACTAATTGGGCTGGAGAGATGGCTAAGTGGTTTTAAGGAACTTGCTTGCAAAGCTTGATGGCCTGGATTTAATTCCCCTAGTACATGTAAAGCCAGTTGCACAAAGTGGTGCATGCGTCTGGAGTTCATTTGCAGCAGCAAGAGGCCCTGGTATACCCATTTGTTTTTTTTCTCTCTCTATATATATATCTCTCTTTGCAACTAATCTAGGGATGAGATTTTTAACAAAGTTAAAATAATCAGACCTGGGCTGGAGAAATGGCTTAGCAGTTAAGGCATTTGGCCTGCAAAGCCTAAGGACCCAGGTATGATTCCCCAGGACCCATGTTAAGCCAGATGCACTAGTGGCACATGTGTCTGGAGATTGTTTGCAGAAGCTAGAGGCCCTGGCATGTCCATTCTCTCTTTCTGCCTCTTTCTATCATAAATAAATGAATAAATAAGTAAATAATAAGATCATCAGACCTACTTAGAAGACTTCAATGGCAACAAAATGTTTGGCATTTCAAAACAGAAATAATACTACTAAGATAGATGCAAAGACTAGCTGGGCATGGGGTGCATCCCTCTACCTCCAGAACTAAGGAGGTAAAAAGGCAGGAGGATCAGGATTCAGGGGCAGTCTCCACTAAACACTAATTTAAACAAAAAACAAAAACCATTAAGAGTTATAAGCTGGAAATTGATCAAATAAAAAGTTGTCTAAGATTACTACTAATATAAAAAAAGACTGTATGTAATATGTCTCATCAAATAATATGACTAAGTAATACTTAGTTAAATGGTTTCATCATGAGTGTCCTCTGAATCTGCCTGATTTCTAAATGGGCAGGATGAATAACAGGAATAGTTTCTTTATAGAAAGCAGTCTTATATATATAAAGATTACCTTCACATATTTTGCATACAACTGTTCATCTAAAGGGAAACTCTGGACAGTCCGCTCATCTCTGCCATGGAACGTACCCAGCTTAATCCATTTATTTGTGGGATATCTAGAAAATAAAAATGAATATGACCTATAAATTTTTTTCTCTCAAGTTGAACATACTGACTTTATTTAAATAGGTTTTTACAAAAAATTGACAGGTTAAATTTCAATGTGAAACAATTGCTTGAAAAATCTTACTATTAATAGAATGAAGACAAGCAAAAGACAAAAAGTAGGACCAGGACAACTCTGAGGGGTCTGAATACTTCCTGGACATTTTAAAACAGAAAATAACCAAGAGATACTGAAGAAGTGAAGGAAGCTATTATCACATCCTGGCAGTGATGATGTGCATATATGATGATGCACAATATGAACATGGTGCTTATAGAAAGCAAGTTAGTAATAAAAAAACTTTTACCATATATAATTGGCATATCTTACAAAGCTTATTCCTTTAAAAGGGAATCTAATATAGTCTAAACTTGTTCATAGTATGTGAACAGCTCAGCAAAATGAGCCCACTCTTTTCTATTTCTCATCTTAAAAAATGCACCTGCTTTTAGCTGGGCGTGGTGGCACATGCCCTTAATCCCAGCATTGAGGAGGCAAAGGTAGGAGGATCACCATGAGTTCAAGACCACCCTGAGACTACATAGTGAATTCCAGGTGAGCCTGGACTAGCGTGAGGCCCTACCTCAAACCCCCCCCCCCAAAAAAAAATTCACCTGCTTTGTCAGAGCTGAGAACATCCATTTGACACATAAAAACATCTAGCTTAAAGGAAGTACTCAAGAAAAAGTTAGTATTGGAATAGTAAAGGGAATGCACAAGAGATTTTGAAACTGCCTTCCAAAACTATACTCATTTATAGGGGAAACCAACTGCTCTATAATTGGACTGGAGGCCTGCTCCATGAGAGGGAATACATCCCTGATACTGAAAACCTACCACAGGGGGAGTCATGAGCCCTAGGGTTATAACATCTGCTGGTGTCTGGCTAAATGAATATACTATGCTCAACAAACTAGAGAAGCTTCTCTTTTCAGATGGCAGTGACCTTAGGATGACTCAGAAGGCATCATGGTGCTGGAAAGAAGTGACCGGAGTGCTCAGTACTACAATATCTCTATTGCACCTTCCAAGGCTCAGGGTCCATTACGGAAGAGGTGGCAGAAAGAACATAAGGGCCAAAGGAAGGGTAGGACTCCTTAAAATGTGCTCCTCCAGACACAAAATGGCCTGGATATCCATGACCTCACAGTGCCTGACACTACCTACACAAGACCATCATAATGGGAAGAAAAGATCATGACATCAAAATAAAAGAGAGACTGAGAGGGGGAGGGGATGTGATGGAGAGTGGAGTTTCAAAGGGGGAAGTGGGGACAGGGAGGGAATTACCATGGGATATTGTTTAAAATTATGGAAGTTGTCAACAATAAAATAAAAAAATAAAATAAAAACTGTACTCATGCAATGAATGATGAATGTAAACTACTGGAAATTCTTGGTGATCGGTGGTGGAAGAACAGGGAAATCACAGTATCCAACATGGCACCTCACTGGCACTCTGTTTATGGAATGAACACCTCCATTGTGGGAAAAATATTATATATTCATTAAACATTTTATGTTTGAGAAGTAATCTCTGGTTAATGAGAATGAAATATGGTTATTTCCCAAGTTCTTTATATATTTCTTTCCTGTCAAGGAAGTGCAAAAGAAACGGGCTTTAAAATGCTTTACCAAAAATAAGCCTTACACCTATATGTGCATGTTTTAACAAAGTTTATAAAAAATGTTTGGAGGCACCAAAACATAATTATTAAAAGTAAGTACTGTGAAGCCACAAAGTTCTAGGTTTGAATCTTGGTTCTCCCAATAAATCATGTTTGACTTGAGCAAGTTACTGTTAGCTTCCTCTTACTTGTTTCTTCAGCTTGTGAGAGACTACTATCACACAGCGGTGATGTTTTAAGCATTACATAAGCTAAAGAAACCAGTCATTACTAAGAGTCAACAATACAAATGCTATAACAAACTGATATTAAAATAAAATATAAAAACCATGGAAGTCAACATAGCGGTACATTGGTTAATTTTTATTCTGAAATTTTATCATGCCCCATCCCTATAGAAACTAGCTTTAGCATTTACCTGTCACTGATAGAAACCAGAAAATCTTTAGGAGTAGAAGAAAATAATTCATAATTTGCAATATCAAGTTGTTTCACTTGAATTGGTTCACAAAGTTCAATAACAAACCTTCAAAAAGAAGACAAGACAATTATATACATACATCAGTCAAAACAACAGTTCATACTAAGCATGACATAATAGTTTGTATAAACCAGACATTCACTGTAAGCTGCTAAAATGTAATAAAGGACAGCAAGTGAATGCCTTTCAAATAGAACAAGCATATTATTTTGGGACGAATAAAACTGTAACATTAATTTTTGTCTCTGTCATTTTTGTATCAAATTTTAGATATTTTTATTTATTTGAGAGAGAGAGAGAGAAAGAATAGGCACACTAAGGCACTAGCCACTGCAAATGCCAGAAACATGTGCCACCTCATGCATCTGGCTTTGCAAGGGTACTGGGGAATCAAACCTGGGTCCTTTGGCTTTACAGACAAGTGCCTTAACCGCTAAGCTATCTCCCCAGCCCTCACATCAACTTTTTAATGACAAAGTATATTCTTGGAAAAACAATGACTTTATTAAGAATGGCCAGTGATGGTGTAAACTAATTTGTAAGAGTTTGAAACAAATATTGGTATGGCAGCCTACACTCTTAATCTTAAGGACATATTACTCCACATGTCCACCCTTGTATTTACATTTTTACACAATTTATTAAAGAAATACAAAAAAAGGCCGAGCATGGTGGCACACGCCTTTAATCCCAGCACTAGGGAGGCAGAAGTAGGAGGATCACCGTGAGTTCAAGTCTACTCAGAGACTAAGTGAGACCCTATCCCTATAAACAGAAACAAAAACAAAAACAAAAACAGAAAACAAAAGAAGTGCAAAAAAGGTAAACAAATATTTAGCACACAGAATTAAAATATCATGGTCTACCCAGACAATGAAATAGCTAGCACAGCTGGGTATGGTGGTACCGGTAGTTAATTCAGGTCACCTTGGGGCCAGAGTCAGACCCTACCTCAAAAAAAAAAAAAAAAAAAAAAAAAAAAGCTAGCACTTATTAAAAAACAGTACTGGAGCCAGGCATGGTGGTGCACGCCTTTAATTCCAGCACTTGGGAGGCAGAGGTAGAAGGATCACCGTGAGTTCAAGGTCACCCTGAAACTACATAGTGAATTCCAGGTCAACCTGGGCTAGAGTGAGACCCTACCTCAAAATCCAAAAAAGAAAAGTACTAAAATTTATACACTTCATTTATAATGAAAAAGAAAATATAAACTAATTTATAGTGACACAAACATGATCTGGAATTGTTATGGGGAGATAGTTTAAGATGGAAAAATTAGCTGGAGAGATGGCTTAGTGGATAAAAGTACCTATTGTACAAGTGTGAATAGATGAGTTTGGATCCCCAGAATCCACATAAAAGCCAGATACTCTAGTGAGGTATCTGTAATCTTTAATGTGTGTCTATGGCAAGAAGGGAGGCAGAGCCAGGCATGGTGGCATAAGCCTTTAATCCCAGCACTCAAGAGGCAAACATAGAAGGATCACTGAATTCAAGGCCACCCTGAGACTACATAGTGAATTCCAGGCCAGCCTGGGCTAGAGCAAGACCCTACCTTGAAAAAAAAAAAAAAAAAAAAGAAGGGAGGCAGACAGGTGACTCACCAGAACAGTTAGCCTGGGGAACACAGGAGTGAACAAGACCCTGTCTCAAAAAACGTGGAAGGCAAGGATCAACAACCAAAGCTGTTCTCTGACCTAACAGACAGGCCATGCCACATACGTGATGCACTCACACATATAAACACACAACTACAGAAACAACAAAAAGTTACCAAAAAGTTTAAGGAAACTCTTAGGCGTGGTATATATGTTCCTTATTGTTTCTAGGTGATATTTTCACAAATGTATATATGTCAGAATTTTAACATTATATATTGTGATTTTTATTGTATGCCAACTATATATTAATAGAACTTTCCTTAAAAATGTTAAGAGGGGCTGGAGGTATAGATGAAGGGCTCATGCTTAGCACATAAAAGGCCCATTCATTCCCTAGCCAAAAAAAAAAAAAAAAAAAAAAAAAAAAAAAGATGCTTAAGACCCTATACTGATATGGATACCTGGGAAAACTATAATACAAGTAAACTTCCAAGTGCACAAAATAGAACAGCACAGAATATAACATTCTGGGGAAAGAAGTTCATGGTAATTCGTATTCTAGTCTGCTTTAATAAGTTTTTGTATCTAATGTGATTTTATAAATCCACAAAATGCAAAAGAAAGCTGGGCGTGGTGGTGCATGCCTTTAATCTCAGCACTCCAAGGCAGAGGTAGGAGGATGCTGTGAGTTCAAGGCCACCCTGAGACTACATAGTGAATTCCAGGTCAGCCTGTGCTAGAGTGAGACACTGCCTCAATAAATAAAAATAAATAAATAAAATAAAAAGGAAAAGGAAAAGAAATCACAAGCATTAAAATTAACAATGTTTTAACATTGGAGAAAAACAGAACTAACTTCTAAGAGATGATACAGATAATCAGGTTTCAGAGAAAGGTTCATGAAGAGAGCCAAAAAAAAAAATTTGTTCATGCTTGTTCTGTGTCAGAGATCATATTAATGTAATTTCTATCCATTCTTTGTTTTAATTCTTAAAATCAAATCGTAGGGATAGTATCTCTATCTTATAGAGTTCCTTAGTAACACTAACTGGCTACTTCATGTTTTTTTCTCCTGCCCTAAGCTGTAGCTAAGAACATGCTTCTAATCAAAGACCATATAATCATCTTGGTCCAGGCTTCCTGAATCTAGGGGATGGGATGTGACCATAAGTATCGATTATAATTTCTAGGTCAAGTATTTTAAAAAAGTTGTTAGCTTTCCATTTGCTTGCACCCATCCAACAGGCCCAAAGAGAATGTGGTAAGGATAAATCATTATAGTAAAGCAGGCAAAAAAAAAAAAAAAATCTTCCAGAATGGCAAGGAAATTGACAGGAGGTGTGGTGTGTGGGTCCCTTACCTACTCTTTGTGACACCTCTGTGCTACCTTCCAGTTTGGGTTTTTATATGAGAGAAAATTAAATGTCTTTTTTTTAAACTACATTTATTTGGCCTCTGTTAAAGCAGCAGAATCAACATTTATTTCACAAGTGGTTTTAAAAATCATAATGGCATATATCTGTGATGCCAAAACTCAAGAGCAAGTGGCAAGGTATACAAATTGACGGCACCCCAGGCTACAACAGTACATTCAAAGCTAACTTAGAAAGCCTAGTGAGAAACCATGAGTCAATCATTATTAATACAAATACAAGATGGTATAGGCACAAGCTTACTAATAACAATGCTGCTAGCCCTGGCAGTATAGTAATCTCAGTGCAACTATATAAATGAATTTTGAGCAGTGATCAAAAGAATGAGTGCATGCAGAGATGGCTTAAGATAGTGCTAAGTTTAACCAATACACAGTGAAAACAGCATGTAAAATAAACTAACCCATTAAAAGTAGGAGACAAATAAAAGTGTCTATTTGTGTAGACACTAAAAATTGAGCTTTAACCGTAACAACGACTGGGAAACAAGATACCAGAAAGAGTTTTCTCAATGCAATTTCCCTCCCCTAGGTGAACACTGTTGAGGGATGTGTACTATGTGAATTTATTACTTATCTTAAACATTAAATACTCAATTTAGAGTTAATAGCTTCCACAAGCTTAGATGGTTTAACAGATGACCCAAACACCAACAATTTAATGGTGCAAGCTTAGAAGCACTGCTTTTAAAATAAGGAATAAGGGCTGGAGAGATGGCTTAGTGGTTAAGCGCTTACCTGTGAAGCCTAAGGACCCCGGTTCAAGGCTCAATTCCCCAGGACCCACATGAGCCAGATGCACAAGGGGGCGCACGTGTCTAGAGTTCGTTTGCAGTGGCTGGAGGCCCTGGCATGCCCATTCTCTCTCTCTCTCTGTCTGCCTCTTTCTCTGTCTGTCTGTTGCTCTCAAATAAATAAATAAAAATAAAAAAATAAAAAAGAAACAGAACTTCCATGCACATTTGTGCAAGTGTACATACATGTGTGCATACACATGTGGAGGCCAGAAGATACAATACTCTCAGGTGTTAGCCTAAGGAATCATGTCTATTTGTTTGAGATAAGACCTCTCATTGACCTGGAGCTCACTCACTAGACTATACTGGCAGCCAGTGAATCCCAGGAATCCTCTTGTCTGTGCCTTTCCAGCACTAGGAATACCGGTGTGCACCAAGTATTTTTACATGAGTACTGGGGATTGAACTCAGGGCCTCAAACTTGTGAAACATTATCTATTAAGCTCCCAGTCTGTGAGAAGTTCTTTTTAAAGGAGTGATCACTTAAAGATGATAGTACACAGAATTCCCTATATAGATAGAAATGCTGCCTCAAAAGCTAGTTATAAATCATTAGAAATAAGAAAATATAATGAGGTAGCTATATATTAAAAATAAATTTTATCTCTATATACAACACAGTTTTGAGAGAGATTTACAATAACAAAAAAGTAAACTGCTGAGAAATAAATTTCACAAAAGGTAGATTATACTTTTATAGACAAAGTTAAAAATGTTTAATGACATTAGAATACAATTAAGAAATTCAAGTAGAAAATTTATGGATTAAAAAAATCAATTACCTCAAAGTCATTTAAACATTTATTTATTCGTTTATTTGAAAAAGTGAGAAAAAAATTAAGACAATGGAAGCACCAGGGCCTCCAACCACTGCAAATGAATTCCAAACGCATGTGCCACCTTGTGCACCTGGCTTCACATGGGTACTAGGGAACTGTACCTAGGTCCTTAGGCTTTGCAGGCAAGCGTTTTAACCATTAAACCATTTCTCCAGCCCCTCAAAATCATTTAGAGTCAATGCAATTTCAAACAAAACAAGCATGTGTTTCAGAGAATCCAACAACAAAAGTCTTTTATAAGAAAAAGTAGATGCAAAAGAATAGCAAAGATAGCCCTAAGAACAGAAATTCACCCTATCACATATTAAGATTTATAAGAAAAATTGTGGTGTTAATACAGATAATGACTGAGTTATCAATCAATGATGCCACAGACATAAAATAAATATGTGCATGTAAGGAAATTTTATAAGTATTTTAAGTCAGAGGAAAGAGAATTATTACATAACTTGAAAGGTTTTATCCAGAATTCTAGAAAATAGACTTTAGTTGCACTCATTCTAGGAGATAACTGCTAAGAAATATATCTAGACTTCTATTAGACAGTAAGAGATAACTCAAACAAGTAAGTAAAAAGCACAGAAAACATTTATTCCAATATTGAGAGCTCTTTAAGTATCACAGACACTCATTAAACAAAAAACCAATAGTAAGACTCAGTATTTTAAAATATAAACTGCCCCCAAATTCGAAAGCATTGATTCAATTCCAGTGAAAATGCGATTTTTTAAATTCTAAAACTAAAGAATAAATGGAGGGACAAGAACAGTGAGGATGCTTCTAAAGCACATGAGGACTATCCTTCCCCTGCCAGATATGAAGACTTTCAGAGTTACAGTTATTATGATCTCACTATACCTTAGGTTGTCAACTCACCTAAACTAAATGAAATCAAAGATTTACAAGTCATTTTAATTACAAAATGAAAAAACACATATATAACCATGCAGTGCCATGAGCTTGAGGCCAGCCTGAGACTACATAGTGAATTCCATATCAGCCTGGGCTAGAGCAAGACCCTACTTTGGAAACCAACAACAAAAAACTTAATTAGTATGTTAAGTTTTCAGGTGGAACCTAAAGGTGTTGATTTCCAAAAAAGTAAATCAGCAACAGAAAACAAACATTATCTTCAAGGTAATTTGAGGTCACCCTCAGATTAAATATGTGGCTGTGCAAGCATTGACGTGTGTGTGTGCTTACATATGCACATGTGTGTGCATATGCATAAAATCATTCTGGTGAAAATCAACATTATCGTGATTTTCCTCAACTTTTTAGTAGTTTTAAACAGCTGCTTTCAAACAATGAAATCTTGTCATGAAACTATTATTGTTTTGTATTTCCTGATAAATCTGTTCCTATGCCTAGATTTGTTAATGAAAGAATCATAGATAAAGCAGCAAAGCCAAATATGCTGGAACGTTTCATGAATGTTTCTCTCTTCTACATGCCTAATTACTAACCAAGATGTGACAATCTTACCTACCATAACTGCCTTTCAGATATATTCCTCTCTTCCACATCCAAACTGCCAATAGCATAGTTAAAAGCCTCAACTTTTTATTTTATTTTTTTAGAGAACACGAGAGAGAAAGACAGAGGGGGATTGGCGTGCCAGGACCTCAGCCACTGCAATCAAATTCCAGATGTTTGCACCACCTAGTGAGCATGTGTGATCCTGCAGTTGCCTCACCTTCATGCACCTGGCTTAAATGGGATGTGGAAAGTTAAACATGGGTCCTCCTTAGGCTTCACAGGCAAGAGCCTTAACCTTTAAGAAGCCATCTCGCCAGCCTAACCCTCAATTTTTGACCTGGCTATGATAACAGCCTTCCACTAGTCTCTCTGCTTCAATGAGGTCATTCTTTAAAGACAAGTTTTCTTTAAATACTGGTAAGACAACGTCCCTTACTTAAATGCTATCCTACATAGTCTTTAAGATAAGGCTAATAGCGGTTGAGATGATGGCTCAGTGGTTGAAGATATTTTCTTACAAAGCCTGCCAGCCCAGGTTCAATTCCCAAGCCACCAACATTGATGTCACACAAAAGTGACACAATCTACACACATACAGAAAAGTTACTTTTTAAAAGATAAAGCTTAAAGCTTAATAGCATCAACCATCTGACTGTAGCTAACTTATTGTTCTGACCTCTACACTTTAATTCTTGTCACACCTAAAACAACCTTTTCAGATTATGTTCCTTTCTAGTCATTGCACCTCCTTTATCTGCTAGGAGTCTTTCAAGATTCAGCTCAGGAAGTACCAGTTCTAAGAAGCCCTTCTGGACTTACACACCCCTGTCCTTGTATAAAACCCTTTCAGCAGTACTTTTTATACCATCTCATAACTGTCTAACTAGGCCTATGTGGTAGCTTGAATAGGTGGCCCCCAATATATTCAGTTCTTTATTGTTTGTAGTTTACATCTACAGCCACCTGGCTGGAGGCAGTGTCACTGGGTGGATCGTATGGTGTGGTGGTGGGTTTCAGATTTCAATCTAAAGATATGCAAAGTGTGCCTAGCAGGAGCTCCTAAAAGTGTGCAGTGTGGCTCTTGGCTTGTGCTTCTCTCTCTCTCTGCTTGGACCTGTGAAGGCAGGCCAGCTCCTTTTGCCATTATGGAACTTGCCCTGGATCTGTAGGCTTCAATAAATATCCCTTCCTCCATAACTGTGCCTGGTCTGAAAGTTCATCTCAGCAAACCTGAAGCTGTCTGCTACAGCCTATCATTTTATTTTTGTCATTTCCTTAGAAGGAAAAGCACTTTAGCCTCAATTTTGGATATTATCAGCACTAACCAATCACAAATGCTTATTAAATGATAATATGGATAAATCAATCTAGCCCTAATATAGAAGTTTGTTATGTAGCTGGGTGTATGGCTTTAATCCCAGCACTCAGGAGGCAGAGGTAGGAGGATCACCATGAGTTTGAGGCCTCCCAGAGACTACATAATGAATTCCAGGTCAGCCTGAGCTAGAGAGAGACCCCATCTTGAAAAACCGATAATAATAATAATAATATAAAATAAAAATAAAATAAAAGTATATTATGTACATATATAGAACGTACTTTGCAAAATTTCATATTACTTACCAAATTTTGGTGCTGCAAGGATTCAACATATAAAGGTCCATATTTTCTATAAGAATAGCAGATGTGCTCTATTTTAAGAGGCAAAGGGAATATATTAAAAATAGTGAAAAATATTTCAGCTTTAAAATATTCTAGGATTTCTGTATTTTTAGAATTTAAAAATCAACCTATGGTGGAATACCTAGTCAAAAATAGATAAGCTTAAAACAGTGAAGGCTACAGTGTTAAATTAACCTTATAACAGCCAATTTGAACCTCATAATATCTGTTGTACAAAATACCAATTTTCTATAAGCTATTTCTTTTTCAAAATTCATACTGGGCTGGAGATGGCTTAGCAGTTAAGGCACTTGCCTTCTGAAGCTTGAGGACCTATGTTCGACTCTCCAGATCCCACATAAGCCAGACACACAAAGGTCAGGCAAGTGCAAGGTTGCACATGCCCACTAGGTGGCACAAGGGTCTGGAGTTCAGTTACAATGGCTATGGCCCTCATTTGCCAATTTTCTCTCTCTAAAAATAAATAAATAAACAAAAATTTTATACAGGTTTTATAAAATAAGGTGGAATGTGTCAACTACTACAACTAAAAATTCACACAATAAAATGTCTTTAAAGCCATACCCTTGTATTTACTAGTGAATTAGAAAAGTAATTCATATTAAAATAGTATCTAGCATGCTGATGTTTATACTTAATAAGGTCACTAGTTTCTTATATTCATTTTACTTAAGTACCTTGGCTTCTGGATTAGCTGCTAAAATTTTGGCACCGCATTCTACTGAGGCATAATTATTTCGATTTTTCTGGACCTTTTTGGTGGCATGTGGACCTCCATTAGATGATGGATGCAATGACTGACCTGTGGATAAACCTTGTTATAAACATATAGATGATGATTATAATTGAAAATACCCTCAGCAACACAATGATCTCAAAAGTAGCAGGCTATCTTCTAGAAAAGAACAAGTTTTACTGCCTAAAGGGTATAGCTTAAAAATGAGAGAAATTAAAGCAAGGCATAGTGCCGTGCTTTTAATGCAAGCATTTGGGAAGCTCGGGAAGGAGGTTCACCAAGAGTTCAAGGTCAGCCAGGACTACAGAGACCCTGTCTTAAAAAAGAAGAAAGAAGAAAGAAGGGAGAAGGAAGGAGGGAAGAGGAGAAGAAATTCAAAATTGCTCAACTGATTTAAACTATCTTTTTCTTTTTTGGTGTGCATATGCATTTGTTTGTGATGGCTGTGTATGTGTGTGAGTGCAGGCACATGCATGCAATGGCATGCACTGGAGAATAGAGGACAACTTCAGTTTACTTACTGGCTCTCCTCTTCTACCTTATCAGAGCAGAGGTACCATCTCTTGTTCACTAAGCTGTTATTTGCTAAGCTAACTAGCCTGAGCTTCTGGGTGATTCGCCTGATTCTGGTGCAGCTGGGATTACAGTATGCACCCGCCCTTCTGACATTGGTTCTGGGGATGCTTAACTCAGGTACTCACACTTGCACGGCAAGCACTTTATCAATCCATCTCTCCAACCTCTAAAATACCCTTGCTTAAATGATCTACTAAAGTCCACATTATCTGATATATGCCTAATTAGTATATAGTGAGGAATGTCCATGAGAACAAAAGCTTATTATATGTTTTATTCTAAGGATGAATGCTTTTCTACGTATTACTAACTCAGAGTTACTATGCAAAAAGTTTAAAACTTTCTGACTCAGAACTTCCTATGCCTTATTTCCCTTCTATAATTTAAAAGGAAAATAATCATTCTGATTTCTTACATTATACAAAAAAAATCAACATGAACGGATTTTAACTAAGATTGGAAGTATACAAAATAATCTATCAATAAATACATATATAAATCATACAACTGAAAAAGTTGCTTAAAATTTTCAACAATTATAAAGAGAAAGCATGTATAAACCACCTTCATAAATAAAAAAAATATTAAAGAAGTCCAGTGTTTCCTTACTTTTTTCTTTTTCAACTTCCATAACTTTCTTCTTCCACTCATCAAATGTTGGTATATCTTCTGGATCTTTGGGACTTGCTACAGATGTAGGGTCAGTTTCCCCTGATTTCATGTAATCAGAACTCTGAAAAATAGAAAAAAGGGGGGAAAAAAAGCAGACTTCAACATCCAAAGGATAAGCTTAATAAATAAATACAAATGTTTCTTTCATTTTAAGTAAAAATAGAATTTTAGCTGGGCGTGGTGGCACACATCTTTAATCCCAGCACTCAGGAGGCAGAGGTAGGAGGATCACTGTGAGTTCAAGGCCACCCTGAGGCTACATAGTTAATTCCAGGTCAGGCTGGGCTAGAGGGATACCGTACCTTGAAAACTAAAATATATACATATAATTTTATAATGAAATACTACTTTGGAAACCAAAGTTCTGATTTATTTAAAGGTTCAAATTTATTTTGAAAAAAGGAAACCATTTGTACATAAGCATCAGAAAATGTTTCTCCACATCTAGTGATTAAAAACAAGCTTTTTAAAAGACTTTAAAAAAACTGTAATGTAAACTCGTTACTCATTTAAAAAATACATAAAAATGTATAATTCTTATAGTATACCCATCTTAAAATCTAAGTTAAGAAAACACTTCTAAAAAAACTAATTTTAAAATAGTGCTGTTTTATACAAAATCAGTAGCAAGATGTGCACAAATTGAAGGTAGATTTTAAAATGTCAATATAAAAGAATAAGACTTAAAACACAAGCCTTTACACTTTAAAATAATACAGAAACCATCTTTATTAATCAGGCTTATAAAGGATTTAACAAGATGCATAACATATTAAAAAGATGTCTAGAGAAAATAAAAAAACAAAAAACAAAAAATAAAAAGATGTCTAAAAGCTGACATTGGTTAGATTAAAATTTAAAATTTAACAATTTTTTTTAATACCACAATTAAGGCTTATAGCTATAGCTCACTCCCTGGGTTTGATCCCTCATACCTCAAAATAAGGAAATTAGTAAATGAAGAAATATTAATATGTTTTTAAAAACATACCAAAAACAAAACCATAGTTAAGACAGTGACAAATTTGCAAAACATCAATCAACAAAGGAATGCCTCTAAAGAATGTCTAGAAAACCATTAAGGAACAGAGAGAATAAAAACAATAAGGTAAGCAGAAATAAAATGTGATCTCATTAATAACTGTGGAATGCAAAGGAAAGCCAGGGATACAAAGCTATACCAATCTGATGGAAATGAAAGTATGATGTCTGTGCAGTGTGGCATGTCCACTGAATCTAAAAGTTTAGAAATCATGACATATGCCTATCCACTGACTATATCCCTAACAAAAAACTTCACTAAAAATGTGTACGCGTGCTAAGAAAATAGACATGTAAATGCTCACTGCAGCACTGTTTTAAACAGCATAAATATCTATTAACTGAAGAATGAGCAATAAAAAAATTTCAGGCTGGAGAGATGGCTTAGCAGTTAAGGTGTATGACTGCAAAGCCTAAGGACTGAGGTTTGATTCTCCAGGTCCCATGTAAGCCAGATGAACATGGTGGCGCATGTGTCTGGAGTTTGTTTGCAGTGGCTGGAGGCCCTGGCGTGCCCATTCCCTCTGTCTCTCTCTCCCTCTCTGACTCTAATAAATAAATTTTTAAAAATTTCAAAAATAATTTTGAATAAAATGCTAAAGGCAAGAATTATTTCATATTATTTCAACATGTCAATCAAAGTGTTAAAATAATTTTTTGAAATCCACCAAATTCATCAGAGTATTGAGTAGAGATAAGAAGGCTATAACAAGGGAGGGGCATACAGTCTGATTTCATTTTTCTTGGGTACAATAAGGCACAAAAATGTTCATTTCAGTATTAACTCACTTGTATATTGTTGAACATTTTAATGTGTTAATATTAACAAAGTCTGCTTACAAAACTAACTTTAGCAAACAACTCGAGTTTTAATTAGTATATATATATATATATATATATATATATAGTATAGCATAATTAGTATACATATATAATTAGTGTACACACACATATACACATACATACGTACAGTGGTTTAAAACAAGTACCCTCCACAAACTCATGTGCTCATGTGTTCTCAATGCTTGTTCCCCAACTAGTGGCAACTTGGAGGTGGAGCCTTGCTGGAGGAGGTATGTGGCTGGGGGGCTGGCTTAATGGTGTTAGAGCCAGCTCTCCTTTGATAGAATTAGGATTCCTTTGGCTTTCCGTTTGCTGTGGCAAGGAGTGATGCCCAGGCTCTGCTCAACCACATTTTTCCATTATCACGCTGCCATGAAGTTCCCCCCCTTCAAGACTACAAGCCAAGCTAAACCCTTTCCTCCCATCAGCTGCTTTGGTCTGGTGTTTGTTTCAGTGAAGCACAGGTAACTACAACAATATATGTGAGGGGGGAGGGTCTTTCTTTTCTTAAAAGTAGAGCTAAGCTGGGCAGGGTGGCACATGCCTTTAATCCCAACTAAGAGCTAGTATGAATGATAATTTGATTTTAAAAACTGAATTAACAAAGACTAGTTTGTATACTTTGAAAATATATAAAAGTTATAAGAAAAAGCCAAGTTATAAAAATTCACCTGACTGATAATAAAAAGTGAAGCCTAAAACAACAGAAGACACACACACACACACACTAGGGCCCTACACAAAGCAGTCACTATTTCCCCTCAACAATTAAGAGAACCAGACAGTACTATAAAATCAATTTCTAAGGCTGGAGAGATAGCTTAGCAGTTAAGGCGTTTGCCTATAAAGCCAAAGGATCCCAGTTCGATTCTCCAGGATCCACGTAAGCCAGATGCACTAAGGGGCGCACGTGTCTGGAATTCGTTTGCAGTGGCTGGAGGCCCTGGTGTGCCATTCTCTTCCTCTCTCTCAAATAAATAAATTTAAAAAAAATCAATTTCTAATACACTGCCCATAAAAAATGACTTTAAAGCATTGCATGTAAGTGTAGCAAACTGTTCTGTACATCTTTGAAATAAAGAAAAATAGCATAAAGATCTACCTGCATCTGAAAGCAAGCTCATATACTCACACAAACATAACTAGGCAGAATTATCTTGAATTGGCTCATCATGTATTTTTTATCTGAAGATTTTTCTGGGATATGTTAATTTTTTCAGAAGGTAAATACTACAGGTAATTAAAATTCTATTCTTTTGCCTATTAACACAGGATCACAGTCTAAGCCTCTTGGCAATTGAAAATCAACTTTAGTCTGCTGATGGTTAAGGAGAAGAAGCAAATTTAGGACAAAGCTGGCTGCCATGCTTCAATTTCCATTGATATTTAAATGGCTTCAGACAAGGCATTTCTAATGTTTGCCTCGTTTTATTATGGATATGATATTTGACAAGTGAGCTGTAACAGTGTCTGATCTGGTTCACTCCCATACTTCTAAGACACATCATTAATACAGTTTGTCTTGTGAATAGTTTTAAGTTTCTAAGGTGAAGTTTAATTTTAAGCGCAAATCAACTGAAATTTTGTGGGGGTAAAAAAGTGCAGAACAGAATACTCCAAACTAAAAGGTATAAAATGTTGAAGTGGTGCTCATTACTTGAAAATACTCTTTGATTCCACTTATTTTGTTTTCAAGTCCATGAAAAGGTCTTCCTTTCTGGGACTCAGCCAGTTCTTACCCAAGGGGCCCTAAACTGTTGTGTTAACACTTTCTCAGAACTTTTATACTTGCCTCTTCTACATTGGGTCAAAGCAGCTTCAGAAAGAAAAAGAAAGCCACTTCACTGTGATAAACACTGCTCTAATTATAAAAGTAACATTCTAAAATGTCTGTCTAGTTGTAACCTATACTTAATAAAACTTCAAATATCTTTGTAGACTAATGCTAATGAGAGGCATATATAATATGTCCTTATGTTACTGAATTAAATAATATTCTACAGGCTCTTCAACAGTCATATTTTCTATATAGCTCTAGAAACTGCTTGTGTAAGGGCTTTGTATGTCCTCAAATAGTTGATGGTGACAGAAAAGCACACAATTAAAGAGAATTCTTGTATAAAATTCTATGTATAAATACTGAAAGAATAACATGAATACCTGGTACCTGGAAGCAGGATTCACATTAGCTCTACATATTACTTAATCTCCTTAATTTTATGATGAATATCAATAATAAATAAAAGAGTAAGAGACAGTGTAAGTTATATACTAACCTCATTTTTTAAATTATCTGAGGCAGTCAATGCAGATTTGGGATCATCACCATCATGTTCACTTACAGAGACTTTGGATTCAAATTCTGATTTTGTTATTTTTCCTTTGCCATGTGAAGATGACACATTTTCGATATGCTGACCAACAAGGCTATTTAAAACCAAAAGATGCATTAAATAAATTTTAACTGGATAACAAGTTTTACATAATTACATTGCTATCATTAACATGCAAAGAAAGACCAAAGATCAAATTCCATTTATAAAGTAGAAGGTCTTTCAGAGATTACACATAGTTACAGAATCATACAATAAGTCGGGGGGTAGTGGCAGGTGCCTATAATTCCAGTACTGCGGAGGCTGAGGGAGAGGATCATAAAGGCCAATCAGGGTTATGTAGCAAGTCTCCTAATTTTACTACGTAGCAAGACAGTGTCCAAATAAATAAATGAACAAGTAACACAACAAGAACAACAAAATGAAACATTCTACAAACATGTGTCCATACACACCTTTCGGGTGGACTGACAAAGGCTGGCTGTTCAACTGGAGCATCTCCATCAAGGGCCTCACCAACATCACAATCAGTTTCAGACTGCTCAGTTTCACTTGGCTTGGCTATAGCTAAAGTACCAGAATTTTCTATTTCACTAAAAGAAGAAATTAAAATAAGAAACCAAAAGTGATTTAATGACCATTTTAATATAAGTTTAAAATGCTACTAGTGATTTCTTAAACACAACCTAAACCAAAGAAAGAATGCTTTACAGATATGCAGAATGTTTTCAAGAACTCACTCACTGTCAGCAGGACATGGTGGCACATGCCCATAAACCTAGTACCTAGGAAGCTGAAGCAGGAGGATTGAGAGTCCAAGGCCAGCCTGAGCTATTTATTTTAAGTCATATATAGTCAACTGATCTGTCCTGGTTCTAAATTACTACTGGAATATTAAAGCAAAATATAATAGGTTAATATGCGATCCTAAAAAAATTATTTTTAAAGTATTTATTCTAAATGTGCCTTTTCTAATATTAAATCTGTGCTAGTATACTAAGTTTACTGATATTGTAGCATATAGCATCAAAACCTATCTATTATCTCAAGATATTTCACTAATATTCTAAAGTAATTTTGGAATTTCACTTTAAAAAACATGTTCCCTAGCCGGGCGTGGTGGTGCACGCCTTTAATCCCAGACCTTGGGAGGCAGAGGTAGGAGGATCGCTGTGAGTTACAAACTGTTTCTGAAATAATAATTTATTTCTCAACATGTCTATGCCCTTTTTCCTTAATGGGAAACATTCCCAAACAGTAACTGTTACATCTTTGTGTACAACCCAGTCCCTTATGTTCTTGAAGACAGATATCTAAGAGTAAGCATGGGGCCAGGTGTGGTGACACACACCTTTAGTCCCAGCACTTGGGAGGCAGAGGTAGAAGGATCACCTTGAGTTCAAGGCCACCCTGAAACTACATAGTGAATTCCAGGTCAGCCTGAACTTGGAAAAAACAAATAAATAAATAATAATAAAAATAAAAATAAATAAAAGCAAGCATAGTAAAAAGAAAAATTATATTACTGGTGATTATGTTAACCAACATATTTATTCTTAATGTCAAATATTCTATGTACTTTGTATTACACCTCATATGATAAAGTAATTGCTTAATGTGATATAGTATTAAGATAGAGGCATTTTTGTCTTACTCTTTGGATGACTGCTGTGGAAGCTCAGGAGTACAAAATTTACTTTTTAAATCAATAATTTAAACTTGAAAAGTTATTAAGTCAGAAAAAGGTAGCTAGTCCCACAAAAATATAACTATGACTAGAATACTAGTAATAGAAATAAATACTGTGACATACTTGAGAGACTCAAGCTGTCTTATACTATTAAGAAAGTAAGTTTTCAGGGCTGGGGAAATGGCTTAGTGGTTAAGGCACTTGCCTGCAAAGCCAAAGAACCACAGTTCAATTCCCCAGGACCCACGTAAGCCAGATGCACAAGGTGGCACATGCTTCTGGAGTTCGTTTGCAGCAGCTGGATGCCCTAGGGTGCCCACTCTCTCTCTTTTTCTCTCTCTATATCTATCTCTATCTCTCTATCTCTCTCTCTCAAATAAATAAATAAAAAATATTTTTAGGAAAGGAAGTAAATTTTCTATTATTAACTGGAGAGACTTATCCTGGTTTTGTTTTCTTTTACTTTTCCCTCTTTATGATGACTTACTCAAGCTTTGAGATTGGAGTGGTTTCTGAGGTAGACGAGCTGGAAATATTTTCAACATTTTCACTGCTCACAACTACACTGGAAGAGTCTTCATGCAAATCAACTGTAGGGGGTGTTTCAACCACAGGTGGACTCAACTTTTCTGACTCCATAGTCTGTTTTTCGAAAAAGTTATAGCAAATGTTACGACTAATAAACCATTTCTTTTAATAAACTTAAGTTTACAGAAGCAGAAAAGCAACTATGTAAATGTTGATTTAAAAATTACTAAAAAACAGCTGGGCGTAGTGGCACATGCCTTTAATCCCAGCACTCGGGAGGCAGAGATAGAAAAATCATTGTGACTTCGAGGCCACCCTGAAACGTCATAGTGAATTCCAGGTCAGCCTGGACTAGAGTGAAACCCTACCTTGAAAAAACAACAACAACAAAAAAATTACTAAAAAATACTGTTATAAAAAATTCTTTCAATATTACAACCCCAAGGAATATTGTTATTCACACAGAAATAAGGTTCTACACATTCTTCATGGTATCTCATATACTAATAGAAACAACTTTTCCTTTTGTTTCTCCCCATTTGGTGAGCATTACCATTCCTACATAATTAATGACTAGTAGCAACCTAGAAGTTGTGTGTGTGTGTACATTCAGTTCAGTAAATAGAAAGCATCAATAAAAAACAACATAAGATATGTACAAGTACTATGACCAAGCAATAAATGGCTCCTGCTGCTCCAATCCTGAATGGTCTTTCAACCCCCTCAAACACAAATTTACCTAAGATCTACTCATATCTGAAAACCTCTCCCCCCAAACCAGTAAGGAAACTTAGCCATTTCCTCTTCTCTATGCTTCCACTATTCCCTATACAATCCTTTATCACATTACTACAATACCTGTAACACCTCAATTGTCATTATTTATGTCTCCCTCTTGTTTTCAGTTATGCTTTAAAAATGCTTTAAGGACTATTATTTTCTTGACTTTAATTCCTGGTGTTGATCTCAGATGAATAACAAGTAAAAAGAATTTAGACTGAGTTCAAGGAAAAGAGAAAAACTGAACAATCAGGGACTAGATAGGAAAAGTAGGCCTTGAAAAACAGGGTGGTCAGTATGGGAGCAAAAAACAAACAAAAAAACACATGAAGCAGAGTCAATAGAATATACATTAAATCATTTGAAAAAATTGTTTATGCAGAAAAATTCACAAAGGGCTAAAATGATTTTTTAACAAATAAAGAGATATTTAACATTCTTTTTTACTATGTTTTAAAAATTCAACATGTAGCCAGGTGTGGTGGCACACGCCTCTAATCCCAGCACTTGGGAGGCAGAGGTAGGAGGATCACAGTGAGTTCGAGGCCACCCTGAGACTACAGAGTGAATTCCAGGTCAGCGTGAGCTAGAGTGAGACCCTACCTTGAAAAAAAAAAAAAAATCAACATGTACTTTAAACTGAAGAGTAAATCTAAATTACACCAGACTGCTCAATTAAACAGCTACAGATATATAAGTTTCTATCAAAGTATTTGAGCAAGAGTATGAAATGACAAAAATTCTAGAAAATGAATAATCAAGGCATTCATATAATTGGAACTGCAACAAACATTGACATTTTTTCTTTTCTTGCATGTGTATATGTGTGTGATATGCATGTGTTGAATATGTATATTAACGTATGTGTGAGTGTCCGTCCATTCAATCACTCTCCACCTTATTAAAATAACCTGGAACTAACCAATTCAACTATACCAGCTAGCCACTGAGGAGTCCCTGTCTCCACCTCCCCCCCAGCACTGAAATTACAGCCTTGGGCCACCATATGCAGTTTTTTACATGGGTGTTAACTGAACTTAGGACCTCATGCTTGTATAGCAAGTAATTACCCAGTGATCCATCTCCCCAACCCATAACTTTTTTATCCAATGCATGCATGCTCCTTTCACAAATATTTCCCTATGTCCAATGCAATAAAACACACCATCTCCCTTCCTCCGTCTCTCCCTCCCTCCTTCCCTATATCGTTCTCTCCCTCTTTCTCAAATAAATAGATAAAGTATTTAAAAAATAGAAATGAGGATTTTCACTCAAATTTTACTTCAAAATGAACAGGCACATTTACTATTAAATCTGTAGTTTCCTCAAAAGTAATAGTATTGAGACTGGGGAGATGGCTCACCAGTTAAAAGCACTTGCTTGCAAAGAATCATGGTGTGGATTTGATTTCTAGTACCCGTATAAACCAGATGCACAGACTGGTGCATGCACCTGGAGTTCACTTGCAATTGCAGGAGGCACTAGTGCACCCATACACACACACACACACACACACTTCCCTTTCCACCCCCATCCCCACCCCACCACTGAATCACTTGCACATAAATTAAATTTTTTTTTTTAAGTAGTAGTATTAAGAAGTAATTTTAGGGCTGGAGGGATAGCTTAAGGGTTAAGGCACTTGCCTGGGAAGCCTAAGGACCCAGGTTCCATTCCCAAGGACCCACGTAAGCCAGATGCACAAGATGACGCGTGCATATGGAGTTCGTCTGCAGTGGCTGGAGGCCCTGGAGTGCCCATTCTCTCTCCCTCTCTCTCTCAAATGAATAAATAAAATAAAATGTTTAACAAAAGTAACTCTAAAACCTGTTATATGGTACTTCAGAATGAAGAATAACAACATGTAATATGGTGATCAAAGGCATTTTATCTTTTGAAGTTGGTCATAGCAGTATAGGATTTTTTTTTTCTTAACAATACACAGCTTACTTGAGCATCCACAATGTAGTCATCTTTTAATTTATGTTCTTCTGGAGAAATAGGTAAATATGAACCCATTTTTCTGGATATTTCAACATTAATAGGTACCTCTCTTTCATCCTATATTGCAACAAAGAAAAAAAGACTGATAAAATTACTTCACAATAGCATTAAAGCAATTATTAAAGACCAACCACTTCTATACTTCAAAATCATACACTGCCTTGTATAGATCTGACTCTTTTATGCATTGATTTTCTATCTCCTTACATTCATTACCACCACACTTAAAATGTAAATTATACAAGCTTAAGAATCTTGTTTGCTTGCTTATTAAGTACTTTATTCCCAAAGCCCATCACTCTGTTAGACACATAGTAAAATTTCCATAAATACATGACAAATATAATGGTTTTTGTTTCATCTTTCTCTTGACACATTCAAATTAGAATTTATTTTATTTCTTTTTAAAAATATTTATTTATTATGAGAGAAAATAGGTAGAACGGGGCCTCTAGCCACTGCAAAAAAAAAAAAAAAAATGCAGATGCATGCACCAATTTGTGCATCTGGATTACATGAGTCCTGAGGAATCAAATCTGGGTCCTTTGGCTTTGCAGGCAAGCATCTTTATCACTAAGCCATCCCTACAGTCCCAAGTTAGAATTTCTTAAGCCTTAATGCCTTTAGATATATTTTTATGGCTGGAGAGGTGGCTCAGCAGGTAAAGGTGCATGCATGCAAAGCCTGATAGCCGGGTTTAATTCCCCAGAACCCATGTAAAGCCAGATGCACAAAATGGTGCTTGTGTCTGAAGTTCCTTTGCAATGGCAGCAGGACCTGGTGTGCTCGTTCTTTCTCTCTCTCCCCCTCTTTCTCTCTCTCAAATAAATAAAATTTTAAAAAACAACATTAAATGTATTTCCTAACTACAAATTTCCTAAAAGCAACATTCATATTCATCTATGCACAGCAGAATTTATTTGACACATACATAGTATGTGTGTTAAGCAATATTTTCCCAATTAATGCTTTATTTACATTATTTTTAAAACATTTGGTATTCAAATAATTAATCAAGGAAATGACTACACTTAATTAAGTTCTACAGACAATGGATGAAAACACAAAATTATAATTTTTAAGAAATATTTAACAAGTTTTCTAATGTTTACATATTCCATCCCAAAAGTATATTCTATATGACTCCAATATTGAAATAATTCATTCCAACTACCATGTCTAAAGCCCCCAAATATGTGTATGTGCTGATACACATATGCACAGCATATGTACACAGATATACATGGTGAGAAACAATACAAATCCCTACATTAGAGAGATAAGAGAAGTAATAAGATATATTTATATGTTAAAATGAAAATGTAGTCACTCAAAAGAACCCATCAACATGAAAATGTCATATAGAGAAGTAATTTGAGGAAGAACAAAGCCAATTTACATGACATTTTAATGGAAATAAGAATATTAATTTATGTGCCTATATAAAGGTATATCTATATCCATAGAAAAATATCTGAACATTTTCACAAGCTGTAAATTGTAGTTCTTTTGGGGATGGGAATGGTATATAAATATGAATTATTTTGTAGCCTGTATAAAGTACTTCTATGATTTTAAGTACACACAATAAAGTTGGAGGCAAAAGACAAATTGAGTCAATATTCATCTTTATCTTTTGAAATGGTATAATAAATCACTTAGAAACTCAGGACTTTTTGGGGATTCTGTCCACTTGTTATATGTAACTATATATAACAAACTACAAAGCCTCCAACTGCAAATTCTCTATGTAATACTTATTTCTAATAGCTTTCCATTTTCAAGACTGGATTTCCTTAGAAAATTAAAGACAGAGTAATACTTACTGAACATATACCATTTTTACTTCCTACTGGAGGACAGTAGGAAATACAAATGCAACCAACAAAAATAAATATACAAATATCTCTGAGCTAACTTAATGTAAAAATGACTTTGTACAAAGCAAGGAGAAATAAAAGTCTCTACCAAAATTTGTAGCACAGCATTTCCTAAGTAACGTTCATTCTAAATACTTTAACATGGTCTTAGAAAGCTGACACACAAAATGCCAACTTTATATAAGGTACCTTTTTCTGGAATTGTACATCTTCATTTTCTAATGCGCAACTGTCATCTTGTGAGTAGTATGTTGTTGAGGCTGAAGAACTCTCTTTACAACATACATGCCAACTGGGAAGCCTGTAAACACCCGTCACCAACAATGGAAGAGAGAGAGGGAAATTATTAAGTCAACAGTCTTTTTATGAGCCACAGGCTAAGGCAATAACAGACAAGTTTCTATCTGTACTAAAGATTATAACAAACTTGAACATATTAATGCCTTGGGGGAAAAAGTTTTAATATCAGCACTCCAAGACTCAATGTTCAAGACAGTACAACAGGAAAGACTTCACAGAAACAGGACCTGGTAATTACTACATTATCACAGAAGGAACAGAGAAAGATGCTGAAAAGTACCAGATACTAGTGACATTAAAAATACCTACAGGGCATGGGGACACATGCCTTTAATCCCAGCACTCTGGAGACAGAGGCAGGAGGATCACCATGAGTTCGAGGCCACTCTGAGAAGAAAGAGTGAGTTCTAGGTCAGCCTGGAGTGACACCCTACCTCGAAAAACCAAAAAAAAAAAAAAAAAAAAACTAACGTTAATTCTAAAAGTGTCCATCCAATACTATTACAAAGTATAATGTTAAACTTCTAAATTTTCAAATAGAGAACACAGATCTCCAAAATTAACAGAAATTGCACACACAAATACTACAAGTTAGTAGTATTATGACATCAAATGCAATTCTTCAAAGTAAAACAAAAAAAATGGAATTCTCTAGGAATATTCAAAAGGAGGAAGATACCATTATGATTAAATAGCTTAGCTCTGATATTTAAGTTTAGCTAAATATAATACAAATATATCTGATATACTAACATAGCCATCAAGATTCTTTGAATCAATAAGTTTATGTACAGAAAGTATGAGGAACATATGCATAATATATAATCCTATCACACATTTAATGAAGAGACCTAAAAAAAAAAGAGTTCTGTGTAGCTCTAGACAATACCCTTTGAACTACAGGTTCAAAGAGGTAAAAAATGAAAAAGTAGGCAGCAAAACTATGAGGTGTAAATGAATTAGGCTGCAGATGAGTTTATAATTGGAAAACTCAAATGAATTAGCTATTATAAGCTTTAGATATAAAAACTCTATTTCTACACATAAAATCAGGAAACATATCAACAGACTCTATGTACTAAAATCATTATCACCAGTTATAAAACTTAATACACATCCCCATTTACAATAGAATAAAATATTGTAATATCAGTTTAGCAATAAGCCTCTGTTTTAAAAGAACTATTTAGCAATAAGCCTCTGTTTTAAAAGAACTATTTGAAATTGCCATTTTTAACAATTGTCTTACTAGAAAAAAATATCAGTTTAACACAATTCAAAATACTTTTTAAATAAAAAATAAGCCAGAAATAGTAAAGCAGACTGATATGAGAGGACTAGACTTATATGAAAATAAAATTATAGGCAAAGATGTGTGATTTCCATACAGAGAAACTCTAGCTGACAGTTGCAAACATGGGACAGAGGGCAACCAATCTCAATGGCAGGTAAAGAGAAGTTCTAGAAAGATCTTCTTTAGAAAGATTTCAAGAGCACAACCTATCTGTCTTTGAAGTCTAGAGTATAAATTATGTGACTGGAAAAATAACTGTACTCAAAGAAAAAATAACCCAACTTCAACAAGTCAGTATTTCTAGGAAAAATGAAAAAGAGGAGGAAAAGGAACTGCACTCTACTACATGGCTGAATTGTGAGAAGTGAGATTCATACCGCCATGACAATAAAACACTGAATTCAATATAAACCAAAGCATGACAGTAAGCATATAATTTAAAGAATCTAGTCATCGACAGGAGTAGTCAAAACATTAACATTAGCCTTACATGTGAGTAACATCAGGTCTACAATGGGGCTAGCTGAGACCCCACAAAAAAAAAAGGCCGGCTTGGGGTTGAGGGAGATTTCTCAGGGAAATATGTACAGGTTACCTAGCTTGCAGAGTGTGTGTTCATCTGCACATATACGTGAATATATCACTGCCCCACAACAACACCAAAAGAACCAGTCAACTACATAAGAGTGGCTGGACAGTACTAAAGACCAGATTCCATGCTATCTAAGCAACTTTCAAAAATTTCAGTATGAAAATCCCAAATCTAATGATATGAGTTTCTACACTTCTAAAAACCTTAGCACCAGAAACTAAATGCCATTCTATGAACCCCTGGCACCCTACCTCTGTTCAAATCACATGACAACTCCTATGCTTCTTACTATTCTTAAGTTGACTGCTTGAGTATCTCTCCTCTCTGGTACTTTTAAAAACGAAACTCCTAAGCTGAAGAGATGGGTCAGCAGTTAAAGGTGTGCACTTGCAAAGCCCGGTGGCCTAGGTTCAATTTCCTAGTACCCACATAAATCCAGATACACAAAGTGGCCTATGTGTCTGAGTTCATTTGCAGCAGCACTAGACTCTGCATTCTCATTATCTTTCTCTCTGCTTGCAAACAAACATACAAAGAAACAAATAACATATGTTTTAAGGGGCTGGAGAGATATCTTGCTTAGTGGTTAAGGTGCTTGCCTGCAAAGCCTAAGGACTTATGTTTGACTCTCCAGGTCCCGCATAAGCCAGACAGACAGAGTGACACAAGTGTGCAAGGTTGCACATGTGCACAAGGTGACAAATGTATCTGACGTTTGATTGCAGTGGCTGGAGGCCCTGGTGTGCCAATTTTCACTCACACTCTCATATAAAATTGGTTTTAATTTTTTAAATATTTTTTAAAAAACTAAACTTCTCAAGAAGAAAATCCATGATTTTATCCATTGTAATCTCTCCTTAAACTAAAAGAACCTGAAGAGATGGCTCAGCAATTAAGGCGCTTGCCTGCAAAGCCTAATCTATGATCTGGGTTCGATTCCCCAGTGTCCCTGTAAGGCAGATGCACACAGCAGCACATGTCTTTGGAGTTCATTTGCAACAGCCAGAGGCCCTGGGGTGCCAATTCTGGACCCCCTCTCTTTTTCTCTGCTTACACATAAATAAATAAAAATATTTTTAAAAGAACCTTACAAATAGCCGGGCATGGTGGTGCACGCCTTTAATCCCAGCACTCAGGATGCAGAAGTAGAAGGACCTCTGTGAGTTCGAGGCCACCCTGAGACTACATAGTGAATTTCAGGTCAGCCTGAGCTAGAGTAAGACCCTACCTTGAAAAAAAAAAAAAAAAAAAAAGAACCTTACAAATGTAAGATGCTAAACTTAATACACACTTACTAAATTAAAAAGTAGTTTTCTGTGAGGAACTATTATGTGGCACAGAAAGGAAATTCAGCCATTCTTCGTCCTCTCCCATCTTCAGCAGCAGTATACCACCACCATACCATGTATCACTGCTACTCTCTCATGTACCCCATAACACACACATAAATGCAAAGGAAATTCCGGAATATCACAGGATTTACTTCTTTGTCATCAACTCCTCCCTATCAATATGGTATGTATTCACTATTCATCATAGCAAGGTGTAACTTAGTATCTATTAAAATTAATTCTGAGAACAATTCTGGATACTCAAGACTTTATTCAATTTAATAAGACAAGTATCTTTCTATTCTACAGGGAAATCACAAAGCATAAGTAAGGATTTACAGAGGTGTTTGATATTAGAAAAATATATTTAATTATAATAATTTAGTGGTTGGTCTAGGATGGTGGCCAAAAGACTAAGGACTAGAGATCCATATAGTCTACACCATCTTAAGATAGTATCTTAAGCACATATTTATTCCTATGTACCCATTTCATAAGATTAATGTCATAAAACTATTCTAAGCATGATGAAACAGTTTAAATTACTTATAACTGTATAACAGCACAAGTCAAATACACATTAGCCCATATAATGTATATCAAAAAATAGTATTTTAGATCTTAGGAAGGACAAAAATAGGTGGTACTTTTGCCTAAGAGCATGGTTCGGTGAGAATAATAAACTGATGTGCACAGATATGAGTTGAAATAAACTATTTTCTAGAATAGTTTTTGGTTCCCAGCAAAAGAGATGTCCCATATACTCCCTGCCTGCAAAGGCTTAGCATGGCATAGCATTTCCCACTGTCAGTACTCACTAACAGAGGATTACATTTGTTTCAACTGATCCATTTACATTAATGTATCATCACCCAAAGCTCACAAGGTTCCCTATTAGCACTGTCCATTCTACGATTCAGATAATGTATGATAGCATGACCTACGAACATATCATAGCAAAATCAGACAGACAAACACATACCCACACACAGTCCTACATTAATCTTCCTGATGAACATGGTTGCAAAATTTCTCAATAAAAAGACTCAACACATGGACATACTCCCAAACCACATTCAAGAACACTTCAAAAACATCACTGTGATTAAGCTGGCTTCATTTCAGGGATACAGGAATGGTCATATGTAAATAAGTGTAACTCATCACATAAATGGACTCAAGAGATGAAATCACATGATCATTTTAACAGATACAGAACATGCCTCTAACAAAATTAATATTCCTTCATGATAAAAACCACTGAGAAACTAGAGATGGAGGGAAGATATCTAAACATAATAAAGGAATAAAGGCTATGCGGCACAAACCTATATGTAACAATCCTATAACCACTATCATGTTAAATGGAGAAAAATGTGAAGTATTTCCACTAAGATCAAGAACATGGCAAAGGTATCCATTCCTATTCAATGCAGTGCCTGAAGTCTTAGCTGTGGTCAGGAGGAAAAGCAGGAAAAGGATAGGGATTAACAACTTACAGTAGCCAACCTTGATGATCATTTTGTTTTCAACATTTTTAGTTACTGAAGGCTAATAATGGTCTAAATATAGTAAATGGAAAAATTCCAGAAATAAACAATTCAGAAATTTTAAATTGCACACCATGCTAAGTAGTATGATGAAACCATGTTTAATTTCTTCTCCATCCTGAAGGGACACTCCTTTGTCTAGTGTGTCCACACTATATTCTCTCTACCTTCCCTTTCATAGATGAGTAGCCTGCTGAGTAATAAGGTCCACAGTATTCAACTAGTATTAGGATTCAACTCTTATTCCATCTCCTAATGCTGCCAACTCATATATACCAAAGAAAAGCTGTAAAGTACAGAGAATTCTCAATAAGGGAAGAAACTATATCTGAAGTTGCTAAGATCTACAACAAAGATGAAGGGAAAAAAAGTTTCACAAGTTTTGTTATTGCATGTCCAACTGCAAGAGCTCTAACCATAAAGTAAGGTAGATGATTAACACAGAACACTAAATTACACAGTTCAGTGAAGTTTCAGGCATACTGGAGGTCTTTCATTCCCAAGATAAGGGAAGATTACTCTAGCTTTATGTAAAATTTAGAATATACAAATAATACTAGTATGGAAGAAAATACACAGGATGATGACTGGGTGAATGTCAAAGATTAAAGTGAACTGAAGATAGAAGATAAAATAGTCATAAGGAAAAACACTATAAATAAAGAAATAGATAGATCTTAGACAGATGTGGCCTAAACTTCCTTCACAAATAAGGAACAGAATTTCAGAAGTTTATTAACTTTCTCAAAGTCACTTAATTTGTGATAGCAAATGCAGAGCTCTCTTTAAAGTCTATGAGAGTTCTGCATTGCTACATTTCATGCTTAGCAATTTCTCATCAATAGATAAAACTTCAAAAATAACACCCATCCCGGGCTGGAGGGACAGCTTAGAGGTTAAGGCATTTGCCTGCAAAGCCAAAGGACCCAGGTTTGATTTCCCCAGGACCCACATTAGCCAGATGCACAAGGGGGTGCAAATGTCTTGAGTTCTTTTGCAGTGGCTGGAGGCCCTGGCGTGCCCATTCTCTCTCTCTCTCTCTCTCTCTCTCTTTCTCTGACAAATAAATAAATAAGAATTAAAAAAAAATAACACCCACCCAAGTCATTCAAGAATTAGTCCAGGCCAGTTATAACACAACACAAAGCTATAAGAACTACCACAAAGGAAAAGTAATAATGTACAGAAATTATAGTCATACTTAATGATTTTGTACAAAAACTGATAAATATGGAGACAGTATGATGAATGCTTAGGGTATTGACTTCAAGTTTTAATACCAGGTCTCCCAATTACTAGTTATGAAATCTAGGACAAGTTATAAAACCTATATGTTTCAATATCAACACTGTAAAATGTAATTATTATGAGAAAATTAAACAAATGTATGTGATACACCTTAAGCTGACACAGAATAAGCATTCAAATGTTACTTCTCCATCTACTTTCACGTATCAAATTTCAGAGCAACATATACTGAGTCAGCTTCACCTGCTCATGAGTACTCCCTCGACCTACTGAAAACTAGTTTTGGGACTCTTTACACCACTGAAACCAGCAAAAAATAATTTTTTTTTATTTCCTTGCTATGTGTGGCATCTCTGACTACTGTGCCCACTCCCTTTGGCTTGTGCAATTATCCATTTCTACTTCTCGTCTCTACAGCTTTCTTCTGACTCTCCTCTTTGATCTCTTTAAACAAGCTCCTCTTTTGCTCACTATTGTAATGTTGAGGGCCTCTGGATTCTGTTCTGTGTCTTGCCTTTAAAGTTTCCATGGAAATTTTCATCTATTCTAATGGATTTTAGTTGACTGCTAGAAAAGCATTTAGCTTTGGCTCTTGTTATCCTCTCCTGCCTGGTCTATTTCTCAATGTACTAGTCCATTTAAAGGTTAGATTTCTCTTTTTTCATGTTCTAAGATATTTCAAATATTAAAGCCAAAATTGATAAATAAAAAGGAGTTTTCTGTGAGGAACCATTATGTGGCACAGAAAGGAAATTCTGCCATTCATTTTCTTTCTCCAAATCTCTTCTCCACCTATCCTTGATCCTACAGTGTGATACTGCCATGCCCTCAGTTCTCAAATTAGAAACTTGCAAAACATCCGTGATTTCTTTTCTTTACTCCTATACCAACTAATTTAAGTCCAATTTATTTATTCCCTTTCTGGAACCCATTAAGATAGACTTAGCTCAAACCCTGTCTCTTACCTATAACAGGGCTATCAGAGCTCCCTAATTCCTACCTTGGTACCTCTCCTCTATAGATCAATCCTTCACATCACTGCCAAGAATCTTATACAAAATTATCAGACTGTCATTCTTTCACCTAAGATCTAAAATTCTGCTACTGTCTTCAGCCTTCTGTTTCCTGCTTCTCCCCGGCTCTCCTTCATGTTTCAGTGATACAGAACCACATGTAGTTCCTTTAATATAGGCCTTGCTGTCCTAGACCTCCTCCAAATTTCTGGCTTATGCTTTCACCTCTTCCAAGAATGTTCTGCTCCTATTTCCACCAACTCTCTCTCGCCAAAACCTAAGCAAATTCTTACTATTCTTCCTAGAGGTAGGAATTAGAGAACAGGAAACTTCTGACTTCCACATGGAGACTTCGGGGACCCCTATAAATTTCAATAGCCCTTTAGCTAATTCAGTCGAAGTACTTGCTATACAATTTCAGCTGAAATTTTAATTTTTGTTTCTTAAAGAAGAATGAACACCTCTCAGGCACAGAAGTAGGCCCAGCAAAGTGATCTACTGAGCTACTAAGCACTGATTTCATGGTAAAAGAAATGAACTGAGCAATAATGAACACTTCTTAAACCAAAGTTCAGATTTTATTCCTGGTACAGAAATACAATGGTAGCAATCCAATTTGAAGAAATTCTAAGAGGTACTGAGAGACATGGGAGAAATAGGTGAATAATATGAAGCCAGTTTGGTTAAACACTGGCAAGAAAACAGCACCAAATGATCACTGGGCCTCCAGTGACTGCTTAATAAGCATACATTTTTCTTTCAGTCATAAGCTTTATTAAACAGACATTCTTCTGAAACTAAGATCAGGTTGGAACTCTTTTAAAGCTGCTTTTATTCTGCTTGGTCCAGCTCTATGCAATATGACATCTGTGCTTTCAGTTTTTGTCCATTTTGACTACTGCCTTAGTAGTAAAGAGTTAAATCACATTGAATTGTACAACTTAACTAAAAAGCTCTAAGTTTTAATGCCTGCATCTAATCACACCTTCAAATTTAGTAGTTCTGATCTTTAATAGAGGGAACTCTACCATGGGACTGGTCTTCGAGTCTCTCAGCTAAAGTATTTCACTTATCAAATTCTAATAGGTAACTGGTTACTAAAAACTAATTTAAAATTTCAATGATCCAACATGGAAAAGCACTTACTGAACAAATATCTTAATTTAGCATTAATAATTTGGCCAATACACCCTGTCTTCAAAGCTGCTGGAAATAACCATACACTAAGATTTACTTGAAATGGCATATTTGTTAAAAATGTGTTAAATGTCTATCTATCTTATATTAACTCAACCCAATACTTTTTCTGCAGTAATTTTCAGTTCAAAATACAAAGACAGTCCCCAAATAAATCAGCTCCAGGCTATCAGGTTAGTCACACTAAAACAAAAAGTCTGTATATGGAAAGATAGAAAATAAAACAAGGAAAGGTTTGGAACACACATTTAACCTTTCAAATTTTTATACTTCAAGCAAAAAAGGAGGGGCTTTAAAAAGTTTATCAAGGGAACGACAAGAATCAAAAGTATGAGGCTATGGTAACAACTTTATTCCTTTTGTTTTAATTGCGTGATTGTGTGCACATGCACACACCAGTGCGCACATGCAAGTGTAAACCAGAGGACGACATGAGGTGTCATTGTCAGGAATACCATCTGCTTTTCTGAGACACGGAGTCTCATTGGCCTTGGAGCTCATTAACTAGGCTCTCACCAATTGGGCTACACTGGCTGGCTAGACAACCTCAGGACTCCAATGCTGGGAATTACAGATGCAAGCCACCATACCTGACATCTAATGGATATTAGGGAAGGAACTCAGGTCCTCCTATTTGCAAGGCAAACCCTTACTGCCTAGGCTATGTCCCTAGGCTCCCTAGTTTAATTATTCTTCAATCTCTCCAGACAAAGCAAGTAAGAATTCAAACCTACCACCAGCTCTCCAAATGCCTTCTATTTCCACACCCAAAAATTTACCAGTCACTTCCCTCTCTTGAAAACAATGTATTTCCTCAATCTTATACTGTTGACAAAATGACCTTCTTAAACATTTTTCCATCTTTGTTTCTGGAGAGAATGGGCATGCCAGGGCTTCCAGCCACTGCAAACGAACTCCAGATGCATGTGCCCGCCCCCTTGTATATATGGTTTATGTGGGTCTTGGGAGAATCAAACTGGGATCCTTTGGCTTTGCAGGCAAACGCCTTAACCGCTCTCTCCAGCTCTGAATTTTTTTTTTTTTTAATATTTGCAAGGAGGGAGAGAATGGGCCTCCTGCCACTGCAAACTAACTCCAGACACATATGCCACTTTGTGCAAGTGGCTTCACATGGGTCCTGGGGAACATAACTGGCTGTCAGGCTTTGCAAGCAAGTGGCTTAACTACTAAGCAACTTTTAAGTAAAATATAAAATCATTTAACTAGTATTCAATATAATCACAAAGTCCTGAGTTTCAGGTGTAAATAAGTGGTAGAGCACTTGCCTAGCTTGGAAGAGAGTGAGCTCTATTCCCAGCACGCACAAAAAAGGAAGGAAGACAGTCTACAAAGAAAACAAAACCTTACTCCATCTCAAGGTTTAACATTCTTATATTGCAAATACTCCAAAGTAACTTTCCACTCCCTTATGACATGTGAAACTTTTACATTCTGAAAACACTTTAAGATACCAGTGTTGAAAACCTGGGGCTAAAGACATGACTTAGCAGTTAAGGTGCATGCTTGCATAGCCAAGGATCCAGGTTTGACCCCCCAGGTCAAACAAGGTAGCATGTGTCTGGAGTTCGTTTACAGTGGCTGGAAGTCCTGGTGCATCCTTTCTCTCTATCTGCCTCTTTCTCTCTCTCTCTCTCTCAAATAAATAAGTGAAAATAGAATATAATTTTTTAAAAAAGAAAACCTAGGTAACATACAACCGGCATTAAAGACAAATCTGAAACATAGAAATAAGTATTAAGTAGAATATTTTATTCTTTTCTAGTTATATACAAATGAAAAGAAAATAACATATGTGTACATAAAGATGGTTTGAGAGAATAAAGCAGTTAAATATTTTATGTTTCCTTCTTCCTTTTCATTATTGAAAACAAGAATATTAGCTATACATGTTGATCCATTTTTGTTTAGCTTGAGACGTAAAACAATTTACAGGCCAGGCCAGGTGTGGTGGCACATGACTTTAAAGCCAGCACTTGGGAGGCCAAGGTAGGAGGATCATTGTGAATTCAAGACCATCTGAGACTACAGAGTAAATTCCAGATCAGCCTGGGCTAGCATGAGATCCTAACTTGAAAAACCAAAGAAAAAAAGAAGAATTTACTAGTTATGAATAACCCTAAAAAAAAGGAAAGAAATGATGATGCTCAAATATAGGTGCTGATATCTTCCAGTGCCTGACAATCCTACTTTTGCTGACATTCTAAAACATCTTCAAAGGAGTAAGAACAATACGAACCACATCAGCTCTTTTAAAAGTAATTCAAGACCGGCGTGGTGGTGCTTGCCTTTAATACCAGCACTCAGGAGGCAGAGGTAGAAGGATGGCCATGAGTTCAAGGTCACCCTGAGACTACATAGTGAATTCCAGGTCAGCGTGGGCTAGAATGGACCCTACCTCGAAAAACAACAAAATAAATAAATAAAGTAATTCAAAGTGTATTATAGAATTGTCTTTTTGTTTCTGGACACAGGTGCTGCAATTTCACATGATGATGTGTCACCTTCTTTCACAAACCTTTTCCCATTAGGGCAAGCTGGCATCATCTAGCTTGTCTCAAGGGATCTGTTTATAAGACCCATCACCCCTGTCAAGTACCAGATGCTTTCCTTTGAATGCACATTTCAGAGCAAATAATAATAAGCCATCATGTGATGTGACAAGGAAGGGTCATTTCATTATTTTATTTTGCATGTTCAAAAATCCACTTACTTTTTAAAAAGTTAGATACAGGAACACAAAAATACACAAAAATAAAAAAATACACAGAATATTTCTCTAGGTGAGAGACATAATAGGAGACATATGTGTGTACATGTATGTGTATACATATGTATGTATGTATGTATATTTCTGCTCACATTTGTATACTAACAGAAGAAATCAGCAAAATGATGAGAAAAAAAACTAAAAGATACATACTGCGATATAATCGCAAACCAGGAACAGGCCTCTTCCATCAATGAAAACTAGACTGACATACTTCAAAGGTCAAAAGGTAGATTTATACATATGTCAATTCTCATCTAGTGTGACCCCATGTCTCCAAAGTCTGTCAGCTGATCCATTCTATCCTCCATAGAAATCTAATTACAAGATCAATCTGATCTTTCTCTCTAGTTCTTCTAAGCTACTTCATCTTCCTATCCTCTGAAAGATAATTCCTCTGCACAGTAGTCAAATCCTTTCAGAGCCTACCTCTATAGTCTCCTTTCCATCTCTCCCCACAACTATTCAACACTCAGAGACAACTGGACAACAAGAACATTCTTTTTGCCTGAAATACATTCTTCCCACCTTCTATTACCCATCCTGTAAATCACTGATGGATGAGAACTGAGGGTCACAGAAATAACTAACTGAAAGGCATACAGTCAGGGACAGAATCACAGGTAGAATACTCTGGAATACAAATTTTTGAGCTGGTGTTCTTAATGTCCTTTATAAGTACCTTTAATGTATTTGTTAAATAATGTCAAGCTCTTCCCAGTGGCATAAACATTAGCTTCTCCAAAATAATCCAAAGGGTACAGAAAGAAAAGATCTGCTTAGTTTTAAAAAACTGAATCTTTAGCCAGGTGTGGTGGTACATGCCTTTAATCCCAACACTCGGAGGCAGAGGTAGGAGGATCACCATGAGTTCAAGGCCACTCAGAGACTACATAGTGAGTTCCAAGTCAGCCTGGGGTAGAGTGAGATTCTATCTTGGAAAAAAAAAAAAAAACTGAATCTTTACTAAGATTAATATAAGCATTCATTTGCCTTGAAAATCAACTATCAACTAGGGCACACATGAAAAAACTGACTATAGCCAGAAATGCAAGGAAAAAGTGGAAGTTCTACAAGCATCAGAGTTTCTGCTAACATATAGCAATTCACTGTTGGGGTACATGTACCCAGTGAAGGAGACTAGGTATCTTAACCAAACAGAACCTGACCTCATGGAGAAGTGTTTATACAAGGAGAAGCCAGTAAGAAAATACCAAGGGTAAGAAACCTAACTAGCACATACTATTCCTCCTTGATATAATCTAATCAATCACACAGTTCTCACTAAAAATTGCTACTTTGATGAAAATAAAAGGTACTACTAACAAAGTATCTTTTTTCTCCTCTTTCTGAAACATCTAATTTATATAATCATGCATACTTACACCTTAAATGTCAAATTGGCACATCTAGAGAACTTACAAATCATTAGACACATTTAAAAGGCACATACAGGGCTGGGGAGATGGCTTAGTGATTAAGGCACTTGCCTGCAAAGCCTAAGGGCCCAGATTTGATTCTCCAGTACCCATGTAAAGCCAGATGCACAAGGTGACGCATGCATCTGAAGTTCTTTTACAGTGGCATGAGGCCCTGATGTGCCCATCCTCTCTCTCCTCTCAAGCTCTCTGCCTCTTCTCTCTCTCTCTCTCTTCTCAAATAATAAATAAATAAATAAATAAATATTCTTAAAAGGCACACACAAAGTTTTGATAATTTAGGGTATACACTTAGAATATCCACTAGTTAAGATATGGATCAATGCCAGGCATGGTGGCGCATGCCTTTAATCCCAGCACTCGGGAGGCAGAGGTAGGAGGATTGCCGTGAGTTCAAGGCCACCCTGAGACTCCATAATGAATTCCAGGTCAGCCTGGGCTAGAGTGAGACCCTACCTCGAAAAATAAATAAATAAATAAGATATGGATCAAGCCTTCTTCCTCTTAATAAGATGATCAAACTTTCCAAGTTTTCCCAGGACTGAGAAAGTAAAATAGGCTGAATAATGCGCTCTGGGTCTCTAGTCTCTGCATATTGTACTTTATATGGTAAAAGAGACTTTTATTTATTTTATATTATATTTATATTATATTATATTATTTTATATATTTAAGGATTTTAAGATAGGAGGGTTATCCTGGATTGTCTAGGATAGATAAGACATAATCTCAAGAGTCTTTCTATGAAGGGAGAAAAGTAAGATAATCAGGACTGTAGCAGGAAGCTGAAGTGATTTGAGAAAGGAGATAGAATCCAGGCAGTTTTCAGAAGCTGAAAAGTCAAACAAATGGATTTCTCCTCAGAGCTTCCAGAAGGAACAAGCTATGCTGACACCTCAACTCTACCAGGGAGATTGCTTTGGGACTTCTGACAGAATTATAAGATAATAAATCTACATGTAAGCCATTAAATTTGTGGCAACTTGTTAGTAGCAACAGAGAACTAGCACACAGATTTCCTGAGATATAAAAAGTTCCAGTACTAAAATCAAGATGAGCTAGTCACCCTCCTTAGGTTATAAATGCTCATAATATTTGATGTATAGTAATGATTTTATAATATATAAATATATTCACTGTTTTGCAAAGATTAGTCTATATGCTATCTCACAACTCTAGTATACTAAGCACTCAAATTCAAAGGAGTTATACAACATGTCAAGGAATCATATCTAATGATGGATGGATCCATATCTATAATATATAGACCTTCTTAGCTACAGTCAAAAGATCACTGAAGTCAAGAGCCTGTATTATGAATCAGGCTCCCTAGGTTCCAATCTAAACTCCAAAATTCAACAGCTGCTTAACATTAGCCAATTTATGCAAAACAAAGGGCTAGGGAGATAGCTCCCTTGGTAAAGGGCTTGCCTTGCAAACACTAAAGACCTGAGTTTGATCCCCAGAACCCACATATAAAAGCCGGGCATGGTGGCATGGTGCTTGTAATCAAGAGCTGAGAAGGCAGATTCCTGCAGCTCACTGGCCAGTCTCCTTGACAAATTCTAGGCCAATAAGAAACCTTGTCTCAAAGAAAGTGGTGCCTGAGAAACAACAGCTTAGGCTGTCTTCTCTAGCCTCCATATACACGCAACTTGTACACATCTGACACATCTGCGAGTACACACACACACACACACACACACACACGAAGTAAAACAGTTAATACCAAAAGGCGCTAAAATGTACAAAGGATACATCACATACTTCACACAGAGACAGCTAACAATAAAGATCAGCTATCAACTGCTCTGTGGTGCAGTTATTCTATATTCACGTCTACAATACTCTGCCTTACTTAGCCAAGAAAAGTGGGACTGCAAAGATGGCTTAGCAGTTAAGGCACTTTCCTGTGAAGCCTAAAGACCTCAGGTTCGATTCCCCAGTACCCATGTTAGCCAGACGCATATGGTGGTGCATGCATCTGGAGTTCATTTGCAAATGGTGGCCAGAGGCCCTGGCATACCCATTCTCCCCCCCCCCCAACTATTTCTCAAATAAATAAATAAAAGATGAAAAAAGAACTTAAAAAAAAAAGCAACTAGCAGAGCATGGTGGCACACGCCTTTAATCCCAGCACCCAGGAGGTAGAGGTAGGAGGATCACCATGAGTTCGAGGCCACCCTGAGACTACATTGTGAATTCCAGGTCAGCCTGGATCAGAGTGACAGCCTCCCTCGAAAAAGCAAACAAACAAACAATAAAAAAAGCAACCAGTTGAATGAGATGGATAGGACAGGTTTTCTATGAAGGCAATCTAAAGTTAAGTTAGTATTGTAGACAAGAAAGACAAAAGCAGCCGGGTATGGTGGCACATGCCTTTAATCCCAGCACTCCTGGAGGCAGGAGTAGGAGGATTGCCATGAGTCTGAGGCCACCCTGAGACTACATAGTGAATTCCAGGTCAGTCTGGGCTAAAGTGAGACCCTATCTCGAAAGACCAAAAAAATTAAAAAAAAAAAAAAAGGGAAGGAAGAACACAAAAGCAGTGGAGCATACAGCACTAAATAAAAGTGCATCACAGGGGTGGAGAGATGGCTTAGAGGTTAAGCGCTTGCATGTGAAGCCTAAGGACCCTGGTTCGAGGCTCGATTCCCTAGGACCCACGTTAGCCAGATGCACAAGGGAGCGCACACATCTGGAGTTCATTTGCAGTGGCTGGAAGCCCTGGCGCGTCCATTCTCTCTCTCTCTCTCCCCCTCTATATGACCCCCCTCTCTCTGTCACTCTCAAATAAATAAATAAAAATGAACAAAAAAATTAAAGGCATCACAAAATTTTGGGACAAGACAGAAACAGCTAAGAGAAGCTCATTAATTTAACTCTTTTACCACACTTCCCTCTAACATTTCTGTTTAAGGAGTATAAAGGATATTAAGAACAGAATACAACAAATTTTCATCTCTATTAAAGTAGGGGCCATGATTTAAACTTTCAAAGGATGAGTCTCAAAAGAATAAAATAAGGGCTGGAGAGATGGCTTAGCCGTTAAGGGCTTGCCTGTGAAGCCTAAGGACCTCAGCTAGAGGCTTGATTCCCCAGGACCCACCAGGACCCACATTAGCCAGATGCACAAGGGGGCGAAAGCGTCTGGAGTTCGTTTGCAGTGGCTGGAGGCCCTGGCGTGCCCATTCACTATCTCTTTCTCTCTCTGTCTGTCGCTCTCAAATAAATAAATAAAAATAAACAACAATAACAAAAAAGAATAAAATAACACCCTTGCCAACAACCATGTGTCACTCACCACCTTTCCCAAATCTCATCCATCATGATTCTTTTAAAAAAAAATCACCTCAATATCTTATTTTAGTGCCCTTGCTATATAATAACCAGAATGTCTCTAAGTTTGGCGATTCTCAAAGTATATTAACCCAATTGTTTCCTAACTTAAAGTTTCGTAAACTTTTCACACTTTAACCCTCAAAATCAGTGTTTTAATTTGGGAGTCAATAAACCTTATACAACTTTGACTATTTCCAATATTAAGTTGGTTAACGTTTTTTCTAACAATTAGATCATGTCTCCTCACTACTGTTAATGAATAAAGTTAAGAAAACATAGGTCACCTTAAGCTATGATAGCCAGAAATTCCTCCTCCAAATAATAGAAGCACCATTAACTTAAATGTGCCAATGAATTTAAAGAACCACATTCTAATGTTTAATTTCATTCCACCATTTAATTTGAAAAAATTCAGAGGTACTGGTGCATTTTAAACTTAAATGAAAGTGTACCTTGTGTATCATCAACCTGTTCCACAAGTGCTAATGAAGAGGAACATGGTCTAAAGATAAGCAAGGTCAAGGAGAGAAAGAAAATACAAAATGTACAAACAAGTAAACAGCTCTTAGAAGAGGAGGAAAGTAAATATAAAATTTCAGAATTTCACCTACAAGTTAAATTTAAGATGGTGTGAATGGACTCCTTTTACAGGAATTTCTATCAAACGTAATATTGAAAAGTAGAAAGATAGGGGAATGTCACTGGCATTAAAAGAGCTCAGAATGAAAGTCATGGGGCCAAACTTTGTTCTCCAAAGCTTCTATAATTCTTCCAGTCAAATTTTCATGGACGACTGTTTTCTTCCATTATATATTATTTTATGTGAGCAATTCAATAACTTCAAGTGCCTTTAGATTGCATTAGGCACTCAGAAAAATAGAAGAACCGTTGGTACTCAGGAGAAATAAGCTAAACAAAAAAACTTAAGTTTGTCTAGATTTTCATATAAGAAACAGAAAATCACTTTGACTGGAAAACCATCTTTTCAGTTGCCAAAAACTGCCTGGGGAATTTCTTCAGAAAATAAAAGAATGGCTTTTCCAAGTTTACACTTAGCCAATCTTTGGACTTATAAGCTCTCTCTACCCCTCAACCCCACCTTCAGATGTGCCTGAAATTACCAGTAACTCCACAAAAGTTTTTGGGTGCAAAACCCTGACACAAAATTTAGTTTTACCCTCTTACTACCAAAAAGGACATTACTAAAAACTACTGCACATGCTACCTCTAAGGCATCCTGTCCACCAAGCCAACCGTAACAGAGTGCTTCATAAGACACTACCCTCACCCCCAAAGTTTCCAACAGCACTTGGGGTCAGCGATTGTGCAAGAACTGTCCAGAAGAACTACTGTAGAAGCATGCCTCTTAACCCCTCGGACCACTTTCATTTCCAAAATCGCGGACCCCAAGCCCATCCCACCCGACGTGCTCACGCCCCTGACCTCGCAATGAAAGCAAACGCCTGACAGCACATCCGAGCGACTCACCAGCCGTCACAAACACCAGCCCCAAACTGCCCCAAGTCAGTGCTAGAAGGAACCGAGCACAAAGGCACGCCTCGAACCCCTCGATTCCAAAACACACTCCAGCACGGTACGTGCGCACGCGGGGCGGCCCGGGCAGAGGGAGCAGAGCCCTGGGCTGGCGGGTTTGCCCCTGCCCAGCAGGCGGGGAGCCCCGCAACCCGACCACTTGCGGGGGAGGGGGGGTGTGACCCGACCGATCTACAGCCGGGAGGTGGCGGCCACTCACCAGACCAGCGAACAGAGAGAGAGACAGGAGACCAGGGCCAAGGCCTGCCGGTACTTCTTCATCTTCTCCTCCTTCTTCCCCCGGCCAGAAGGCGGCACATCCTCCCGGCAGCAGCCACTGCCGAGGCCAAGATGGAGGAGCAGGAGCAGGAGCGCGAGGATGGGCTCGAGAGTCCCAAGGGCTGTGGTTCCGGGGAAAGCGGTTCGAGCCCCGGGTGCCTTCTCCCAGGAGACCGCGGCAGCGCGGGCGGGTACGCTTCACAAGACAACTCTGGGGACCGCCGCCGCCGCCGCCGCCGCCGCTGCCGCTGCTGCTGTGGCCGCCGGCTCGTCCGCGCCCGCCTCCTCCGGCCGCCACCACCAGCGCCGCCCCATAACCGCCCCGCCCGCCCAGGCTCTCGCTCCGCGCTGCGCTGCGGACCACCAACGGCAGCCGCGTACTCGCTTCTCAACAGCCAATCGCTGGCCGGGCCGCGACACCTCACACCCCGCTGAGCTGGAAGGAGACGCGTCACCCACGTCCCTGGCCGCTCGCACCCCAACCAGCCAGCGCGCGGGCCACGCCCCCTCCAACCACAAAGCTCCGGAGCGATCCACCCAGGTCCCGCCCACTTACTGGCGCCCGGTACCGGAAGTCTCGTGACTTCCGCCTTCCCATCGCCCGCCCCCTCTTCCTTCTGAGTGCTCGGGATCCACGCATAGCCTTCTGGGAGTTGTAGTTTTCTCGAGTTGTCTTTCCTTTCCCTCCCTCCACCCACCCACCCCCGCCCAGAATTCTACGGGTTTGATTGCAGAAGGTTATGGTTTCCTTTCTCACTTCAAGAATCACTAGCTTTGGAGTGGTTAGCCTCAGTTTTCCTCTTGGGACTACCGTTCGTGGAACAGCCTGGAGTTTCGGGGATGGAGGGGCCGAATGAAATTTAAAAGGTGGTTTTCCTGGAATCAGTGGGTCCGGCCCATTGAGCGAAATGCTGATTGGTAGGCAGAGGTGTGCCAAGATTTCTTCTCTGAGGATTGGCTGGGTCAGAGAGTTTGGGCTTTTCTTCTTCCATCCCGGGGAGAACTTCTTGCCCGCCAGATTCCTGTGGTTCTGATGGTTTTGGAGCTTTCGGGTCGCTACCATGGGCAGAGGGGAAGCCTTTGGGGGTGTGAGACAATCGGGCGCCCCATATCCGAGGGTTCCCCGAAGGCGAGGGTGGCTAGCTCCGGTTAGCCACCTCCTGTTAGGGGCAAAAAAGTGACTGCTGCTTAATACTTAACGCCCGCCCCAATTTTGTGTACAGTGGGGCCCTGAATAACCATTAATTTAGAGCTTTTGCTAAAACTCCAAAATACTTAACGTCTTTTCCCAGCCGTCTCTTGAAGTAGCTTTGTGATCGCCTGAGAAGAGAGAAGGCATCTGACCTCTGGCTATGTTGTCTCTATATTGGTCCCTGATGATACGTTTCTCACTGACTCTTGACACTAAAAGGGAAGTTAGTCGTTACTGAAGGATATTTCTTTTACTAGATAAGAAATATATTAAAAAAAAGAAATATAAAAGTATAATTCAATTGTAATTCCCGTTTGTCTTTCCTATTGAGGGAACTACTCCTGCCCCTGTTTCCAGACAAAGCCAGGGAAAGGGACACACACAGAGACTACAAGTATAAGTGTGCCTGTGGGGGACATGGCATAGTTTTTAGTATGAAAAGATGTTTAAGGTGAGTGTTACTTATTGTTTGTGTGGCCATAAGAAAAAGAAAAAGTAAAATACCCAACTAATGTTTGATTTTGAGCCGTGGTGTTTCATCATGATCCTTAATTAGAATTAGTTGTTACTTATATTCCTAGGGAACTGAATGATTTGAGCCACTCAATAATCTTTGGAAGGAAGTCAACGAATTGTTAGAGAAATTCTGCGAAAGATAGTAACGTTAACTTTAGAACGACTTTTTCTGACAAACGAAAACGCCAAGTACTTATTGATGTCACTTCCTAGTAGGCCACAATAAAATCCTTTCATTGCCCCATTGCAGGAGGCCAGTAGAAATGATTAATATGTGAGTTAGCTAAAGAAGTAATAGAAGGATAAGGATTATTTGGCATTCTCTGCCTTGAGCTGCCCTTTTATTTGTTTGGGGTTTTGAGGGGGCGGGGTAGGGTCTTATTTTGTAACCAGGCTGGTTTTGCATTCTCCCATAATGCAAAACTTTAAAAACCGCTGTTAAAATATAACTGGAAACATAAGGAGGAAATTGTGCCATAACTCAACAGACAAATAGTGTAAGACAAGTAATAACTACATAATAAAAGTAGCATAGATCAGTGCCACCATGCTTAAAAGTATAACATATGCCAAAGAATGGCCAAGAAAGAATATATGAAATTCAAAAGAGGTAAAATATTTAAGATCCAAGCCAAATAACCACCATCTACTACCTAAATTATTCTGAGCAATTCTCAGCTTGATACAGCTTGTGCCTTCACACTGTGTTAGTGTCTGGATAAACCAGAGACATAACTCTGGCATCTAGTGGGAGAGGTGCGCAGGCAATTGTACACACAAACAAATCATTTGGTTCCAGATTAAAATAAACAAGTGTGCCAATTTTGAGAGACTCTGCTCTAACAGAATCTCCTGGTTCAGTAAAATCTATAACCACTAACCATACACACGATAACTCATATTCACCTCCCGTCCTCAGATTTTTCAGGAAAGGGCTAAATTGCACAATGAGTATGAGCTCTGCCATTCCTAAAAGGTTAACAACTCAGAAACTCAAGCAGGCTCAAGTCTCTGCCCTGATAAAGATCAGAAACTATTTGCTGGAGGCAAAAGAAAACAAGCAGATCCCAGAAAGGGAGCCCACACCTCTTGGACTTTTCCTTTGTCCTTTATCTCACATATAAATCATGTTTAAGAAGCCCAAGAAAAGAACTGTTTGTCTAGGGTGGTGGTATTTGATGGGAAAGCTTTGATGTATTTTGATTTTGTTGAAAATTACCTGCTCCTTCCAGTATTACAAAATGCTGAGATAGTGAGATCTAAGAAAGATTTTTGAACAGCTACAGCCTAGTGTCATTAGATGCTCCCAACAGAAATTCCCTGGAAATCAGTGAAAGAAAGGTCAGGGAATTGAGAATAAACTAATACAAAGAATGAATGGGGCCATTAGCACTTAAAACTTGAACTATATATGGCTACAGTACAAACAGAATGTGACTTACTGTTCGTTCCCACCTGACTTTCTTCTTTATGTATGTCCATATAGATCATGTATAAGGTAACATATATCTCTTTTATTGAGCTACTTTCTGTAAAGATAATCTGCTTTAACCACACTAATAATTTGGGTATTTGGAGAGGTAAAGGTAGAATTCAGAAAGAGATAAGACAAACTCCATTTCTAAAAGAGCCTATGAACTCATATTAAGGACAATGATGGCTTGTGCTGTTCTATTTATATTGCAAAATAACCATTTTTTAAATTAAAATAGTGAAGTGGCATTGTGGTGTATACTTGTAAATCCCAATATTCAGGAGTCTGAGGCAAAACGATCATGAGTTGGAAACTGTTTTGAGCTGCGTGAGCTCCTGTCTCCATTATTTTTCTTTTGTGATGCAAAATGTGATCTTGTATTATATGGTTAACTTGTATTTTGAAGATGTCTGAGTTTAGTAAGCTCATGTGGATGATAGAGTGAGAGAAATAAACATGATCCAATGTGCAAGAGATGTGGAATATATGGGTGGAAAAGTAGGGTCTCACTGTAGCCCAAGCTGACCTGGAATTCACTATGTAGTCTCAGGGTGGCCTCGAACTTAATGGCAATCCTCCTACCTCTGCCTCCCGAGTGCTGGGATTAAAGGTGTGTGCCACCAAGCCCTGCTCACTTTTTTTTTTTTTTTGTTTGTTTGTTTTTTTTTTTTTTGTTTTTCGAGGTAGGGTCTCACTCTGGTCCAGGCTGACCTGGAATGCACTATATAGTCTCAGGGTGGCCTCGAACTCAGGGCGATCCTCCTACCTCTGCCTCCCGAGTGCTGGGATTAAAGGCGTGCGCCACCACGCCTGGCTTTCCCTGCTCACTTTTTATCTTTCTAAAGGCTGAGAAATTCGAGACTGAGGTACTGAATCTAGGGAGAGCCTTCTTGCTGTATCATAACCTAGTAGACAGCACTACAGGGAGACAAAGAGAAAGGGAACAAAAAAGAGCAGAGAAAGAGGGAAAGAGAGAAGATGAATAAGGAGGGGAGGGGCAGAAAGGAGAGAAGACAGAATGCAAAAATTCAAACATCTTTTCACCAGAAACCCACTTAAAAATATTTTATTTATTTATTTATTTATTTAAGAGAGAGTGAGTGAGTGTGAAGATGCTATGGCCTCCTGCCATTGCAAAGGAACTCAAGACACATATGTTTACTTTGTACATCTGACTTTACATGGGTACTGGGGAATTGAATCCCAAGCCTTCAGGCTTTGCAAGCAAGTGCCTTTAAGTGTTGAGCCATCTCTCCAATTCCAGGAACCCACTTTTTCAGTAATGATATTGATCCATTCATGAAGGTAGAGCCCTCAAGATAATTGTACAAATCCCACACCTCAACATTGCTTGATTGGAGTTGAACATTTCACCATATGAACTTTGACAAGGGGGGGCCTATTCAAACCATAGCACCAAGTTGGCAAGGAAAATTCATTTGGTTTTGAAAGCACAGTATTGGAAGTTCTGAAGGAAGTAGCCACCAAGAATTCCCAAGTATAATATTGCAAATAAGTAGAGGGGAGTAGGGACTGAAGACAAGAAGTTGGAGATTCTGTTGTACCCCTCAGTATTTCCCGCATAATCCTCTCATAAAGCTTCCTAAAACATTACCTCCATTGTGCCCTTGCTTAAAAGACAAAAAAAAAAAAAAACCCTCCAGATGATCATAAATATTAATCTAAAAAATTCTGCCTCTTTGGACTGGCCTTCCTTACTGTAATCCAATTAATGGTTCATGACATCAATATTTTCCTCTCATGACTCAACCTTCTCACCCAAGCATACCAATACTAGTACCCTTGTGACACTGTCTTTATTTCAGACTGATTTAGGTTCTAACTCTCCAAGAAGTATACGCATTTCTTATGAGATGCTATGGTTTTATGTCCATAATGAAATATTTTAAAATTATTTATTTGTTTAGTCATATTGGATTATAATCTGCTATATAGGAAATAGAAAGACTAATAATCCTAGTCTGGGGACCCTAGCTAGCTAGCTATTTCTCTAAAAATTTTCACAGGAGATTGTTTTGCGTAACGTTGTTTGTGTCTGACTAGATTTCAGTTTCAATAAACATATATTGAGCCACTCTAATGTGAAAGGACCTGAGGCAGGTATTTACCTACAGGAAACTTGGTGTCCTAGCAAGGAGTCCTTTTTCTGGACTACATCCTTTACATAGTCTAGTGCAGCTGAAGATGTCCTCAGAAGGTTTACAAAGGTGTAAAAATACGTAGCATATAAGGGAAACCAATTTTTACTGAAATGCCGTTATCCATATATTACAACATAAATTTGTGATATGGTGACTATACTTTTGTATTAATGCATAAATAATGGGATCTGGCAGCAAGTTTAGTCACTTCAATAATTCCAAAATAACAATGAGCATAAAACATAGTTCAGTATAAATATAATATATTTGTACGTAATATATATATAGTATATAGTATACATAGTTAAGTATACTTAATGTGATATGACAATATCTGCTATTTCCATTGGTGGCAAAGTTACATATAGTGCTAGTATGTTTTTATCTATATTTATATAATAAATTAAAATTTCAACTTTCAATAGAAGGTTAGTGAGAATAAAAGTATATTTGTTGGGCTGGAGATTGGCTTAGTGTTAAGGTGCCCGCCTGCAAAGCCAAAGGACCCAGATTCGAGTCCCCAGAAACCACATAAGCCAGATGTACGAGGTAGCACATACATCTGGAGTTCATTTGCAATGGCTGAAGGCCCTGATGTGCCCATTGTCTGTCTGTCTAACTATCTCTCTCCCTCTTTCTTGCAAATAAATAAATAAATAATTTTTTAAAAGTATATTTGTCAACCAAGCAGCTAGACCAGTGAATGATATGCATGGATCCCAAATTCAGAAGCTCTACCCTAGAGCAATGTCACAATTCATCAGAGTCAAAGCATGAATTTTGAGGAGTCCAGCAGCACATTTTAAAAAGTAAACAAAAAGTGAAAAGGCCAAGTATGGTGACATGCCTATAACCCCAAACACTAAGGAGGCTGAGGCACGAGGATCACCCAAGAGTTAGAAGCCAACCTGGAATACATAGCGAGTTCCAGAATAGCATACACTACAGAGTAAGATCTGGTTTAAAAAAAAAATCCAGTATCAGAATATGTCTCAGTAAGAGGAAGGATTTCTCTGGGCATTCATTTCAGGGTCTTTGTGAGAGGGAGAGAGAGAAAGAGATCCATTATATATGTCATATATTCTGGTATGACAAACCAGGTTAAGCTTTGTTAATAATAAAGACATAAGTGACAACATTACCAATTTTGACTTTCAAATGTGTTCTGGTTTCTACAAAAAGCAATGTAGGCATCCTCAGCACAACATATACAAGAAACCTGAACCTTCATAAAACTTCACAGTAAATAGCAAAAATTGACCTAATATGTGAGCTAGAATCTTTACTCAGGAAATAGCACCAGGTGTAGCTAGCAGGAAGATTAAAGGTATATCTAAAAGACAAAAAACTACTGCAGACAGTCCAAGATAGCTACATCAGAAAGAAAAGAGACCACACCAGTCAGAAGGCATTTTCTTAGAGCTGAAATTTAAGAGTTTCCAAATTGAAAATTGCCCTAGACTAAATGGGGAAACTATGCCTGAAACTAGCTCACATTGTTGGGGTTTGAATGTGAAATGTCCGCTTTTGGGCTCATGTGTTTGAACACTTGGTCCCCAGTTTTGAAGCTTATGGAATGTTAAAAGTTGAGCCTTGAAGGAGGAAATGAGTCACTGGAGGTTTGATAGCCTGGCCCCATTTCCTATCTGAACTCTGCTTCCTGCTGCAGACACAACACGACGTGCCCAGCTGCCTCACACTCCTACAGCCGTGGCCCAACCATGATGGGCACTATTCCATCAAATTATAAACCAAAATGAATCCTAATCAAGTTACTTGTTAAGTTACAGGTATCTGATCACAGGAATGAGAAATGGAACTCCTACACACATCATTGGGAAATTTGAGAGTATTGGAATCAAAGAGAAGATCACATAATTGTTAAAAGTAGAGGGAAAAAAATAGACCATTTCAAAGGCTCAGTATGTACACAAGAAAGTGAACGACAATGGAACAGTGTCTTCCAAACAGTGAAGGAAGACTATTTCCAACCAGAAATTGTTCGCTCAAACTATCAGCTACATGTCAGACAGAAGGAAGAAAGACATTGTCAGACAGATGTGTGCTGTTTCTCAAGAAAGAAGATTTTGCCCTACCAAAACAAGAGGAAACTAAAAAATGAGGAAGGTACAGACGGAGGAAACTTGAAGTCCAACACAGAGCAAAGAGGAGCAGGGAATTCCCAAGGGTGAGAGTGAAAGAAGAGCCTCAGTGTTGACAAAGCAGTCAGCAGTCATGTGTGCAGTGCAGATGGGAGTGTGTCACATCACCAGAGATTCTTCAGGAAGAACGCGTTGATAGAAAACTGCACCTGAATTCTTCAGAGGTGATTTAGACAACTGTTTAAAGTCAGTACAGTTAATGAAAAACACTGTCTTAGTTTGTACTGTTATAACAAAATCCCACAAACTAGGTAGTTTATACACAGCAGACATTAATTTCTCACAGTTCTCCAAAAAAAAAAGGCCCAGACAGATTCAGTGTCTGATAAGAACCCACGTTCTGGTTCATGGATATGATCTAATTACCTCTCAATGGCCCACCTCCGAGTACCAGCATCATGAAGAGTAAGATTATAATATCTAAATGTGGGGGGAGGAAATAAGACATTCAAACATGGAAGCAACCACTTTGAAAACAAAACCAACAAAATATCTCAAACCTGCTGTGTATAAAATGTTCACCTGTGAATAGCAGTTACATATTATAGTAATGTAAACACTAAAATTTCATCAAAATCTTGAGAAAACTATCAGGAAGATAGGGTGACAAAGGTAGATTCCATGAAAGCAACACAGTAATGCTTTATTTTGAAAAATAAAAACAAGGAATAGTATACATGCTATTTATAATGTACTAAATATCAAAACAATTGTCTTTAAAGAAGTGAAAATAGTCATTTTATTGATCAGAAAGAAATAGAAGGTGGGTAGGGACATGCTGTTTTCTTATAACCTTATTAAAATTATTTATTTCTTATGTGTAAAATTATTTCTCATACAACTTTGAATTCTAAAAGTTTAAAACATAGCTCTCATTTGTTTGTAATTTATGGCAAACTAAATTCATGTTTCAACAGTTGTTCTTTCCCATTTCATTCTATACCTTTATATGGGATAAATGGAACAAAATAAACTGTGCTATGATGTATAGATTTGGCAGAGAGTTTAGTCAGTAGATTTCAAACTCTGAAGCAAATGTAAGGAAAAAATACATAGACTTTTGAGATAAAAGTAGGGATGTGAAACAAATAGTTTCCCCTGATGATTTTTTTCATTTTAGGACATAAAGGTGTTATTAGAATGCTCCCTGCAGTGTGTCCTTTCAGAACCATCTGTATAATGTTTAAATTGTAATGATATTTCCTTGGCTTAAATTTACTCCTTCCCCATTATTTATATGTCCATGTTAAAACTATCTTTCTAATGGTTAAGCACTTCCCTAATAACTGAAGGAAACGAACTTTGCCTTAGTTATCAGTCATTATCTTGGTTTGAGGCCTGAGTTGTGAAAATCATTATATGGATCAAGTAATTTCTCCCCATCACTTCCACAGGGAGATAATGAGATATTAAAATGTGCCAGTCTGCAAATCTTTAACAGCTCCTTGTGAAATGATATTCAAGGCCAACTGAAATTGAGTAACTTTGCAGTTTCCTCCCACTATACAACTGTCATTTAGTTACACATAAATGACTGAAACAATTTAATTGAATTCATTGGGAAAGTCTTTTCCATCAAAAAGCATTAAACATTAAGCATCTTACACCACCAAATAATTGATGAAGAGTAACAACTCTGCTCCTAGGGAAGGTGAGTAGCTTAGGTAATAAAGCTTTTTTATTGGAAGGGTTTGCAGGTCAGCTCAAAAGCCACTTTCTCTATAATGTCTACCTGTGACAGAGGCCTCCTTCACAGTCCCTCCACTTTGAGAACCTCCATAGCATGGATCATCACATCCTAACACTATGGTTACTGTGTCCTTCACTGGAAGGGAATGTTACCTCATTTCCATATCCTCCACAGCACTTCGCCTTATCCTTGAACAAAGGGACATTCAACCAACCATGGCCGTGAGAAGCATGTTGGAGATGGCAGTGCTCTGTGAAGTGGCATATTTCCATTTCTTGACTACCTTTTCCACAGAATTAATACTTTAAGATTCTTTCTTACATTTAAAACTAGGTTAAAAAAATACTCTAAGCAAAGCTGGGCGTGGTGGCGCACGCCTTTAATCCCAGCACTTGGGAGGCAGAGGTAGGAGGATCACCATGAGTTCGAGGCCACCCTGAGACTCCATAGTGAATTCCAGGTCAGCCTGGACTAGAGTGAGACCTACCTCAAAAAACAAACAAAAAAAATACACTAAGCAGTATAATTCTCATAACTTGTGAGATGGAACATTAAAATATGGCTTTTCAGGTACATTTGACCTTTATCAGAATTGCCTATATTTATCATTCCATTTTCTAAGATAAAAATTGGAATGCAACTTACACTCTTGGAAGATTGCTGGGAGTTCTAGGCCAGCCTAAGCAACATAGTTCCAGGCTAGTGTGAACTACAATATGAGACTCTGGCTCAAAGAATCAGGAGGGATGGAGAGATTGCTTAGTGGTTAAGATACTTGCCTGTAAAGCCTAAGGACCTAGGTTCAACTCTCCAGATCCCACGTAAGCCAGATGTACAAGATGGTACATGTGTTTGGAGTTTGATTACAGTGCTGGAGGCCCTGGCATGCTAATTCTCTCTCTCTCTCTCCTTTCTCTCTCTCTGTCATTAAAAAAGACAAGTCTGTTGGGCTTGCCTCCAAAAAATCAGAATAAAAGAAAATTAAAATTATATTTGTTTTTGAAGGAGAGGGAAGAGAAATAGACTTGATTACTCTAAGTAGAATTAACATTTTGATCCTAAGTTACCTTATGAATAGTAGTTTTGTGTTTTTTTTTTGTTTGTTTGTTTGTTTGTTTTTGGTTTTTCGAGGTAAGGTCTCACTCTAGCTCAGGCTGACCTGGAATTCATTATTATGTAGTCTCAGGGTGTACTCAAACTCACAGTGATCCTCCTACCTCTGCCTCCCGAGTGCTGGGATTAAAGGCATGTGCCACCACGCCGGCATGAATAGTTTTACTTAAATTTAAACACTATGTTCTTTTAATTTTGACTTTTTCCATCTCTATTTAGATGCTGAGAAATTTAATATGATGCTTATAACTGCATAATTGCAATTAACTGTATCTGCTTTTCAATCAAACACTGTGTTTACATCATTCTCTTGTTTGCACATGTAGCTCTTTGAATTTTCATTCCTCTGTGATCATGAGTGGTTTCTCCTAATAGGTTTCTCCAAGTTTTCCTTAAAATAGAATCCCCTACAAAAGCATTTCCAAGAGAAGTTCTCTAAAATCCGCATTAATGTTTTTTTGTTGTTGTTGTTGGAATAATTTAGAGACTGTTCACAAACATTCTCTCTTGTCTCCCTGAGTCATTATTCTTTTAAAAGAGAAAATAAAACATCTCTATTGTACTGTATTAAAAATGTGGCTGAAGAAAACTTGGTAAGCATTATTTCTATTTTACAACAATGTTTGCATTCTGTTACCATCTGTTTGACAATTCATACTCCCATGTGAGAATGAAAAATTGAAACATTTCATGCCTGTCATTCTGGGAATTATAACATCTGATCTATTGTAACAATGATAATACATATTATACATCATGATATATATTCCTTATCATCACATATCAGTTATGCTAAGTGTATTATAATAATGATATCACCTAGCTATTCTGCTAGGACTAACTCCCCCATCATGTAAACTTTGAGCCTAGATCTTCACTTTTTATTTCTTTCACTTTTCAAAGATATAGTTAATCATAATTATGTATAAAATTGTGTAATATGCATCATATTTAGTTTCTCAGCATATAAGTAGACCCTTAAAAAAGAAAAATCATAAATCATTAACAAAACAGGAAGCTAATGATAGTTTTGTTGGTATAGCCCTTTCATCATACTATTGTTTGAAGATCATCCTGTCTTCAGTTTCCAAGGTCCAACTTCTATCTATCACTCGAGATTGCTCACTTGGCAAAGATAAGTGGAAGATACTAGAAAAGCTCTTTCCACCAACCCTATCCTCCTTATGTACTTCAATTCCTTCTTTCTCTGCTGTTTTTCCAAGCTCCCTATGTTGACCCTATTTTGTGTCTCCACACTTTCATCCATAATGGTTTTCTTCTTGTATTTGTAATATGTAACCTGGAATGTAAACTTCAATGAGGCAAAGTCTCCACAAAGCTTTCTGGCATTGGTCAAAATGTTAATAGAATAAACATCAGGCCCCAGGATATATATACACTGACCCATTTTAGTAATAAAGCTGGAGCTTTTCTCTAGTGGAAAAGCCACTTGCAACAAATAATTTATATCACTAAAACCAGAAGCCTTATTTTATAATGTGAAAAGGCTCTGTATCTGAGCCTCTATAGCCCACCAGATTCTACATTAATATACATAGAAGATACACTTTGTTGAAATATAGGAAAGAAGAAAGGTAAGAAACAACGAAAGGAGGAAGGAGGAGAAGGAAAATAGAAAAGTTACTTTCTAAAACTTTCAATGTTTATTTTAAGATTATTTCATCAAAACTCCAACTTATTGGTAATTTTCAAAAAGTGCATGGCCATGGATATATACAGATATGAATATATGATTATCTTTAGGGTTTTATTTAAGAAAGGTATTGAAAGGCCTTTAATTTTCCTGTGATCACAAATGCCTTTATTGTATAGAAGAAAAACTGGATATTCAAAATAGATTTTTCATATATTTTATATACAAGGGTATATTCTTTTTGTTGTTGTTGTTGTTGTTTGTTTGTTTATTTGTTTGTTTGTTTTTCGAGGTAGGTTCTCACTCTAGCCCAGGCTGACCTGAAATTCACAATGTAGTCTCAGGGTGGCCTCGAACTCACGGTAATCCTCCTACCTCTGCCTCCTGAGTGCTGGGATTAAAGGTGTGCTCCACCACACCTTGGCCACAAGGGTATATTCTTACTATGCTAGGAGCACATATATTTTCATGATAAGAAAATAAAAGTTAAAAAGTAAATGAATATACTTGGGGTTTGGCTGATGTTTGAGGACTTTGGTCTTTGCAGACTATAGGATGAAATGGAGTCACAATCACCTGGGACTTAGAAACCTTTCTAATGTCAAGAAGTTGGAACTTTCTGGGAAAAGCTGCAGAGGAGAGAGGAAAAGTAATCTACACTATTCTGGTTTTGTTTGTTTGTTTGTTTGTTTTAATCAAAGGATATAAATGAGGGCAAAATTAACATCATTTAACAACATCAATCAACAACATTTCGTGGGTGCTCTGGTTTGGATCTCAGGTGTCCCCCGGGGCCACGTGTTGAAGGTCCTCAAACTAACGCTGTTGCACAATGGTGAGACTTTTAAAGAGGTGAGGCCTAGTGAGATGTCTTCAGTCACAAGGTGCATCAGTCACAGGGGACATCGGGACCTTTGACCTCCTCTCTTTTCCCTTTGCCTCTCCCAGTTGTCTTGGGGTTCCACCATATTCCCTGTCATGATGTTCTATTTTGCCCAGACCCAAAGTGATAGGTTCTGCCCTCTGTAGACTGAAGCCTCTGAAACTGAGTCAAAACAAGCCTTTCCTCTTTTTAAGTTGATTATTTCTCCTCTCTCTCTCTCTTCCTCTCTCCATCCCCCTGTTCCTTCCGCCCCCCCCCCTCTCTGTGTGTGTGTGTGTGTGTGTTTGTGTGTGTTGGTCTCTGCTAAATTACCAAAAAAATAAAAAGTTTAAAAATGCTGAGTTGAAGTTTAAGAGGACTTGGTGAATTTCAAGCATCCAGCAGCTATAGAATAAAATGAGAGATGTGTGTAAGAGAACCAGCAGAAATGGGTTTCTCTAAAATAAATGCTCATTTTATTTTTATCACGTCTTTCCAGACCCTTTCAGCCACACTGGCCATCTATCTTCTTCTTCACCAAGACACATGCACAAACAGGGTAGTCTTTCCAAAGACTACGAAATGTTATCAAGACATCACATCCTGTTTCAGTGCCCATGTGTTTTTATTATTGGAATTACTGCTTGTCCTGCATAGGCTAAGTGCTACAAGAGTTCACAGGGAAAAGGAAGAGATGGAACAAGCTGAGCTATTCAAGGAAGGGAAAGGCCTAGAATAGCGCTTCAGTGGCGAGGTGCATTTTCTCTGACAGAGAAAGCATCTGTGTGCATAGATCATTTAAGGAAGTAGGGAAGGCATACAAACCAAGACATAACAGAAAAACCCTATTTACTATGGGAATGGAAAGAAAATTAACTTACTTTGAGAAATTGTTTTTAGGACAAATTACACATATGTCAGAGAGATGAAGGACACAAAGCTGAAACAATAGTTTGGGGTAAGTTAGCAAAGCTCTTGAAGCTCACCCCACATTCCCTCTTCCACTAAATATTGTTTTCTTCCTGGTGCTGGAATGACATCTCTGCTCCAACAAGGAGCCAATCCAGAGTCTCAGCTTAAATTCTGAGCCTACCTCCCAAAGCCTGGCAGATGATTACCATGTTAGAGAAGAGCTAATTTGCCTGACAGATAAACAGTTTGTTCTTGCAGAAGGAATTAGTCATCAAGAGAACCAGAAAACCCAGAGAAATCTCCCTCTGAGGTATAAGAACACTTAGATATTATTTTTTAATCTTAATATTCTCACAATATTAGAAACCTGTTGAGATGAAAGGGCATAGGGAGGGAGGGAAGGAGGGATAAGATTAACAGTAGATAAAGACAGAGGAGAGATAAAGGAGCCAAGACATGTGATAAGTCTCTGACTTTGTGTTTATCAGGGAACTTTTGCGAAGCCACTTCTCTGTCTTCTTAGATGTTCTAAGCAAAATGATTTGTGAAGAGTTGACCTATGGTGAAGGAAGCTTACAGAAGAGTCACGTCTTTTTCCATTTTCATTAATTCTATGGCAGGACTGAATAGTTTTTGGTGTGGCATTTTATTTTTCTTGTTGAGAAACACAAGACTAACTTAAGATGTAGAAACTAGAAGCTGAACTGTGACAACAGTACTAAGCTGATCAAAAATAACAATTCATATAGGCAATAAGGTCTAGTCCCACACCTTCCTGTAAGAGTTGCTTAAGAAACTCAAAATGCACAGCCAGGAAGCAGATGCTGGCTTCTTCCTTTTGTACCAGAAGTGACTGGGGAGAGAAGGCTAGAGAGAAGTGGGTTTTTTTTTTTTCTCAGCACACTTGATTAGTTCTTGGTGTGCTTGTTTGAATATCCAAGTATCATCAGGGGCTACATCAAAGGACAACATTTCATAATTGTGCTGCTGAACACCATAGTCTTAAAAAAATAAAGTGCAAGGGCTGGAGATATGTCTCAGCAATTAAACCACTTGCCTGAAAAGACTAACAACCCTAGTTTGATTCCCCAGTGCCTATGAAGAGCCACATGCATAAAGCAGGGCATATATCTGGAGTTTGTTTGCAGCAGCTAGAGGCCCTGGTACATTGATTCTCTCTCTCTCTCTCTCTCTCTCTCTCTCTCTCTCTCTCTCTCTCTCTTTCCCTCCCCTGCATGGTGGTACCCTGACACTGCATAGTGAATTCCAGGTCAGCCTGGGCTAGAGCAAGACCCTACCTCAAAGGAAAAATGAATAAAGTGTAACATCAGGCACTCCAACTCTCACATACTGTCATTTATCAGAAGGAACCCAAGTGATGTGCTTGAAATAGTTATGCCCCCGGGAAGGGTTATATCCAGAAGTGAAATAAGCTTTATTATTAGGGCAATGTGTTTAAGTATAATCGATTTTTGCTCTTTAATAATTCACCTTATAGTTCTATTTTAACTTTAGGTAAAAAAGAAAAATACCATAAGGTTTCCATGCTGTGTTTCCCTCAAAGAACCTTTGTATTTGCCAAAGGGTATTTCACATGAAGTTAGCAAATGGCATATTGATTAGGACAAGCTGTGCAGAGGAGAGCACTTATCTTTATGTCCCACATGGCTACATGTCCCTCTGATATCATCAGTGTGAATGCCTCTTCTGAGACGCATCTGCTTTCAAACACATAGAATCTTCAGGGGGGGGGGATAAAATTCCAGGGGCATAGAGATAAACCACCCCTGTACACACTTCAATTCAAACCTGGTGTGTTTGATGTTTCATACTTTTCTTCACTGTACACACACACACACACACACACGTACACATACATGCCTCAAAATAAATTATGGATTTCTCTAGTCTTTATTGCTTTTAGGAGGTTCATAAAATCTAAATTAACAAAGAATACTCTTCTCCTCACCTTCATCTCCACTATCAATTACTACCTAAATGCTGATGCTGGTCATTGGTGAAATGGACAAGAGCAGGATCAGTAGTAAGGAACACAGATTTTGATATCAGAAAAATGCTGGACTCATACTGTTGAGAACCCCAGCTTCCTGCCATCCTCCATATAGTCACTTTCTCTAGTTGTTCAAAATGAACCTAGTGAGACTACTGAGGAGTTAAAGTGACAGTCAAGCAATAGCGGCCGCTAGCCAAGGGCTCAGCACAAAGAAGTCATTCTGAACCTGAGCTGAATCTGAGTCAGTGTGGAGGGCAAGAACATAAAACAGCTGAAAATTATTCACTGCGACTAGATTTAGTCCGTCAAGTGGTTCTACTAGTTGAGGAACATGTTTGGTATGTTGTACCTATTAATCTGGAGATTAACAGTAAGTTTCTTTTTATGAGCGTCTCTCAACAACGTTTTTACTATCTCAGACTAAGATCTACATACAATAAATTAGACATAATTATTATTCATGAAATTCATCTTTTCTTCTATGCACATGTATTTCCAAGACCCAAAATCCTTATGCTGTTTTACTTCTAATCATTCAGTATTATTGCCTCTTTGAATTCCATTAACGAAGAGAAAAATATGCTTTACCTGTGTGAACTAGACAAATGTCTCTTTTTTATTGATTTTTTTGTGTGACAGGGTCTTGCTTTATTAGTGCAGGCTGGTCTCAGACTCAACAGCAGTTCTTCTGCCTCAGCCTCCCAAGTGCTGGGTGTGAGGTGTCAGCCACCATGCCCAGGTCAAATAGTGAAAGTTGAAACACACGCATAGAAGGCAGATTGTCCCTATTTTAGAGTGTCTGAATGTTTACCTTCTTCCTCGGGGCTAGAGAGGAAACAAGTCCTCATGTTGAATCAACCATGGGAGGTGAAACCGTAGTGGGAAGGCTTGTGTCAGCAGTTTCCCATTCCTCTGCTCACTCACTCATTATGAGGCTGCAGGCAGGCTTCTCACTGAGCTCGCTGTGAACAGTCCAGAGCAAGACAGGTTGGTAGCAAGCTCAGTCTTGCTGGCTGGAGGTAAATTTGTTTCATGTGCTTTCCTACTAACCTATGTGAAGAAAAGGAAGCTGAATCTTGAATATATACATGAAATTACATAGAGGTTCTCTTGAGTATATAATCAGAAATATGAACTTGTAACTATATACTTCTGTCTGTTTATGAAGAAGAAAACCTGGAAACTAGCAGTATTTACAAGTAAAACCAAATTCAAATTTAACACAATACCTAGAACAATTAAGCCCTAATTTTTTTAAATGATCCATGTTTATTACCAGTTCCGATTCACAGATATGTAGGTCAATTTCCCAATATATCTATGCTTCATTTTTCCCATTTGCAAAAGAGTAAATAATACTTCTGCATTGGATTTTGTGTATGTGCATGATTGTGTGCATGCAGATGCGTGTGTGTGCACATGTGTCATATATGAGGGTATTGTTCCTTACGTGCCATTTACCACTGTTGGGACAGAGTGGCCTGAAACTCAGCAAGTAGGGAGAGTGGCTGGTCAGTGAGCCACAAGAATGCTATGTCTACCTCCACAGAGCTGGGACTAGAAGCACTGGCGGAGCCATCGCACAGGTCCTCATGCTTGCAAGGCAAATACTTTACCAACTGAGATATCGCCCCAGGCCTGAAGTGGATTTTTATTATCTGTATCAACAGCATCCCCAAAATGGGGCACCACTTATCCTTTGTAGGGCTTAGCTCTGTCCCTTTTTGCCTAGGTTAGCTCAAGTTGAGTCTGTAACACTGAAACCTAAGATTTCCAGCTCATATAACCTAACTATTCAGAGATGATTAAATCCTCACATGCAAGAGCTCCATGCATACTTTACACAGGAGAGATAGTTTTCACTTCTTAATTAGATTCTGTGAGTGGAAATGGCAGGTGATTCTGCTGTTGACTCTGCTTGGCAGGGTGCGTAAGCCAGGAGAACAACTGAGGACTTGTTAACAACTGACCTCTGCTGCGAAATCCACATTTTAAGGCTATTTCAAACAAGATTATTTCCAAACCATCAAGCTCAGCGACCATTTTCTTTTCTCTCCTAGGGTGCAAGTTAAGTTACCCAGCTGTGTTTGTAGTCAGAGCTCTTTCTGTTCCTTGAGAAACTTTATCTCATAAATTTCAAGTTTCCATAAACCAGAAGTCATCTTTCTGTATCTTCAACCTCCGTCTCTAGTACTATTGTATCATGTGTTTACATATATCCTCTCACCTTCCATGTCTCAATAGAAAAAATAACTTTCCCTCTGATCTCATTCTCCTTATAAAATAAAGATTAAACTATTTCCTTTCACCCAAAAGAGCAAAGCCTAGTAAAGAATTGATCAGATCTGAATCTAAAAGTGAGCTTTACCAGTGATAGTAATAAAATGTAATGCAATAAATAATCTTACGTAAATTACTCTCTATTCTGTATTGTAATTTGCACATCTGTCCAGTAATAATAATAATAATAATAAACCTACTTAATAGTGTTCTGGTAACGAATTATGCTTCTCAGTGTTCAGTGGAATATTAGACACACAACTAACCTCCCTGATAAATACTAGCTATCATTATTATCATTATAATCCTATCACCATTTCTCAGCTGACTACGTTTATCTTTAACACGCAACATGCTGCACTTCGTCTTACCTCATCCTCTCCAGTTTACCAGTTTTATCACTAAACCCAATATTCTTCTCGGTCATCTAAGTCCTCTCGTCAGCACTCAGCTTTGTAGTTCATTGTCACCTTTCAAATCTCACTATTCCTTTGGCTCCCTACCTTGTGCTCTCTCTCCATATGCTTCTCTGTCTCTTGGCTAGCTCTGTCCTATTTCATTCTTTAGTGGGTGGCTTTGGTGCGGTTGACGCATTGGTTCTCTTCACCAGCAGAGAACAGAGTCATGAAGCAAGTGATTGTATCCAAAACTTAAGTGTGGATGACCTGGAGAAGTTTGGATCACAAGGAAGCCAACTTTTCATTGGTGTTCAAGGACACCGTGGAGTAAAGTGCTAAAGGGTTTTTTTAAGGACAAGGATAGTCTTGATATGCAATTTTATCAGATCTAGTCTTTGGCCAAGTTATAATTAGACACTGTATAAAGAAGATTCAAATTCCATAATTCATCAATTTAATGCATTTAAATTTTAGCATTTTACAATCTTTTCTTAAGGTACCTTTCATATTACAGTGACTTCCTGCAAAAGAGTATATAGCTTACTTCTTTTTTAAATTTTATTTTTTATTTTTTAGTCATTTACAAGCAGAGAGACACCAAGAGAAGAGGAGAGAGAGAGAGAGAGAGAGAGAGAGAGAATTAGCATGTCAGGGCCTCTAGCTGCTGCAGATGAACTCCAGATGCATATGCACCACTTTGTGTATCTGGCTTTCTGTGGGTATTGGGGATCCTTAGGCTTGGCAGGCAAGCGCCTTGACTGCTGAGCCATCTCTACAGCCCCAGCTTACTTCTTGAGTCTAGATCATGGTCTGTGGTCCTACTTTCATTATAAATTACCTGGCAGTCGCTATCTATCTGTTTGGTTTTTCTCTTTAGTTCTCATTATAATTTTATTTTTCTTTATATCTTACTGAAATCATGATTATTTATTCTGCCAAACTCTTTGAGTTCAGAGCAAAAGCACCTAATATCTGAGTGAGTTTGGGAATGAGGTCCAAGATGTCGTTAAAGCAGGTAAGGATCTCCATCATTCTGGGTTTCACTGTTTCAGCCTAGGAAGTGCCTAATGCATCTCATCGAGTGGTTAGGATGATTAGGCAGCCTTTGTTCATGCATGTCTGTTTCTGAATTGATCTTGATCCTGACACAATTGATGAGTAGAGATTTCTTTTCCACCATGGTTATTCATTCATTTCTGAAGTATCTGAAGGGCCAGCCATCTCTCTTCCGCAATTTTTTTATGAATAAGAACTGTGCCATTCCACCTTTGAAGCCCATTGTCTCCCATGCTGTAGACAATAAGATATTTGATGTTCTAGGCAAAAGCAGGGAAATGTGCTTTGAGGATTCTGAACAAAACCTACTTCTACTGTAACAAAGGTATGTGATCCGCTGAGACTCAGCAGAATTGTGAGCCTATAAAACCATATAATCTGTCTCATCTTCCTCTTTCTTCACAGCAGTTCACCAGAGCAAAATAGCCTCCTTCCTACCACTTCACTCTCTGAGCATAGGCTGTGCAGACTGGAATCTGACAGTGGATTTGCCAATGTTGGTGTAAGAACAAAAGACAGAGTCTGTTATGTTCAGTTCTCATCTCATTTGATCCTTTATCCAGGGCTTTTTAAACTTTTCATGACCCCTTTTCCCATGAAATTTTTACATGATCATGGACATATAAGTATATAAGATTGGTACACAAATCAAATATTTACTTATAATAAACCATGAAGAAATTTATTTTAACTTAATTCTTAGGTATACATGTATTATAGTTTATTAAGGATGAAAGCAACTTTGCATTCTGATGAAATGTACATACTTGTTTACTTTTACATAAGGAGTTAAATCTTGGTTATTTGATAATACAGGATGTAGAGCACCTTCAATGTTTTCTAGAGTTGATCAATATTTTGATTTTATAATTGTCAAGGCTGAGAATGCTGCTTCACATAAATATACCAGTGCAAACTGGTAGAGGTATGTGTAGAACCATTTCAGAAATGATTGCAAATGTTGTTCTACTCTCAAGTCAAGATTCATTTGACAATATTTCATGAAACTCGAGCAGCAATTGTAAAATCAATTCTGAACAATTCAACCCATAGATATATTAAATTTATACATGTACACTGAGGGATTATATTAGGAAATTAAAGTGGTAATTTTATGTAATTAAACCATTCTGTTAAAACTCTGTATACATAGTAAAAATTATTGCCATTTCTAACATACAGTAGTCTCGAATCTGAGCTGAAGAGTTTTATACAACATTTGTTAGCACTGTATAGTACGGCGGACGGCATGCGCTGTGCATGCCATGTGTTGAAATCAGCACTGTCAGAAACACTTTGGATTTACTGTGTTTGATTTTGAATTAATTTTTGGTCACTAAGCATTCAGAAATATTTTCCTGTTGCCAAAGCTTTTATATTTCCCATGGTTGTGACCCATAGTTTAAGAAGCTGGGCTTTATACGACTCAGTGAGCTAAGTAGATTAGATATAACCTCATTTTACAAAGAAATCTGAAGCTTAAAAGTTCAAGAGATCAGGGTGTGGTGGCACACGCCTTTAATCCCAGTACTTGGGAGGCAGAGGTAGGAGGATCACCTTGAGTTCAAGGCCACTCTGAGACTACCGAGCAGATTCCTGGTCAGCCTGGGCTAGAGAGAGACCCTACCTCAAAAACAAAGGAAAAACATCAACAGAATTCCAAAATATTTTTATGATGGCGGATGAAAAATGGTTAGTAATCAGGTCTTAGGGTTCATCTCCAATTATATGAAATTGTCACTGTCATATATTTTTGGGGAATTATTAAGTCCATTTGTGACTGTGACCATTAACAGTCATTATATTTTCTTTTATAAATATAAAGATGCTTTTGCATGTATTATCTACTTTCTTTTTTAAAACTTGGGTATTTATTTGCACATGTGTGCAAGTACTCCCGGTGTATGAGCAAGTCAGGGTCTCTTGGCATTGCAAATGAATGCCAGACACGTGAGCCACTTTTTGCATCCAACTTACATTAGTGGCCTGGGAAGTAGGTTTTGCTAGCAAATGCCCTTTACTGTTGAGCCATCTTTCTAGCTTCCATGTTATCTACATTCACTCAGGAATAGATCACCAGGATTCCAAGTCACCAGCTCTGCCACTGAGAAGGCCATCTTTCTACTAAATTCATAAGCTACATGATTCTACACTTAAATAATTGTTTTATACTTTTACAAAGTTTTAGGTGAACTTGTAAGTATTTGTGTCTAACCCTACAGCAGCAATTTGATCCCACAAGTAGGCAATCTCAGTGGCTGGATATGTTCCAATTTGGAATTTCCATTTTAAAACCATAAACTTCTGCAGTAGACTATAACCCTCCTCATACTGAGTGCATAGAAATGCCTTGTGCATCTCTACTCTTAGTTCCCTAGCCCTCTTCCCAATACATAACACATAGTTAAATAAATAAATCTTAAATGAATGGGGAATGATTTCAGTCTTTTACAAAGACCTACTTTCCACAGAGCCACCAGGTCCACTATTCAACTCCCTAAACAATTTCAAACCTGGATTTTTACCACTGCCTGTAATCCTGGAACACAAATGTCACACAATTGTAATTTAATACAGAAAAGCTAAGAGATACTCAATAGAAAACTTAGGTGTGTTGGATTAGAACACTAAGAAAGGATTAATCTGCAACAGAGATCATGGCCACCGATACACATGGGCTCAGCTCTAACTAGAAAACACATACTTTAATCTTGAGCTACACATAACTGAGAGAAGTGACTGATGATAGGGAAGAATGGTAGAGAAGCCAGACTATGGAAATTGGGGATCTGGGAGGTTATTATATTCTTTTAATTTTTTTAAAAAAATTATTTATTTGAGAGCGACAGAGAGAGAGAGAGGATGGGCATGCCAGGGCCTCCAGCCACTGCAGATGAACTTCAGATGTGTGCGCCCCCTTGTGCATCTGGCTAACGTGGGTCCTGGGGAATTGAGTCTCAAACCGGGCTCCTTAGGCTTCACAGGCAAGCGCTTAACTGCTAAGCCATCTCTCCAGCCCTATTATATGTTTTTCATTGGGAAAGAATTACGTACTTTTAATTGGTGTATCACCTCTGTTGCAGTCAGCTTTGCACTGCTGGCAGAAAACACTCGACCAAGAGCAGCGTGTGGGAGGAAAGGGTTTATTTTGGCTCACAGACTCAAGGGGGGAGCTCTATGATGGCAGGGGAAAACTGTGCATGAGCAGAGGGTAGACATTTCCTCCTGGCCAGCATCAGGTGGGTAATAGCAACAGAAAACTGGGCCAAACAATGGCAAGGGGAAGCTGGCTATAACACTCATAAGCCTGCCCCCAACAATACACTGCCTCCAGGAAGCCTTAATTGCCACCAGCTGGGGACACATAAAGTATATGGGGGGGGGCACCTGAATCAAACCACTACACCCTCCTACATTGCAAAGGTGAAAATGACATTTTCATGATTTGTGTTAGTGTCTATCTGTGCTTCATTTTTATAGCAGTCAGTGCTGGCCTCAGCCATTGTGGAACATTCAAATTTTGTGCAAATCAATACAAGGTTATTTCACCCAAAACAAGAAGAAAAATGTCTCTGTTAATCAAGAAAAAAAACCTAGAAAAGATTCTGGCTCCTTGGAGTCTACCCTATACACATGAGAACTGCTGTCAGGGAGGGAGGAAGAACTCTTGAGAATCTGGCAGATTCTAGTCCATTTGTGCCTTTCTAAGCTGTGGCCATGGATTGGTTAATAACTTCTTATCATTTACCACTCTGTCCAAAGCAACCTGTTCTTTCCTCCTACCTCATCTGAGAAACACTTCCAGCTTGTCCTGAGTCCAGACCTACTTTCTAAGCAATCTCTGCCTTGCTGGAAAGCTTAGCTCACACTGAGACAACTTGTTTATTGTATAAACAAGCCAAGCAATTTTTCTAAACAAACCTCCACAGACTAGTAAACTCTGTTAAAAACCCTTTGTGGGAATACCTGGGAGTAACAACACTTGTCTGTTTCTTCTCTCTCTGCCTCTTTCTATAATAAATAAATAAAAATAAAATGTTAAAAAAAGGTGTTGTCCCATTAAGAGACCATGCTGGATCTGAGAAGGAAACTAGTTCCCTCCTGGCTAGCCCTCATAGCACTGGGAAGTGCTGTGGGAGTTTCTGGGGAAATAATATTTGCCAAAAGAATGAATAAGCAGGAGATCCTACCATATATGAAATCAACCAGCCAGGCCAGAAGTACAACTTATATAATAGTGGCACACAGCCTATGTAGGTAACCAACTGCTCATGGATTGGACATGAGGCCCACTTAATGGGTGAGAACTCATATCTAGTTCTGGAAATCAAGCCAGATTTTCTAGACTAGGAAACCAGTAGACTCCAGAGAGAACCTCCACTGATCTTTAGCTAAGAAGAGTGGACATACACGTCAGTAAGTCTCTCTAATAACTTTGCTTATCCCCTTTAATCCAGACTGCTATCACTCTTGGTTAGAAAATCTATTTTATTTTAAAGATGATGGAGACAACTAGGATGAACAGGATACATTAATACATCAAGAATAGATAGCTGGGAGCTGGGCATAGTGGCACACACCTTTAATTTCAGCACTTGGGAGGCAGAGGTAGGAGGATTGCTGTGAGTTCGAGGCCAGCCTGAGATGACATAGTGAGGTTAGCCTTTGTTAGAGTAACACTATACCTCAAAATCAAAAAAAGGGGGGGCGGTGGATAGATGGCTTAGTGATTAAGGCATTTGCCTGTGAAGGCTGAGGACCCAGGTTCTGTTCTCCAGGTCCTACATTAGCCAGATGCACAAGGGGGCACTCGTGTCTGGAGTACGTTTGCAGTGGCTAGAGGCCCTGGCATGCCCATTCTTTCTCCCCTCCCCCCGTCCCTCTGTATCTAATAAATAAATAAATAAAATGATTTAAAAAAAAGAGATAGCTGAATGACTATCACAACAAGGCAGGTCACCTCTGCCACATCTGCCCTGGCCCAGAAGTCATTGCAGAGGAAGTATCAACACGAGACAGCTCTTATTGCTAGCCTGAAAACCAGTTCCAGGGAGACACTGTGCTCAATCCAACTTCATCAAAATAGAGATCCAGAGGCTACAGAGAACTCCACTACATCAGATCTCTAACTTGCTGGAAAGATTGTAAGAGCCTCAGGGTGGGTAGGAATAGCCTGTGGTACTGTCTCCTGCCCCAACAGAGATTGACTGAGGCCTTTGGGACCGCACAATGAATACCAATATCATCACCAAGGAGGACCCTCAGTAGAATGGGGTTAGGGATGGAGGAGAGAGGATTTTGGAGAACAACTTTTTAATGAAAAAATTAATTTCGGGCTGGAGAGATGGCTTAGTGGTTAACCGCTTGCCTATGAAGCCTAAGGACCCCGGTTCGAGGCTCAGTTCCCCAGGACCCACGTTGGCCAGATGCACAAGGGGGCGCACGCATCTGGAGTTCATTTACAGAGGCTGGAAGCTCTGGCGCGCCCATTCTCTCTCTGTCTCTCTCTCTCTCTCTGCCTCCTTCTCTCTGTCGCTCTCAAATAAATAAATAAACAAAAAAAATTAAAAAAAAATTAATTTCTAAAATGTGTTGTCTCTACCTTTAAGCTGTACAGAGCCTAATGGGGTGGGGGATAGGGGTGCATGAGGTTTCATGATATAGAAATGAGAATCACAGACTTAGAGACAATCTATGTTCTAATCCTGAACCTGCCTTTTATTAATTATGTAAGTTTATATAAACCCCTTCTAAGTTTCATTTTATACATCTATAAAATGGGAATAATGGTCATTCCTTGACAAGGTTGGTGTAAGACATGATGTCTGGAAAATGGTAGGTGAGCACTCAATAGATGACATCTATGCTATCATAATGTTACCATTGTTATCATCAGGGGAAGCTAAACGAATTGATATTATAGTATTACATGTTGCATATAAGGTTGGGGGAAGGTCTGATAAGAACATAGTAGACATTTTTTATTTCCTTGGTCAGATTTATTCCAAGATATATTTTGAAGCAATTGTGAATAGAATAGTTTGCCTGACCTCTTTTGAGCATGTTATTGGTATGTAGGAAAGCTGCGGATTTTTGTATGTTGATTTTATATCCTGCTAGTTCTTGAATTAGTTCACAGTATTTTGTTGAGATTTTTTTTTTATATTCTTATCAGCCTTAGGAATTTTCTGAACAAGTCTTTATTGTCTCATGTATAAAATCATATCATGTATGAATAATGATACTTGGACTTTTTCCCTTTCCTACCTGTGTCTCTTATTTTTTTCTTTTTATGCTCTGGCTAGGACTTCAAGTCCAGGAAATACTTTTGGTTTTACCCCATATAAGTTTGGCTATATGTTTGTCATATGTAGCCCCTATAATGTCGATACATGTTTCTTTTATTCCTAGTCTCTTAAGAAATTTTTTTATTAAGCAGACACTTTGTATGGACATATCATGTATGGGTACCATCATGTCACTGCTCCCTGCCCCCATTCCACTGAGGGCCCTCCTCAGTGCAATAGCTGCTATTCACCATGGGGTTGTGGTTAGTAGAAGTAAGAGGAGCAGTCAGTCATTGTAAGGGGCAGGGCAATACCTCTGAACATTCCATTCCACTCTGTGGTTCATACAATCTTTCTGCCACCTCTTCGGCAAGATTCTCTTAAGGGAGTTTAAAAAAATTATTTGTTTATTTATTTATTTATTTATTTATGAGAGAGAGACATACACTCACTCCCACACAGAAAATGGGGGTGCCAGAGCCTGTAGCTACTGTAAACAAACTCCAGACACGTGCTCCACCTTGTGTATCTGGCTTACATGGGTACTGAGGAACCGAACCTGGGCACCTTAACTGGTGCCTTAATGTCTTAACATCTCTCCATCCCTCTTTATTATTTATTTATTTACTTTTATTATTTTTTTGGGAAGGTTTCCAGGTAGTGTCTTGCTCTAGTCCAGGCTGACCTAGAGCTCACTATGTGTTTTCAGGGTAGCCTTGAGCTCACAATGATCCTCCTACCTCTGCCTCTCAAATGCTGGGATTAAAGGCGTCCACCACCATACCTGGTTGAACCTGGGCCCTTAAGCTTCGAAGGCAAGTGCTTTAACAGCTAAGCCACCTCTCCAGCCCTATTTTAAGGGGTTTTATCAGGAAGGAAATTTATCATGAATGGATTTTGACAAAAGCTTTTCCTGTATCTGTTGAGATGATCATGTGATTTCTGTCTTTAGTTTATTCATATGATGAGTTACATTTACTGATGTAGATATGGCAACCCATCCTTGCCTCTCTGAAATAATGCCAACTTGATTATAGTGAATGATATTTGTAATGCTATCCTTGAATTTAGTTCCTATTTTGTTGAAAATTTTTTACATATATGATAATTAGGCAGTTTGATCTATAATTTTCTTTTCACTGTTGTGTCTTTGTCTGGTTTTGTCATCAGGATAATCTTTCTATACTCAGAATGGCACTCAGTAAGAGAACAATTAGCAAATTGTGGTGAGGGTGTGGTCAAAAGAGGACTGCTACAAACTGTTGGTTAGAATGTAAACTAATCTGACCATTATGTAAGCCAATGTGGCATTTTCTTTAAAAAAAAAATTTAAAAACACTAACTAAAAATACATCTTCCATATTATCCAGCCACACTGCTCCTGGGTACGAACTCAACATACCACAAGAGATACATGTACATAAATGTTTATTTTGGCATTATTCGCAGTAGTTAAGTTGTGGAACCAATCTAGATTCCAAAAACAGAGGAATTTTAGTTTATATACACATTGGAATTTTCCAGTTACTAAAAAGAAGGAAGTTATGTCATTTGCAGGTAAATGAATGCAACAGAAGATAATCATATTAAGAAAATTAATCCAGTCTCCAGGACAAAATATAGTATATTTTCTCTCATCTGTGGTTTTAGATTTTATACAGATACACAAAATCACATGTAGGTGTATATATATTGGGAGAGAGTCTGGTAGCTTTGTTAGGAAGTTAGGGTAACTGGACCTCTGACAGTATCTTTGCAGACTCCACTTTGCTAGAGGTCAAAGTATGATCTCACTTCTTAGCTCTTCCCTAGATCTGTTTTTCCACAAACAGCCTGGGCCCCCTCTCCGAGGGAGGTCTTATTTCCTAGTATTTAATTCTCACATTGTGGTTGGTCAAGTTCAGCCCCAGATCTTGGTATCATGGCTAGCCTCTTCCTGAGACAGGCCCTAGCCCAGACCAATCTGCCCTCACTCTGGCTCACCTGAGCCACAAGGTAGGGCCTACCACCATAAGGTTATACGTTTGTTTGTGGAGGAAAGGCAAGCTCTCTAGGCTGTCTGACCACTCCTGAACCTTCAGATTCTCGACAGCTTGTCCTTGTCTCAGCCCATGTGGACCAAGACGAGGGGAGAACCCCCTAACTTCTACTTTCCACATGGGCTCTTCACCCCTCCTGCTCTCCACATGGCAGGAGCTCTTTGTATTTTCTGTCCTCTCCATGGTTTTTCCAGGCCCACCACATGGGCTCTCAAGCCACGTGGGTATATTCATTTTCCTTCTCTTGGTTCTGTACTTCCCTAAATAAATACAATAATTTAATAATTGTCCTCAGTTTGAGTTGCCCAATTCTTTGGTTAAATACAGATGTGATCCCAGGGTTTGGGGTTCAAGAACTTTCCAGAACCCCTAACACCCTGTTTCAATATGACAGTAAAAGTAAACTTTTCCAGGAAGACAACAGGGACTAATGGGAGAGGGAGTGTGACACAGGGGAAGGAAGCAGGGCATGGGGGAATGTTTTCAACATACAGTATGTATTTGTACAAGAACTTCATAACTTTTTAAAAACAACATAGTCTGTGATCATGATAAGGCAGAAGACTTATGGAAGTGGCAGGGAACTGATGTCAAGCTGAACCCAGAAGGATACATAATAGGAATGGCAAATCCATTCTAGAAAGACAATGATAGCAGGCACAAGAGCCCAGGAACAGGAAATGGTGAGCACTTTTAGGAAATTTCCAGAAATTCACTCTATCTGGATCTTGGAATAGACTTAGGGAAGTGGTGGGAGAGCTCAGGAGGAGGGGGAGCTGTGCTGTCCTCCTTGCAATGGCCACAGAGACCTGCATGCCTGCATCACTGCGCTTCTTCCACTGTTTGCCCATCTAAGTAACCCGGTAGTCCCATGGTCTTTAGGGACCGTCTCTATCAGCCTTAGTTTCTAGAGCTCTTTTCTTTTTCTTTCAGTTTCTCATCTCTTCCCATTCCAGCTGTTACAGATGTCATAAGAGAGAAACAGGACTCTGATACAATCAGGCATTTTTCTCTACTAGCAGATGGAGTTATGAGTTCATTTAATTGGAGAGAGTACTTGTAATGTAGTAGGAGGTCCTTATGTTGATGGAAAGCTAGAAGAGGAAAGGAATTGGCCATTAGTGGTCAACTGCTGTAGAATCTCTTCCTATGGCTAGTGTTCCTTTTTTATAAATTTATTTTGTTGACAATTTTATATGTATATGTTTTGATCATATTCACCCACATTACCTTCTCTTGTTTTATGCCCCCTTCCAGGGAACTGCTTGCTTCTTCTTCCCAACTAGTCCCATTCCTATTTTTTTTCAAAATATTTTATTTATTTATTTATTTTACAGAGAAGGAGAAAGAGAGAGAGTGATGGAGGGCACACCAGGGCTTCCAGCCACTGCAAATGAACTCCAGATATATGCTTCCCCTTGTGCATCTGGCTAACATGAGTCCTAGGGAATCGAACCAGGGTTTCTTGGCTTTGCAGGCAAATGCCTTAACCACTAAGCCATCCCTCCAGCCCCATTCCTGTTTTGATATCTACTAGTGGCCTGGTGGCTGCATTGCTGAAGAAAATGTCTCTCCCTCCCTCAGAAACAATTAACTGCCAATAAGTCCCCAGGCAGGGGTGGGGGCCCCAGGAGGCCTTCCACCATCTATGACACAATGTTAATGTGTTCAATCTTGTCAGGCCTTGTGCAGGTAATGACAGCTACTGTGAGTTCATGCATGCATTAGCTATGTCATGTCTTGAAGACAGATTTCTTTTTTCTTAGAAAGAGAGAGAGAGAGAGGCAGATAGACAATGAACTCACCAGGACCTCTAGCCACTAAACATGAACTCCAGATGCATGTGCCACTTTGTATATTTGGCTTTACATGGTTACTGGGGAATTGAACCCAGGTCCTTAGGTTTTGCAAGCAAGATCCTTAACCACTGAGCAATCTCTCCAGTCAAAGACAGATTTTTTTTTTTTTTCTTTTTTGAGGCTAGGTCTCACTCTAGCCCAGGCTGACCTGAAATTTACTATGTAGTCTCAGGCTGGCCTCGAACTCACAGTGATGCTCTTACCTGTGCCTCCCAACTGCTGAGATTAAAGGCATGTGCCACCATGTCTGGCCTCTAAGACAGATTTTTAATAAAGGCTGTAGCTAGTTACAGCTTGGAAGATTTAAACTTGTTGTTGTGTTCTCTAGACAATTTCAGTTAAATCAAAGTTGGCAGGTGGTACTAATTCAACCTGTACTTTGTGTTAACTAGAAGCCCAGAGTCACAGTGCACACTGTTTTAACAGATTATAATGCCCTTTTCAGTTAGTCATGGCCAGTTTGGCTCAGAAGCGGTTAGGAAGACCATGGCCAAGCATGATATTATACAACTTGTTAACAATGTGAATGAGCTGATGATACAAAGGAGACCTTCACCCAACCAATAGGAAGAATATTAACTGGCTTTGCAAAGGATGAATAAGGTTCTGCATGACCAGAAATATCTTTCCAGACTCAACTGATCCCGAGTGGGTAAATAAATTGTCTTCCATCTAAGGAAAATTAGGACTTGCCCTTATATCGGCTCTCAGAACAAGTACAGTGGCCTCTAAGGAGCTCACAGGAAAGAGGTCCATTTTACCACGTTGTGCTATGCACAATTAAAGGCAATAACTGAAAGTTAAGGAGTCTCATGGGGCAATCAGTTCCTCAAACTAGATTTGATAATCAGAATCTGGATGATGTATGGTGCCTCTTTGTTATTGGGTGTGAGGTGAAAACAGCACGTACCAAAAAAAAAAAGTGGAGTTCAAAGTCAGAAGATTTTAGTAGATTAATTGAATAAACTCATATTTGACTAGAAATTCACATTAAGAACCATGTATCAGGCAGGGGTGATGGCTCAGCAAGTAAGACCATTTGCTTCCTAAACATGAGGGCCTGATAGAGCCCGAGACTGTCTGAGTTCGGTTCATCAAGACCTACATACCCATTTGGATGTGGCCATGCAGGCCTATAACCTCAGTCTTGTGAGAAGCAGATACTGGAGAAACACTGGGCTTGCCAGTGAAAGTGGCTGGCCAAGAACAGCAGCTCCATGTTCTATGAGAGACTCTGTCTCAAGAAAATATGCAAATGAGTGATAGAGAAGGATGCCTTATATCTACTCTGGCCTCCATATATGCATGGGGCAGATACATCTGCACACACACACACACACACACACACACACACACTATACATATGGGCCAAAAAATAAATAAATAAAAAGCAATCATGCATTATTTGGGTTTTAGTTCTCTGACACAATGATCTTATTTTAAGCACAAGTGAGAAATATTTGTAATACTAAAAGAAAAGATACAACCAGTCCACCTTATCAAGGGAAGAGATGATAAGTGGCTTTAAGTCTAATCATCACTATTAATTACCCACAAGATATAGACATTGATAGAGTTGTACAGAATGAGAATTGGGACCTTCTGTACATGGTGACCATGAGAATCATCCCTAGAAGAGGAAGTCTAGATGGAGCAACTGCATTATAGGTCAAGTGCTCACCTGGCTGCTCACAGGGGTGTGAGATAAAGCACTCTCAGAGCCTCCTATTGGATGAAGATGCTGATGTCTCCCTATACCTGTCTTGGAATTTCTGAGATGAAAAGTACAGCGTTTTGATATGGTTTGTAGCTTTCAAATAAAAAGTCATACCATACCTCTGTAAGTACATAATCAACATTACTTTCCATTACAGAAAATCATGCTTGAAGAAGCTTGTTGGTCATTTTGATATTTGTTCCTGGCTAGCATCTTCTTCCTTGATTTTTTTTTTCCTCTATTGATAGACTTTAGTTAATGTACACCTCTACTGAATCTCATTCACTTAATCTTCTGGGCATCCTGACCTTTGGTTCTGTGCTGACTTCATGGTCCCATATGTTCTTCTGTCTTCCTTTGCACTTTTCTTAAGGCCTAACACAGGCTTCCCTACCTCAGAGAAGTGCCTTTCTCTTTTTCTTAGCACACATCATCAACAAATACCTATCGAAACCCTACATATATTCATACACTGCTTGGATACAGCCCTTGAAAAGGATATTACCTCTGTTTTTTTAAGAAGCATATAGACTATTTCTTAGCTTTTAATGGTGATATAATAAGCATATTTTATAACACAATCCACTATACGTATATGTTTGTGTGCGTGTTTAAAAATATGTACACATTTAGCCAAGCATGTTGGTATTTACCGTTTTGTCTCAGCATTTGGGAGGCTGAAGCAGGAGTATCCTGTGAGTTCAAGGTCAGCCTGGGTCAACAGAGTAAATTCCAGGTCAGCCTAGGCTAGAGTGAGACCATGCCTTGACAAAATCCAAAAATTTTTTAAAAATGCACACATGAAAGTTTCTTCACAATGTAATATTATTGTATATACTGCCTTCTGATAACTTATGTTTATTTTGAGTGATGCTGGTTGTGACTTACTATCATTTCACAGTCACCTAATGAGTTTAAAAGCACTGCTCTTGCTGAGTACTCACGTAAATAAGTAATTACATTATTGCGTTATAAACATATCCTGTACTTCTATTATCTACTATTGTATCCATGGGTCTCATATTACCTACTCAGTGAAAGGCTCTCTGGTGGTAAGAACTAGGACCTCTGTTTCTTTATGCATAGTCATTCTCCATCCCTCATGTCTGATATAGTATCCTCCACAGAGAATGTAATAAATATATTTATTTTTGACAGTCACACATTGCTGTCTGTGATTGTGGTAGTTCAGGTCCTCTGAGAAGCTGATCTTGGAGAGGATTAGATCATAAAAGATTTATTGGGGTCAATGCCTGTGAAGGATACAGAGGAATGGTGGGACGGGAGAAGGTGGAGAGACCTTGCAGACTATGACGCCAGCCTAACAAGTGTGAAGAGGTGGAAAAAAGAGGTCAGATTGTGACAGAGGTGTAGTAAAGACTTGATCTAACTGACAAGCTGCTCTCAAGCCAAACTCGCCTTTTGGGAGTACCACAGTGGAATGTGCCTCTAACCCTTTGTGGGTTCATCAGTGGCTAAGAGAAGCCTGCTTGTAAGGTTTATGGCCTCAGCATGAACCTGCTAGGGAAGTCAAGGGAACAGCAACAGGGCTGTGTCAGTGCTACCCCTGAGGAGGTCTACATGGTTCATGTTCAAGACCACCACATAGATAATAGTACTGTTTTTACAGGTTAGGCTTTCTTTGAGAGTTAGCAGCAAGTGGTTAGAAAAATTCTGGCCCTGTGCATGTCCTTTTCCTGCCTTACCCCGTCCTGGGTTCTTCCCATTGCCCTCTTGAGTTATATGGCCCAGATCTTCTCTGGCAGCCATTCCTCCAACATGCAGCTATTCTGCCATCTGAGAAGCTTCTGGAGTTCTTTTGATACCACTATTCTAGTTGGTGTTCCTTAGGGGGGGAGATAGGGAAAAGGTTAGTGCTCAAGAAGGTAGGTGAAAGGCAACCCTTGAGTAAAACCCCTGGCACTAGCATGCCCTCAATAATAAATGCTCGAGTCTGGATCCTCAATGCTCACCAAAGATCCATGTTTTTCAGGTCTGGTCTCCAGAGCGCATGAGGTCTAATGACAGTCTTTAAGGTGACTAGGGGATATGTCCTTTGAATAGCATAGTGGGACCCTAAATGCTTCCTTTCTCATTTTTGCTTCCTGGCCATGAAGTGATCAGTTTTGCTTTGACATTCATTCTACGCCATGATATGCTGGTTCACCATAGGCCCAAAGCCAAAGGGCAGAACAACCATGACCTACAGCCTTCAAAACAATGAGCCAAAGAAAACCATTTTGTTTTTCAAGTTGCTTGTTCCAGGGATGTGGTATAGTAATGGACAGATGACCAACACAAGGAGGTTGAATCTTAATTTCCCCATACCCAGAAACGTTCAATAAATTGTTCTGTATTAGCAACTTACTTTTCTTCCTTCCCTCCACACCTTCAAATTCCCTGAAGGCCACAGGGCAGATCTAGGCATCTAATAGAGGCCCCTCTTCACATCCTAGTTAAAGTGTTGAAGTTAGTGTAATGAAACTTTCTCATATTTTCAACAGACTTTGATGTTACTGAGGGAGCTAGGTCAGATTTATCTCTTCTGCTCTTCTTGTCCAATGCTTTGGGATAGAATTACCCAGTTGGATCATTGTCTTAATATCATATGATGGGCATTCAGGTAGAGAACATAGTCTCCCAGCCCACCAGCAACAAGATATCTTGACTGTCTGACCTTAAAGAGGACTAGCTAATTCATAACAGTCAGAGAAGACTGGAAAGGTCTATATCTGTAACCACTGTTTTTAGCAAATTAGCACTTTTGTCTTTGGGGCTGAATAGTTCATAGCTCTTCCTGTTTCAAGCCTAGTTCTCCTAATATCATTTCACTATTCACACTTTCAGTCAGGTTCAGTAATGACTATACTCGGTGTTTGTTCAACATTTTACTTAGCAGGAACTCAAAGCACCCTCAAGCATAACACCAGGGACTCTCCCAACAGCCTTTTATAAGAACTGGCACATTATCTATTTTTCTAGTCCATAGAAACATTATTATATCAGTTTTCTGTGACAAAACACCTGAGAAACACCTGCTTAATGTGAGAAAGTTTACTTTAGTTCCCGATGTCAGAGTTTTCAGTGCCTGGTTAACTGGTCCAGTGGCTTTGGGGCTGTAGTGTAGTACATCATGACAGAGGAAACCTTCTCATTCCATGGTGGCCAGAAAGCAAGCAGGAGAAAGACAGACAGAAAGGAAGGAGGTGGGAATAATGCATATCCCCAAGCTCATACATTCAATGACCTTCCAAGCAGGCGATGCTTCCTAACGTTGCTCACACCTCTCAATAGCCCATTAAGTTAAGAATTCCTAAATATATTAATGTACTGATGAGATTAGACACCTCATGATCAATTCATCTTTCAAAGGCCCACCTCTGAACACTGGTGTCCTGGAGACTAAGAATTTAATGCATGAACTTTGGGGGACATATAAGATCCCAACAATTAACAATCTTGTAAGTTAATCACTTAACCAGACAGTGGTGATACATTGTTAGTGAGGTTACACTTAGGGAACTGGAGAGGGACAAATCTGAGTGTTTTTCATTCAGCCTCACTCAAGTTGACAACTGTTAGACTTTGCCTTGGGCCATTTTGAAGATCATCAAACAAACAAACTCATAACCACATCAAGTTGATTTTCTTTTCTTTCCTTTTTTTTTTTTTTTTCCCAAGGTAGGGTCTTGCTCCTCTAGTTCAGACTGACCTGGAATTCACTCTCTATTCTCAGGGTGGCCTTGAACTCAACGGCAATCCTCCTTCCTCTGCCTCCTGAGTGCTGGGATTAAAGGCGTGGGCCACCAGGCCTGGCACAAGTTGATTTTCTTACTTCCATTCCATGGCTGTTCAAGAGTAAAAATTAATATAATGCTTTCCATACATTCATAATGGAGTAGTTTTGGGATTTCAGAAGGGTGGCTGATCTTTTGGATGTGGGTATTAGCTTCTGTAGAGTGGAAAGATTGTCTGAAATATCTTTATGTTTGTTTTTTTTTTTTCCTGAAGCTGGACAAGATCCTGTCTTACAGTCACTCTAAGTCTATAAGGATCTATTTCATTCCAATTAAGCTAAATCAACTAAGATTTAGGAGAAATACACTGCTACAGCATTTGTGGGATAGAAGGGCTCTATTTCATTTGTTCTCTCTCTCCAAGTTAGCTTTACAATTAGTGGTCATTAACTTCTCAACAAAACGTGCATAGATTTTCACGAGACTCTTTCTGTACTGTTGCTCAGCATAGTCAAAGGACTTGGCCGGCGCTCGCTGTCATCGCGCCATGCTTTGGAGGGTGGTCTTTGGCCTGCTCTCATGGCTCAGGAACATTCACTTTGGCTTTTCCCCAGTCGGTGTCTGTGAGGCTTCTTCATTCCATCCTCCTGCTGCTCCCTCAGTCCCCAGCTTTTGCTGTCCACAGGGCATGCAGTATGGTTTGGGCATTCACAGGCAGGTTCTATGGTTTTCTTATTCCTAAGGAAAAAGGTGACCTTTTGAGTGTGCATTCAAATGCTCTTTTGAAAGATGCCTCACATCTGTCTATCACAGGTAGAGGAACCCTTCAGCATGTCCTGGAAGTATCTAAAAAGAATCACCCGCATCCACTTTGTGTCAAGGACAGATGCAAGAGTTCCTGTACCAGAGGACATCAAGTTGTAGTGAGCCTCTGTCTCCAGTACTTTAGGAAGCAACTGTCAAGGGGAAAGGGGGCATCTGGAAATGTGAACTAATTTTTGACCTTACAGCTACATTATTTGAAATCCCTGATTTTCTGGAACACTGTTATGGATTGAGAACATAGATTTGGTAACTGGGTTTTGTGGGTGGTTATTGAGTTCCCTGCAACTAAAATCCACTGAATGCATAGTTTAAAGGCTAATAAAAAAAAATGGATTGGGCCCTGGGGAGGATATCAGTTTAGGTAGGTAGGCAGAGGCATAGTGAGGGCCATAATAGCTTAATAAACTGATGAAGTGAGATAGCTCCAATGCCAGAAGACATTTCTAAGGTTTCATAAATAGTTATGAGTGATACCATTTCTTCAAGATGAGGAAAGGGGAAGGGTTGACCATGGGATGGGAGTGAGGACCAGCTAAACAACTTTTGTTAGTACCTTAATATTCCCTGGTAATTCTGCCTGACTCAGTCTGAAGCAGCAACATTCCAGCAGGCTATAAGAAGCATTACTTAATGCTACCATTTATCTATATTACCTGTGCCATGTGCTATTCATTTGCTTATGTTAATTATTGTAATTCTCGTAGACCTTGGGGTATGTCTTATTGTTTTCATACTACTACAGACAGACTTAAGGAAATTGAGGCACTGAAAAGTTAAGCTATAAAGTGATGGAGCTGGTTGAAACCCACACATGTCCAGAGAAAAGAGAGTAGCAGGGAGAAATAATCTGAAACACAAGGATGTCAGTTGACCCCATGGCCAGACTCACTCCTCTTAACGTCTCAGTCAAACACTGCCACATCAGTCTTCTAGGTGGAGTTTGGTACCTGCTGCTTTCTCACCCATCAGGTGACGATGACACATGCAGTCCTTTGCCAGGGAGTAGACACGTGGCAAAGTCTACCCTTCCAGCACTGTTACACCAACCTCAACAGAGACGGAAGCTAAAGAAGGCACTTTGGTCCTACCAGAGCGACCCTGCTCGTGGTGGGGTGGCTCAGGCCCAGGCTGCCTTTCTTTCTCAATAGGAAATGGGTATTAATCTTCACATCCTGACTTGAACGAGGGACATTTTACTTCCTGTCTGAAATTTTCATGGAGGAGGCTAGGTAGGCAGATATGACCAGGTTACCTCCTCTTTCTACTCAGCCAGAGGCTCCCTACCAAGTCTTTACATGTGGACATTTCACAAAGGAGAGAACTTCTCTGGTTTTCTCTAGGAGAAGGGATTTAAACACCGATATGCTTTCTCCTGAGAGACTGAACACAAAGGCCACTGTTCCCAGAAAACTGCCAGCTCACTTCTCCTGACAAGTGGGAGCGTCACTGACTTAGGGGGAAATTGCTCAAGAGCAAATTGTTCACAGGTGAGATCAGTTTTTCATGCTACATATGTGGCGCTGTGGAGAACAAATGATAACTCCCATGCCCATTTACAAACCAGGAACAACGGATCAACCCTTCACAGAAGGGCTGACTTCTTTTTCTTTCTTTCTTTCTTTTCTTTCTTTTTTTTTGTTTTGTTTTTGTTTTGTTTTTCAAGGTAGTATCTCACTCTGGTCCAGGCTGACCTGGAATTCACTATGTAGTCTCAGGGTGGCCTCAAACTCACAGTGATCCTCCTACCTCTGCCTCCCGAGTGCTGGGATTAAAGGCGTGGGCCACCATGCCCGGCAAGGACTGACTTCTTTATATCATCCCCAATAATGTCCAAGGGTAGTTCATGGTAGACACTGGATCTATGACCAGTCATCTCTGTGGATAGGTTCTGAATATGGGAATATGTGCCATAGGTCAGCTCCATTGCTAGGCAATGCCCACACACCAGTCTCTCAACAGTACATACTTTGTTTTGTAGTTTAAAACCAATTGTCAGCTGAAAATTTACGCCTCAATGTGTGAAGTAAAAACCATCTTTTTCCCTATTTGCCAATGCAATAAAAACAGTAAGGATACAAGGGGCCCTTATAATCTGGACCATGGTCTAAGGAGAGGTTACTTGCTGGGCTGGGAGAAGAGTCAAATAAATGATTCCTTTTTTTTTTTTTTTTTACCAGGGTTGGCACATCCTTAGTGAGGGGTCAGTTTTCCTAGTCATAAAAACTCAGGGCCAGGCTGGGGAAATGCCTTAGCAGTTAAGGTGTTTGCCTGCGAAGCCTAAGGACCCCGGTTCGATTCCCCAGGACCCACGTAAGCCAGATGCACAAGGGGGTGCATGTGTCTGGAGTTCGTTTGCTAGAGGCCCTGGCATGCCCATTCTCTCTTTCTCTCTGCCTCTTCCTCTCTCTCTCTCTCAAATAAATAAATAAACAACAAACAAAATATTTTTTTAAAAAATCAGGGCCCCTAAAAGCTAGCAGAGCCACTCAAAGCAAGATGGAGAGCAGCTAAGGTTTTTATCAATGACCTCAGGGGCCGTCCCTATTCTCAGCCGGTTTTAAACCTATGCCACCAAGGTGGGTGAAGAAAATCATGATGTAGTAGAAGCTACTGAGAGCTACATTCATTATGGAGTTGGGCTTCCGGCCACGGGTTCCTTAGAATCACCTGGCAGCTTGTTAAACTGTGGTAGGCTGGAGCTCATGTCTCGCTCCAAGTTCTGCAGCTCCGGGCTGGAGTCCAGGTATTGGCATTTCTAACAAGTCCCTGGAAAGGGCTGAGGATGTTGCTAGGGGGCACATTTTGAGAGACGCTGGTTTACACAAGCCAAAAGGATTCCTTGACATCGCTGTAGCAACCTAAACTTACCAATTCCTTGTTTCCCTTCAGTTCCTCTGTGGAGCAGAGCAGCTGTGTGGGCAATGCTGCTGTTAGTTGCTATGGGGTCCAGTTGCCTAGGTTTGAATCTTGGACTCATTTTGCCACCAGTGTGATCCTGGTAAAATTTCTTAACTTTTGCGTGGCCTATAATTTTGCCTATGACAAAAATATTAACACTTTCTGCCAGGCATGGTGGTGCACGCCTTTAATCCCAGCACTCGGGAGGCAGAGGTAGGAGGATCGCCGTGAGTTCAAGGGCACCCTGAGACTCCATAGTGAATTCCAGGTCATCCTGGGCTAGAGTGAGACCCTCCCTCGAAAAACCAAAAAAATAAAAATAAAAATAAAAATAAAAATAAAAAATTAACATTTTCTGAGAGGTTGGTATTTGGTAGGCACAGTTCCAATGTATTTATTTGTTGAGCCCTGCAGGCCTATTAGTTAGGTGGTGTTATCTCTAATTCACACTAAGGAAATCCAGAGATGCGTATAACAATAGGAAACAATATAAGACTATTGTGTGGAATAAATGAGATAATCTGTACTGATTTTAGCTTGAGCATCTAAAACTGTGTGAACAAGGATTTGAAGGTCTTCTGTCTTTTATTGAGAATAGTAAGGAATTGCCTAAGGGATGAATTCTCCCCTTTCTTCTAAAGCCTATGAGGGGAAAAAAAAAATGTCTACCAGTCTTCTGTGCTTCTTGTGTCTTGCCTGTTCCCAAGAGATGGTCTCCCCCTTGCATACTTTCTGCCTCCGGAGAGCCGCTATGGTTCTAAGAGCTGCAGCACGTGCGTGAGTTTGGGGAGGAGCGTGGGGGATGCCCAAGGGGGAAAGAGGGTGGGAAAGCGCTGGTGTGGATGCGCTTGGGTAAGCAGGGAGTCCAGGATGCGACCTGACAGCTCAAGAGAGTACAGGCAGTTTGCAAGCTCACAGGAGAGAGAGAGAGAGAGAGAGAGCTGAGAGAATGCCCCAATCCCCAGAGCTGTGCCAGCACATTCCAGCATGATTGACACTTGCTGATGGACTTTGTTTTTCTATCAGAGCTGGGCAGTAAGGGATAGAGAGTAGGCTGGTGCCTGTTCTGACCTTGACACAGTTTAAGCTTTCTTTTCACAGATCAGAACACACGGGTATCAGTAACCCCCACCCCGCCCCCGCTGAATATGAATACTACTTGATGTTTAGTCGCCATCATTAAGCTGAGTGAAAAGCTGGTGATTAAACCTTTAGCCCGTTCTAGCTATAAATAAAATACTCTGATACAGGAATCATCATTCAGTTGCAGCCTATGCTTCCTGTCCCCTCCCAGCCCTTAAATGCTGGCTGCTGAACCACCTGTCTGTGTCCACACGGTGCCCTGGTTTTGGATGAGGGAGTACCTGCTTAACCCCTGGTGTACCATCTCCCACAGATGGCTCCTCGTTTCCCCCTCCAAACCCACCCCAACCCACCCTTAGCAAAGCTGGAATAGATGCACTGAAGTGGGTTTCATAGCCCCATGTCTCATGTGTTTTTTTCGTTGTTGTTGTTGTTTTTCTCATGGTTTGTCTTTTTCCCGCCCCCTACTCACAATCAGAGGTTATATTTCTTATTCATTTTTGATCTCCCAAGTGATGAGCATAGTGCCACACTGATAAGAAACCATCACTAAATCTTTACTGAATGGTATTTCATGCATGCTTAGCTTGCTTTGGCCATTCTGTTAAATATGCACGCACCGGCCTCCACATGTTGCAGACCCAATTTGTACACCCAAAGAGAACAAAGAAGGGCAGCAAATTCTCACGGAACCCTTCAGCTTAGTTAACCTTGGACCCTCAGGGGAGAATGTGTTTGACATGCTCCAGCTTAAAGTAGGGTGAATTGATTGAATGAGCAAATATAAGAAGTGTGTAAACTAGTCCAGAATTGACAGACGAGAGGTGTGTCTGAGTAATTACTGAAGATAACAAGCTTGCACTGAAAGCCTCAAGCTGGAGTGGGGCAGAAAGGCGTGGTAACTTTTTTTTTTTAACCTATCATAAGGCTTATAGCCAACTCCTGGTAATAAATACAGGTTAATAAGAAAAAAGCATAACACATTTGTTTGATCAAAATTTCAGAAACGAGCTGGGCTTGGTGGTACATGCCTTTAGCCCCAGCATTCCTGGAAGCTGAGATAGGAGGATTACTGTGAGTTTGAGACCAGCCTGAGGCAACAGAGTAAGTTCCAGGTCAGCCTGGACTACAGTGAAATCCTGCCTCAAAAAAGAAAAAAAACAAAAAACAAAAAAAAAACCACCCCCCCATTTTTTTTTTTTAACAGAAACAAAACTCCAGGAAAAGCGAACCATTTTTAGGCATAGAATTGATAAGAAAAAAAAGAAGAAGAAGAAGAAAAAGAAAATGGCCAACTGCACAGAAATTTATTGGAGAAAACAAGTGTCATGTACTAGCGATAGACCAAGAGGAGAAACCCAGCCAGGGCCTATCTGTTCAGATTCCTCTTGTCTTTTCTGATGACATTCCTCCTCATTCCCAGTCATAGTTTACAATCTATAGTCAGTCAAGGTTAGCAAGAAGATTTTCTCTTATGGCCAGCTCTTTCCTAGAACTGTAGAAGAAAGAGTAATTTCAAATAAATGTGTGTGTGTGTGTGTGTACAATACGTATATATACATATAATTTATTTTGATTATAATCCCCTCCCATTACTCTCTCTTGTCCTCCCTCCCTGCCCCTTCCATTGAACCCCTTTTACTTCCCAACTAGTCCTTCTACTTTGCTGTCTTTTTTGCTCACTGAGAAAAACTCAGCGACTCACTGAATTTAGTTAGGATTGCCTACATGAACATGAGTGGGGATTATTATTACTTATTTTTCATTGAGAATTTTAACCCATGAACTTACTGTAGTTTGAAGTATTCCCTTCCTATTTCCCTCTTTTCCTCCCTCCCTCACCCCTATTCCATTGAGCACCCTCCTCTTTCCAAGTAGTCCTCCCTCTGCCTTGATGTCTTATTCTTGTCTTTCTCCACCCTCTGTGTCAACATGTGGCATGTGCAATTTACCAGAGGCTACACTGCTGCCGAAAAATGTTTCTGTTTCCTCCAACAACTCCTTGGGGAGCAGTGTGCTCTTTATCCATCCTCTTTCATTCCCTAGCATGATGGAATGCTGATGGGCCCAACAGTGTTCACGTCTTGCTGCTAAGTTTTATGGATGGCTGGATAGTTTCTGGGGCCTGCCAAGAGAAGAAAGGTCCTGGTACAAAGATAGATGCAAGGGAAAAGTCAGGAAGAGGCTTGCTTCTAGATCCTTCCAGTACCCTTCAGGTCATGGTACTCAGTATGTCTCAGATTTATGAAATACATGCATTTCTAAACAAAGCCCCTATAAATCATCTATAATATAGAAACAGGCAGAAACAACAACAAAATCTATTATGAAAAAAAATTATTTTTTAATTGTTATTTATTTGAGAGAGAAGAAGAGGCAGAGAAAGAGAAAGAATGGGTTCACCAGGGCCTCCAGCCGCTGCAAATGAACTCCAGATGTATGCATCACCTTGTGCATCTGGCTTATGTGGGTCCTGAAATTGAACTTAGGGTCCTTTGGCTCTTCAGGCAAGTGCCTTACCCACTAAGCCATCTCTCCAGCCCCCCATAATATTTTTTTGAGGCTTCTATGAAGCGCAGATGTCTATCACTGGAGACTTGTGACTCGACAGTGGAAATAATGTTGGGTCAGCTCTAAGCAGCCCTGACCTCAACAGATTGTATTTCAATATATATATAAAATGGCATGTAGACCTTATGCAAAACTTATAAGAACCCTCTTGTGTCTGGGTAATCTTTCCCCACTTGAAGACAGGAACAGAACTGCTGGTGATTAGGCAGTGAGGATGAGTTTGGGGAGGGAGGCTAGGAGGAGTGAAATGGAATGATGACCACAGTCCCTGGTCAGGCCCTGACAGTGGTGACTCTGAATCATTGCCTTCCTCACTCACTAGAAATACCCAAATGTTCCTTTTTGTCTTTATCTCTGCCTGTTCTACCTTTCCTAGATTTCTTGAGCTTCTAAAGTCTATTTTCAGCCTAAGGCATGTTTTTGTCCCCTAAAGTGAAGCCTACATTTGACTGCATAACTGGGATCTTATTTCATGTGTCTAGAAAACTCTAAGGATTTTTTTGTTTTTGTTTTGTTTTGTTTTGTTTTTGTTTTTCAAGGTAGGGTCTCACTCTGGCCCAGGCTGATCTGGAATTCACTGTGTAGTCTCAGGTGGCCTCGAACTCATGGCAATCCTCCTATCTCTGCCTCCCGAGTGCTGGGATTAAAAGTGTGTGCCACCATGCCCAGCTAAAGGCATTTTTAACCTTGAAAGAAAGATTAAACCTGTGGTCTTAATAGATGAATTTGACTGCAGTCTTAAAGGGCACCTAGCTGTGATAATCCAAGTGGCATCTGCTCTATTTTGGGAGTTTGGCCATTTCCCCAGCACGAATGGAAGGGAGTAAATAAATAAATAAAAATAGGGCCTTCAAGCATGATTCCAAATTTACCTTCAATTATAAGTAGTGTGAAAGGGTCTCCAGTCAATCTTTGATTAATTACTTAGAGGGAAAATGAACAATTAAAACTTTTCATTACCATCACAGTCTCAATGGCCATTATTCATTATATATTTTTAATATTTTTATTAATTTATTTGAGAAAGAGAGAATGTGAGTATGGGCACACCAGGGCCTTTTACCCCTGCAAATGAACTCTAGACACATGTGCCACTTTGTGCATCTGACTTTAGGTGGGTACTGGGGAATTGAACCCAGGCTGTCAGGCTTTGCAAGCAAGTGTCTTTGACCACTGAGTAATCTTTCCAGCCCCATTATTCATTTTAAAGCTAAGAACTTGCTAATAAAATATGAATTAAAGAAAAGCAGTACATATATATATATATATATATATATAATTTTTTGTTTATTTTTATTTATTTATTTGAGAGTGACAGACAGAGAGAGAAAGAGGCAGATAGGGAGAGAGAGAATGGGTGCACCAGGTCCTCCAGCCACTGCAAACGAACTCCAGATGTGTGCGCCCCCTTGTGCATCTGGCTAACGTGGCTTCTGGGGAATCCAGCCTCAAACTAGGGCCCTTAGGCTTCACAGGCAAGCGCTTAACCACTAAGCCATCTCTCCAGCCCTATGTATAACTGATCCTGTGAGAATGAGAACACCATGTCCCACCCCCACTGGAAACAGGGACTCACGCCAACATGCCTCAGCTAGCTGCTGGCCCTCACCATTTTTAAAATATAATTTATTTATTTATTTGAGAGAGAGAGAAAGAGAGAATGGGCTGGCAGGGCCTTCAGCCACTGCAAACGAACTCCAGATGCATGTGTCCCCTTGTGCTTATGTGGGTCCTGGGGACTCGAACCTGGGTCCTTAGGCTTTGCAGGCAAGCACCTTAACTGCTAAACCATTTCTACAGCCCAGAAAAGCAGTATATTTTCTATACATATTTTCATGTCAGCAATAATAAAACAAATGTGTGCAGAACTTCATGACAAGGCATGAAGGCCAAATGTGATCGTGCATGCAGACACTTAGACACTGCAAGGGCAGGAAGAGCGTGGGTTCCAGCCTAGCCTGGGGTGCATAGCAATATACTGCCTCAGAAAGGGAAAAGAGGATTAAGAATCTTTTTAGCAAAGCTAAACTTCCATCTCAATGGACAAGGGAAAAGTTATTACCTAAGTACTACTGGTATCAGTAGAGGTGAGGTTTCCATGGCACAGCCCTGTATCAAGTATCCTGGATTGTTTCTGTGTGGAGGCAGGTTTAACATCTCTTTGTTCATTCAGTATCTCATTATACATTAAGCATTACTCAATGCTTTATTAAAGGACCTCAGCCTTGGAGATATCGTGTGAGGTACAGATAGGCTATAACTAGAGTTGTAGGCCTCACCTAAGGCGTCATAGGTACGGGTTCTGGAGAGAGGGGTGTAGGCTCTTTTGTCTCAGAGCAAGGACTAACTTGTATCAGAGATACATAATAAGGTAATGGGAATAGAGACCATTTCTTTTTTTTCGAGGTAGGGTCTCGCTCAAGTCCAGGCTGACCTGGAATTCACTCGGTAGTATCAGGGTGGCCTCAAAGTCATGGCAGTCCTCCTACCTCTGCCTTCTGGTAGCTGGAATTAAAGGTGTGTGCTACCATGCCCAGCTGAGATCATTTTTCAAGAAGGAGAAAGGCACTCCTGAGAATGGAAGTGAGCTAGTGAGCTGGAAAAAGACACACTCAAAAAGCACCTGGCCACAGCGGTCGTGACCTTTTATAGTTCATTTACATAGCATCTGTGTCCTTTCCCACATTTGTATACCAGACAGGCTTTTCTCCTGCATGCTATAATACTACATGTAGCCAGCACTGGGAAGGTTTCCAGTCTTCCAGTTTCCATCACCTCCTTTCATAAGTCAATCTTGATGTCACCCTCACTAAGACCCTATTATCTTGTTCAAAAGTATGTAATATAAGATTATGCCATAGGAACTTTATTTCTACTGATACTAATACTATCAAAGATAAAATTAATGTTATTGAAAGCCAATATATTAAAGTGCCTACCATAGAGACACTGGCTCAGAACTTGGTGCGTATGCCATTGTATTGACCTCCACATTCACAAGCTAGGAAGCAACCTCATTTTGCAGATGAGGAAGCCAAGGCTTAGAGAAGTCAAGTCACTTTCTTTATAAGCTCACATAGCCAGCAACTGAAGGAGTCAAGACACAAACCCAAACTGCCTAATTTCTCAGATGCTGTTGTAAATGTATCCTAAGTTGTAAAACACTGATCCAGGGGGAAAGGAGTAAACATGGTCACGAGATTCCAAAGAATGAGTTTAGAAAGAAGGAGGGGAACAATTAGCAAAGCTAATGGTAGGAAAACCAAAGATCAAGTATAAAAAGTGAGTGATACAGAACTAGAATGAGACCCAATTATATGTATATATAATTTTATTTATTTATACCTGTTATATATATATATATATATATATATGTAATTGAGGCCTGGTTTGTGGTAGAGTCGGTGCTGACCTGGCTACCATGTCCTCCCCACAGCAGAGCTGGCACCTCACAGAGAAGGCAGTACTGGGGAAGGAAGATCATGTGCTTGATATGGAATTCGGGCCCGAGGGTTGTCTTGCAGTCCATGCCTGGCACCCTGTGCATCAGGCTCAGAGTCTTTTCAGAGTGCATTGTGAAAGGGTGTGTTGACATGAAGGAATCACACTGGGCTGAAAATGTGTCTCTAAAGAACACATGTCTCAGAACGTTCTTCCTCAACTCTCATGACCAGGACACCCTACTAATTTAGCAGCATGAGAAATGGAGATATTTTAACAACTACAACAACAAAGAAAAACATGTGAATGATACATTGTGAGAGGATGGGAGTAATGATTTACCTACCTTGATGAAAACAATGTTTACTGTCCCCCCTTTACCTCAAATGTTCATGGTATATTATAAGTAAGTATTAGGTAATTAGAAATAATCCTCTTTGAACTAATCTCCACATTACAAAGATGGCTTAAACTGTAACTCATTCGAGCATGTTCAAGCCAGGATTAGGGCTTTTCACTCGTCACAGAACCCTCAGCCCTGGTGGAGAGGGTTTACGTACTCTAAGTTTCATTCTCCTTGGAGTAAAAGGTGCATCGTGCAAAGGAGAAGTCTATATGTACTTTTATGATTTTTTTTTTTTTTTATCCAGGGTTGGAGACAGAAAAACATTTCTTCAACCTTTGGTAGTTCCCCCAAAATATCACTACAGGAGGCTGTGCGATAGGGTAGAATTTCATTTTCAGGATCACCTCCAGCTTCACTAGGGGCTCCATATGTTCTCTGAGGGAGAAATTCATTGAAAACACTGCCGTCAAATGTGCTGCCATTGAATGCACAGAAAGCCAAGCTCCAAGTGTGCCAGAGTTTACTCCTACCGGCCATGGGCATAATTAATCACGTTTCTAAATTGCGAGTTCATTGCTAAACCATAGGCAGCTTAAAATTGGTGATGTCACGAGTATTTACAGCACAGGAATTGCTAAAAAATTGACTGCAATTTGCATTTTTAAGAACTATAAACAAGAGTCCATGATTCCTTCACTGATATGATGCCAGACATTCATGCTCATTAAAAGAAACCTCACTGAACATCAAGTGAGTAGGACCTTGTAGTGGATGGAAGCACCATGGAGATATGCAATGCAGTCTTTGGAAAGACCTCACCAACTTCAAATAGCTCATTCTTCTGCTTTTTCTGAGACAGGTGAACAGCTCTGAGGCTATCACGTTTTAATACTGAAGTATCTTAAAGTCTCTTCCACTGACATGATCAAATTGATACGTAATGTTTGGGGTTCCTTGCCAATGCATCAATGATTTTGGGGTGTCCCGAGATTCTGGTTTTACGAATTTGACAAGTAAAACCCACAGAGCAGAGGATAATGTTCAGAAAGACTTTACTATAGCGTAGAGCTGATTTAAGAGAAGGAAGCAAGGCTGAGGTCTTGCCCAGGGAGGCAACAGGGCATTTTGAGAAAAAGACTTGGGGTGGTAATTTTTATGTGAGTTCTGTGGATGGGCAGCTGGTTTAGCCAGTTTAGTCCTGACATCAGATGTCTGGGGTCAGGATGGCTGGATAAGGGCAATCTTCCCAGAAATCTTAATTGTCTAGGAGGTGCCTCTCAGAAAGGAGAGGAAGGACTCCCTAAGGGGGCAGAGATAAGGAAAGGCCAAACAAACCCTGCTGACATTTCTGACCTGTGCTAAAGTGTAATGACCTAGATTTTCCCTATAGGCCCAGTGACAATTCATACATTTAGTCAAGGAGAAAGGTATTCAATTTGGGGTCCTGTCATTCCTAAACTTCTTCAAAACGTCTTAAGTGTTTCAGAAGCTTTTAACCAATTAATCTCAAAACCAAAATAGCAAGATCAAATCCCTAATTCTTTAGATTTCTTCCTCTTCCTCTTATCTTTATTTTGGATTTTGTGGGGATTCATATCAAGAAGAGAAACAGGGCATTTCCTTTGGGTAACAGTGTGTCTTGTGCTAGTCACTGACAGATTATGAGAAACAAGTTCATGGGGAATTCATAAATACCTCCATTTTAAATTCTTTTTTATATTTTTATTTTTGGTTTTTCAAGTTAGGATCTCACTCTAGACCAGGCTGACCTGGAATTCACTATGTAGTCTCAGGCTGGCTTCAAACTCACAGCAGTCCTCCTACCTCAGCCTCCCTGGTGTAGGAGCGCTATGATTAAAGGCGTGCACCACCACGAGGGGCTCATTTTAAAATCTTTTCAAGTATGTGATTTTTTTTTTCTTTAGCTTGTCCAGTGCTCCACTTTTGATTCTATAGCTGTTTCCAGAAAAAAAAAATCGGAGAAGAGAAAAATTATCTTGCTTGCATTAGATGACCTAGCATCCTGGTTGGCTGGAGATTTGGAGCTCCTGGCTCTGCCACTAATGTGCAGAATAACCTTGAACTGTCACTCTCCTAATCAATGTGTAGCAGGATAGTGTTTCTACTCACTGCAGCACTTAAAGGATTAACTTGTGGTCCTCTGGCATACTTAGAGATGGTAAAGACAATTGAGTATTATTAATCTAGCGAGGACCAGCCCAGCAGATAGCCTTCACATTGTCTAGAGATTATGGAAATCTGTGGATCCCTTGCCTGCGAGAATCATAAGCAGCTTAGTAGGACCTGAAACCCTAACTGCTCAGAATTTCCTGTTGCAGATCAGAGTCAACGCTGTGGTTGCTCACAGGAAATAAAGCAGGATCAGGTAACAGCTTCAAAAGCCCGGGTCACTGGAGAAAGTGACTCCTGACGTTCTCTTCCACCCTGTAAGAACTTGAAAAATAGAAAGGAAGTGAATCTGAGGCTCTCAGATATGGGGGTTCAGAAGTGGGTGAAGAGGGCAGGGAAGTGGGGATGGCTCTCGGTTTGGGCCTTAGCCCTTTTGCGCATCTTTAGAGGATACTTCATGTCCAAACCGCCTCCTCCTTAAGCTTCCTCACCTTCCAGCTTCCAGTTTTTGTTCGTAAAATGGCAAGATTAGTTTTGGAACACGAGTCCTTTGATGCACACTGCAAATACTTTGCAGGAAAAGATGCCATTTCCTCCACCAAAGAGGGCCATGAGAGGCAGAGAAGGAGAGCGTGTGAGCAGAGTATGGTAACTAACATGGAGCAGTGGAACATGGGTGACAGGGACTGGGTGGGAGGGCCCCTACGTCAAGCTGATTGTTAGGGAGAGATTTCCGGGTACCAGCAGAAGGAGGGGAGCACGTACAGGGATGAAAGAGAGGCAAGCCCTTAAAAAGCTCTAAACAAAGGGCAAGCAGAGGCCAGCCCTGGAGTCCCCCTGTGGGCTGGCTGAAGAACCTGAAGTCTACAAGCTAGGGTTGATATATTAAAAAAAGGAACAAGCCGGGCGTGGTGGCGCACGCCTTTAATCCCAGCACTCGGGAGGCAGAGGTAGGAGGATCGCCGTGAGTTCGAGGCCACCCTGAGACTCCATAGTGAATTCCAGGTCAGCCTGGGCTAGAGTGAAACCCTACCTCGAAAAACAAAAACAAAAACAAAAAAAAAAAAAAAGGAACTATTCAAGTGTTTTAAGCAGATCCTAGTATTCTTAAAATTGAGAACATTGAAAAATACTAACAATAGTAACATTAGTATTGCTCAAGCACTTGTTACATACAAGGCATGTTTTAAGTACTTTTTAATAAAATTTTATTTATTTATCTGAAAGCGACAGACAGAGAGAGAGAAAGAGGGGGAGAGAGAGAGAGAGAGAGAGAGAGAGAGAGAGAGAGAGAATGGGTACTCCAGGGCCTCCAGCCACTGCAAAGGAACTCCAGATGTGTGCGGCCCCCTTGTGCATCTGGCTAACGTGGGTCCTGGGGAATCCAGCCTCGAACCGGGGTCCTTAGGCTTCACAGGCAAGCGCTCAACCACTAAGCCATCTCTCCAGCCCTTAAGTACTTTTTTTAATGTAAGACAATTTGGCCTACAGAGGATTTGTCCAAAGCCATATGGTAGTAGGTATAAGTCCAGGGGACAAACCACCTCAGATTATCACTACTGACCTTGCTATCAACCATTACATTATAAAGATGTCTTCTGTTGTTCATTCTTAGGAACAGTCATTCATTCCTGTTGCCTAGTGTTTCCTTCTACCTTTCCATTTTAAGCCAGCATACTCTAGAAATTTTCATGCATGAATAACTAAATAACTTTGAAAAAAAGTACCAAATTTTCATTATTTAAGGCTTGTGGATTTATAAACTGGAAAAAATGCACAGAAAATTCCATCTGAGCTGACTATTTTACTTTCTGCAACAGTGGTTATGTGGTCCCTCAATGATGATAATCCTGGCAGGTGTATTTCTTGTTTTAATACTGACCTTTTCTTCAAATCTACAAGAGTCCCTAGCTTAGGCTCAGTTCCCAGATCCCAGAATAAGTTGTTCTTCCTTGTTAGGACTATGAGACAGGAAAATAATTTTATCTCACCTAGGACCAGTTGTTTTGAATCAAATTCCCAATTAACATGGAATGCAACTCAGAGAAATCAAATCTAGGTTAAATAAGGCAGAATTTTAAAAAAAGTAAAAGGAAGGATTTCTTTTATTTCTGAAGGACAAATCCTATGCCTTCATGAAAACCTAGATTACACATAGCTCCTGAGAAATGCTCAAAAATACCAAATATTATTTATTCACCCAATCAATGAAAATTTGCTGAATATCTGCTATGGTCAGGCATCATGGTACTTGTAGAGATACATGAATAATTCTCAGGTTCTCCCTTGAAGCCAAATGGAGAATCTCAAAGTCACTGGTATTCTTTCAATGTAGGTGTTGAATGCTTTCATCTCTGAACATTTTTGTCTCCTTTGTCAACTTTCAGGTGACTTAAAAATACCCTTTCCCCTGATATCATTCAATTTGGTAGAGCCACTTTCATTCAAGGAAAGGTCCCACCTGGCTGAGTCAACTTGGCACCAGCTTATCACTTCCTCCTACTCCCCCATTTGACTGACAAATGACTGGTGTTATCAAAGGTCTACTGGGAATTATTGAACTCTGTCATTTTCTAAAAGAAAAGAAGTAGTTTTACTTCAAGCAATCTAGAATCACTATTACTTGAAGCACTGCGAACAGAAATGTCTTTTTTAGGGAACCTCTGAAAAATCCATCTGTTGCCCATAAGACAGCCCCGTTCTTTCTTCAAACCTGCCTCCCTTGGAATGGTGTGAGAACAAAGAGCCCAAATGCAATGTTTGAGAACCAGTTATCATGGAAGTAAATCTAGGGTGGCAGTCGCTCATTCAGTGTGATACCCCTTTCCAACCAGATGGTGTTACTGAGATAGAGGTGAGCAGACAGTGTCAGAGTGAAAGGAGTCAACTGTGGTCACAGAGTCACAGACCTAAGAGGTTTGTGCTCTCCCTGTGTTTCAGGAGAACCCATCTTTCTCATTCCTCAATGGAGGACATGGAGAACTGTGAGGAAGTGAATGTTGGAGGTAATTTTACAGTAACTCCGTTACCTCTATTCTTTTGCTTCCTCTCTTTTCTTCTTCTCTCCTCTCTAGCTATGCCTCTAGTTTCTGGCTTCATCCTGCTTATCTACAATATTGTTATACTGACCTCTTTTCCACACTCCTCAGAGTGGACAAACCTGTTCCTCAGCTGTCATCTGCCTGCTACAGTCACCACTAACCCCCAGGGATGGGTCAACCTGAACTGGAAAGACAGGATGTGCCTTTAGGAAGAAAGGAGGGCAGCCTTTTCAAAGAAAGATGCTAATCTCAGCTGCTCTCAACACAACATCTCATTTAGACTTTCTGAAGATATCATTTGTGGCAGTTTTTACGTAGTGCAACAGTGACAACATCTTCATTTTGTAGGATAAAGATTTAGTCATCTTTGTCTCCTCACTGCTGGCCCTAGCGTCAGGCCATGTTGAATATTATGGTACTGTCTGCTCAGCCTTGCACACCTACATCGAAAACTGTCTCCTACCTACCACTTCACTGTCACATGGTCATAATGGATTTCTTGATGATAGGTACATTTTCAAGTCATGGCAGGTGCCTCCTAGATTTTTGGACATAGGACCACGAGTGACCCCAAGCTCGAAGGATTAAAACTTGCAGAATACCCATAGTCAGGTATTTCATCATGTGGCACCAGCACTTATCAATAGGAGAAGGAAAAAGACAGCCAACCTAGGTAACAAAAGGAAGAGACGGAGACAAAATTCTTACCATGTTAGGCCCCCAGCTCGTGTTACCTGGGGTCTACGGCATTCCTGCCCTTCTTGTGGATTATTGGCTCTGAGAGAAAGTCAGGATTCTTTAAGTTCATGTCTATTTTCTTCTTATGGTATGAATTGTGTTTCTGTCATTTATAAACAAATAGATTTTGACTATTCTCAGGTACTTAGGTCCTTTGTAAATAGTTACTGAATGGTGAATCTGCTCAGATGAAAGGTAAAAGACTTCTTGGTTTACCCTCCACTCCTGAAATGCACACCATCCAAGAAGAAAGTGCTTTTATGTTTAATACTATCCTAGAAGAAGATTTTTTTTTCTCATGTGGGTGGCCTTCATGTATTCTTTCATTTCCACCATTAATAATATACCAGCCCTTGGCTACAGTTTTCTTCCTTTAGTCTTCCGCAATGAACCCTGAGCCTTGGAAGGTGTGATAGAGATATTGCAGTGCTGAGCACTCCTCTGTCACTTCTTCCCAGCACCATGATGTCTCTAGAAGAAGATTTTTATCACCTCCCTTGTTTATTAAGAATGGAGAGGAGGGAAATGTAGAAAACCCTGACATCTTGGACCTTTCCTTCTTCCTTAAACGACTTACACCATCATTCCTGGTCTTAATGATTTTCTACTTCTTTATGTATGTAGGTATGTATATGTGTATGTATTGAGACACGACTTCATGTAGCTCAGGTTGGCCTCAAACTTGCTATGTAGCCCAGGCTGGCCTTTAACTCCTGACCCTCCCACCTCTCCATCTCAAATTCTGAGATTACAGGCATACACCCAACTTCTCATTTCTAAATTGTTGTTTTAAGTATTTAACTCTCATCACTTCCATTTTCTTTTTCATATCACTTATTAGTTATTCTAGGTACCCCTCTCTTTCTCTGCTTAGTAACCACACAGGATTATTCCCTAAGGATAAAACAACACTTTCCAGAGAACTAAAGAGTCTCATGATCAATACACATATAAGGGACATATTGCAACAAATATTTATGGAGAGTTTTTTATATGGTAGGCATGATACTAAAATAGATAGCACTAAAACATTGTCTCTTCCTCATCCTAGAAAAATTAACCCCACAGAAAAAGCATAGTGTAAACCTAATATAAAATTTAATTATGTGAAATTAAACCACCTAGAGTTATCATTTTTATTTTCTTCACTGATTCATTCTCTATTTACTCATCAAATAAATATTTTTGAGTTTCAGTTTTGGGTCAGGTACTGTTTTGACTGAGTTCACAGAGCTGAACAAGGTCTTTGTTTTCTAGCGGGGGGTGGCGGGGGGAGAAGAGCAAGTTAACAATTAACTAACGGCTGCAGGCAGTGTTGACTGCTCTGACTAAGAGAAGCAGAAGAAGGGATGAACCATCCTGAGGTGGGTGGGCTATTATAAATGAAATAATCAAGTGGCTTCTCTGAGGAGATAATAAGATTCCCGAGTTATGCTGAAGGATAAGCCTGCACAGATCTGGAAGATAGCAGTCTTTTCAGAAAGCCTGGGGGATTTCACTAGATGGTCTCTGGATTCCTACATAGAAAAATCTAGAATTTTTGCCCTTCACTCATAGCTCTTGGTATACAATGATTTTTTAAAAATTTTGTTCTCGCCGGGCGTGGTGGCGCACGCCTTTAATCCCAGCACTCAGGAGGCAGAGGTAGGAGAATCGCCGTGAGTTCGAGGCCACCCTGAGACTCCATAGTGAATTCCAGGTCAGCCTGGGCTAGAGTGAAACCCTACCTTGAAAAACCAAAAAAAAAAAAAAAAAAAATTTTGTTCTCTCTCAGCAGTTATAATTTCCAGTTATGCTGCCAAAAGAACCAGTCCCGTATCTTTAGGGCAGGCCATGGATATTTGCGACTGATGGGTCCAGCAGGTTATGCCTGTGTGTGGGGATGTCAGCTTGGCACTCACCGAAAGCTACCCTCTGAGAAGGATGAGCCTACAGTGCTGACACAAATGAGTTCTGAACTGCCAGGAAAGCAGAAGCGGCTTTGGAGAGCACTCACTCGGCACCCCAGTGTTACAGTTGACTTGCTCTGGTATAAGCCTCCATTCTTTGAACTGAAGCTTTGCAGTGGCCAAAGTAGACATGGTATTATCCTCATAATTTAAACACACAGAAAAAAAGATTCTGGTCCAAATCTCTTCACAATGAAGTCTGTTAGATGGCTGGCATCTTTGGTTGTGTTAGATGTGACTGGTCTTGACTATTGCTAGAGTAAGTGGGCCATCTTTTGGACAATACGAACCTTTGTTCGAAGGATCTACTTTTGCTTCTGCCAGTTATCCTGAGAACATTTCTAATTGAGTTCTCAGACTGAAGATATTTGGACCACACTAATATAATTCACCTCCATCCTGGCCCATGAATACCACCTGTAGTGTAAATTCTCCAAGATGGAGACAATGCAGGATGCTCCTTTTCTGTCCTCCGATGAGCTCGTTTCTTGTTCACCTAAGCATCAAGGGTATATCACTTTGGTGCTTTACCTTTAGGTAAGTGTCTCTTGTTAAATTCCTCATTTTGGGCATTTTTGTTCGTTTCTGCATAAAATAATGTCACATATTTTAAGTAACGGCAGGTCAGACTGGGGGATACATGGTAAATAACAGGAAAGCACAATGATTTGGGAGTGGAAGTCATTATGGGTATGTTGAATGAGAATGCCATGGGAGGATAAAGCCATTGAAAAGAGATGTGGAAGAAAACCGTTTCAAAATCTGCGGTTGGAAAAAAGTAAGAATCTGATTTGACTGCGATGCCTGCCAATTAATATTGCTCCTAGGGTGATCTGGAGTCTGAATGGGGAGTAGGCTAAGGCTCCAGAGATACTAGACATGGGAGCCAAGTTTGTGGTGGAGCCAAGTGGGTTAGGAAGGAGGAGACTGATGCATGAGAGGCACTGCAGCAGCAGAGGGGAGAACCTGGAGGACTGCCCGGGCCTGGAGCACAGGCCTCATTGCAATCCGCCCTGCGCTTGCAGCCTGTGAGGAGGGGGGGGGGGGTGCGGCGGTTGAAGGCAGGGAGCAGAGCGCAGAGGTCTCAGGCAACACCAGCAGATGCAGTTTTGGTTTTGTAATGACAACAAAACTGTGTTTCTCTCCCTCTCTCACAATTTTAAATAGTTTAATACACTTTTCTTATACTTACCTCCTGCTGTTCTCTCCAGTCCCCCCACACCTGCTGAACTCCCTCTACTTCCCAACCAGTCCCCCTCCCACTTTCATTTTCACCCCCCCCCCCCACCGTGTGTTTAACGTTGCAGAAGAGGGAGTAGAAAGAATGTAAGAGCCAGAGGATAGGGAGGGGGAGACTGTGGGATGCTGTATTCTGGACATGACGTGGATATTGCACTCATAAATTCACAGCGGCTGTGGTTTCTGACACAAGATTAAACCCATCCACATTCAATCACTGATGGTGGGAGGGGCTTGTGGGCATACACCCCTCTGTGAGAGCCATTGGCAGTTGAGGGTTGCTGGGGGAGGAAGAGACATGCTCTTCACTGGTCTAGACACTGCTTTCTTGCCCACACCCACACCCCAGCCCACACGCCAGCCAATAGCTCCCAACTCATGCTCGTGTCAATGAGATTCTCAGGTGTAAAAAGTTCTGCACAACATGTGTCTAAAGAGCAACTCATAGACAGAAAGGGAACTCTATGCTTTTTGCCCTGAAATACATCACTGATTAGTGCTTTGGGTCTTTATAGAAACAAGTTCCCCTTCCTCGTATTATCCTATCCTACCCGTGCCTGCTTAGAAAACTTTTTTTAAGGCCTCCCTAGGAGGTTACCTTCTTAAACTTGCTAGTTGCATAGTCAGTGTTAGTTATTATCTAGGAGGGTTGTTAAAGCATTTATACTCGTATAAGATTGCATGGCCTATCTCATTAGGCTGTGAGTTCCTACAGAAAAGGATTATATACAAATCATCTTTATAGGCCTGCCAAGAAGCAAGTAAATATCTGATGTGTCTGAGAAATCCAAACACTTAAATGAATCAGTGGAGAAATGAGAGCAAATGCTCAGTGTGGCAGATATATCTTCTTGTTAAACTACTATTAAGACTCAATTCTGCCAGTCTCTAAAATGTCACCTTGTAGCTGGGCATGGTAGCTCAATCCTCAAATCCTAGCACCTGGGAGAGTCACTGTGAGTTTCCTGGGATACACAGTGAACTCCAGGCCAGTTTAGGCTATAGAATGAGACCTTGCCTAAACAATGTGCCAAGATAATTTTTTAAGTCACCTTGCTGATTGTTGTCTAATATCTACAATTAAAGATATCAAAACCCAACATGGGAATACAATGTCTAAACATAGAAAACTCCCTAATTAATTACCCTTAGCATATGGTTTTAGATTCATCAGGTCAAATTGTATTTAAAGTGAGTAATTTATATTATTGGGAGTTATGCACTGAGGTGATAGTATAGTTTAGATATGGAATATTCCAAGAGGCCCATTTCTTAAGTTTGTTCTCTAGTCTGTTAGGAGGTTGTGCAACCTTTAATAGGTGGAGTCTACGTAGAAGAAGCTAGGTCATTGGGAGTATGTACTTGAAGTGGATATTGGAATACTGGTCTCTGCTTCATTTTCTCTGATTCCTGGCCCCCACCAGATGAGCAGTTTTCTTCCCACATGATGATCTGTCTCATCCCCGGGCCAAAGTAAGAGGACCATGTAACTATCAACTGAAACTTCTGAGGTAGCGAGCCAAAATAAGTTTTTCCTTCCTTTATGTTGAATTTGTCACAGAAAATGGAAAATTGACTAATACAAGTGCTTTATGACATTAGTTTATTTAAAAGTCACAGGAACCATAGGAGAGGTAGGTACTGTATCTTAGCATTATGGAAATTAAGGTGTAAAGAGGTCTCTTGTTTGCCCAAGATTATGCCATCTAGATTGAAACTCAGCCAGCATGAGTACAGAGCCCAAGCTTGTAGCTAGTATCACTTGTCAGACCCTTATATGCTGTCCCTTCACACCAGCTCTATTGAAAATACTCTAAAATTCATTTATAGACTTCCAGGACATCTGCTGTGTTTTCCTCAACACTGAGCCCATGATAGAAAGCCTTCTTAGTGGCCTGTGCCTGCCCTTATCACAACACTTCTAACGTTGCATTATGACCATCTGTTAGCTTACCTGTATTGTTCAATTAAAACACAGACTTAAGGACAGAAAAGGGTTATATTCATCATCGTATCAACAGGACTCAACACAATACTCACTGCTTAATAGATTTTTAGTGAATGTTTTCTGAATTATGTCAGATAGAAAGAAACCCTCTTAACTAACTCATTGTCCTTTGTGGCAACAAGGTCTGTCCCCCAAAGATCAAATTTTCCTTCTTGTCTCCAGGGATTTCTCAACATTGAGACTGAATGCCCTCTTTTGTCTAACATAGAAATTTCCCAAACCCCTTGGAAATTTCTAATATGTACAGGGAACTAATAGTTTTTACCTAGAGTTCATCTTTTTTACATCCTCACAAGCTATAAAGAACTTGTTCCAGAGCTGGAGAGATGGCTGAGCATTAAAAGTGCTTCCAAAGCCTGCTGGGCTAAGTTCAATTCCCCAGGACCCACGTAAAGCCAGATGCACAAAGTGATGTACGCATCTGGAGTTTGTTTGAAGTGGCTGGAGGCCCTGGTGTGCCCATTCCCTCTTTCTCATTCTCTCTCTCTTTCTTTCTGTTTGCAAATAAATAAATAAATAAATAAATTTTTGTTTGTTTGCTTTTTTGAGGTAGGGTCTTACTCTAGCCCAGGCTGACCTGGAATTCACTCTGTACTCTCACGCTGGCCTTGAACTCACGGTGATCCTCCTACCTTTGCCTCCCAAGTGCTGGGATTAAAAGTGTGTGCCACCATGCCCGGCTAAATAAAAATATTTTTAAAAAGAATGCTCTGATTACTGTTATCATGTAATATTATGAGCACAAGAAAATTTTAAGTACATAATGTATACATGTAAAATATTTCAGTATTGAATGCAGTAACCTCTTCCCTGTAGAACATGATATGGCTCTGCTAAGAATCCTTAGGTATCTCAGTTTTTTTTTTTCCTCTCTGTCTCTCTCTCTCTCTCTCACACACACACACACACACACACACACACACACACACACCTCTATTCTGAGCTCCGTTTGCTTTGCAGGCTGGGTGCTGAGACAGACGATAACTGCCTTTGCTGTGCTCTTGGTCCCAGTCTGTCTTCCTGTTCTCCATTTCTACCTTCCACGTCTTGCCTATCCTATGACAAGTATCATACCAGGACATGGATTCCTTTCACCCCTCCCTGCCTTCCCATTCCAAAGACATTGTCTATTCCAATAAATCAGAATGTCTAACAGGCTGAGAGAACAGAGGCTTCCTTCTGCAGCCAGCCTGTTTTCTATTTCCAACCCTGGCCAAAGGAAAAAAAATAAAAAGATGAGGTTTGATTTGTTTTGGTTTGTGACCAGTTTTATACCTCAGGAGGTAGAGGATTCCAAAATGAGTTGCTTCTGTGGATTTAACTCCCACAAGGATGAATGATTGATTAATATAAATGCCTTAGATACTATATTCAATTCTATTTCTAGAAGTTGGTATTATTCACAACCAGGGGGATAGAGTAGGAGCTCAGCTATGTATTCAAAAGCACTTAAGTTCATTTCGTAAGTTAGTGTGGACCTGGGAAAGGTATTTATTTATTGTTTTGGCTTTTCCATGTGTACTGTAGTGTGTATGCGTGGTGTATGTGCCCTGTAGCTCACCATGTGCTTGTCTGTCGTGGCCAGAGTTGGCCAAATGGCAGATGTCCTGACCCATTGTTCTTCTGCCCTTTCTTATTTTGGGCCAGAGACTCTTATTAATACTTCTTATACTGGAGCTTCTGTTGGCTTTGGTGAGCCCAGGTGATCTCCTGGTCTCTGCTCCTCTTTGTGGCACATACAGGGGTTACCTGTATGTGTGCATCCATGCCCAGCTATTTACCTAGGTTCTGGAGATTTCAACCTGGGCAATCTGAGGCCCCCTTGGATGCTCATGCTTGTGCAGGAAGCACTCTTAACTACTGATCCATATCTCCATGCCAGTATTTAATCATTTTGAGATCTAGTTTCCTAATTGATATTATAGGAACAACTATACTATCTGTAGGGTTATTGGAAGGATGAAATGTGAAATTACCAGTAGTGGCAATATAAGTCAATGTTATGAAAAGTTTGGATATAGTTCTAGACTAAAAGAAGCAAAACTACAATGTTTCATCTTTAATTTGATTAGACTCTGAATAAGCTAGCCATTATAATTATGTTGAGGAATTTAAATATGGACTAAGTAAAGGTTTCAGTGCAGAAATATCTATATTATATTAGTAAAGAATGATGTTATGTGTTAAAGGAATTTGTTTCAGTGTTTCAAGTTGAGTTACTTAACATGTCAGAATATCTATTATAGAATAGTTTGGCAAAGCAACATACTGGGGATTTCTGAGCTGTTATTTATATTTCTCTGTATATGTGAATTTTATTTTATAATAAAATGTAGGTTAAGTAAGTGGCCTTTGGAAATCCATGATCTTAATGGGACCTTAGGCCTGACCCTGTTCTTTCCAACAAGGAAGTCACAATGAGAATAAGACCAGATGATCAAACATGGAAGGACTAGTGGAATGACAGAATCCAGATACAGGAAGATGATGACTATCTGCAACCTAGCTAGAATCTTTGTAATAAGGAAACACAGGGTCTTGCATATAAATTTTTTAAATTAAAAAATATATATATTATTTATTAGAGACAGAGAGAGGGAAAAAAAGAAAGAAAGAAAGAGAGAGAGAGAATGGGCACTGCAAACAAACTCCAGATGCATGTCCCACCTTGTGCATCTGACTTATATGGGACCTGGAAAATCAAACTTGGATCCTTAGGCTTCTCAGGCAAGTGCCTTAACTACTAAACCATCTCTCCAGCCCACATTTGAATTTTTTAATAAAGAATTAACAGAACATGAAAACATATAAGAACAGCAATTCTTCCTAGAATGATAAATAGTCCGTAGTTGGTGGCAAGAGAATGAATGGGATTCAGTTGTTCTGAAAATGAATGCAATTTCAGCCTCTAATTTGGGAATAGAAGATCAAGAATGAGCGGGGCGTGGTGGTGCACGCCTTTAATCCCAGCACTTAGGAGGCAGAGATAGGAGGATCAACATGAGTTTGAGGCCACCCTGAGACTACATAGTGAATTCCAGGTCAGCCTGAGCTAGAGTGAGACCCTACCTCAAAAAACCAAAAAAAAAAAAAAAAAAGAATGAGGGAGATTAAGAGTCCCACAGCCACATCTGAAGTTGTAGTTGTCACACCTAGTGCCAGAATGGAGTGAGTCAGTCAACAGGTGATAATTGATTAGAGTCCTATCACTGGCCAAAGAACCCAAGGATCTTAATTTAAAACAAACAAACAAACAAACAAACATATATAAACAACAACAAGAAGCTAGTGAGGAGTAGGGTTGAGTACATCAAGGGCTTATGCAAGAGATACTACTAGGCAATTACCTCCAGAAAAACAAAACAAAAAAAAAAACAAACAAAAATGAGGTGCAATATTTCAATGAAATAAAAGGGCTTTTGTAGCGGTGCTCTAGGGAAGGAGAACACTTGTTGACAGGTGATGTCTGTGAAGCTTTTCTGCTTCTGAATAATGATAGAAATAACAGTAAGCTTGATGCAAAGACCGAGAACAAGTGGCCGTGCTTTGCAAAGTGTATAAGGCTACCCAAGCAGGAAATATTTGTTACTGGGTACCAGCTCTATACTTTCAGTGTCAGTACTTCCAATGGCCAGAAATCAAATTTATTCTTTGACCTGGACACTTGCCAGGACTTTGCAGCGTCCAAGAACAATGTTGTTGGGTGTCAGAAAGACAATTACGCTGGTCACTTATTGGGTTTCCAATGTCAAAGTTAGATTAGCACGTTGGCAACTTTAAAGAGGTTTTCAGTTTGTTTCATCCTGTTCTCTTTCTGAGTCAGTGAAACTGAAGTAGTTCAGAATCCAGAGAAAATAGTGGGTTCTGAAAATCACTCTGCCACTGTCTGCTCTCCAACCACTCAGCTCCCCCCCTTTGGAGCTAACTGATGTTATCAAAATCTCTTCCCTGATTTTATGTATTTCCTACTCTTTATGTATTTTTTTTTCAGGATGAGACTCTAGGAAATAAAGGTTTTCTGACTTTTTGGCCAGGTGAAGTCCTTGTAGGATGATCCCTGCCGCAGGGTTGAGGATGAGCCCAGCAAGTATTCCTCAGCACAGCAGAAACTGGCCAAAGCCTTTGTTTACTGCTCTGCACTTCTCTGACTAGGCAGTTAATGTCTTGCCAAAGACTTTGCAAAGAACAAGAGATAACATCCTATGTGGGTATCTATTGCTACTTCCCCTCAGATCAGCTTTGCTGATGAAACCATACAATAGCTTCTTTGTTCCTGTTCAGAAAGCAGGATGGTTGATGGCATGGACTGTGCTACTGCTGTGATCACTGGGTGTTCATTTTGTAACTTATATGTTGTGCTCTTTGTGTGTGTGTGTGTGTGTGTGTGTGTGTGTGTGTTCTTGTCCAGTAAAAATTACAGCTTCCTTAAAGGCAGAATCTCAACCCCCTAACCAAACCTACCCTCACAGACCCAAATTCGGACACTAGTTAGTTATTTTTCAGATTCTCTAGTGAAACTGAGGAATGGGCTTTTCCTCACTTTGAACAGCTCTGAGGTATGCTGGGGAGGTCCTGCAGGGATATGGTGTAGCATGAGATATTTTTGCTAACATTAAGGGATGCATTATTTCCTAGAGTTACAGGTTACATATACAAAACAAAAATAGCAATTAATAAGACACTAAATCAAGATGGTCTTAAGTGGAACAGGGTTGAAGACAGGATTGAACATCTCAATTTTCTCTAGGTTTTAATTTTTATTTATTATTTATTCGTTCATTCATTTCGCTGTACTGAAGGTTGAACCCATAGTACATGCTAGGCAAACACTTGACTAACCCTAATTTTATCTATCTCTAAAATTGCTAATTTAATTTTAATTCTTAAGGATTTTGTTTATAGATTAGTAGACAGTAGACCCATGCCTCTTCTTTTTAGAAATCTTTCCCATTCTGCTGGGCAGTATCCTTCCATTCCCTAGATCTCCCTCAACCTGCACAACTACACCTGAATGAAACATTCTACCTAGTTATACCTTAGGCCGAAACAAGGCAGTTTCAGCAAACTTGTTAATACTTAGGCTCCATGGTGTTATGTATAATCAGAGTAATTAGCTGTCTCCCATGTGCAAGACCACTAGGCCAGGGAGCCAACAGACTCCTGAAAGCCTTCCCCTGAACGATGATAGCCAGGGACAAGGTTTTGAGTCTCCTCAGTACTTATTTCAAGGTAAAAAGAAGCTTCTATAATCAAAGATGAGAGCAGTACTAGTCTATAGGCATGTCCATAAACAGAGGACATTTAATGAGCACAGCATACATGATATTACTTATGATGAGATTTTGAAAATCCTGTAGTATTCTAGGTGAGACCATCTTAAAGAGGTTTAGGAAGCAATCTGTCTCCCTAGCCACATAAACAGATTAGCACAAAAACTCCAAATATTTGTGTGAGGCAAGTATTCTCCTAATGCATGGGTACTAGTACCCTAAATTCTTTCACTGGATATGTGCAGAAACAACAGAAACAATGTAAGAACTTTTATCTGTAATGTGTTTGTTCAGTTGTCTGAAATGATATCAGAATACAAAGATACTGTTTTTGAAGTTTAGAACTCCAACTTCCAACTTCAACTGAAAATAAGAACCATATCCTACCAATAATATAGGGCAATGATGCAAGTATTTCTGTTTTTGTGTAAGAGTTGAGGTCAGTTTTGGGCACTTTCCATTTGTTTGAGATTTCTCAAGATCATTCTTCAAATATAGTTGGCATGGAGGTTGGTCCTCAGATATTAGTCTAGCATCCATTTCATCAGGATAAGGGATGCTACCAGGCTGTTGTCTCCTAAGGAGCAAGGAACCTTTCTGTAAATACATAAATCTTCCTGAAACTGGGCCTGGATTATATATATATATATATATATATATATATATATATATATATATATAACCATAAAATATGTGCAAGCCTAGGGTTTTCTTTTGTCTTCTTCATACTGTGTATACACAACTAGAGGCATATATTTTTATATTAAAGTAACCACTCTATAAGATGCAAGCACTTGGTATGGAATTGACTGAGCAGAGATTAGCTGAATATATGATATGCCCAAGGCAGTAAAAGAGGTGACCCAAGAGAGAGAAGGCAGGGCATAGTTCCTATGATCAAAGATTACAACTACTAATCATTTGTTATTTCCTTGTTATTACATTATAGTGTTCTCTGCCAGCTATCAGAGTTAACTGACAGAAATAAGGGCAGAAAGGGTGATTTTTCCCTTTCCTTTATTCTTAGAAGGATGAATTCACAAGGTCTTGGCCCTCTCACCTGAAAGAATGGGCATAATGACTTTTACAGAAAATTCATGTCTTGTAAGCGACAGTTGCCATTTATCATAACATGTATAAGAGCCTCTAATAAAATAAGACATACTCATCAGGTTTGTGTTGATCAATTCATCTTTATATTCATGTAAATAAAGCCATTTTGTCTTTAAGAGAAAGGAAACAGAAAGTGGCAAGAGGTAGAACACCAGTAGCTCTTAGGAAGGCAAAATTTAGTCATAGAAGGAGGCAGAAAATTATGAGAAGGCACCAGTGTGGGAAAATGGCTTGGAGAGGTTGCTTTTCCCTGGGTGTTTGGGAGGAAATAAGCTCTGATCACTCAATGCTTCATTGTCTTGCCCATTGATTCCTTCCCGGGCAAGGGTTGAGTCTCCTGAAGAGTTCTGTAGGCTTCTAATAGCAGTCCATGGAAGACAGCTATCCTGGAGCCAACAAGGGGCAGCTTGTAGTGAATGTTCTCTGGGAGATGAGAAGGAAGAATAAGGGTTTCTGAAATTCTATTTTTTTTTTCTCAAACTAATCAAGAGATAAGGAAGACACCTTTAATCTTATGAAACACTTAAAATTAAAATAAGAATTCCTTTTAATAGAACCATCATATCCACAACATTAACATTTTTATAAATCTTATGAAAAAGGCAAAAAACAGTACCTAGAAATAAAACCCAAGTGTTAGAAGTCATTGCCAATTAAATTAAAAGATGAATATTAAGTATATCTGGAGTTGTAATGTTAGTTGGAAAGAAAAGAAGTCTCAATTCCCAGGACACTGTTCCAGGATACATATATGCTCTGTTCTTTGAAAAATAAACAACTGTGATCTTACAAAAAAAAGCTACAGGAGGGTGAGAAAGTGTTTAGCATTTCAAAAGGCACCTTCATGTTGTGAATAATTTGTCTTATAGCTTTTAAAAATCCTTGCCATTTTGACCTCTTCTTCAAACATGGTTTGATTTATAAAAAGTTGGTTAACATTTAATTTTTTTCAGAAGACACACTGCTTGAAGGAAGTAAATCATGCATAAAATAACATCTTCCCACTGGGAATCACTGAATGACTAAGGGGTTTGGAGTCCTGAATTATCTGTCACATCATTTGGCTTGGTCATGCCAAATAAAAAATAGGTTATTATGGAATCACATGTCTAGGATTCAGTACAGTCTCATCACTGTGATGAAGCAGCAACAGTGGTCCAGGTGCAAAATGGACTGAGAGCCAGAACCCAGATCTCCTTAATCCTAACAGTGCTCTTTGTACCATATCATACCACTGTGCCAGTTGATAAGCATGAGCAGGGTGGTTAACATAATGCCACTGTCAATTAAGAGCAAGAGCCCAAGGGTGTCATGGCATCAGGACAGACATAAGTGAACCCAAACGAATGTCCATGGCTGCAGAGATAGAATTTTTTTTCTATTTCCAATTTTCAATTACTGACAATATATAATGTTTGACCAAATCCAGGAAAATTTTAGGTATCACTGTTGTAACCAACAGAGTGGATGAGACAGGCAGTAGCAGACATGCTTCACTGGGATTCAGTATTCACAGCATGTTCACCCAAAGCACAGCACAATGGGTGGCAGTGAGTAACAAGCACTGGAGTATTGATATGTCTAAGCTGTTTAAATGAGTGGGGCTGGGGCTGGGCCAGTGGTTCTTCTGGGTTGTCAAAGGCACAGGTGGCTCTGGCACTCAGTAGGACAAGATGCTGCTCCGGTTTTCCAAGTGGAAACATGGAGATCAAACCCATGAAGCAAGACCAAAATCTGGGCATAGGTCTCATTTCTTTCATGCCTAAAGCTTTATCCATTTTATTGAGAAAGCACACATAGGAGCAAAGCCCAGCTCAGAGAGACAATGACTCGAATCAACAGTAGCTCCACCAACCTTCAGCCCCCAGCCAGTTCTTCAATTATTCTCCTTGTAGTCCCACCTCCAAGATTTCTGTGTTAGATTACATTTAATGGGAATGAACTAGTTCTTCAAGAACATAATATGCAGCTCTTATATTGTTAATTGAAGTATAGTCCCAGGGCTTATAAGTTGGTAAAAGGCATTTTTGTTGCATTGTCCTCTAGGATCAGAAAGTAAACATTCTGAGGAAAGGGAAGGATATGTAAATATGTGTGTCTGATTCATTCCTTTGCAAAGCAGGTCTGAAAAAAATATCATGTCCAAGGGAAACTCATGAATGTGTGACTGGCACAGATAACACTAAGACTTATTGTACATGCTTATTGCCCAGTGTTCTCTTGGCTTCAAGAGAATGCTATTTGCATTGACCAGAGAACAGCAGAGTGGGAAGCTTTTGTTGGATGGGGGCTCTTAAGCTTTAGGCTGTTGGATTTACTTTGCCTAAATGAGAACTATGAACTAGGCCAATAGTTTTGGATACATAAGAAACAATTCAAGAGTACTTGCAGCTTTCCCTATATGAGAGTGCTGATCTCTAAACTTCCAGTGTTATTTGATTCTCTGGTCCTTCTTTTGGCATCTCCCCAAGATATTCCTTATATCTTCAAATTTCCTTCCTAGAGGGCTTCTCAGTTCTCTTTTAGTTTTGAACCTCTCCCTCAACTTGCCAGGCATTCTTAGAGGTTTTAATTTATATAAAGAAATCTTGATTTCTCTTAATGAACATATGTAATGAAATAAAAAGCTGCAGGTGGCTTCAGTTAATTTGGGATCAAATGAGAAACTGAAAAGGTTATAACTGGGCTGTCCTAAACCTTTGATTTTTTTTATCACCTCAAATAATGGTCCACTTGTATATTGTCAGCCCATTTCTGACTTCTCTAAAGGATGAGACTTAAGTCGATCCTAAAGCCTAACAGAGCTGTTGTCCTTGTTTCTGTCAACAGTAAGTGAAGATAGAAGAGCGTGAGGCAGCTTCTAAGAAAAGGCTGGGATTTCAGGGAGCCTGGGGGATGAAAGTTTCAGGGCTCTAGAGAAGACATTCCAGGACTGTGGGTGTTCATTTTCTTTGGTACCACCGGGACTGCCTGTGGAGGTGCTTTTACCTCTCTCATACCTGATCTCTGTGGAAGTTATCTAGCAAGTGGATTATAATCAGAATCATGTGGCTTGGAGAGACCTTAGGAAAAACATGGTGTAGATAAATGTGAAGCCCAAGGATCAGACAGATTAGACCGCAGTGAACAGAAGCTGTGAGCCACTCCACATCAAAAGACAATTGGCAAAAGAGGAAAGGACATACAATGGGAATTTGTCCAGAAAATACATAAATTATCCCAAGGGACAAAACTTTCCATTCTATAGCCCTGGACAGAGCATGTCCCACACTGAAACGTATTTGAAGATAAACAAACCTGTTGGGGTGTCATTGTGGGGAAAGTCAGACGTCAGGACTTGGGGTTGATGAGGACTCATTCTGATTGGAAGAAATAAGAAAACACATTAGTCAGTTCGCTAGAGCTTGGTGAAGCACAACAGCAACTGGCCCAGCAACTCTTAACCTGCGACTAGCCACTCTGAAGCAGTGAGATGACTGTTGAAAGTCCACTACGTCTCAAGTAGTCTTTTCATATGCTTTAATAAAACTTTCACTTAAAATGTTGTTTTCCATCATCAGGACATGTAGGGATCCAAGAAAGACTTCTCTAATTTCCAAAGAAGTAACAAATCTTCCAAATTAGTAATCCCTCTTTATTTATTTATTTATTTTTTTTTGGTTTTTCGAGGTAGGGTCTCACTCTAGCCCAGGCTGACCTGGAATTCACTATGGAGTCTCAGGGTGGCCTTGAACTCACAGCGATCCTCCTACCTCTGCCTCCCGAGTGCTGGGATTAAAGGCGTGCGCCACCACGCCCGGCTAGTAATCCCTCTTTAAAAGACAAAACTGAGGAGATCTTTTGGTCAGAAAGTTCATGACCACACCTTATTTCTACTGGCTAAAGCTAGGGAAGTGACCCTAAATCACAATATGTCCGGGGGGCTGGGACGATGGCTAAGACATTAAAGGTGCTTGCTTATAAAGCATGCTGGACCAGATTTGATACTTCTGTAACCCCAGCCATGAGAGGAGAAGAGATAGGTGAAATACAAGGGCTCAATGGTTATATAGTCTGATGGAACAAAAGGTGGGTTTCAGGTTCAGTGAGAGACCCTGTCTCAAATAAGGTGGGGCATCAATAAAGGAGGACACCTAGTGTCTTTCTTTTATAATTTTGTTTGTTTGTTTATTTATTTGAGAGCGACAGAGACAAGGAGGCAGAGAGAGAGAGAGAGAGAATGGGCGCGCCAGAGCTTCCAGCCTCTGTAAACGAACTCCAGATGCGTGCGCCCCCTTGTGCATCTGGCTAATGTGGGTCCTGGGGAATTGAGCCTCGAACCGGGGTCCTTAGGCTTCACAGGCAAGCGCTTAACCGCTAAGCCATCTCTCCAGCCCACCTAGTGTCTTTTTGAGCTCTGCATACATGAGCATCTGTGCACACACGTGTGCACACCAAACATACACATAGACTACATACCACACATACGGTACCACACACATGCAAAACAAAACATTATTGCTTTGGGCTGTGGCAATGGCTTAGCAGTTAAAGGTGCTTGCTTGCAAATTCTACCAGCCCAAGGTTCAATTCCCATAAATCCAGATGTGCAAAGTGATACATGTGTGTGGAGTTCATTTGCAGCCGCAAGAGGTACACCCATACTCACTCACTGACTCACTCACTCATTCACTCACTCACTTTCTCTCTCTGCAAATAAATAAATAAAATATATTTAAGCTGGGCCTGGTGGTTCACACCTTTAATTCAGCACACAATAGGCAGAGGTAGGAGGATCATAGTGAGCTCAAGGCCACCTTGAGACCACATAGTGAATTCCAGGTCAGCCTGTGCTAGGAGACTCACCTTGAAAAACAAAAACAAAACAAAACAAAATTTATAAAGCCATCATTTCGACTAGGACAATTCCAGCTACTTATATATGGGGTGAGATGTAAAATATAAGGAAGGAAATGTTTTATAAACCATGAACAGAACCAGATCCTTATTTTATAGTCACTCTAAGTAAGCCTGAAAATAAAAACTAAACAAACAGAAAAAGGCCACTTCCATGATATTTTTGGTCAGCTGACATGATTTTAGGATTGTTTGAGTCTTGGCCATCATTTTAAAGGCAATAAGAGCTATTTGTTTAAAATAAAACCAACTAAGGAATTTGTGACTGGGAGCTTTATTTAAAGTAGCAAACTTGCATTCTAAATACAACAGGGCTAAATTTAAAAAGTCTCTTCTTCCATGGAAGAATAAGTTTTTGCTCAGAGAGCCTTGATTTACATAGCACAATTTTCTACTTAAAGCTCACAAAGAGTACCTATTAGAATTCCTTTTATCATGGTCTGATAGGAGCTCACTGACAGTGTAGGCAAGTGTTCTTAGTACTGGAATTTATACTGCTCAAACACCCATTTCCTCCATGACCTTTGTGTGCCTGGGCAGGGTACTTGGAACATGCTTTCAGTGCATCTGACTTTATGTCATAGTCTGGAACAAATGGCCCTTATGGTCATAAAAGCAATCAGAACATCTAATACAAAGCAACATAAAAGACCTATTGACTTTTCCCGTATTATTTCTCTTTATTTAAAGGGGAAAATTAAATATTACCATTATATCCTTATAACACATCAGCACACCAATGTGTTCAACACAGTGACCCCAGTTTATGTTTTTGGCTTACCTATGATCCATATAATTCTGAAATGAGCGTTTCAGATTATCTGGGATTGTGAAAGTGGTTGGCTGTACCTGAGAAAGAAAGTTCCACTTACAACACTGGCAATCTGTACCACATTAGCAAACTTGAATTGTGTTTGACATTAAAATCATTAATACATCCTTTTATGATATGAGTAAATGAATCACAGTTGTTTCTATTGTTCCTTACTTATCTGATTTTGAAGTTACGAGTACCTCAGTATGAGGAAGCTTTCAAAATCTGATAACCCCCAAACTCAACCATTCTGAGAGCAACTATCACTTCCTCACAGCTACTGTTGGTTTCTGGTCTACAGTTCAGTGGTCCTCTACCTTATGTTCTCAGGACTCCAGTGAAAGTCTAAGATCATCTTTCCTAATGTCTGGCTTCCTTGATAACTTTCAGCTTCATGAATACAGGGACTACCTCTCTACATTTCTACTTCCATATTTCTAGCTTCTAAACTGCCTACTTACGACATTCTTTTTTTATATTTTATTTTATTTATGAGAGAGAGAGAGAGAATGGGCACACCAGGGCCTCTAGCTACTGCAAGGGAACTCCAGATGCATGTGCCACCTTGTGCTTCTGGCTTATATGGGCCCTAGGGAGTCAAACTTAGGTCCTTTGCTTCGCAGGAAAGTGCCTTAACCACTAAGAAATATCTCCAGCCCCTTATGTCATTCTTTATTAAATTAATGAGTAAAATATGCCATCTGCGGAGGGGAGCAGATTTTCCAAGGTAAGATCTTGCTCTAGCTCAGGCTGACCTGGAATTTACTATGTAGTCTCAGGGTGGCCTCAAGCTCATGGTGATCCTCCTACCTCTGCCTCCCAAGTGCTAGGATTAAAGGCATGTGCCACCATGCCAGGCAAAAGATGCACTTGACTTGAACGTTTCCAGTGTGCCTTTTATCACTGGTAAGGTACAGCATCCCTAATTAAGAAATGTCATTTTCCTGAGCTTCTTTCAATTTGTTACCAGCACTAGATGTTGGTTTTCTTTTGGAGAGTATGATGTCACTGAGGAGCTATTTCCCAGTATTTCTAGAAAATTAGTGTAGCTATGACAATGGCATGATAATCACAAAGACGTGGGTGCAGGCATTTACTTGGCCTACTTACCAAGTGACTTGTACTAGGAGTTGGGATTGAAATCTATGGCAAATTACAATGTGTCACCTCAAGAAGTGCTTGGAAAATGTGAAAAATTCATATCAACTCTACACAGATGCCAATCCCCTCCACATTTATTCAGATTGCGCTGCCTCACTGGTTGAGGGGAGGTAGAGGAGGGAGAAGGCAGTGATCAGGTCAAAAGAAGCATCTGGAGGAAGCACAGGCAGTGAAGGCTTTAGTGAGAGTCCAAGGGAAAGTTTCTCGATTCATGAAAGGGGGAGAGAAGATGCCAGAGACAGGCCTTTCCCCTACAACCTTATCTAAAGTGGGCTGTGCTCCAAGGAGGGTGGAGGCCACAAGAACCCCATTATTTGATAATTTGAATATTTTTGGTTTAATTTTCTTTTGGGGAACAAGGATTGCCTTTTCCTCTTCTTGATGTTCTTTACAGCACAGAAGTTGTACATTTTTATGAGACCAGCATATTTATATTTTTATTGTTGCTTGTGGTTTGGGAAGCATATATAAGAAACAATTGCCTTATCAGTGATTAAGAGACAGAGATTGGCAGCTAGATTTGTTTTAAGAGTTTTATGGTAGAGCTCTGACATTTAAGTCTTTGATCTAGTTTGAGGATTTAAAAACTATGATATGAAGGAATGGTACACCTTCACATTTTTGTAAATGGATAGGATATGCAATTATTCCAGTATCATTGAAAGGCTTCATATTTCCTCATTTAACTACCTTCAACTACCTTGCCATAAACTCACTTGTTAATAAGTGTAATGATTTCCCTCAATTTCATTTCTCTGATCTACATGCCTATTCTTATTACAGTAGCATAGAGTTCTGATTGTAGCTTGGAAGTAAGTTTTAAGACGAAGATGTGTGGGTCCATCAACCTCATTCTTCTATTTCAAGATTATTTTGGGTATTATGGCTCTCTTACATTTTCATATGAAATTTCAAATCTACTTGTAAGTTTCTAAAAAAGAATGGTACCTGGGATTTTTTTTTTTTTTTGAGGTAGGGTCTCACTGTAGCCCAGGCTGACCTGGAACTCACTATGTAGTCTCAGGGCAGCCTCGAATTCACAGTGATTCTCCCACCTCTGCCTCCCAAGTGCTGGGATTAAAGGCATGAGCCACCACGCCCAGCTAGCACCTGGGATTTTGAGAGGGACTGCACTGGAATTTGTAGATAGATTTGGGAAAGATTATTATTTTTATAATACTAAATGTTCCTATTTATGAATATGGGTTTCTTTCTATAAATTTTCTTTGATTACTTTCCATGATGCCTTATAAAAAAAATTAAAATACTTTTATTTATTTACTTGCAAGGAGAGAGAGAGAAAGAAAGCACATGTGTTCCAAGGCTTCTTGCTGCTGTAAATGAACTCCAGATATATGTGCCATTTTGTGCATCTGGCTTTATGTGGGTATTTGGGAGTTGAACCCAGGTCATTAGGGGTTTCAAGCGACTATCTTTACTTGTTGAATCATCTCATCATCCCTGTTTTATAAATTTTTGATGTACAGGTCTCATACTACATTCTTCAGTTAACATTATTTCTATTTTGATGCTATTTTATTTTTAAAAGTTTTAAACTTTATGATTTATTTATTAGGGAGAGAGAGAAAGAACGAAAGAGAGAGAGAAAGAGAAAGAGAAAGAGAGAGAGGCAAATAGAGAATGAGCATGCCAGAACCTTCAGCCACTGCAAATGAACTCCAGACACATGCGCCACCTTGTGCATGTGGCTTATGTGGGTCCTGGAGAATCAAACATGTGTCCTTTGGCTTTGCAGGCAAGTGCCTTAGCCACTAAGTCATCTCTCTAGTCCCTTAATGCTATTTTAAATGGGATCATTTTCTAAATTTCACTTTAGGGATTGCTCATTTCTAACATACAAAAGTGAGTTTATGTTTGCATTTTTGCTTTGTATTCTGGAACATTGATGAGTTAGTCATTTTTTATCTCTCATGGATTTTTGTGAATTCCTGAGGATGCTCTAGATCAAATATATCACCTGTAAGTAGAGTTAGTTTTACTTCTTCCTTTTAAGCTATATGGCTGTTATTTAGAAACTGTGGCAGGTCACAAAGGTCTGTTTTCCTTTTCCCCAGTTAGAATGTACAGTGTAGTCTTCACTAGAAGGGGCAAGTGCAGAGGGAAATGATCTAATTTTCTTCTTTAAATATCATGTTAGCTGTTTTTTTTTTAATATTTTACTTTTATTTATTTATTTGACAGAGAAAGAGGGAGAGAGAGAGAGAGAATGGGCACACCAGGGCCTCCAACTGCTGTAAATGAACTCCAGATGGGTGCGCTCCTTCATGCATATGGCTAACATGGGTCCTGGGGAATTGAACCTGGGTCCTTTGGCTTTGTACACAAATTCTTTAACCGCTAAGCCAGCCCTCCAGCCCATGTTAGCTGTTTTTTTAAACTTATTTTTAATGGATTTGAGAAAGTTCTTAGAAATCTTGTCAAATCTCTTCCAGCATCTCCATTCATCTCAGTGCTGAGAAAGACAGAGTGTCACAAAGATGACAGCAGCTCAGCAGTCCCCCGGAAGGACACTGGCATGCTTCTATGTATGGTGGTGAGGCAATGGTGTGTCATGCTTGTTTTCTATCATTCTGTGGTTTCCCAGCCAGTTCCAACAGTAGTAGAGAAGAGCTTTCTGGGCACTTGGTGTTGGAAGCCCTTCCCTACAGAGCTGGAGAAAGCAGCAAACCCACAACTTATGGCTGCATTCCTGTTAGGCCTGAGCAAGGGTGGAGATCAGTGAAGAGGTCTTAAGAAACAGGAGCTGCTGAAGTCAGTCACATGAGTGCCAATGGACCATGGCCAGCTTAGTCTTGGGGTTAGGACATCCTAATGTGATTCTAGGAATAAATCATGAGAAATCCCGATCCAGATTCCAGCCAATGCTAATACTAAACACTGTGACCCTGAATATGTGGGACAATGAACATTGATAGCGACTCAAGAGCAGTTTAGTCAGAAGTTTCCACTTAATTTCCAATTTTCACATAAGAACATTTGGTTAAACTACTGCTTTCTTTCTTATCAGATTAGATTGAAGCACTTTGTCCAGGAAGAAGCCTCTTTTGTTCTTTCTGGTCTTTGTTTTTTTTCATCCTCTGTGCTTCCACTCATTGCACACTTAGCCCTGGCTTCCTCCCTAACTCAAAGGAGAATCAGAGGCTACCAGACTTGAAGAAATTTTCATGAGCCAAACTTAACCAATTAGCCAAACTACTCTCTTAACTCAAGCCTGATCCTGGTCCTGATCCTGACCCTAACAGCCACACGACCACAATGCTAACTCTTAATTTCATTTAAGTCCTAATACTGACCTGGCATAGCATCCTTTCTAAAACAGGCCTCTTTCTTCAGCCTCTATGACAACTGGCAGAGGCTTCTCCCTAGTCCCTTCACCACCACTTTGATAGTTTCCTTTCTTTTCTTATTCTTCATTCTGAGTTAAAGACTTCCATGTCAGGAGACAACTCCACAATTGGAAACTGTTATAGAATTTCTCCCCAGATTTTCTGCATAGGTGCTGACTGAGTTAATGATAAACCCAGAATTAAGCTGTTTTTTTTTTTTTCATAATTGTAATGGTGGCTAGGCATCTCTCTCTCTGTCTGTCTGTCTGTCTCTCTGTGTGTCTCGTATAAGTATATTTATGTGGCAATAACAAGGTAGGAGAAGCTTCATAAGTTCTGGAATCTCTGTAAGGTTATAGTTACTTAGACTCTCTAAACAAAGTGGCTCATCTCATCTCTCCCTCTCTGGCTTAGCCATCTTGGTTTACTTTAATGTGCTGTAAAGGGGTAGGTTAGTCATACTGAGGTAGTTGATGTTGCTCTCAGGACTCATAGTTAATTCCTCATTTTCACCCTTTTTAGGATCTTCTCAGTAAGGGGCCACATCACTTTTTATCCCCACCGGGTTCCAGTGGAGAAAGGTTAGTCTGTGCCCTGGGAATGCACATATCCATTTCTGCTATCCTTTTGCCTACCTTGCTTATCTTTTGACACGAGGAGCATAGCTGCTTGTTCCTGAGCATCAGTTCACCCTGGGCTCTCCTGCCCTGAGGGGAGAGAGACAGACAGTGGGGGGATGGTGAGCAAATAATTAGAAACAGGGGAGGAGGCAAAAAGGTAGCAGTTTCCCTCTCCATAAAATAAGATGTGTACTCTGGTTGCAGCAGTTCATAGATCCAGAAAGGGCTTAGGCAGGAAGGAATGGTCACAGATGTGGTAGTGGCCTCAGGGTTGCTATGTGCGGTGATGCACGTGTAAGTACAGCCAGCACAGGGGACTGTTAACTAGAGTCCAGTGTGATTTCTGCCTTTCAGCCTGACCACCCATGGTGAAGAGGATGCATGCTCCCTTAGGTGATACATCCTCTCCTTTTTACACAAAGGCTCCACCAAAGTGGCCTGTTTGCAAACCCCCTTTTACCATACCCGCCCAAACAGCGTCCTCTTTTCACATGCCTTGATTTTGGCTCAACATTAGCTCTCAAGCATCCTTGGTTCAGCAATACTTGGCCCTTCCATGCATTGTGCATTACATCATAAGCAGTAATAGGAGCCAGTATTTATGTCCTGAGCCCTCTCACCCCTTTGAGAAAGAAAGGCTGTGCCAGCCAGAGCAAAGGAACAGTTAGTGGAAAGACAAGGTACCTTGTCTGTTCATGGAAAACCAGTTCTTTATTTATATAAAAGGTGTGTGTGTGTGTGTGTGTGTGAGAGAGAGAGAGAGAGAGAGAGAGAGAGATTGATTCAGGGCATTTATATTTGGAACATGAGGCTTTAATTTGAATTGCTGGCAAAGGTTTCCTATAAGGCAAATGGGAACTTCAAGCTAAAAGTTCTTTCTAACCCTTCTTCATGCACACTGCCATTAGAGTATTCAGATATGTTCATGGAATCTGTAGAATATAGGGAAAGGAGGGTCACAGTGACATGCAGCCAGTTATCCATGTAAGCTTTCCCTTTCCAGTTGATTGGCTTTGGGCCCATGTATGCTCTGACTCATTCCTGCTGCTCTGGTAGGTGTGGAAACAGGACGAGGAGGAAGCTATCTACCCAGCATGGTGGGTGAACATTGAGGGTGAGTTTCACCAGATTGGTCTGAAAGTAGCTTCATCATGTGAAAAAAAAAAAAAAAGTGCCACTTGGAATTTAGAGACTGAAAACTATGGACAAAGTTGGATTTTTTTATCAAAAATTTAAAACATGCTTCATTTTTATAAGCCATTGGAAAGAATCAACTCAGTATTACAGTGTTGTGGGTGGGTTGGTAAAGTATGAATGTGAATGAGTAGATTCATTCATTCTACAACAAACATTTATTGTGAGGCCACTACATGAAGGGTCCTGGGATAGGATCATAGAGAAGAGGAAGACAAAGTTTCTGACTCTATAGAAAACAGGAACACAAATTCATTGCTTGGCGCTTAAAAATAAAATGTTTTCTGTATTTTCTATCTGGCATTGTTAACTCCTTATCTTTTTTTGTTTTTTCAAGGTAGGGTCTTGCTCTAGCCCAGGCTGACCTGGAATTCACTATGCAGTCTCAGGCTGGCCTCAAACTCATGGCAATCCTCCTACCTCTGCCTCCTGAGTGCTGGGAACTCCTTATCTTTTAAGGCACAGCTTTCTCATAAAACCCATCTTGTGCTCCTCCCATCACTTATCACTTCCTTAACTTGAATTGGATGCCTGTCTTTCTGATTCCATGATAGACTTGGTAAACCTTTCTTTGTGTTTTGTGTATTCTTTTTTTTTTTTTTTAAATCTGTCTGGGGCTGGAGAAATGGCTTAGCAGTTAGACCCATGTTCAATTCTCCAGATCCCATGTAAGCCAGATGCACAAGGTGACACAAGTGTGTAAGGTCACAAATGCACACAAGATGGTGCACATGTCTGGAGTTCAATTGCAGTGGCTAGAGGCCCTCACAGGCTAATTATTTTCTCTCTCTCACTTACTCTCTATCTCTCTCTCTGTCTCTCTCTCTCTCATTAAAAAAAAAAAAAAATCTGCTGGGATTTGTGGTGCATGCCTTCAATCCAAGCACTTGGGAGGTAGAAGTATGAGGATCATTGTAAGTTCAAGGCCAGCCTGGAACTACAGAGTGAGCACAGCCTGAGCTAGAGTGAGACCCTGACTCAAAACTACCAAAAAAAAAAAAAAAAAACAACAACAAACAAACAAACAAAAAACCTGCTTGTTTCCTCTACCAGGCAGAGTAGTTTAACACAAACAGTGTCTTTTGTATCTTTGTATTCCTGGAGCCTATCATTGAACCTGGTGCGCAATTAACAAATGTTGAATGAATGAGACATTATGTCATTGTAAGCATTTTGAATTTAACAGGTGGAAATATAGACATACTCAAAATATACATGCCTAAAACAGAAGATGCATGTGTGTGCAAAGATCACTTATAACATAGTCTTCACAGGGATATTTTAGGACATTGGTATTGCAGTGCAACAAATTCATTTTTCTTAAGGTGCTGGGGGAAGATCAGTGGCTGGGAATCCCAGGGTGATGTGTTCCAGACTTGGCTCCATGAGCAACATGAGTAACATTAGTCAATAATACGAACTCTGGTTTCCTCCCACTTTCTACAGATGACCAAAAAGACAGAGCAAACACTCTAAGTCTGCCCACTCATCATGTGTGGAGTGAAATCCATCTTCTATCTTTGGCTATACTCTAGCTTAGATACAATCAGCTGAAGCCTTGCTTCCAAGAACTACTCTGTTCCTCTTTCTTACAGGGGAGACTGAGCAGACTGGGAGTCATGGAAAACAGCTGTGACAGGCAAGCCTAAGGTTGATGTAAATGATTTGGAATTCCATGTCCTACAGGTCTCATGTCTTCCATCCTGCCTTGCTTTCTTTCCCAGGCCCCAAACCAATGTCTTCCATCTGTACTATTCTCTTCTGTCTCCTTAAGGCCAGCCCAGTGGTGCGGTGGCAGTGGTGGTGGCAGCAGCAGAAATGGAGAGCAAATCTGCTAGGTTCACAGCCAAGCCCTTGATTACTTCATCTCTACAGCTAGAGATAGGGACACATTAATGGGTCTCTCCTTTCCCAAGCAGTTGTCCTGAGGACAGCAGATACAGGTAGAAGTTTGACCAGGACAGTAATGGCAACCTGTGTAATAGCTTTGCTGGGGTATGGAGCAGATTTGAGAAGCTAAAGACAGGGCCTCACAGTTCACAAGTGGAAACACTGCATTTTAGGATAAAATCTGTGAGGCTCCCCAAAGCTGGCTCATGGCCCTAGTCTTAGGCTTTCTTAAATCCCTGGTAAATAACTAGAGAAAAATCACACACACACACACACACACACACACACACACACACACACCTGTTCACATAACAAAAACTGAAAATGCAAGCACAGATGATTTTAAAATAGACATCACAAGCATGATTTGAGGACCACTGACAAACCTGCCTCTGTCCTTAGTGCCCCCCCTCTTATTTTTTAAGGTAGGCTCTTATTCTAGCCCAGACTGACCTGGAATTCATCCTGTGACCCTCCAAACTATGACTAAGAGATTTGTCCAGTTACACGTACTCTTAGCTTCAGTGCACTGGAATTCATTTTCAAATAAAAAGATCAAAGAGATCTTTTATTTTATGGTAGAAATGGACCCCAAGAGTTCATTTGAAGGCATAATTGTTTCTGTACCCACTAGAGTACATAAAGGTAGTGGTCAGAGAATGATGTTGACTAGTTCAGAAAAAAAAACTAAAATAATTACAGCCATTTCAATCAAGGAATAAATTTGAATGTAGTTTCAAAAGTGTTCCTAGTATTCACTTGGAAAAATTTCAGGCATACACAAAATAGTGGCCCAGAACCTGCCATCTAGACTTATTCAGCTCAACTTCTATTGCCATCATTATTTCAGGTCACTGGTATTCATTAGTACTTCTCCTGTAAACCTGTGTTTATAGTTATATGTGTTTGGTCAATGCAAACACGAAGTCCTTAGGGACATATGAGATAAGTTTCCTTGGTGGTCAGAGAAATTTCAAAATTTAAAGTCAATAAAAAAAAAAAATAAAGAGTTCCTAGTGGCAAGTAAATGGGGCTCATCCATCCCAGCTGAACTGCTGATACTGCTCCAACTTTTCAGCCAAAGCTTTCTGTCACAGTCTGCTAAAAGCAAAATGAATAATGTCATCTACTTTGACTTCATCAGATGCGAACAACAAAGATCCAATAGTAGAGAGCCAAGAACTGAGAAGAGGGGGAGCTCTGGCTAGTTTATACCCAACCCGGCAGGTGGGCAAAGGAATTTCAGGGACTCCACCTGCAGTTCCCCAGGTCACTCATACATTCCACTTTTTCCTTGGTGTAGATTAAGTTGCCTCCCGACAGCTGTCTGACGGTTATGACACACCTTCTTATTTCGGGGACTTTTGAGAACTCAGGGTGATGCTGGCAACGCTTAGTGGAAGTATGACTGCCCAGTAAATGTTGGAGAGGATGTTTAGGTTTCATTTCTTGCCTTCATTAATTTTTTTTCCATTTGTTATTACTGTACCTCCTTTTTCATTCTTTTTTTTTTCTTGGGGGGGGCTCCTTATCTCTCCCTGTGGCCCTCTCTCGTCTGCTGCCCTCTCCCAGACCTGTGTCTCCAAGCCTTTCTTGACTCACTGTCCCTTCACTGGGGAATGCTGCTCACGTGTGTCTGCAGCTGCTGCCAGGCTGCCCCAGGGCAAGAGAGGAATGCCACTTTGGAATGTGAGTATTCAAATTCTGCCCTTTGACCTGTGATGGTGAAAAAGAAGGGAGGCAGGTGGCAAGACCCTTGTACCTATACACAGTGTCCAGGGCCTCCGGTTGGCTGCAGGATGACCAGTGCTTCTTGGCAGGTTCAGAGTTAGAGATGACGAAAAGATAGAATGTCCACACACAAAACATTCCACTCCCTTGCGGCACAACATGCTTTTCGTTTTTCCCCAAAGGCGCAGCTGCTAGCTGAGTCTGTTTTTTCACATACACGTGGCAGGGATTCAGGTTCACAGTGGACTCTCGCCTGCCCTGACTTTTGTGGTGCCCAACGGAATAGGATACCAGATTCCCTTCCTGCCCTTCTACTCTGCAAGACAGACTGTTTCTCACCCACAAACCAGTGGAAGGTAAGCCCCCAAAGGACAGGGCTGACAGGGAAGTACACGTGCTCTCAGGAAGAGCTCCTATCTGCTACTTCTCTTGGGTCGGCCCAGAGACTGGTCTGCCCAGGAAGCCCGTTGGCAGCGGGAAGCTGTTGCTCTTAACTGCTCTCTAGTGGCCAGCCGCCAATAGTGCAGCCGTGAAAGGCTAAGGCCGGTAAGAGGATGGCTTCTCACTTACCCTGATCATTATGAATATTTTCCACCCTCACCTTTTGCCCAAGCGTGCATGGTGCCTGGTGTCTTGGTGTATAGGTTGTCACAGTGCCCTGAGACCCAGAGCAAACCTGGGAGGAACAGACTTTTTGTTTTGTTTTTCAAGGTAGGGTTATCGCTCTAGGCCAGGCTGACCTGGAATTCACTATGCAGACTCAGTGTGGCCTTGAACTCATGGCGATCCTCCTACCTCTGCCTCCCAAGTGCTGGGATTAAAGGCATGTGCCACCATGCCCGGCTCTTTTTTTTTTTTTTTTTTTTTTTGATTTTTAACAGAAGAGAGCTTGTCTAAATAGTTTAGACACTGTGTGACTAAACACTTCTTGTTTTTGCAGCAATGCCAAATCCAAATTAATCCTCCACTCTCACAAGTCCCTTTCACCCAGTGCATGTCAAGGTGGCCATTAGCCTGTTCAGGGTGTGAGAGGGTTTAATAAAGTGACCCTTAAGTCCAGGATGGGATCAGACACTCCAGTACTGAAAACGGAATGTCTGCTCATGGCTCCTGGCTTTGTGGGCCCTCTGGGTTCTACCTGGGCTCTCCCATCTCCCTGCTCCCCTTCCACATGTGCTCTCACCCCTTGGCATTCTTCTTGCCCTTTCAGGCTCCATGTCTTTGCCAGTATTCTTACCCTCACCGGAACTCTTTTGATCTTTCTCTGTCTTTACTCTCCCCTACACTTGGGAAAAGAATGTTTTCAAGATCCAATGCCTAGGCCATTCCTCTTGAATCATTCCCTCACTGCCCTCTCCCTCCCCTACCTGGAGATGATCTTTCCTCCACTCACCACCCCAAGTACTTCGATACTCCTGCCAATGCCGTCTATCTGAACCTGTCCACTTGTCTTGCCCCCTCCCCTCGTTTGTGTAAGCTGGAACTGACATATTCATTTCTGCATCTCTGCTAAAGCAAATAAAAAGGGTTCAGTGAGCATTCATGGACTGACATCAGGACTCCTAAGAAGCTGTCACTACGTGCTGGGCACTGGGCCAAGGGCTGTGGAAACATTGCTTCAGGCACTGCTTACACCAGCCCTGTGAATGCCTGCAATTCTATGGGTGAAGGAATTGCTTATATCACCAGGTTCCTCCATTCCTCCTCCTCCTTTCCTCTCCTCCTCCTTCTAAGCTCTCTCAAGAAGTGCTGAATGCACAAGCACCTGAGTTTCACAGGAGCTTCTGTGCCACACAGTACCCCTGGGGCTACCTAGCAGCCAGCTGTGTTTGGATTTTGTGTGACGGTGGGATTTGAAATGTAAAGTACCACAGGTATAGAGACTTGTGGAAGACATAGTGATCCATGGAGGGGAGAGGGGGTCTAGAGACTACAGAAACTAGGAGTGGTCTGACTGTAGGCTGAGAAGCATTCCTGAAGGTCTTCAGGCACATTCCTGCATATTGACTTTTTGATTTCCCTTTTCTGATTTTTTAAAAAAAAATTTAGGGCTGGAGAAATTGCTTAGTGGTTAAGGTGCTTGCGTGCAAAGCCGAAGGACCCAGGTTCAATTCGCTAGGACCCACATAAGCCAGATGCACAATGGGGTGCATGCATCTTGAGTTTATATGCAGTTGTGGAGGCCCTGGTGCACCCATTCTCTCTCTCTCCCCCTGCCTATTTCTCTCTCTCTCAAATAAACAAATAAATAAAAATTAAATATTTTAAAAAATTTAAAATATTGTATTTATTTGAGAGAGAGAAAGAGGCAGATAGAGAAAATGGGGCACCAGTGCCTCTAGCCACTGCAAATGAACTCCAGAAGCATGTGCCACCTTGTGCATCTGGCTTACGTGGGTCCTGGGGAAGCAAACCTGGGTCCTTATGCTTCGTAGGCAAGCACCTTAACTGTTAAGCCATCTCTCCAGTCCCTCTTTTTTGATATTTTTAACATTTTTTCCTTGTTCATATCTTATGGACTGTGGCCCTAAAGCACTCAAAGTGGGGTGAAGGGGCCACCAAATCATTTCATTCAACAAGTATTGGTTGAACACTGAAGATGTACCAGGCACAGGGCTATGATGAGATCTGAAATGCGCTCACATTTTACACCATACTAGAACTGCTGGTGGTTTCAATGGAAAATGTTTGAGTACCTTAGCTATACCTGGAACTTGAAACAAAATCGGGAAATCCATCTTCTTCTTGGATGAAATCAGGAAAGAGTCCGAGGAGTTAGGAAATCTAAGTAATGGAAGCAGGAGAAAGTTAAGACCAGAGTTTTTGGCTTGGAGATCCAGACTCTGGCTGTTTCAGAGAGAATGCAAGGGACATCGCCTCCCGCTCCTGTACTGGAGAGCTCAGGCTATAAGGGAGCTTTGTTCTTCTGTGTCACGTTAGCTTTTCTATTCCTTTTTCTTTTTAAGGAACCAACGACAGTCCTAGATTGTCAGACAGATTGCATATAAAGCAGGACAAAGATTGCTCATAAAAGCAAAGGTGTACGGAGCGAAATACAGCCTAGTTTGATGTAATGGTATTAATGTCTATCCAGACCATCTTTACATGCCTACCCGGATTTCTTGGAGTATGTATCCATACACACTGAAACAGTTTTTGTGTTCCCTCCCATAAAACAGAACACATTTTCACTGTTACCGCTCTGAAACATTCTTTCCGGTTATCAGATGACATAGTGATATGACAGGAGCAACACCAGTTCTCTTCATAGGGTAACCTGCTTTGCTATTGAAGTTCATCTGCTTCAAATGTTAGAGGCCACGACTGGGGTTTGGGGAAAGGGCTGGTAACCTCTCAAACTATCTGTGTGTAAAACACTGTGCATGCCCCTGCCATCCAAGAAATGGAAACTTTGAATGCTGGTAGTTTTGACAGGAACACCTCTCCTCGTTAATGAGAAAGGATTTCATTGTTCATTGTTCATATGAAGAAAGCAAAGGGATGTGGAAAGAGTTTGGTGCTTATGAGACATTTATTGTTTCAGTTCTCCTCACCATTTCCCTGAGCTCTAGGAAGCTAGGGGAACTGATTCTGACTGGAGCTCTTTGCAAAAGACTTCTTTATTATGGGAATAGGTTGCCTGGGTATCGTCATGCAAATGCTGACTAGGGGAGACCTGAAGACCAATTTAGAACTACCTCAGCATTCAGTAACATCTGTGAGCTGAAGAGCTTTGGACCCTGATGAGTGCAGCTTCAGCATAGTCAGGCCAACCTGGGAGAGACCGTGAAGGAGGTGGGTTTATACAGTAGTTCCCACCACATGCCGTGGTCCTCACTGACTCACCTCCTCCAACCCCACAGCATTGTCTTCGGGGCTCAGTCAGGGGTTCTTTGGCCTATACATCACTAAAACTACATTTATCTTTTCGAGGCCATTCTGCTAAAACTGTTTGCCCAAGAACATATAATGCTTGCTTGACCACATTGAGGACTGTCCTCCAGAGGACAAAAAGGGGCTTTGCAAAAAAAAAAAAAAAAACAAAAAAAAAAAAACTGAAGCCAGAGCATTTGACAGATGAAGAGTTTCAAATCCTTGTGAGCTGTTGAACCATCAATCAACCTTTCTTTTCCAAATATGCTGCATTCTTGTCTTGGTCTCTGAGACCCAAGGGTACTTTACAACCATTTCAGAACTCTTGTGAGGTAAGTAAGCTCTACTCTAAACACAGGCAGAGATTGTTGCCTAAATCCAGCATAGGATTGAGTAGCCCCTCACTGCCCACTTTAGGTAATTTCTCCCTATCACTATCTTACATGTGGTTGGCTGGAGGAAAACTACCCACCCCCTTCCCAGCTGGCTGCCAAGATTCTCTGACACTCCGGGTCTTGGCTGTGAAAGTGAATGGATACCCAGTTGTGTTCTTGGCCTGATTTTCAAGCCATGCTCCCTATTTACTTCCAAAGGCTTGTACGACTGAGAAAACAAGATAACCATGCACTGGCATGCTTTGCCTCTGAGTGTAGGGAAAAGTCTAATGAATGAGCAAGGTGGAATGGGATGGTGTCTTTTAGATGTCAAACACTGGAAATTTTACACTTGAAATGTTCTAGATTTCTAGTTATGAAATCCAGCAGAACAACAACAACAACAAAAACCCTAAAACCCAGGTATGGTGGTACATGCCCAGCCTGGGACTGGGACTAGGGAGTGAGTTCTAGGTTGTAGGTCAGCTTGGGCTAGAGTGTGACCCTACCTCTAAAAACAAAACAAAAACTCAAGTAGATACACACCCAAGGCAACACTGGTTTGGATAGAAGGCAGGCTGTCACCTTTGGTCTAGGAATAATCTTTTATTCAGAGCAGTCTCCATCTTGCCAGCTCCCTCACTGTGTCACTCATCTGTCATCAGTATGTGACTTTATGCCCCGTGCCCAATTAAATGATGCTGAACTGTCATTACTCATGTTTATCCTGGAAGTATCAGCATGCTTAAGACTCACATTACTTTGTGTTTTTGCTTCCTAAGCAAGTTTTTAAGTTTATTCAATATGATTGTTCACTTCAGATACATACAAACACAAGCTCTTGTCTATTTGCTCTTAAAAAAAACCCCAAATTATCTAAGTGCTTGCTGAGAATTCAGTGTTTTAAAGTATAGCAAAGCAAAAGTATATGCTATTGAAGTTGGAATATGAAAAATGTTCCTACGGCCCTTGCGCATAGACATGAGGATACATGGCAGTTACCATCAGGAGAGGAAACTTATGAAGAGTATCTCCCCAGCACATAGTTACACATGGCAGAGAGATAACTCTTTTCAGTCTATGATATGCCTGCCTGTCTTCTGTATTTCCTATCCGTCCTCTGGTTTCTGTCATCTATACCTAGATCATCTCACAACCTATCTTTTGCCTATTTTCCCAGAGTCAAGTATATCACCATACCTAATCACTTGATAAAAAATGAGGAACCTGGTTGTTTCAGGTGGAAGCTGAACCTATCTCTTCACATGAATTCTAACTTTTCAAATAGGATTGTGTTTTCTATCAGACTGATGTGCTTAAAGGGGCATGCCTCAAAGGCATATAGAGCAGCCCATACTCTATAAAGATGACATGCTGTGGTTCTAGATTTCCGGTGGTTAAAATTTGAATATTTCAAACTAAAGCACAGGAGGAAAAGGGTGGGTGGTGATGAGGATGGAAGTGTGTTGAGAGAGTGTAAGGTGGTGAGCAATGTTGGAAGAAAGACATGTTATTGGGAGGTGTGTCTCATAGTCTGTCACAAGTACTGTACTCAGCATTTGTCTGAGAAACTAAGGACATTTATGCTTTTTGAGTACCTGACTTGGTTTCTCAATCCATGTACCCTCTGATAATGCCCATTTCTCCAGTAAGAAAAATATCTGTGTGTCATTACCTTTTGGGGAGGCTGAGCACTAGTGGCTTGTTTACCAGGCTGGTGTCAGTAATCCAAGGAACTGTCTCATATTTTGAAACGCACCGTGTTGCAGCCAGGTTTGCATTTCGAGCAGGAATAACCTGACCAAGAGCAGCTTGAGGGAGGGAAAAAAAGGTTTAGTTTGGCTTATAGACTTGGGTGGAAGCTCCATGACAGCAGGGGAAAATGATGGCATGAGCAGAGGGTGGACATCACTCCCTCCCTGGCCAACATCAGGTGGACAATAGAAACAGGAGAGTGTGCCAAACACTGACAAAGGGGAAACTGGCTATAATACCCATAAGCCCTCCCCCAACAATACACTGCCTCCAAGAGGCATTAATTCCCAAATTTCCATCAGCTGGGAACCTAGCATTCAGAGCACCTAAGTTTATGGGGGACACCAGAATCAAACCACCATACAAGGCTAAAGAGAAATGGAAAGACATCATTTTGCAGAATTTATCTCACTTGGCCATTGCTAGTATAAAAGTGACCAAAGTGTGATAATAGCAATCATAAAGCAACCAATACTTTACAAATGTTGCACAGCAAATTCCTTAGAGTTGAAATACTCCTTCTTGAATGGAGGACCACTTCCCAAGATTATAAGAGTAGCAAACAACCATGGAGGGGCAGACTGACCATTGTTGTGTAGCAATTTTCTCTGAATTGAAACATTTGCTCCTGGGAGGGGAGGATGCTCAGGAGACTCAAGAGGTCAACAAGTCTGCTGAAAAGGTTGCAAGACCCTTCCCTAACGTTATATAAAGGTTAAGCAAGTGTGTGTGTGGGGGGCGTGGAGACTCTCCAAGTAGCCAACCTGTCTGCAGGTGGTGCATTGGTGCTTATAAGAGTCATCTCCTATGTTGGGGTGTGCTTTTTTGGTGACGCACTGCCTTTGAGTCATCCCTGCTCCTGTAAGCAACCCTTCACCCTGCTCTGTAACTAACATCAACATCAAGAAACTCAGGTTCACCAAAACTGGTTGTGACAGAATTGTGCTTTGCTCTACCTGGAGTGAATAGAGGCATGTTCACATCTCCCCAGTTTCATGGGACAATAAAACATTTCATATTTGACTCTTCACCATCCCACAAAGTAGCCAAGAACGGTATCTTCTCCACTTTAAAAAGCTCAAGTAGTGTGAAGTGTTCTGAATCAGTTAATAAAACAGGTTCTTTTTCTAACCTTGAGCATTCTAACTGCGTTTATCACTTCCATCTGTTCATCTTCTACTACTTCTATGACTTCAGCTGAAAAATCACCCTGTCCTGTCGCAGTCCTTTATGTTTCCAGATCTAGGGCCCTCTACTTTGGCCCTTCTAGTAAAAGTTTAGGAAAGTATCAAGCTCCGGAGTGGGACAACAGGGTATGTTTACACTTTCCAGCTTTGGACAAATTACACACTTTCTGATGACATCGTCCCTGTGAAGGTCAGCGCATGAGAAAACCCCCACGATCTGGGAATTTTCTCAGCGTGGTTCACTGCTGTCTCCCCAAGTGGAGAGAACCCTAAGACGCATGGGAAGTCCCTGGCTGAGGACCTGGCTTGATAACTGGAGCTCCACACAGCAGTGCCTGTTAACACGCGCACACACACACACACAAACACACACACACCCCTCTATCCCCCCCCCCCCCCCCCCCCCACGCTCCCATTCGTTTCCCAGTTTTGGACTGTGAGCAGGCCGCCAGGGCGGGAGCAGCCAGCAGAGGGCAGCTGCGCCCTCTCAGTGGATGTCTCTGGGCGCTCTGGCCGCCGAGTGGAGCCGAACCCGGAAGTGCTTTGCCACCGTCGCCCTGGCGACCCGGACGAAGAAGTGTATGGCTCCCTTTTTTCTTTTCCCCCGACCTTCTTTCCTTCGGAGCCCGCGGCACTTGGGTTCCGCGTGGGAGCCAGCATTTCCGGGCCTCCTACCCCTCGCAAGGCTGGGAGAGAGGTGTCAGCGGTGGGCCGGCCCCGGACCGGAGGGTGAGTGGGGCGCCCCTGGGGACAACCCTGACCTTCTCCGTCCCGTCCCGATCCCCGGGCCGCCGACAAGCGTTGCTCCTTCGGGTGCCACTTACCTCGCAGCCCCCAAGGCAGCGGTGTGACACCCGGGGTGCCTGGTCTGCGAAGGGAAACTTGTGGTTTCCGCGGGAGAAGGAAGCTCGGTCGGGCAGGGAGCGCCTCTCCCCCCCCCCGCTCAGATCTGGCGAATGATCTTAGTGTTTCTAACTCTTACTTTTTCTTTTTTTTAACCCCCTTCCCCTCTGTGAAAATGTGGTGACTGTCTTCCTTTGATCCTCACGAGAGCGGTTCTGTTTTAACTAAGGTGGTATATAGCTCTTTTGAATTTTGGTAAGCCCAGTTAATGTATAGAGAATCATTGATCTCTTTCGAAGCCTTGGTTTTAGCTAAATAAGCTCTAGAACTCATACCCTTCAGCATCGTGCAGGTTACTGTCATTAGACAACCCAGTAAAAGCAATGGATTCTGTGCCTATAAATTGAAAACACAAGGATGCAGTGACACATGCCTTAGGTTTGTGAACCCTTGAGGAAGAAGAACCAGAGGAAGATAGTGATGAGAAGCCCATTAGACTGTGGCTTGAATCCTGACTCCACTGTCTACCACTCTTGTTACCCTGGGCTCAGAATACCTAAGCAGTTTGAAACTCAGCTGTTTTATCGGGTAAAGTGGGACAAATACTAATTTGCAAAGTAATGAACATTAAAGAAAATACATAGGGCATTTAGCACATATTGGGCACCGTGAGCAAGTAGTGTCTTACAGGTATGAACTATTTATAGTAGTGTAAAAATCTGAATTTTTTTTTTTTTTGAGGTAAGGTCTCACTCTAGCCCAGGCTGACCTGAAATTCACTATGTAGTCTCAGGGTGGCCTTGACCTCATGGCAATCCTCCTGCCTCTGCCTCCTGAGTGCTGGGATTAAAGGTGTGCGCCACCATGCCTGGCTGAAATGTATTTTTTTAACTTAATTTTTTTTTTTAGGTAGAGTCTCACTCTAGCCAAGGCTGACCTGGAATTCACTATGTAGTTTCAGGGTGGCTTTGAACTCATGGTGGTCCTCCTACCTTTGCCTTCCAAGTGCTGGGAGTAAAGGTGTGCATCACCACACCAGGGTGAGATGTAGTTTTAATGTTTCAATTATAACATGCCACCATATGCATTTTATTTAGGCTTTCAGTAAACTTAATTGTTTTTATTTTAATTCATCGTTACCGTGACCTGGCACAACTTTTATACATTCACAAGTTTCTTCTTTCTCTAGGAATTTAGTTGTGTTGTCCTGCCTCACAGAACAAACTAATTTATTACAAGCCAAGCCTGGACTGCTGCCTTTGTAAACAAGGTTTGTAAAGTATCAACATGGAACTTCCAGAGATGTCCTACTTCACAACTTAATAAATAACAAGAGCCACATGTGTTTCTTTGAGGGAGGTTGAACCGGCCCGAATTGGAGGAGAGGACAAAATAATGTGTACTCAACCTGTGACTAACACCACAAAGGTCAAGTGGCAGAAAGTCTTATATGAAAAGCAACCTTTTCCCGATAATTATGTTGATCAACGGTTCCTGGAAGAACTCCGGAAAAATATCTATGCCCGGAAATATCAATATTGGGCTGTGGTATTTGAATCCAGTGTGGTCATACAACAGCTGTGCAGTGTCTGTGTTTTTGTAGTTATCTGGTGGTATATGGACGAGGGTCTTCTGGCCCCCCACTGGCTCTTTGGAACTGGCCTGGCATCTTCATTAATTGGGTATGTTTTGTTTGATCTCATTGATGGAGGCGACGGGCGTAAGAAGAGTGGACGGACCCGGTGGGCTGACCTGAAGAGTACTCTTGTCTTCATTACTTTCACTTATGGCTTTTCACCAGTGTTGAAGACCTTGACAGAATCTGTTAGTACTGACACCATCTATGCCATGTCAGTCTTTATGCTGTTAGGTCATCTTATCTTCTTTGATTACGGTGCCAATGCTGCTATTGTGTCCAGTACACTGTCCTTGAACATGGCCATCTTTGCTTCTGTTTGCCTGGCCTCACGTCTGCCCCGATCCTTGCATGCTTTCATCATGGTGACATTTGCTATCCAGATTTTTGCTCTGTGGCCCATGTTACAGAAGAAACTGAAGGCGTATACCCCACGAAGCTATGTAGGAGTCACATTGATTTTTGCATTTTCAGCTTTTGGAGGCCTTCTCTCCATTAGTGGTGTGGGAGCCATACTCTTTGCTCTTCTGCTGATTTCCATCTCATGTCTCTGCCCTTACTACCTCATTCGCCTACAGCTATTTAAGGAAAACATTCATGGGCCTTGGGATGAAGCTGAAATCAAAGAAGACTTGTCCAGGTTCCTCAGCTAAATTAGGGACCTCCTGTACATTATTAAGGCAAGCTAATAGACTCACATCTTAACCAGAACAACATTTAAAGACAATTCCATTCTGGAAGCAACAGGTTAATGTGGGTGAGAGAACCCAGGTAGAAGAAGAATATTAACCAGAGGCTTAGGAGGAGAAGGTGTATGTCCTTCTGTCCCTTTGTGGACGAAAAAGCTTTCTGGTGCCATCTTGAATTATTGCCTCTAATTAATTATTCACTGTAACAAATGATGTGGTTTTTACTAATTAAAAAAGTAACATCCATCAAATTGTCATATTTTTTTCTGACAGCAGAAAAGAGACAAGGGTTATAAGTGAAGAGAAAGGTGTGTGTGTGTGTGAAGTTCTTTAGCTTCCATTTATCTAGCATTCAAATCCTTGAAATCAGGATGGTGTTCATTTTTGTTTTCCAAGACCACAGAAGTTTGGTCATTTAGCCCCTTGCACATGACTAATAATGAAGAGTTACATGTCATAAAGGCAAAATGTTAGGGGAATTCAAAGAGGCTGGAGATAAAGTTCATCTGGAGTTACTAAGAAACAGGTAGAATTTAAATTTACTGTTGGAGGACAGGTGGCAATTAAGTAGCACAAGATGACTTCAGGGGCCAGGTCAGTAATGTTAGCAAGTGTGCTACTGCAAGCAGCTGTGGGGAGCTGGAGGGAGCAGCCCTGTCTCCAGCGCCGATGCCCCTGCTCCAGCTTTGTTCCACTCTGGTTCTCACCTGAGACCTTCATGATGTCCAATGAAATGAAAATCCCAATAGCTGTGAATCAGGTCACAAAATGATACTGCCTATTGTGCCACATATATTCATATGGGAAAGTGATGGGTGGTTAGGGTTACAGAGATACGGGGAGGAGTACTGGGGAAACAGCAGAGTAGAGTAGGAGGCTTGGGGTTCCGGGTCTGTTGATAGTAACTTGGGCTCTGGTGCAAGTAATGTGCAATCACGCTTGTCTAAGAAGAGGGAGAATTATGAAATTTTGAGTAAGCTAATTGTTTTATGTCTTTTTTATCATTAAAATGCAAACAAAAGTGCCTCTGGTGTTGTGACAGATAAAGCTATACACAATACTTTGAAAAATGCTTACATAAAGCACAATATTAGTGCCAAGCATCTCAAGTCCAAAATCCAAAATATTCCAAAACATTAATTATTTTGTTGCAAGTGTGTATGTGTTTTGGGCATATGTATGGATGCTGGAGCATGTGTGTGTGTGGAGGTTAGAAGTTGACATCTAGTATGTTCCTCAGTCATTCTCCATCCTCTTTATGGAGACAGGCTCTCACTTAAACATAGAGCTTGCTAATATGGCTAGTCTAGCAAGCCAGCTTGCCTGGAGGTTCATTTCTTTGCCTCCTGAACCCTGGGGTTACAGGAACATGCCACCACTCTTGCCTGGTATTTACATGGGCTCTGGGGATCTCAGCTCAGGTCTTCACGCTTATGTGTCAAGCACTTTACTTACCTATCTTCCCTGCCTCCAAGCAAAACTTTTGGAACACCAATGTTGTGCTATGAGTGAAAAATTCTACACTATAAAACTAGTGTGCAAAATTATTGAAAATATTGTATAAAGTTTCCTTCAGACTACATGTATAAGGTGTATGTGAAACAAATGAATTTTATGCTTAGACTTGGGTCCCATTCCCAAGATATCCTTATGTATATGTAAAGACTATAAAATCTAAAACAACCCAAATCCAAAAATTGCTGATCCTAAACATTTGGTTAAGAGACACTGGATGTGTCTTATCAGCTGACATGTGGAGAAACTTGAAGAGGACAAAGGTTCAAAGGGCATCTGATATTATTCAGAGTAGTTTGCTCCTCCTATGGGAAGTCAGTTAAAAGTTCCAGTACTATTCTCGGATCACTAGAAATTAATTTTTACTCAGACATGCCATTGAGGGGTGGTATTTTAAGTAATGTTTTTATTTTTCTGAACATAGGTTGCTCATAAATTTCTTGAACAGGATTTTGAACTAGTGTGTAGCTCAGTCATCTCATGTTTTTCTGATATTTACTAGGGTAGATATTTCTTTAAAATCAGTTGTAATGCTTTTGTACATCCAAGGATACTGGCTGATGGGGAAAAGTAGGAGTAGGTGACTGACCTTTGGCACCCAAAGCATCCATCTGTTGTTTAATGGATTGGCCAGAACTGATTGTTTTTGTATAGTCCTACACCAAAGGATGGTGCTTGGTTGTAGCATAGAGTGATACAAAGTGTGGGTCTTGATGTTTTAATACATTTGTCTGACTGGAGTTTCCATTTGTCAATTTCAGGGAACTTACATGGCAACACCATCCATGTCGTCAGTCAGCATAAAGTTCAATAAAAGTGAACCACTTTCAGGAATAGTGGAGTAAATTGAATGTGTCATTTGCAGCTGCTTCCTGCCACACTATCAGAATGGGAATCAACAAGTGCTTGACTTTACTTAGTTTTGTGGTTGCAGAATAATCCAAACGATTGAGATCAAAGGGAAAGGAGGCTGCCCTATGAAAAGTGGATTAGAACACAGCCTGGAAGGAAGGCTCAAAGAGGTATTCATTGCCTATAAAATTACTAAGGGCAGGACCGAGAGCTGTAGTTCACTGCTAAAGCAATTGCCTAGTATTCCTTAAACCCTGAGGGGGGAAAAATACACCAAAAGGTGAAAGCAAATGTTGATTTGTTCATCAGATGATGATCTACAGGAGAATAAAGACTGTTGCTATTGAGATTATAAGACTCACCTGTAGCAAGCTTCATTAAGTTGTGTCAGGCAGAATTTAGGCCTAGAAGATTACTGGTATAATCTAGTCTGGTAAGTTACTGGGAAAATTGACTCATCTCTTTGGGCCTGGTCTTCTCAGCTAACCAGCTTACGAGGTGCAGCTTTGCTCCGCCTTGTCTGTTGCTGCTTCACTACAAGCCCGCAAACAACAGAGCCAACAAGCTATGGACTGAAGACTGTGAAGCTGCCAGTTAAAACAAATCCTTCCTCTACGTTATGTCGGGGATTTTGCCACAGAAAGCTGAAGTAAACACAGGTGTCAGGCATTGAAGTTGGGATGGAAGGTATCAAAGAGAAGCAGAGCCACAGGGCTTATTTTGTGATAAAGTGGACAATTTATAATTCACGGATAGCTAGAAGACATGCATGTGTGTAGCAACATGAACAGTGGTTCTGTGTAGAGATCATGTTGTTATGCCTGTATGCTTACATCAGTACTGTAAACTCCTCAGAAAACTTTTGGGCAGCTGTGCATTTAAGTGTCTATACTGAGTGACCATACACGAGGTTGCATGTAAGCTTATTATTTGCATTTTCAAAGCCCAAGAAAGTTTCTAGGACAAGGAAAAGAAAACAAGACAGCAGAGGGCATCAGCTACACAATTATGCAACTTTTCAAACCCACTGAGTTCAGGGATGTAGATCTGGGATACAGTGCCATCTTGTGGAAGTTATTGATATTCCATTTTATAAAAGCATTCAGAAAGGGGTGATATTTTTGCTGAAGTGTGGCTTGAGAAACAGCTACACAGTCTGAGGTCCCCATAAACTGAGAAAGCAAATAGTAAATTGTGATTTTATTAATAATATCTGTATCTTCAAGCACCAATGTGTCACAAGACCCGAACCTTCACTGTTTATTCTTTTTTTTTTTTGTAATAATCCTGTGAGGAATATTTCCTTTACAGTTTAGGAGACTAAGAATGAGAGTGGGGTAGGGAATTGTCTAAGGATATATATATATAGGTTAGGTCAGGGCTCTGCTTTTCTGATATCTGGATTGCTTCAGGGCTAAATAACAGGTAGGTAGTTGCTTTTCGTGCATAGTCAAATCTCTCATCATCCCCTTATCCTTTATTATCTTCACCTACCCCTCAAAAAAACCTTTCTGTCCACCTAGGCCTGCCTCTGCACTTTCTAGTATTAGTGCTGTATGGTGATTAGCTTTGAGAATGTATTTAGTCAACAAATACTATGCCTTACTATATAACAAGTATTGTTGTATGTGCTTGGGAATATGTATGTGAATAAAAGGGTTTATGTTTCTTGACCTAGTAGAGTTGAGTAGGAGACATAAGAAATGTAAAAAGAAAACAATAAATACTATGAAATAAGAAAAAAAAAAAGGCAGTATTAGAGAGTGCCACAGTCTCATGGAAAAGCTAGCATTTAACCAAAGACTTGAAAGAAGTGAAGAACTAATCTGGACTGGATAAAAGTATTCCAGGCACGGAAAACAGCTAGTGCAAGGGCTCTAGACAGAAGAGTGTGTGCCATGTTTGGGGAACCGCAAGGAGAACATGGAATGGGGTCAAAGAGGTGATGTGGGAGGGTAGATTATGAATGCTATTGTACTATGGAAAGGTCTTTGGCTTGTACTGTGAGACTAGAACCACTGGAAGGTCATGTAAAGCAAGACATGATCTGGCATACGTTTTGAAAGCCCACTGTGGTTGCTATGGATCAAGAACAGAAGAGGAAGAAGCATTCGCAGGGTTTTGCAGTCATCTAAGCCAGAGATAGATGGTACCTTAGAACACAGTGATGGTGAGGGAAGTGGTGAAAAATGGTCATAAAGGGTCATATAATTTGAAAATAAAGCCAAGAAGACATTTAGGTATATTTGATTTCACGAAGGTGTGAAAGAGCACAGTTATAAATTTGATTTTGGCCTGACTGAATTAAAGCTAGATTTGCCATTAACTGACAATGGCTGTGGAGAGTTTTGGGGAGGTCAATCCATGTGGGGGTATGTAGAGTTTGAAATGTGTCATAGATAGCCAGACTGAAATGTTGAGTTGGGAGCAGGAGATAAGGGTTCAGAGTTTGAGAGTGATCCATGAAATGGAGATACAAGTTTTGTATATTTCAAACAACATAAACGTTATTTAATATTATGTGCTGTTTAAGATTACCATATAGTACTGTGCCTCAAACCTATACCAAGAAAGTGTTTATAGACAAAAACCAAAGAAGAAGACCAAGAACTCTGAACTACAAAGGTTGAGTGGAAAAAGCTTGACAGCAAAACCACTGAAGCAAGAGAAATTCAGGAGATGTGTTGTCCTGGACATCAAGTGCAGAGAGTGACTGAAGAGGGAAAGGGTGACCTGCTGGGGCCAGTCAAAAAGTAAGTCAAGGACTGAGATCTCAACATTGTATTTAACATGGAGGAGGTCCCTGAGGATCCTGAAAACAGAACAATTTTGGTGTGGTGGGTGGAATGGCAATTTATTTGACATGGAATTGAGAATAGAGAAATTGTAGTAGCAAAAACTTTTGGGAAGTTTAGCTTCAAAGAGGAGCCAGGAAATAGTACAAAAGTGAGAGGAAATCTTAAGACAGAAAGTTTCTGTGCCAGTAACAATGAATTTGTAGAGTGGTAACTGAGAGATAAGTATTACTGGGGCTAATATCCTTGACTAAGTGAGAGGAAAGTAAGAGCACAAATGGAAGGACAGAGGGAAGGATAGCTGGTCTGTGGTAACAGGTGGGAAGGAACAATGCAAGGATAGACTATGGAATTTCAAATGTGTAAGGAGAAGGGCCATCAGGGTGAAGTGAAAGACAGGGGCTGTAGCATAGCAGAAAATGTCAGTTGATAAGAGGCCAAGAGGTTAGAAAAACAGGAGGGGAAGTGGGAACTGGAGCGTTGTTGATAGGTTAAAATTTGGAAGGTGAATAAATGAGGGAGGCTGGAGGGCAACATCATTAGAAGAGTGAAGGCCAGGATGGGGTAGATTATCGGCAAGTATACTAACATGTCCATGAATGAGGGTAGAAGTAGCCCCAGAGGAAGTAATAGTGAAACAAGCTAAAATCATTGAGAAATAAGATGGGATGGATTGTAGCCTGAGAGGTAAGAGCAGTCTGAGGTAGGGTATGCTATGATGTTAAGAGGTTAAGGGCAGGGGAGTTCCAGGGAAGAAGAAATACAGCAAAACCGGAAAATAAGGACAACTACCCCACTCTTGACTCAGCAGTATGAGGAGTGTGTGAGAGGTTTGCTCCTATCTTTGGAGAAGGTTATAGAGGAAGCAGTGCCCTTAGGGAAATTATAAGTAAAGCAATATTGTAGAGGACACTTCCTAGAGAATAGTCTGAAGATACTAGTAATTTTATTGACCATGGACACCGAGTTAGTGCACAGTGGAATGACATAAAAAGTTTGGGAGAGATGGGACCAAGAATGTGTACAGAACCATATGGACAATCGTAGAGGGAAATGTAGAAATCTAGGGGTTCTGAGAGGGCTGACACAGGCTGGGAGGAAGGAACACTAGTAGAAGTCCCAGTTAGTTCAAGACAAACAGTGTGCTAAGAACGTTTAGAGTTGGTAGGCGGGGAAGCATGGACTTCGAGAGCCTCCTCTTCACTTCAAAGCAGGTTTGGTTTCAAATTAGGTCATCAGGACTATGTTACAGTGGTTCACTAATGGGATTCCTGGGTTTGTTTTCTGGGTTGAACACAGTTTGACAAGAACCCTTTGGAGCTCGTGGCGCAAACTTCCTGAGAACTGTGTCAATTTCCAAAAGTGGGCAATGTTGTTGAGGTGTTCTAGAAAGCTTGATTCCTGGCAAAGTAATAGCAGCACTTAGGGTTTGACCAAGATTCTTGGAACATGGAGCCCAAGGAGGAACATTCCTTCCACCACTAAGAGGGTGTAGGTGAGCTCGCTCAGCAGCAACAAGAGGTACAGTAGAGCCAGCACAAGGCCTGCTGGGGAATGCTGGTTTGGAGTAGGTCAATATATTTGGCTGTTTTTTATTTCCTCAATTCCCAGGTGCCATCAATGTTGGATCATTTACTTTGGGAAACAATGGCAATTGCTAACCCAAATCAGAACATTCCTTTCCTTCAGGGTACATTACTCTGATTAGTGGGAAGATTGCCAAGAGCTGGAATAATTATGAAGCAGTTGTTTCCCAAATGCCCACCACTTGCACAGCCTGGCAGGCCTGGCCATTCTCTCACCACTGCCTCCTTGTGCCCATCGGTAAGTGCGGGAGTAAAAGTGCTCCAGGAAGAGGTACTTTCCTGCCACCAGTTGGAACTAGGTTCAAGTGATAGCCAGGATCAGCTTGTGGTCTTTTACTGCCCTAAACAGACCAGATCACCAATTCTTTGACCATCCTGCTGTGGATATCCCCAGTGCTGATGTCGAGGAAACTTGTCTCTTGGGCCCCTTAAAAGCCGGGGCCAAGTTGCTGCTTCTGCTTTCCCAAGCTCGCTGGCTAGCTACTTGCCACCCCAGGATGGCCTGTGGGCCTTGTGCTGGGTCCAAGTCACATTTGGACTCTGGTAAGTGAGAACTCTGTGGGCCTCCCACTCCTTTTAAATTGCCAAATAAACAGAACCTTGAGGCCCTAGGCAGCTTTTGTGTACAAAGCTGGGAGTATGTTTGCCTTTAAAAAAAGGAAAAGGGCAGACAGAAGTAGCTCTAACTTGCTCTCTCTCTTGCTTTCTGAAATGTACTCTCATAGGTGAGCACTGGGAGAAGAAAATGAAAGTCTAGATTTTGTACTGTATTGGCACTTGAAAATGATCCTTTTTTTTTTAAGCACTGTTTTGAGAGGTGGAACCCAGTGCCTTCTTGGTTCCTGTCTCTGCTTTCTGGGGCTTGCTGAGGCTTTCTCTGTGTTTGCTCATGACTCACGTTCATGAGTCTCATTGACGCTGTGAACTTGGGCTGAAAATTGCATCTGATATCATGCACTGTGAAATTGGATTAAATCGGAGTATGGAAATAGTTGTGTGTAGTCCTGACCCATCCATCTAGTAGACTGCCACCTTCTGACTCTGATCTTCTCAAAGTGGTGGAAGTATTATAGTTTAATAGTAACCTGTAGCATTATGCAACATCAGCAATAAAACAACAGGTGTAGACTATGATAGTTGAAGCAGCTGGTATGTCCTCTAAGTGAGAATTTGATGAAATAATGTTTTATGAATTCCATGTTATTTACTGGGACATAGAGTAGATAAATTATAATGAGCACACAGTTGTTACTATTTCTGATTCTGTGAGTTTAATTTTTAAAAATGGATTTATAGTTGGGAAAATTTACCTCAGAATCTCAGGGAACTGGACTAAAGAATGCAAGATCAATTTTCTGAAGTTGACTGTATCACACTTCCTGTTGACTTATAAAAGACATTGGCAAGTACAGAACTTTTTCAAACCATAAGCTAATGAATATTGAAATATGTCATATTCAGTACTTATTAAAATTGCCTTGACTGTAAATAAGTAGCAGTTCTTTCCTTCCCTCTTTGTTGTGGTCCCAATATGAAGTGTTCCCCAGTTGGCTGATGGGCTTTGGGAAATAATTGGATCCTGAGCTAATTCATGGAGCAAATCCCTTGGTGGATTCATAATATGATGGCATTACTCAAGGTGAAAAAAGTAGGAGGTGGGGCCTTGTTAGGGTAGAGATGTATCAGTCCCCTGAACTTTCTTCTCTCTGCCTCCTGACCACCATAAGATAGCAGCTTCTCCCTACACATTCTCTCCACCGTGATGTTCTGACTCACCTCAGGCCCAAAGTGGTGGATCCAGTTGAGCTTGGACTAAAAACTCTGAAACTGAGGGAAAATAAATCCTTCCTTTCTTGTTTTCTCTCTAGTATTTGCCACAGGCATGAAATTCAGACTTACATACTTTTTTTTGCCTTTCAACTTCTAAAATAGTCTATTGAAACATGACTCAGTTGTATTTATGGTCCTCAAGGTTTAAGGACATTTAGATACCAGTGAAACCCCAAAAGGAAAGGATTGAAATAATTTTTTTTTTCTTACCTTTAGTTCTGTTTTTGGCCATTTCCCAGATGTTCCAGGTTTTTCTAGCAGTGGAATAGTGAACTCCAGCTCCCCCAGTGCTGCAGGAGGAGGTAACCTTTTGAATCCAAATCTCTTTGTTAGGCACTGAAGCAGTTAGCAGACACCTGCAGTTTCAATACCACTACACCCTTTGCTCCCCCAACACCTGAGTGGCTTAGAGTTCTGCATTACATTATTCTGTTCGGAATGAAAAGTCTGGTTTTTGATAGGCTGAAATGAATCCCATTGTCTCTGTCAGAAATCATAATTGTCACATTCTGGAACATTCACTTATGATTGGGGACAAGTGGATAATATTGTTAAGGACTTAACTAGCTACATTAGCATTTGGGTCAGTAACACATCTTCCCAGAAAGATGACCAAACCTTTCATTTATTAAAGTAATATGTTGAAATTCCTTATTTGACTGTTTTGTATGTTACTTTTATTCTGTGACTTCTCTGGTGACTACTGAGAGATTATTATGAGTCCCAGAAACATCCGATATGCAAGCAAAGGGAAGACAATATAGAAGGAATATTATGCCAGGGCCTCCAAGCTGCTGCAAACGGACTCCAGATGTATGCACTACTTTGTGAATCTGGCTTTACATGGGTATTGGGGAATTGAACTTGGATTGTTAGGCTTTGCAGACCTTAACCACTGAGCAATCTTTCCAGTGTGGAATATTATGTTTTTTAAAAAAGAATAACAGCTTGATTCCTCTTCCCCATCCTGAGTTATGATCAACTCAGAAGAATATAATACTTTCCTAACTCTATCAGGTAGAGATAGGGACAGAGTTAATAGATAGTTGGAGAAAGGTATATTATGAAATACATGAATACTAATATCAGTAAATATATATTAACAAACTTTAGTATAGTTTAATTTTATCCCAGGCTTCTCTGATTCCACCCTTTATTTTGTTGCCTATAAAATGAGAGGAAGAGAACACAGTTCTGCTCAGTTCAAGACTAAGGTAATCATGTCATTATGCTATGACTGGAATTCCTCTTTCTTTCTTTTTTCCTTTTTAGTTTTTTTTTTTTTTTTTTGAGGAAGAGTTTTGCTCTAGCCCAGGCTGACCTGGAATTCACTATGTAGTCTCAGGGTGGCCTTGAACTCATGGTGATCCTCCTACCTCTACCTCCCAAGTGCTGGGATTAAAGGTGTGCATCTCCATGCCCAGCTTCAAAGAAGTGTTTTTAATGAGCAGTCTTACTTTTACAATGGGGATGTCCTGCCCACATATTCCTCATGCCTTTCCTTGCCAGGGCTCACCTATCTCAAATGTAAATGCAGTGCCAATGAAGTAAATGGAACACCAAGTCCCAAAGAATGATATGCAGTAATCTATTTAAAATAGCTCAAGTGAGGCATTTTCAAGTGGTAGTATCTGAGAAGGGTGACTTTTCAATTCAAATGTAGTCCACGTAATTCTTCAAAACATTAAAGTTGAAAACCTTTTATTTGGCAGGATTTACTATATTACTTTAAATGGTAAGCATTTTATTGAATAGATTTTTGTAATACTTAAAAATTAATGGCCTAAACTTCTAGTTCCCCTGTGCTGATGGGTGTATGTGTATGGAAATGTGTTTTTCTTTTTCAGTATGCAGCAAGAACTGAGGAGATAAACTACTCCTTGCACACCAGCCAGTGTCTGAGTGAAATCATAGAGGAATTGATGAGATGAGCAAGAGTGCTGCTTCCATGGTGAGCCTGACAACCTGTGCCAGGGTGATGGAGATAGACACTGAGGATACTCAAAATGCACCAAGGCAGAAATTCAGCTGCTAAGAGCTTAACACTAAAGTAGATTTAAAGCACACCCATCAAGGCTCAGGGAATTTTGTGCAAGAGGGGATAGAAAGATTCTAAGAGCCACAGACTGGAAGGGAATATCCAGAGGCATGTTCCTCCACCCCCCCCCCCGACCCACCCACCCACAACGACTGACTGATGCTCTCACATCTCATAACCTACAGCCCTAGGGGGAATACCAGCAATCCTACTGAGGAGGTCTCTTAGCTGAATGGAAGCAGGGAGGAGGGCAATGATGGTAATATTAACACATAATGTGTCCATACAAAGTTTTTACTTAATAAAAATAATGGCCTAAAATTTCAATATTGGCATTTTTGAGATCTGATGCATTAAAAAGTTTTCTTTTTTAAAAAAGTTAATTATTTTATTTATTTGACAGAGAAAGAGGGAGAGAGAGAGAGAATGAGTGCACCAGGGCCTCCAGGCAGTGCAAACAAACTCCAGATGTGTGTGCCCCCTTGTGCATCTGGCTAATGTGGGGCCTGGGGAATTGAACATGGGTCCTTTGGCTTTGCAGGCAAACACCCAAACCGCTAAGCCATCCCTCTAGCCCCAAAAGTTTTCTTTTTCTTCAGCCCCCTTCTCCCTCCCTTTCCCTCTCTTTCTCTCTCTCTCTTTCTGAGAGTGTATGTATGTACTTTACTGACATCATAAAGAATCATTTTTTCCCTCAATGTGGCAATGATTCCTTGCATTATTGGGCTTATATTTTGTGAGATATTTTTTAATCTTTTTGTCCATGAATTTGCCAAATAGAATTTGTGAGGGTAGGTATTTCAGGCCTACAGTTCCTTGTTTAATATTACATATTTTGTCTTCTATAGGAGTGCCTAGAAAAGTGACGATGGGAAAATATTTTGGGACAGTAATAACTATTAATGGGATTCCTGAAAGCAGGCTGAAATCATTGTCTTGTGCCTTTTCTGCTCACCCAGAATTTTCTCCATCTTTTTACAATTCTGTTTGGCAGAAATTTCAATTGAAGATACATTTTCTCTGCGAGAGCATTTTAAATCACAATTCTTTGAGAACTTCTTAAGTTCCTTACTATATTAAGCTGTCATTTTTCAGGAGCTAGGCATAGTGACACAGATCTGTAATTCCAGCACTCAGGAGGTGGAGGAAGCAGGATCATCATGAGTTTAAGGCCAGCCTTGGCTACATGAAACCTTTGTCTCTGCAAAACAAAAATAAAACAAATTATGACTTTTTTCACCTTACCTGGCACTAGTTGAAACACATTCTTATTTTAATTTGGCTTATTTTCTTTAGAAAAAGAAAGGAATACATAATTTTTTATATAGAATAAACTTTATTTTTATACAGATGTGGATCAAAAATAAAAGTTTTTATGTACATATGACATGTAGTGCAAACAAAAAGCTTTTAAATACCATGGGTAGACATGTTGTTGGAAACAAAAGGAGATGAATGATGGGGGTTAGGATGGCCGTCCTGGAACTGCAGGAGGGGGTCGCCTAGTAAAAACAAAACAAAAAATAACAAAAAGGAAAACACAGATGTAGAGGAAGAAAACAATGTTTAAATTACAATATAAGCCCCAATAATAACATGCAAAAATATCCCACAAAAATCAAATTCAAATCAAACAAACAAAAGCCAGGCAGACATGCAGGGGAAATGAAACACCACCACACAGCAAGGTTAGTAGTTCCTGGGACTTTCCCAGGCTGCCAGCAGCCTGTGAGCCATTTGTGTCTACTCAAAGATCTTGCTTTTTGAACCATGGAATTACAAATTCTTGCAATCAAATTTAAGATAACTCGAACTAGTATTTCAAATACCTTTAGGATTTACATATTTGATTTCTAATCCTGATTTTGTGACACTACTTTATTGCAAAGATGTAAATGAATGTTGTGAAATCTCCACGAGGGAGAAGGAATATAGAAATGTGACAGATTAAGTATTTTTTTAATGTGAGGAAATTAGAAGGTGTCAAAAGATCCAATAAGCAACACAATCCCAATGCAGAAAACATCAAAGCTTAATCCTACAAAACAGGATGTGTAAATCAGAATTGGTCTAGGGGAATAGTTGTGATGTATGATAGTCTGGAATCAGGCCTAGGGAAATGAGCAGAGGGTGGCTGGTTCTTAATGACCCTAGGATGCATAGGAATTCCCTCTGTCTGAGAGCTAGGTACAACTACAATTCTGATTTATTCTGAAATGGGTCCAGAGTAAGTAAAATCTGGTTGTTTGGATCAGTCTCCATGTCCCTTGCCTGCCTTATGTCTCATCAGGCCCATGAATTGTGAAGTCGGGGTGTAGAGCTATGCTTCATCTTGACATTGGCCTCTCTGGTATTTGAAAAGAAGATGATTTGCAGCTACAGTAACCTCGGCACCACAATGAACAGCTCTGTAGTAGATGAAGAGCAGGCCTTATCCTGACCGAATCAGTGTGAGCTCACTGTCACCATGAGCCAGAGAACTGGAGGCTATCTCATCCTCTAGTCTGTGCAGCTTCGCTTTGGGCTACGTGTCCAGGTGTACAACAACATTTTCTTCCCCCTCCATCTTGTAACCCTTCAATGAGTGGAGCAATGAGGTCTATAAAACCAAACCAAAACAAAACAAAAGCACTTCTTTTTTTTTTAAAGCCTTCTGTGATATGTTAATGGGGCCAAACTGACTGTGGTATTTCTGAGCAGTGGTTAAAAAAATGATCTTGCCTTTCCCAAAATCCAAAATCAATTTTTCTTCAGTCCAATTTAGCCTGGCTGCATTAAGGAGGCCTTCCAGCCATTTGAATGATGAAGAACTTGTTATTAGTCCCTAACCTTTCAACTGTGGGGGGTCTGCAAGCCTTGGGCTTCGTGAGATCCAGGTAATGGCTATCCCTGGTGTTTTCATGAAGAAAGTGTAATTAAATTTCTGTCAGGCTGAATGAGATTTATCACCTGCCTAGCAAACAGAAACTATTTTTGAGTTCTGAAGGGGCTTTAGAACACTTTAATTACCTCAGCAGGGCGGGGGGCGGGGGGGGGGGAGAGTGAACCATTAAACTGAACAGCAAGTCCACAGTGCTGAAGGAACATTCTGTGAGCACATGCCAAAACACTTTCCTGCTGGAGCTAGTTTAGTGTTCTAATCCAGAAACGGGATCAGAAACTTCATGTCTTGAAATATATGTCATTGACAGCTTGCTTCAAACATCAGGCTTGATGCTCCTTTCTTCCTTCTTCACTTACCCTGCACCTAATGTTCCTCTTGTTGCCATGGAAGAAGCATTGTTGATGAAGACAAGATTTAGTGCATCAGTGAGTTCTGCAGTGAATGTCAGCAGTTTGCATTTTTGCTCTTTCTTTGCCAGAATTCTCTTTATTATTTACACAGTGTGCTTGAAGGCAAGTGCTAAACACATGTGGGCCTTTTCCCATGTAAAACTAAAAGATACTGGAGTATTGAATTAGACTCATGGATTGTTAAGAAAGTTCAAAGTTCACACACTGATATTTATCAGACAAGTGGGTCTACTTTAGATTATGAATTCAGATTGCATTTTCTTGAACTTTCTAACACAACTTCATAGAGTTGTTTTGCCAAAACACTAAGTTAAAGAGATAAGAACTTATATATTGGCATAATTTATATAAAAGAGACCCAATTCTCAATAAGAATGATGAATTGCACACGTTCTCTTGGATCTGTCTAATTGTAATTTAGTCTGATGGTGACCTTGCCCTGGCAAGAGCTCTGGGAAGGTTTTCCTTATATATTTTCTCTTTTCTGTGAAAACTTCACAAAACAAACTCTACTTGCTTTCTTTGCCATCATTTAGGTAACTTAATATCCCAGAGCAGGGGGTAAGCCTGAAGGCATGGGAAAATGAGGAAAGAAAGGCAACAGGAGTAGGGGTTTTTCCTCAATTCCCCTTTGATGATCTTTAATTTTACATGAACCTGGATCCCCTCCTTCACAATAATCTCACAAGGGTAATGAAATTAATTCAATTGAGACTTTTTATTTCTTTTTCTGGAGAGTGAGGGAAAAAGAAACCTAGAAAAACATGAGCCTTACCCAAGGTTTGTTAAGACTTATGCACGTGTGTTTCTATTCTTCCCTGCATTCTGATATTACGGGAGCTTTCTCTTGGGGACTACAATATGACTGTCACAGAGCATCAGAGCTTTAAGAGGATTGTCTTGAGCCAGATGTTCACATTACTCTTACACTTATCATTCAGCTTTTTGCTGGTGACAGTTTACACTGGGATAATCACACATGCCATTGCTTTCCTTCTGGCCCAAAGACACAGAGGCATGTGCATTTGAAAACTAGTTCTGTGGGATATTGCATGAATTATTTTTTATGATTAGAGAAGTCTGAGAAACTTGTGGACGTGACCACTGTCTTGGAGACACACAATGAAATCTGTTTTTTTTTTCCTCTACTGAAAAAATATTTAATTTTGGTAATCATTTTCCAAAGTATATTTTGACCAAATGACTCTCGGTGTGTGTATGCTTGTTAAAATCTCCTGGAATGTACTTTGGGAAAGTTTGAATTAAGTTTATAATTTTAGTCAATATTTCTTGCTTCTGCTCTAATTATTAGGTTACCACAGCATGAAAGAACACCAATAAAGAAACCCGAAAGGTGGCAGTGCCAAATGTGGGTTGAAGAGGGTAGAAGCGGTTGGGTTAAATCAAATTCCAGATGCATTTCTCAAAATGAAATTGAAAGGCTTCAGCAAGAAAATAAGAATCTTGAAAACAAGTGGAGCCAGAGGTTTCTTTTTTCTGACATCAGAGCTGCTTTGAAAACACAAATGGAAATGTGCCAGATAATAACAGTAAGGCCCTTTGTTTGTGGTCATTTTTCTTAGAAGCTATTCTGAATAGCTATTAACATGTTAGAATCATGAAATTTAAGCAAAACAAAACCCATGCATACAGAATAATTCTCATCCAGAATTTCTTCTAGTAGGAAACGTCCTTTGAAGGCATAGGTATTCCTCTCATGGGACGTATGTAAATATGAGAAGGAAATTGCTGCAGGAAAGGGTGCATTCACACAGCAGCCTGTCTACTTTCTCTTTTCCTAGTTTCATATCCTAACCAAGTATGTAAAATAAATCAGTATGTCTATCCTATCTCCTTCTTAACTTCTGCATATAGATGGTACATTTATGTTCATAAGGGATCTATTATCAAAGCTTATATGTGAGAGGTTTATTACCCGGAAACCCAATTAGGACAAGGTTGTGTGTAACTACTGAACACGCTTACATTTTCTTATTATTGGATACAGTGAAAAGGGTATACTTCTTTCCTCCACACTTAATGATCAAGTAACAGAGGCCTGCTTTTGGCTCAGGCCCACAATTATTTGCTAAAAAAAATGCCTTCTCATAACATTTGGGAACAGCATACTTCCTCCTCTTTCCCAAGGTTTTCCACAAATACTTCCTTTCTAATGACAAGCTTTCATGGTGCTTGGGAAATGTCCCATCACACTATCCAGTTATTTAAAGTTGTGTCCTTCAAGCTACTTGAACATTACTTCAAATTAGAAAACAATATCTCTCATTCCTCTTCCTTGGATTTGTCTAATGTGCAACCTCTAAAAACTTCCTTCTCAACTTAGTGATAGAAATAAAAATGCTATCATTCTCTACTTTGGTAATTCTGAACCAGTTTGAGCAAAGGGCCTACAAAAATGTAAGTCTTGAGTATTTCTGAAATGCATTGACTCAATTATATACAAAAATGAGGAAGGGGTCCTTCAAATGTAATAATTTATTTCATATTCAGAAATACAGTTTCACATTTTCACAATAGGTACATGAAACCTGCAAGAATGATACAGACTTTAAAAATTTGCTTCAAAATCCCATTCACAGAGTCCATATCATCAGTATTAAGAAATCCCCAAAGTGCCACAAAGACAGTGGACAGTATTCTGGCACTTGTTGATGAGAGAATCAACAGAGAAGACAAGACTTCACTTTTATGTACTCATTATTCATGAAAAGCAGAAGAGAAATCTGCTTCAAAATAGGAGACAAAGGGAACATACATTAGTGAGCAGAGTAAAAGCTGTACATATAAAATACAACACAAACAAGCTAATAGTGGTGGGAATTTTGATTGGGAGAAATTATTTTCACAATTAGCAGCAGTCAACATAAGACGGACTAACTTGTCATAATTTTAGACATTATAAGCAATGTTTAAGGAATTTAGGGGTAAAGATTACGCTGAAGTCAATACCCTATTTTCTTAAGCTGAGCCACGTGCAAAACTCTTGACCAAGGAGGTAAAAGTCTTGCCAGTATACCAGTATGAACAGGTCTCAAGACAATCAGGAGACTCTCAGTTCCCTCTCACTCCCACATATACACATATTCGTACATATATGCATATATACACAAATAGCAATGCATACACTATATATACCTCAAAAATATTCTTAAAGTTTCACATGTGAAGCACCACATAATTTTAAACATATCAACTAGACAGAGTGACTGAGATCATCTACAGGACACAGTTGAGCTCCTTAGAAAGGCCTGAATGATCTGGGAAACTGTCCACTATTTCTCCTTGTGAAATGATGTAAAACACACGGCTTGAGTCTTATGCATGCTCATCTTTCATTGAGACAGTTCAGAGAGCTAGTGAGCCTTTATTCTTGATCCCAAAGAAGTTCCTATCAGTTGAAAATAATTACACAGTTTCCCAAATGCAAAATGCTTCCATGAATGAATGGATAACTGACCTCTAAGGAATTAAGTAACCTATGGCCTGATTTTTTTTTAGCAGCTTTACTCAGAAAATACACTACCTTTATGATGTAGATGAATACCTTAATATTTTTTTACCTGTACTTTACATAACAAAATGCTACAGAGATTGGTCTATCTTTTTAAGGGTCAGTTCAGCAAGTCCAATATAGTATACTTCTAACTAGAGAATTTGAAGAACAGTTTCCAGATCTTACACATTATATCAAAGTATTGCCAAAGATAATTCCTTCTTAAGTAGCAGTACTATGGACTTAGGTACAAATACCTGGGGGTATTAACTAACTTGCTGTCATGGTGATTATAAGTGTCGTTCCTCTTAGAATTAATATAATCTGGAATTAAGAAATATTGTACATCTCATATATGGTATGAGAAATGAACTGTTGTCATGTGTTATGGCACATCTCCCCAACATATTTCTTATTTTAGCACAGTTTGAAAAATATATTCATATTCTTATATACTCAGCACATGTTTATCATACATATTCATACCCATACATATACATATATACACACAATGCATACACAATCACACCCATGCTTATGGCATTTTCAGAGTGCTTTTAAACATATTTACCCCACAGGACACAAAATACATATACTTAGAGAAAAAATTGCTATGTATATGGTATATACATACAGACATGCATAGAAAACACAGAAAACATGAACACTTGTCACATACTGGTATTAGGTCCCATTTCATATTTTAGAATTATGGCTACAGTCTATACTAAAAAGTCACAGAATTAGTCTATGTGCTTACTTTTTAGTTCTAAATTCAGAAGGCTTATATCACAGGAACTGGTTTTATTATATTTTGGAATATAATGAGTACATATATAAACCAATGATTTTGCTAATAAACACACCCTAATGTTCTTCTATCTTATAAAACACATCTAAAAGCAATAATCAGAAGAGGATGCTTGCTAGATGATTTTTGGAAATGCAATATACCTGTTATAAATCAATACTGTTTCATAATCTGTCTACAACTGAGCAAGTGGTTATTCCAATGAGCCAATATGCATGCAAGGTTTAGCATGTGACAATTAACTAAATTTACACCTTAACCACTAAGCCATCTCTCCAGCCCAATAAGCTAAATTTACTTATCAAACATGTATAATTCTTTTGTCAAATCCTAAAAGTGTTGAATTTTTTATTATGCTAGATCAGATGGAGCTATATCTACTGTGTTGATCAGAGTAATCATTTAAAAGGAAGTTGCACAAGAGATTAAGGATGGGCTGGGAAACAAAATTTTTCAAGCAAGACATTCCTGTTTTAAGGCTCTGTGTGTAGGCCATACTACAAATTCTGCCCACCCCAGAGCTTCAGACTTCACTCATTTTGGCCTCTTCTATTAGCAAGATGCAAACACTCTGACTGCAACAAATTGGAAATAGTTCTTGAATCTCACTGCTGAAATTCCAAGGGGTAGGGACTGGGTTCTATCAGACATAACATGGAAGTAAAACACAACAAAAATGTAGCCACAATGGGAGATGACTGGGACCGGGCATCTGTGGGACTATAATCTAAAAGCAAAAGCCAAAGATGACAAATGCCATTGTTTATGACTGCCTAAGATCAGTGGAAAGAAACTTGGAAAAAAAGCTCCAATTTTCTTTGACATTGGTTTGTGCTGATCTGAGAACACACCAGTGGTTTTCCACAATATTTTCCTCTAACAGAAGGACATTTTTGAAATACAGCAAAATATAAAACCACAGTGAGCACAAAGCCAAACCCTGAAGTATATAATTCGTTAGCTGCCTATTTTAGAGAATTCAAAGAAAGAAGCAAAGGGAATCCTAAAGTGAGGGAGTTTTATGAAAAGATTTAATTGATGAATGCTTGACTATGAAGGCTTACTTAACATTTTTCCATTTACCTGGGATATTAGTTTCAAATACAATGTGTATCTTACACATTAGTTCCATTCACAGTTTAGTATTTTTCTAATAGGAAAACAAAATATGAGAGGGGTAATGGTGATAACCAGTCTTTGTAAACCACTTGTAACTATGAAAGCTAAAATGCTCTTTTGGTATGTCTTATATTTTCCATTTTTGTGCCAATTACAAATGGCCTATAACTCATTAGAAGTTCAATACACCACCACTAAAATTGGCAAGTTCTCTTTTTGAAAAATAATGATTAAAAGTTTTTACTTCATACTTTCTGGGTATCTGCTTTGGGTATACGCTACACAGGAAATTAAAGTCAAGTTAACATACAAATCATGTTTGCTGCTTTCAAAGGGAGACGATACAGTTGGTAAAACCTGATTTACTTCTTTAGAATATGAAATAATGCCATGGGATGTCACGATTCAGTGAACACTTGCTCTGCTGTCTGGGAACAGTTACCAGACAGAATTCATTTGGCTTCTGGCTGTTTCCTACATATTAATCATCTAGTCCTAGGTAGTTCAAAACTTAGCCTTAAGACTGAACTGTTAACCTCTAGGCTAAATTGCTCTATTAAATTTTAAGAATACTAGAAATTGTGAATTTGCTTTGCAGGTCAACATCTCAAAGCCATTCTGGAATGAGTGGGAGCAGCACATCTACAAACATGGGAGCTAGGCTCTTAATCCATGGTACCCTTTCCATCCTGGGTCCTGCTCTCTCAGTACCACTGTCTTAAGGTAAGCTCCAAGACTTAAGGAAGTCTAGAGTGGACAGAGATGTGCACTAAATTTGTTACAAAGGAATTGTTATATAATTATTTATAGGTAAATAATAGGAATTATAAGTTATTATAAGCATAATTTTTTTTGTGCTTCAGACAGAAAAATACACTGTAGTTAGTATGAAAGTAAAGTTATCCATGCCAAAACAAGATCAACTGGGAGACTTTGAACATTTTCCATGCCAGCCTTCTCTCACTATAGCCTACTTAGAGGTGAATATATAAGTGAATATATAAATTATATCTTTCAAGACATATTTAGGTGTGTAATATTTTGCTTCCCTCTTGAACTCTGCAACTAGCCAAATTTATCGACTGATTTCTGGGAAGAAACAAACAGGCTTTGCTTCATGGTTTTATACATTTATAACATGAAACAAAACACACCGGCATGAAGAGAAGCTCCCTAGAGCAAAGTTTTCCTTTGTAAACTGTCTTATGCTCCTGGAAAAGTTTTATTCTTAAGGAATCCTAATTCTTTTAAAAGATCACTGTCTAGAGGTCTTATGAGATAAAGAAAGGAAAATAACATACATACATAATTATGGATTAGGTAATAGAAAACAGAATTTCTGCCACCTAAAATAGAATGTAGGAAAAGAAATATGCAGAGCTCTAAGCTCTCATATCTTTTATGAGATCCCTGGCAGATAATCTAGAAAACTTGTTCAAAGAAACTTCAAATATATGTTGGGTAGGTAAATGGTTTTCAAAGTATAGGCCTGCTATGCAACCTCACCTTGGTCAATACTATGTACTAAGCCTCTACAGGTTAGCAGCTTTTAGGTGTCAAACCTCATAGGTCTGACATACCATGAGCAATGAAGATGAGCGATGAATGCATTAGTAACACTGGTTACTTGCCTACTGATGTCCATACATGCGACTACTCATGGTTTACTGCGACGGTTATCAATTATGCTGCTTTCGCATAAATCATTAGTGAATAATTGTGATGCCAGACACTCCGTTTAGTCTAACAGGGATTCTAGCGGGCGGATTATAGTGGGGCGAGTTGGTGATGGGGGTGGTCTCCGGCTAGAAAAAGATAAAGAAACAGATAAAGAAACAGGTCAAGGCAGAGAATTGGTCTCAAGCACACTGACAACGAGCCATCATGCACATGCACATGCAAATCTGGTCAGGAGAGTGATAGGGATTCAATGATCTTAATATTGTCACTTTTCAATCATCTAGTCAACCTAATGTTCAGTGGGAATTAGGTATTTTTCAATATATAAATCTTTTTCAAAACCAAAGTGACCCCTTCCAATCCTAATATAACATAATTTGAAAGCCATCTGAGATATATTCTGCAGATCTCAACACCTACAGTATAGTGATTATGGAGAGTGAAACTGTGCTGTGGTATATCTGCTCCAGGAGCTAACAAGGTGTATTAAGTGATAGGTGATCTCTCCTTGTCTTTGTCAGGATGTTTGAACCACTTCTCATTGCCTGCATCAATAGCTTTCTCCAGTTGCTCTTTATTTTGCTTCTAATTTGCAGGTAGTAGTAAGAATTCAAAAACTTTATTTTTTAATTTTTATTTTTGTCATGATGTGGACAGTCTCAGTGAGGGTACCCGAGTAAGCTGCATGAGCTGTAGCTCCTGTTTGAGGTTTTAAAGGTTTTATAAGTATCTCTAATGGTATTGGTTGCTATCTACTTGGCAATAGTGTTTCTGAAAGCCAGATGTATTGAGTAACATACTCTACTCACTGTTCTTGAGGATCTTAATATAATTGAGTAATATTGTTTATTCCTTAAACTCCTACACTTATTTAATGAATGGGTTAATGAATTTTGGGTGCATATGTACTTCATATATTCTACATTAGGAATCATCTTTATAATCCTACAAATTTAACAGATGCTAAAAATGGAAACTTTTTGTGATATTTGAGGATTGTGTTTCATATGTGGTATGTGTGTGTGTGCTCACGCACATGCATGTGCTGTATGCATGCATGTGCACATGCGTGGGCAGATGTGTATGCCTATGCATATTCCTTATAGAGACCAAAAGAGGAAGTTCAATGCTCTCCTTTACTGTTCTTATGCATTATCTCCTTGAGTCAGATTCTCTCACCTAAGCTTGAGCTCACAGCAAGCACCAGTGTTCCTTCTGTCTCTACCTGCTTAGTGCTGGGGTTATAGGTGTGGGAAGCCATGCCAACTTTATAAAAATTAAAATATTATTTCTGAGAGAGAGAGAGAGAGAGAGAGAGAGAGAGAGAGGATGACTTTGGGCACACTAGGGCCTCTTGCATCTGCAAAGAAACTCTAGATGCATATGCCACTTTGTGTATCTGGCTTTATGTGTGTACTGGAGAATCAAATCCAGATCAAGACAGCAGGCTTTGCAAGTAATTGCCTTTAACTATTAAGCCATATCCCCAGTCCCATGCCAAGTTTCTTCTTTTTATTTTTTTATTTTGGCTTTTCAAGGTAGGGCTTCACTCTGGCCCAGGCTGACCTGGAATTCACTATGCAGTCTCAGGGTGGCCTCAAACTCACAGTGATCCTCCTACTTCTGCCTCCCAGGTGCTGGGATTTCCATGCCAACTTTTTTTTTGTTTTTTGTTTTTTCAATGTAGGGTCTCACTCTAGCCCAGGCTGACCTGGAATTCACTCTGTAGTCTGAGGGTGGCCTTGAACTCACAGAGATCCTCCTACGTCTGCCTCCTGAGTGCTAGGATTAAAGGCATGTGCCACCATGCCCAGCCATGCCAACTTTTTTATTTATTATTTTTTTTTATTTTTAAAGTACTTATTTATTTATTTATTTGCAAGCAGAGCAATAAAAGAGAAACAGACAGGGAGAATGGGTGTACCACGGCCTCCAGCCACTGCAAACAGACTCCATATGCAAGTACTACCTTGGGCATTTGGCTTTATGTGGGTACCGGGAAATCGAACTTGGGTCCTTCGTCTTTGTACGCAAGCACCTTAACCTCTGAGCCATCCCTCCAGCCAGAGCAATGTATCTTTATGAAGTAAGCCCAGCTTGAATAAACATGAAATAAGTGTGTATAGAACTGGGACTCAGATGTCTTTGCTCTTAGGTGATGACACAGCTTCACTGCAGGACACAGAACCAAAAACAAAACAAACAAACAAAAAGATCCAGTCCCTACCCCACACAGCCTCCTTGGCAGGCCCCCATCTGGGTAAAAACACCATCCACAGATGACCACAGGCAGCTTTTGTTTGCAGAGCATACACATGTCTTGTCTCCTCAGATGCCCACAGTCCCTGTAAAGAATATTTTTCTCTATGCTGGAAGAGACAAAACTTAGCGAGGTCCCAGGAAGGGGCACCAGCATTATACCCAAGGCTGCTGCTGGCTTCCGACTTTGGACTTGGGCCTCTCTTTTCCCACCAGCAGGTGGTGGGACTAGAGGAGAGAGGTGACAGGTGGTACCCGCAGAAGGTAGTGGGTGGTGCCTGGGGCTGGGGCCTCTCTTCCCTCAACAACCACAGGGAGACAACCAAGCCTCCAAGTAGTGGCCACCCCCATGCCAGTTTGGCAACAGTCCACGGTGGTCTAGGCTGGCAGTGCTGGGCACACACTGTCTCTGGAGGAATTTGAGGACTCTACCGCGGCTGCATGCCAACTTTTTAATGTGGGTGCTAGAGATCAAACTCATGTCCTCATAACTGTATAGCAAGAACTCTTACTCACAAACCCATCATCCCAGTGCATAAACTCTATTTTTTCTTTAGATGCTGAATTTTTATTGCACTACCTTTGTCATGTTTAGGGGATGGAGAGATGGCTAAGCAGTTAAAGTGTTTGTTTACAACACCCAGTGGCCTGGGTTAGATTCCCCACTACCCACATAAAGCGAGATGTACAAAGTGGCACATACATCTGAAATTTATTTGCAGCAGCTAGAGACCTTGATGTGCCCATATTCTCAATCTCTCTCTCTCTCTCCCCCTTCTCTTTGCAACTAAATAATAATTTTAAAAATGTGATCCAAAAATGCTTCTTCAGTAGCCTAATCCTAACTAGTATTTTTCAACGAGAGACAAAACCAACAGGTCATTGATGTAGCAAACCTTTTTAAATTTTTTTTTGTTCGTTTATTTATTTATTTGAGAGCAACAGAGAGAAGGAGGGAGGGAGGGAGGGAGGGAGAGATAGAGAGAGAAAGAGAATGGGCACGCCAGAGCTTCCAGCCTCTGTAAACGAACTCCAGATGTGTGCACCCCCTTGTGCATCTAGCTAACATGGGTCCTGGGGAACTGAGCCTCGAACTGGGGTCCTTAGGCTTCACAGGCAAGTGCTTAACCGCTAAGCCATCTCTCCAGCCCTGTAGCAAACCTTTTTGACCAAACTTTTGGCTGAGCTTTTAAATAAGAGCCCTTATGGAATTATATTCATGACATGGAATTTCCTTGTGAATTGAAAAACTAAATTGAGCTAACTGAATATCTGTTCTCAGGTATGTACAAGCACAGTTGGAAAAGTTAAAGAAAACATTCATGGTGGTTAGGGTTACTACTGTAATTGCTGAGGCCTTGGTTTGTTACTTAGTTAGGTAACAAAGACAGCAAAAATCATGAATCTCTAAACTAAGAAAATGAAGTATTTAAGGACAATTCATAATAGAAAGTTATTGTTTCATAGTGAGAATCACTTTGGCACAAATTCATAAATTCTAGGACAGTTCCTTTTACCCCCATGCACAAAAACAGTCTAAGAACCTACAAAGTAAGCTTTACCTGGGAAGGCATAGCTTTACTTTTTATATCAGTTTTATTATTAAATAGTCTCTGAATTTTAAAAACATATGATAAGAGATACTTGTAGGTGGAGTGTAACATGACCAAATAGATCAGTGCTAGCTGTTTAGTGAACAAGTTCTTTCCCCACAGAAAGGCAACTGTGACCACTCCAACTGTTTTGGAAGTTCCTCACCAGGAAAAATCCTCTCAACTTCCTTTTTTTTTTTTTTTATTTGACATACACGCCTGCAAAGCCAAAGAAACCAGGTTCAATTCCCCAGGACCCATGTAAGCCAGTTGTGCAAAGGGGTGCATGTGTCTTCTGGAGTTCATTTGTAGTAGCTGAAGGCCCTGGCTCACCCATTCTCTCTCTCCCTCTCTTTCCATCTTTCCCTCTGTCTCTTGAATAAATAAATAAATATTTTTTAAAAACTGCTTTTTTGCTAACATGAATATCATATTTTTTAACTTATGTCCTGAGTCTTGACTGTGTATTGCTTTCTGCTTTGATGTGGAGGCAGAGCTCATACCTACTTAATTTGCCCCACATAGTGTTTAGCATGGTGTTTCATGCAATTAAATTCTCCATGAACTTTTGTCCACTCTTCAGACACATCACAGTAAGCTTTCTCTGGCCTATTCCCCACTTCCTGATGCAATTGCTTCTATGACAACATGATTAGTCATCACACTGAATTCTAACTAGGCTTATGTGCTTATCTTTACTGATGAGAAATGGACTGTATCTTACTCATCTTCATAGTCTCATAATGCCTACCTCACTGCTAACTATCCACTTTGTAAGTATTTAAAACCAATAAATGAAAATTAACCCTGGAAGTAAACAGCAACCTATGAATACCTATGATATTCACTGATCTTACAATAACAAGGGTGTTTATTAGTAAATTAGGGCTGTGCCCAACTGTGATTTTATATACATACATACATAAACACATACATACATATGTGTGTGTAATGTACATTCAATATAAGATTTAGACTTGGAAAGTCTATCTATAAAGTATTTGAGTGCTTAATTCTTTAGTAGGTGTTTAGAACAATACTAAATAATAGTCCTACTTTCCTCAAGTATTTGACAAATAAGTAATTTATGGAGATATATTCTTAGCAATTAAGTAATTATGAAGTTAGTTTAGAAAGTCAAAATTTTAACTTAAAGGAAGGAAGCTCTACTATAGGTTTCAGTAATTAGGGAATATGTGACTATTAAGCTACAAATACAGTGAGAGGCAGGGCACAGAATGGCAATGGTAGATTTGAAATTGTTTTGTAACTAAGAGAGAAACAAATGCAAATTCTCTCCTGATGCTTCTGTTGTAGGCTTTCATGCTATTTCTCAGTCCTTCCAAGCTATCTCATAGTCTCTTATCCTCAACCCAACCCCTTATTTCCCATACATCACAATAGATTTAAATTGCTTGAGAGCAGAGTGCATTTTATTGTGCAAATCCAGCACTTAGTACAATGTGATTAAGGGGCACAGAATAAATATCTGCCAAATAATGACTAATGAATGGCTGAAAAGCACCCAAATTAGATTTTTGTTAGTGCTAGAGTCAAGGCCAGGGATATAACATTTGGATACATTTACCAGAGGCTTATATTTAAGGCAATATGTTTACATAAAAATTGTCTTAGAGCAGAAGTCAAAAATCTGTATTCTAGTTATAATTGGCAGATTGTACGATATTAACCTGCTGAACTTCTCTTCGCTTTATTTTTCTCACTTATGACATTAGACACTCAGCCAAGTGATGAAGCAGGGCTTCTAGTTATATATGTGTGAATTATTTATTGAGCAACTACTATATGAAGCACATTATGCTATATGATCTTAAAGAAGCCAAGAATCAATTCAGAATGGCAAGCAAGTGAAATGAGAACATACCCTAACACTGCATTTCAATTGTGATAATGGGGAAAAATTTTGTAATTCACTATCTGAGGATATATGCTGGGAAACTTGAAAACTTGCAATACTATGGCTAAAACAAGGGAAGATGTAATGTATTAATCTTAAGTATCTATATCTTAAACATATATATATATATATATATGTATATATATATATATTCACATATATAAGAGCGACTAGTGGAAAAGAAGAAGGGATTCAGTGGAGGGGGGTATAAAGAAGGGGGAAAAGGGAGGTGGTGTGAGGAATTATGATTACAGCATATTGTCTATATGTATGGAGGTTGTCAACAAAGTTTAAAAATAAGTAAAATAGAATGTAGATACACACAAAAAGTAATGAAAATTCCTAGAGTTCTGTCTCACTAACTTCTGACAGAAGTGAGCATCATTTTGTTTTTGTTTCTAAAACAATAAAAATGGTAACATATATGTAAAACTACCAGAAAGAAACTCCAGACAACAATCAAATTGTTCAGGGTAAAATTTCTTTATAAGCAATGCTAGGATATTTGCCAACTTTAATGCCAGAAAGACATTTAAGGTTTACAGTTCAAGTTCATTTTATTGGTCCAGTTTCTAAGCATTTAAATAGCTTCCAATGACCTTTACCTCTCACAACAGTTTGTTTCGGGCAACACAAAGTTATTGTTTTGTACCAAATTCTCCTCCACTCTTTGTTTAGTGATGGACTTCATTAAACGATCCATTATATTGAAGAGGAGCATCTTGTATCATTTAGTATTTATTGAAACACTGTGTTGTGTGTGGGCCGTTTATGGTTATGATAGAAGAGCCATGTTTCTGCTTCCAAATCAAAGGGAAAGATGTAATACTTGAAGTTGTAGCTGCAGGGATGGCTCAGACTTTTGGACAATGGTAATGTTTGTCAGAAAGTGCAGTGCTCATGCAGGGTGGGTGGCATTGTGGGGAGAGACTGTCCTCACTGATAAGGGAAAAGCCACAATTTGTTTCTCTTGTCTTATATTATTGTCTTTTAAGAATAGAAGAAGTGTAATATTATCTATTCTTTTGGTTATCTGGCCCTGAGTGTTCATGATGTGAGGGCAGTGTTGGAGGAGAATGCAACAGAGCCAACTTCCTTATTCATCAGTATAGGAATGGGTATGGGAAGTACTGTGCCTACAGCATCTTCCTTCTAGGAGGAATCAATACAGATTTCTCTGAAAGTTTAAACCTTCTGTGTCTGCTTTTATTTTTCCTTAGAATGGAAAGTGGAGGTTATCTGGCTGGTGAATATCAGGTCCACTGGGTCTGCAATTGCTCAGTATATTTTACTACCAAGATCTCACTCCCAGACCAGACTTCATTCTATTGACACAGTCTAAGCCATGGTTCTCAAGTTGTGCCTTGCATCACAGTTCTCCAGAAGCCTTGTTAAAACTTGGGGCTAGAGCCAGAGAGATTGCTCAGTGGTTAAGGTGCTTACCTGCAAAGCCTAATGACCAAAGTTCAATTCCCCAGTACCCACATAAAGCCAGATGCACAATGTGTGCATGCATCTGGAGTTTGTTTGCAGCAGCTAGATGTCCTGGCACACCCATTCTCTCTCTCTCTTTCACTCTCCCTCTCTTCTTTCTGTTGCCCTCTGGTTGCAAATATATAAGTAAATTAATTGTTTTATTTTTATGTATTTGTTTATTTGAGAGTGAGAGAAAGAAAGTGGCAGAGCGAATGGGTATGATGCCAGGGCCTCTAGCCACTGTAAATGAACTCCAGATGCATGTGCCATCATGTGCATCTGGCTTATGTGGGTCCTTAGGTTTTGAAGACAAGCATCTTAACCACTAAACCATCTCTCTAGCCCAAATAAAAATATTTTTAAAAAACCTGTGTGCCTGCTGGGTGTGTAAGGTATCTTGGGTAGATTCAGGTTAGGTGCTGCAGATGAGTGAGACTATGTGGTGATTTTTTTTTCTGTGATTGGGTAAGATCACTGAGAATGATCTGTTCCAGGTTCAACCATTTTTCCTCAAATTTCATTGTGTCATTTTTTCTTACTGCTGTATAGAATTCCATTGTGTAGATATACCACATCTTAGTTATCCATCCTGGAGTAGACACTAGGATGGAAGGGGAGGTAGGGGAGGGCATCAAAGGGGTGGGAAACACAAATCTAGACCCAAACGGTAATGGTACCATAATTTTCTACTTACTAAAAGACAGACCAAATGGCTGATCCTTCACCAGGCCCTTACAGGGAACACCTGAACCACAAGACACTGGAGAGGGTAAGATCAAGACTAACCTTAATCTTCTACATCTTCCCTCCCTCCCTCTCCCTCCCCCCTCTCTCTCTTCTCTCTAACTCTTGTATATTAGTTATCTTTTTCCTCATTTTCTTAGTGGGCACTGACCTGTAACTCCCAGAACCAGCATGGGGCTATCATCCACAATGAGCTTTTGATCAGAGAGACCTACAAGGTTTCCTAAAAGACAGACAGATTTCTGTCAGAGTACTTGATGACCCACCAAAGGTTAGTGGTAAGACCCTACTGCTGAAGACACCTTATGTGGTTGACATGCAAAATAGAATGGCATGGCTGGAAGTTGGAAGAGAGTCAGTCCCCAGACAGTCAACACGTCTAGTGCCAGAAGGTGCTACATGGGCGACTGGGGGAAAATGACCAATATCTGTCCAAGCAACGCATGGTCTAACCTACTTAGCAGTAAATAACTTGTTGTGATGCCCACACAAGTGCAGTAGTGGCACACAGCCATGGTGGGGAACCAACTGCTCTCAATTTGGCTAACTGATCCCCTCACTGGTATGGGACCCATAGCTGGAGCTGGGAAACAAGTCAGTACCAGATCCAAACATAAGCCCACTCTCCAATATCAAGCTACCATCAGTTGTGGGCTACAAGAGGGCCTACACCTATTAAATTCTCTATAAAAAACGTAACGATTATCTCATTTGTCCTGGCACTAACTTACTCTCCATTGGAGAATCTGCTTCTCTTTTTCAGATAGATGTAGATCCTAAGGAGAGAGCCACCCCATCATACCTCAAAAGGGCCCTGACTGCAACTAAGAGAAATTGGCAAAACAAGCAAGGGTGCTGTTTTCCTGATGAACCGGATACCAGCACAAGGGGGAAGGAGATCAACACAGAGAAAAATCAACTCCTACCAAATCAGAGAGCCAGAGCCTCAGAGGCCCCCAACACCTCATCACTGAAGCAGACCAAAAATGAACCCAACATGGCTCAGGGAAATTTTGTGGAAGAGGGGGCGGAAAGAATGTCAGAGCCACATGTTGGGTCATGATATGCAGACATTTATCTTACCCATAACTGTGGGCTAACTCCACAATGCATGACCCTTATACCTCAATAAGGAGGGGCCAAGGCGAGGGGGTAGGTCACAGATGAGCCTAATAATGGTACCAAACTGACTGTATTTGCTGAATATAAAACTAATAAATAAAATAAAATAAAATAAAATAAAAACCTGTGTGCCATACAAAGTTACTAATGGGGTAGGACAGTTCTAACAAGCTTGCACACGACGGTGGAGCTGCTGGTCCTGGGAGTAGGCTTTGAGAACCACCGGGTAAATGATTTTAACCTTGCTGTAATACCAAGTAAAATCATTTGCCAGATAAAATGAAAACAAGGGAAAGCACTAGAAAAATCTTGACAAGGTTGAAGAAATGGTCATAGAAACCCTCTGACACTTTTGGGAATTAGAATGAAGCATAGGTCAAATGAGTTTTAGTTTCATGTTGTAATGTATATAGCTTGCTAGGCAGAATCAGAAGAATACCTACTTGCTTAGTGAAGTTTAATTTGCCTATGAAAAATATATAAATGTGCTTACACATTCTTAGCTTTGGGGAGGATATTGGTATCTAACCTAATGAGGTGGGTAGATCCAAATTAAAATGAAGTCCTTCAAAAGAGGCATACAAAGGCTGATACTTCTAGAGATATTGCTGGAAAGGGTAGTTATTTGCATTAAAAGGGGGCACACAGAAGGATTCTTTTATACTATATGCTTTTACTTATTAAATAAAATCGAAGGTACAAATTGTTACTGAATCAAAATTCAACTGACATTTCATTACAACTATAATCATGGAGAGTTATTCATCCAGGTTTCTAAGAGCCACCAAAATCTGATTATCAATTTGCTCAACTTTTTAATCTAATTTCTAATGCATCACCTATGAAGAGTTTTGCCAACCTAACTACTAGAAAAAAAATGCTTTCTTTTGTTATATCTCATAAAATTTTAAGAAAATAAGTAGACCACAAAAAGAAAAAGAAAATGGAACACTGCTTCCTGTATTTCAGGAGTTGAAATGCCTGACTTCTCCATGGTCCTCTTAATTACATTTTTCTTTCAAAAAGTTTGAGGCATACATGGGATAATTTCTGAACCACCTAGATACAGAATTCATTCATACTTCTTGTTGAGGACAGTGTGGCACTTGCTGAGGACAGTGTAGCAATCTGCAGATTATGAAGGTGTGAAAAGTTTCCTAAGGGTAACTGACAGGAGCATATGTCTGAGTAAAATAGCAATATATATATTGGTTGTCTCACTCTAGTTCAGGCGGACCTGGTATTCACTATGTAGTCTCAGGGTATCCTCGAACCCATGGCAATCCTCCTACCTCTGCCTCCCTAGTGCTGGGATTAAAGGTGTGTGCCACCACGCCTGGCAATAGTAAAATATTTGCAAGGACAGAGAGAGAGAGAGAGAGGGAGGGTGGGAAAATGAATATGAATGAGAATGCTAGGGCCTCTGGCCATTGCAAATGAACTCCAGATGCATATTCCACTTTGTGCATCTGGCTTTATGTGGGTACTGGGGAATTGAACCTGGGTCCTAAGGCTTTGCAGGCAAGTGTCTTAGGTGCTAATCCATCTCTCTAGCTCTTTTATTTATTTGTTTTTAAATATTTTATCTATTTTTCGTCTATTTTATTTGAGAGAGAGGGAGAGAATGGGTGCACCAGGGCCTCCAGCCACTGCAAATGAACTCCAGACACATGTGCCACCTGGTGCATTCAGCTTATGTGGGTCCTGGGGAATTAAACAGAGTTTCTTTGGCTTTGCAGGCACATGCCTTAACCACTAAGTCATCTCTCCAACCCTTATTTATTTATATTTTTATTTGCAAGGGGGGGGGGAGAGAGAGAGAAAGAGAATGAATGAGATACATACTCTTTTGAATGTTTGCTCTAAGAAGAAAAACATTGTAGGATGCAGTCTTTTAGATTTTATCATTAAAATAGTACTTTGCTTATTATTTTGATGGTTAATTAAAAAAGTAGGTTATTATGCATCTACAAGGCATTAGGCTAAGCTAAGAAAAATGTGGCCAAAATGGAAGATATTATCTTGTAACTTATTATAAAAAATATAGGGTGTTATCCAGCATGTCTTTGGCCTTCTGTTTCTTAAAGATCATTGTCTAAGCCAACACTGTCTAAGAATAGTTTTCAGTAGATGCTGAAAAGAGCACATAATGTAGAGTCCACTTAAAGTGTTGAAGGAATTCTCTAGTATAATTCTTACTGCATAGAAGTGGAATTTCTTTTTTTAATTGATAAATTTTATTTTATATTATTTATTTTAGAAAGAGAGAAAGAGGCAGATAGAGAGAGAATGGGCAAGGCAGGGCCTGTAGACGCTGCAAATCAACTGTAGATGCATGTGCCACTTTATGCATCTGGCTTTATGTGGGACTCAAACCTGGGTCCTTTGGTTTTTTTCCACCAAGTGCTTAATCACTAAACCATCTCTCCAGCTCAGAACTGTCATTTCTTTCCTCTGTGAGGCTAATCCCATGACTTCATAGTGTATTGCATAAGGAAAGTCCAGATAGTTAGTGAATAATTAATGCAAGAACATAAGGAGGAAAATGTTCACAATTTTTGATGATGTAAACATGCAGTAACCTATATAAATTAATCTTTAAGATACATTGAAATATAATAAGTTTTCTCATATTTTTTTTCATATTGTCCTAAATCTCTGGCTTGGATTTCCCTTACAGGTATAGTGTCAATATGCCCACTTCTGTAGTTGTGGCAAAATAAAAACAAAACCAGCTTAAATGATGACATGCCCAGATGAACTCTGCTAAGTTTAAAGCTTATACAAAGATCTCCACAGCAGTATTGACTAAGGGAACATTTTGATAGAGTAAGAAAGTGTGTTTATGTTTTGTAAAATAAACTATGGCTAATTACAAAATAAACTTTAATTAAGCTTTGCAAGTCAATACATTTTGTATTCCTTCTTTCCTTCTCTAAGCTGCGCGTGTGCGTGTGTGTGTGTGTATGTAAGGACTACTAGAAAGTAGCAAAAGCAGAGGGGGATTGTTGTTCCAGGAATAGGAAATTCTATGTTTGAAGGAAAGAAAGCCAGAAAAAGTGCTGCTGGACATAAAAAAAAAAAATCATGCATTTTCCTACTATTTATCACAAGTGTCAAGAGAATTATTTTGTCTTAGTAAAGTTATAAAACAGGTATCTTAGAATTTTTAGTTGCATGATAAAACATGCTATTTAGATAAAACTAAAAAATTTTACTTTTGAGATTATATTTCATATTTTGGACTTGCACTATATCATTAACAGTACATAAGCTGAGGAGGAAAAGGGTCTAAATGAGATACAAAGAAGCAGGCTTAAGACGAATGCATCCCCAGAAACCTCAGAGAGGAGAATTGGTTTTCCAGAGATTTACAGGCAGATGGTTATTGAATTAAGTTAGTAGTATCCCTTCTAATTAGTTGTTTTCCTCCTCCTCCTTTTCTCTTTCTCCTAACCTCCCTCCTTCCTTTCTTCCTTCTTCCCTCTCTCCTTCTCTCATTCTTCCCTTTTCCTTCGCTCTGTCTCTCCCTTCCTTCCTCCCCTCTATTCTCTCGCCCCCTCCCCTAAGAAAAAAGCCCTTCAAAGACTCATGTGCTACAGAATCCACTCCCATTGACAACAGACCAGGGGAAAAAACTCTTTCCTGTTCTTCCTCACTTTCTGTTCTCTCCACCACAGAGTTCAGAGATGGGGAACCTGACTCTGCCATCTGAGGGAAGGAAGAGAGGCTGCGAGAGAAGTTTAGAGAACTAGTTAGTGTGAGCAGAATCTTCCACTGATTCCACTTCCTCTGGGTGCACATTCCTTCAACCTTTCAAGCAAGCAGAGTGTGTGACTAGGTCCTTACCTCAGAGAGGATAAGCATATGCCTAGAAATACTCATGTACAAGTTTAGTAGTCCAGTTCTTTTTCAAAAACTGCTTTGCAGTCATACAAACATAAGCCTGACTCATTTTAAGATTTAACAGAGACTCCGATGCAGCACTCCTTTCTGCCTGACATGCCACTTGGGTCAAATGCACCACACATGATATTTGTTTTTGAAAATCCAACTGGCAAAAATAAGAGACAAAGAATTGCTACTTACTAATCACAGTCCCAATGATTTTTTTTTATTAATCCAGCAGGAGGAGCTCTAGCATGCTTTAGAGCTCAAATTGAAAAACAAAAGAAAAAATAAATTAAAGCAAACAGAAAAACAGAGAGGCATTGTGCCCTGCACGCTGCCATGACAGTGAGGAAACATGTGACTAAGTCCAAAGAAAATGCTGAGCAAAAGAGAGACCAAGTGATGGCATGGGGACGAACAGAAACATGTCAGAAAGGTCCCTATTTCCCCTTTCCTGAGTCTAGTGCTCTGGAGCAGCAACACTGCCTACTCTCACAAACAGGGAGAAAAAGCTGACTTCTGGGCAAACCTAGAAGGAATTCTTTTCTTCTGAAAGGGTCATATTGTTTCTCAATGAGCCTTTGACACTGGCTCAAAAACCACAGTTAAAAAAGGAACTTTTCATTGTTCGTTGGAGTCACTACCAAAACACCTAGCTGTTAAGTCTTTTACTCAGTGGCTTGTTGGGACTTTTTTTAAACAAGAGAAATGCTGTGTTTATAAAAATTGGTGCTAAAAGGGCAAGAAATCATAGGTCTCCTGGGTCATATAAATAGGCTACAGAAAGAAGTAGAGCTTTCTAACACACACACACACACACACACACACACACACACACACAGAGAGAGAGAGAGAGAGAGAGAGAGAGAGAGAGACCCCATGTGCAACACAAAGAATTCAGGAAAACAGTGAGAAATACATGAATTTAACAGTTACCAGAGTTTCATGGTTAGACTTTCTGTTTTGGACACTATTGTTCAGGTAGAATGGGTGGGTGGACATATGACATGATCAGAATTACTTAACCAGAAGGAATGACTCAAACAATCTTTTTTACTTTCTGGCCAGTAAGAAGTCAAACTTTTTGCTTTATACCTTGATTGTATGTGCACAGTTTAAATTTTTATACAGGCTTCTGCAGAAATTTTAACTAGACTAAGTCAGACCAAAAGTCACTAAATAAAGCCAGTCTAGACAGAAAATCTATGGAAACCATATGTCCTTCAGGCATCTGTCTTACAAAGACTGCCATCATCCTGGAGAAATCGTTCACAAAATATGCTTTTACGGAAAACACTTCTGTAATGACCAGGAGGAAAGAGAAGTGCTTAAGACAACCATTGGACTTGGGGAAAAATAAAGCCAGAATGTTTATAAACATAAGGCTCTAATTTCCACACAATCCATCTGTAAACAGTTTTGAAAGGATGGACCAAGGCAGATATCATTTATATTTCCATTATTCTGGAAGGATCAAAAAAGTTTACAGTTTTGTTCTTCCATCCTCCTACAGAATGTCAGACTGAAGGATCTCAAAGCAACTCTCTTCTCACCCGCAGAGAACTGTTTTGAGTAATGTACGTGAATGACGCCAAAGGGCCAGAACATTTTCTTCTGTTTATGACCTCATCCTGCTGGCCTGCCAAACACGGCTAGAAGGCAGGTGTCCGACATAAGTAACTAGAGGATGGCTGTTCTGCGTAATTGGGTACAGGGCCTGAGAGACAAAGAGAATTAGAAGGATGGTGGTAGGAAGGAGAGGTGGAATGAGATTGTGGTACAGAGAGATATTCTCAAGCTTTGCTTTTCCAATTCAACATTGAACAAGAGACAATATAGTTAGTGCTATTCATGACTCTAGCGATACATGACTGAATCTTAAAATGCACTTTAATTTTAATCAGGGACATGAAATCCATGAGGAAAATAGAGATGCAAATTTCCATGACAAAAATCACATTCTGATTGAAAACTGCAAATAAAAGGCTATGGACACAAAGTATTTATAAACTGCAAAGATCCTTTGTGAGTCTCTATATTTTACTGAAATTCCTTGTTCTGCAAGGAAGAGGACTTGGGAATTAGCACAGTTGGAGTAGTTACTAGAATAAGTACCCCCATGTGTTGTTTAGTTACCTATAGTGCTATGAATGGACAACATATACCAAAATTACTTATGGAAAAAGGTCTGAGTACAGAGAGTGTAGGTATGGAAAACAGAAGGAAATTGTAAGGCATAATCACACAACCAAATTATAAGTGAAACTGAGAAGCGTTATTTCAACGTGTCTATGCAAAGATATCATGCTTTAAAATGGCCTTTCAACGTACTCACTGGCTTTCTGGAATTCCATATTAAGATAGCGAAGTAATTTAGCATGTTGGAAATATTAAAGCAAGTATCTCGATATCCATCATTAAAGACTTCTGAACTGAACTATAGAGCATTTAAATAACTTCATCAGAGTTTCCTGATGAGTCACAGGGATTTTTCTGAGTGCTATTATTTATTGGCAGTATTAAAACTATAAGTTTCATGCAAATGGTTTGCAGAGCATGGATTTTATTTGGCATTCAGACCTAGATATGTTGGGGGAAATTACTGTGATGGTTTGTCTAGTTAACACATGAACTAATGTTTCCTTAATTTTCTCACCCCACAAGGTAATAACTAAGATACTGTAGAACTTGCCTCACATGAAGCTTCATTATTTTAGTTATTAAAATACTTTCCAACACTACTATACTATGAGTGTTTTTTTTAAACCAATAGATGCTATGCTCAAGTTTTTATAGCTTTTCCTTGTGAATATAGTTCTAATGGCAATACAGTGGGCAGATTTTGTGGTGCAAGCCCTGGAGCATAACACTTTAAAGGAAAATTTTACTTAAGGAAAAAGTTCATTCAATGTTAAAAATTGGTTTTAAGAATAATACAAATATAAACTTAAAAAATACACATGTTAAAAAATGCATCGCATATAAATATTCATTCCCAAGTGAAATTAATACATTGACGACCCAATGGGCTACAAAATGCCTTTAAAAGGCTTTCTCAGGGCTGGAGAAATGGCCCCATCAGTAAAGTGCTTACCACATAACAATGAGGACCTAGGTTCAGATACCCAGTTCCCATGTAAAGCCCACCATAGCAATATGTGCCTGTGCTGGGGAAGTGGAGTCAAAATGATTTCTGGGACTTGCAAACTAGCTAGACTAACCAAATCAGTGAGCTCTAATTTAAATGAGAGGTCCTATTTTAAACATGGGGTGAAGAATGATTGAGGAAGATGCTTGACATCAACCACTGGCCTCCACAGTACGTACACACACACACACACACACAGTCTTTCTGGGTGTGATGGCACATGACTATAATCCTAGCACTTGGGAGTTGGAGGAAGGAAGATTAAGTATTTAAGGCCAGCTTCAGCTACTAGAGACCCTGTCTCAAAAATACAAACAGTGGGCTAGAGAGATGGCTCAGTGGTTAAAGGTGCTTGCTTACAAAGTCTGATGGCCCAGGTTCTATACCCCAGTACTCATATAAATCTAGATGCACAAAGTGGTGATGAATCTGAAATTTGCATGCAGTGGCAACATGCCCAGGCGCACCCACACTCACTCTGTTTCTATATCTCTCTCAAATAAATAAATAAATAAATAAATAAAGTTACAAACAGCAACAAACAAACAAACAAAAAGAAAAGACAGACATGGTGGTTCATGTCTACAATCCCAGCACACAGGAGGCTGAAGTAGGAGGGCTGCTTTGAGTTTGAGGCCAGCCTGTCCTATGAGTGAATTCTAGGTCAGTCTGGCTGGAGTAAAACCCTGCCTCCAAAGAAACAAAAACCAAATTTAAAACAAAAAGGTGTCAGGTCTCGTGCTACATGAAATATATAGTAATCATTAAGATAAATGAAATGACTGTGATGATACTGAAATATATGGGTAAAAGATAAAGTAGGGTCCTGCTTCAGGAATACCTGAGCCTGAATGAGGGTCATGCTCTCATGATTGAGGCAAATAGTATATTTTATTATAAAATATGACTTATTTCTCAAATCATATTAAAAATTACCTGATCCTTTTCATATTGTCTCCCTGTCGTTTGTTTTCAGGGGCAAGGGTTTTAAGATACCATCTTAATACATACCCCAGGCTGATCTGCAACTTGCTATGAAGCTCAGGCTGGCTTCAAATTGCTTATCCTCTGGCCTCAGTCTTCCAAGTCTCAGTCTGCTGGGACTATAGGTAGGCGCTACCATGCCCAGTTCTACTTTAGCTTCTCTTAGTTCCCAAAAATTACCATCAAAGCTTGGGGTGTTGCTGTGGTATTATATCTACTTTATGGTTAGTTAGTCACTTCCTTATTCTCTCAATTGGAACATTAGTCTTTACACCAAAAAAAAAAAAAAAAGAAAAAAGAAAAACAACAACAACAGGAGGGATTGTACTTGCTGGTAAATCCCATATTACCTTAAGCACTTACAGGCTTTCTTTAAGAGCAGGAAAAAGAGTAATTATACCTTGTACTGTTTTCTAGCATTTAAACTAATTCCCCATGAGGGTAAAAAGTTACCTTATGAAGATTTGGAATTTCCTCTGTCCCAGAGCAGTTGAAGTCAGGAGGCTCTGCCCTGCCATTAATGATGAGACACAGAATTTTGCTACTTGCCATTTTGATTAAGCATTTTTTTTTTTTTTTTGCTGGTCTTTGGATGGAATCTGTTCTATGATTCATATGAATTGATAATTTTGACTAAAAAACAAGACTGGGTATTTCTTAGTCCTTATGGGAAAGGTTAAAAATAAGCAATCGGAACACTTGGTATTTGTGGTTTTGCCTATCATGTGGCTCTGGTGCCTGAAAAAGAGCCAGAAGGGAAAGAAAGAACCATACCATGAAGGGGCTCCTGGAATACCTTGTGGCTTTAGATGTTGCCCTGTATTGAAATTCTACTTTAGGCCAGAGTTGTCATGTGACCTCAACATCATCTAAATGCTTAAGTAATGTGGCATCCGTAAACACGCAGAATCTTTCAAACCCAGAGCCTTCCCAACACCCTCCTCCCCACCCCCCGAAATGAAAATACTAGTCTGAGCAAAAGTGTAATATTCTTTAGGTAACAGCATTTGGTAAGCCAGATGGAGTTCATTTGGCAACTATAGGGTATAAATATGTGTTTAGATTGAGAGGTTCTCCCAGACAATACTTACAATATGTTGGCATGAGTAAGCTACAGGATTTCAGTGCTGGGTATCTTAAACTTCTATGTTTAAGTAGCAATAAAGTTACAAGGAGCAGGCAAAACCCATCAAGCCCTCAGCTAAATCCTCAACTCCATTGTTGGAGTTAGGCAATTAAGGCACATTCTTGGAGAAAGAAGTGGCATTTACATTTTCAGTTTTAATTTCCTGGCTGTTAGCAGCTACAGCAAGTCTTGTAAGATTTATCTAAAGTTCACATTCAATCTTTCATAGTAGCTGATAAGTTGGAGGGAAGGAAAAAGCCACCAGCAGCCTATTCTTATATCTTGTTGCCTGGATAAAAGCTAGCCGTGAAAGAGCCATGAATCATACACCGCGAATCTCTGAAGTTCTTTATAAAACATGCCATCTAACCAGAAGTGGCTGAGGGTGAAGGTTTCTTTATAAAAATCATTTTTTTTTCTTACATTGAGTGGAATCAAAGAACATGGTGATGAAACTGACGTTCTGGCTTGTTTGTGTCTACAAGTCTGTACGTCTGCTTGCACTGGCTAGAGGATTTTCCCCCTTTCTTTGAGTTGACATCAACTTGTATAGAGGAACATTCAGCAGATTCCAGCTGGTGACAGTTTGCTGCTGACTGGCCGCAGGAAGAATAATAATCATTAACTATGCATTTTTTTTTTCCTGGTCAGTGGCTCCTTTGCCAGACTCCTGTCTTGGCTGTCTTCCTCTATCAATCAGGTGAAAGCCAGGGCAGAACTGGGCACCAGGAAACCCAGAAAGGCTTGCCCTGCAGTGGCTGAAGAGTTGCAATTTAAAGCCCCAAAGAGAACAATGACAGAGCTATTTGTATTATTTGTCATGGAATGTAGAAGCAGTTGTGCTTGGTTAACTTAATGCCAGTCACCACTGGACTAGCAGCAGCAAGCTATAGGATTTGCTGTAGCCTGTCTGCATTTCTGTTACTTGTGTTTTGTCTCATGTAGGTCTTTTCTTACTTCCCTTTTTCTTTTACCTTCCTGAAACATTGGATGTGTGGAAAAGATAAAGGGCAAAATGAAAACAGAAAGGCAGATTGTCTACAAAGACACTTCTGCAAAGTTCCTACATTTTGACCTTTAGGACATGTGTACACTGTGTGTCTGAGCCTCAGCTAAACAGACTGACCTCCAATCATCTCGACTGTGGCAGGATGGGGATATTTGTGTAAAATAGACTCAACTTCATCAGACCCATGAAAGAACTGCCAAACTAAGTTTACTTTCACTGAAACCATATTGAAACCAGGACCTGAAGAATGAAAGACCTTGACATTATCCATTAATTCATTTCAGTGAGATATTACATTGCAATCAGAATCAGCATGGAATTGGAGTGGGGCTTTTGGTGGTATATTTAATTGAAGGGCTTAAATTAAAATGGACATTTTTGGTAAACATCATGTGGTCAAGATTCTAGTTTCATTAAAATATATCAAGCATATCCTGACAACTCATGTTAAACCTGCAACAAATTACTATTATATTTGGGCATTACAGTAACAAATTTTGTAACATGGTTGCCTCATAAGATGCCTTAAATATTAAGAAATTTTTAAAAAAGCACTCAATGTTGTTTCTGTCCTTAGCAATTATACTTTTGAAAAATTGCCTTTGAAATCCAGCCACTAAAAATAAAAACAGTCCCTGACAAATCTATAATTAAAATTTTTTATTTGCTGTTTAAGGAGGAAGGATGGTAAGGAAAACAGAGAGCTTATTGGTGACATCACAAACCACAAGGTGAGTTCATTCTTTGTTCAAATGACACTTGGCTGCTAGAAAGTTTTAGAGGGCTGTCCAGGAGAGGGTAAGTCAGGATGTTTCCAGTATGTGACTGTGGGGAAGGAATACCAAGGGAGTCACACAGCTTGCTTAATTTCCATGCACACTTAGCCCACAACGTCAAGGCTCGGCAGCTTCATCCTTCATGGCACCAAACCTTGATGTGAGGGACGCAAAGACATACTCATAAGAATGATGGGTTTGTCCTACCTTAAGGTTTAGGGGACTGGCTAAAAAAAGATGAAATAAAACAAGGAGACCTTGTACCTAAATAAAAGTGATTCTGTGTTAACTGCAAATTGTAACAACACATAATGTGTAAAGAGTTAGGGTTAAGGTTAGACACTACAGGGCATCAAGGTCACATATCCCAAACAAAATCAAACTGTTATAATGAGAACTGAATGGCTTCAATTTTTTGTAGAGAAAAGAATATGAAGGCACTGGTGCTTTCTATGGAGAGGGATCCATAAATATTTTGGCATGGTTGATTTTAGTCATAGGCTGCTGAAAGACAGGGATTGTGTTGGGACTTCTGGGTGTCCCATGTGAAGTTAAAGAAATCATCATTGAAGTCATATCAGTGAAAAACTCTGGAACTGTCTTGAGCCTACACTGGGGCTGCCCACTCAGTGTGGGGCATCAGTTTCATTATGGGGCTCAGAGATTCTTTTATTGGACCATTTGATTTACATCATGTAGATTAGGTGGAGTAAAAGCCGAATTGAATGTTTCAGCTTTGCCATTTTTAACAGATAACACCAGACTTGGTGAAGGAAGTACTTGCATTTTCTTTCAATTTTTAAAAAATGTAACATCAAGTGATGGTGTAAATGAAGTTTATTCACATTTGTCTGAAACCTTCCTCCCACCCTTATCGCCTTTGACCATTGCAAAATTGCTTTGTCCAAGGAGAGAGGAGAGGACAAATGAGTAAGATACTGCCAGCACCAGTTATTGCGGAAAAAAAACACTCTGATTCAGTTAATTTGTTGTGTTAATATCAAAGGCTGTGATTTCCAATTATTTACTCTTTTTTCTTTTTTCTTTTTTCTTTTTTATTTTTATTTTATTTTATTTTTTTTTTGGTTTTTCGAGGTAGGGTCTCACTCTAGCCCAGGCTGACCTGGAATTCACTCTAGTCTCAGGGTGGCCTCGAACTCACGGCAACCCTCCTACCTCTGCCTCCCGAGTGCTGGGATTAAAGGCATGTGCCAATTATCTACTCTTAAGAAGCAGTAAGTCAAGTAACTATATCAAGTCTAAAGTTAATGTCTGATGGTAAGAATCTGCAATTCAGAAAACAGGAACTCTAAAGAGGTGGCAATATCTGCTTAAGATCATCCTGCTAAGCAAATAACATGTCCAGTGGGGATGTTCAAACTGGGCTCTGCCTTGTCAGAGAACTTGAATAAAGGTAGGAGAGAGGGGACAGTGCAGATAGCCCAGCAATGGAAAATGTTCTACAAATCACAGACTTTTGTACTCTCAACTTACTAATGGTAGAAACATCCATGTAAGCGGGTCTCTCTGGGATTGAGACGCTCCTCATTTCAGGTGGAATTAATTAAAACAGGCATGCAGTTTGCAGAATTTCCTGCTTCCTCACTGAGAGGCTCCATGCACATAAACCAGAACTGCGTGAGCAGCTAAGCAAAGCTGAGCCAAAAATGACTCCATCACCTCTCTCTTTGCTTTCCCTTTATGTTGGAATGGAAGGATGGAATAATGAGCTTTTTAAACAGGCAGAGCTCTCAGGGGTTCCTGTATTATCGAAGACCTTTGACTACCTTTGAATCAGATTCAAATCAAAGTGCTTGTGGCCCCTAAAAATCATGATTATAATTTTCAAAGAACTTGCAAAACATCCAGAGGAAAATTGTGTCGGGCATACAGTGAGTGAGTGGCAGAATGTCTTGCGGCCAGAGGCTCAGTTATTGCTATGGTAGTATCAAAGCCCAGTAGGGAGCCAGGGAGACACCTTTGTGCTGTCTTGTCATGTTAGGAGTTTCTGGTTTCAGATGAAAAAGGAGAAAGGTCCCTTAAGAAAGCAAAGAATTTTGGGGAAAAATCCAAGTTTCCTTCCTGGAAAGCTAAGGGTTGTTTTCCTAGGGATGATGGACAATGGCATTTCAACGTTTCTAGTTTTTAATAGATAAAATGGAAGCAAATCACGGAAGGAAAAGAGAATATGTAAATAAGTAGAGCAAGGTAACATTCCAATAAGAGCTTTCTTATTTTTTTTTTCTCTCTCTCTTCCTTTCTTTTTTTGTGAAATCTTAAACCATATTTCTGGCTTGCATTTGGTAGGATTCCTGCTCTGGCTTTTATTAAAAACAGGCGTTATGTGGTCAGAACCCTCCATCTAAAGTGGAGCTTTAATAGGCAGGATTCTGACAGTCTCTCCCTCTCTCAGGTGACTCCCACCACAGGGATTTCCCTCCCAGCCTGCTCTGCTGGCCCTGAATCTTGAGAGCTCAGCACAAAACAAACAGCTTTTTTCTTGCTTGCTAAACTCTCATTTCTGTTTTATATTTGAGACTTTCTGCAAGGCCAGATCAAGTTAAGCCTGGTTCTAACTTGAGAGCATTCTAGAAATGTTGAGTAGTTCAACTGTTGTAGTCCAACTTTCCCAGTGTGGTCTTTTTAAACCCCGTGGCTTCCCTTTCTGGGCTTTGGGTCCTGACTTTGGCCATTTAGCATGGGTTGGTGTTTCTCGTAGCCCTCCCTTTCTGCATGCATGTGAGCTCGAAAATACCAAGGCCAGCCCCACCCAGCTTAACAAATCAGTTTAGCATTCAAAAGTTGATGTTTCTGAAGGGTACTGGCAAGCCAGCTCGTCCAAAACCAAGCAGCAGCACAGGCAAGTAAGCAGGCAAGACTTGCACATTCATTTGGGAGCACAGTGCCACTAAGTTGCTCTGGTTCCTTCTATAGCTACACAGACAGAAACAGTGTTTAAGGCTCCCTGTTGGACTCCCATCTTCCCCTCTCACATTCCCCTCTCCTTGGAGCCTTCATACCATCCTGGCACAATGACAGACACTTTCTCAATTTGAGGTTGTCTGAAACATTAAACTCAATTGTGCTTGTAGCCACATTCAATGCTGAAAGTCACCTTTTTGTTGTGGAAGGAAATTATCTTGAATATTGCAGAGCAGTGATTATCAAGTAGGGTGAGATTTTGCTCCCCTAAGAGACAGCAAAAATGTCTAAAAATATTTCAGGGTCTTGCCTGGGGAAAGGGGTACAATTCACATCTAGGCAAGGAAGTTGCTGTCTTATAATGCCCAGGATGGCAAGCATATCAATGAGTTAGCCAGGATCTGGGACAACTTGTGACTTCAAAATTCTGTTTCTCCTGCACACCTTTTGTCGTCTAGTTTAAGTTACCCTTCCTCTTTCCATTGTCCTCAACAGTCTGAAGATCAAAATCAAATGGAGGCACCACTGTCAGGTGAGGTGATTCACCCTCACTGGTAGGCAGAAGTCACTGTGCGGAATAGATATGGCCAGGTTTTCCTTCATGAAGCACATGGAATTCTAACTCTCTGTATTTAAAATAAAATGATGGGATAATTTTCTTTCCTTTATAAGTTTCTGCTTTTGAGGGGGTAAACCCCACCATACTACATCCTTTCAAAGTCTCTCGTTATATACATTACATTGACTATAAATGGATGAAGGTGAGAATATAGGCTCAACTCTAAATGTTTCAAATTTTGTTATTGATTAGTTTATGTTTGACAGTTAGACCTGAAAATTTACTTATTATTGTTAAAATTATTCAAATGACACATCTATCTCATACATAATCATTATGACTGCTAAAACTTGTGGAGAATTTAAAACAATTACAGAATAGTAAACTGGGTTTTACTTGGTTTATAATTTAAAGTTAGTGATATTGGGGTCATAGTGCAGAGGGCAGATAGATAAAATTCCTTGAGTAAGGGGTGTTCTAGAATTCCTTTGGTAGTGGAGAAGGAAAGGCCTTTGCACTTGAGACTCCCATGATCTACAGAGTACAAAGCTTGCCATAGCCCAGCCACAGCTCACTGGTTTCAAAGCCCTTGAACTCGATTCATTTTCTTTGTTCATATTTTGTTTGTGCCAGGTGGTAAGTGAAAGGTCTTAAGGATCACACAGGGTTTTAAGTGGTATAATTGCCTTAAGCACAACAATTTTTCTATGCTCTCTGTCCCACTGCCATTGTGATTTTATTCTTTAATCCAATGTCTGTTACACTATGAGAAGAGAACCAAAGAGCATCCCTACCAATTTCTGCTGTACACCTTACCTTGGAACACTGGGTGGGGCCCTTGTGGGCCTGGATGGAACTTGTGGAGGGGCTCCAAACGAGTCACTGCTGTTGGGAAAAGGAGGTAAGGGGCCTGGACGGAATGGGACTGGGGGAGCCCCTGAGTGGGGTCCTGGAGAGGGAATGGCAGGGGCTGGTCCTCGGCTAGATGTGGGTCTCGGGAGTGGAGCAGTTAGAGTCGGCCTCCTTTGGGTGGTGGGACTTGGAGGAGGTGACCTGAGGAAAAAGACAAATTAAAGTTGGCCCACTCTTACCTTTTGTCTGAATTAATCTTTACAAAAAAGGTTTGTAATTCCCTGAGTGCATTAAAATTATTTTATTTTATTTTACTTTTTGTTTTTCGAGGTAGGGTCTCACTCTATCCCAGGCTGACCAGGAATTCACTCTGTATTCTCAGGGTAGCCTCAAATTCACTATGATCCTCCTACCTCTGCCTCCCGAGTGCTGGGATTAAAGGCATGCATCACCACACCCAGCTAAAATTTTATTTCTTGACTGAATAACTCAGATACATTTACAAAAAGTTAAAAAGGGGCCAATGAGAAGCACTTTCCCTCCCCACCCTCTTTACTATGTAGAGACAGCCATCACCAGTTTCCAGTATTTCTTTTAAACTATATTCTTTCTAGAAGTATATATTCCCTCTTCATATATAAATAAAGTTTTTATATAATAGGCCATAATCTCTTTTTTAAAAGCTCTACACCAAGTTTATTATCTTTATATTTAGGGATTTACATTACCATTTTATTCTTTTTAATGACTATTAAAGTTCCATTATAAGGATACACTGTCTTGTTTCTAAAAGGATTTGGTGTAATATAACCCCATCAATCCATAACTTTGGGTCCATATCGGCTTGGGAAAGCATCGTAAGAAACTGGATAAGCCGAGGTGCAGGGGCCACTTCCCTACCTGCGGGAATGCTGGAGCCAGGAATCATCTACTGGAGGTGGGGCCGGGATGGACACTGTGGCCGTGTTGATATCACCAATGATCGCAAGGGCTTCTTTCAGGGCTTGGTACATTCGGAGCATCTCATCCCTGCGCTGAGCCTGTTCAGCAGATTCTTCCATCAGAGTGTTTTGGTCCTCTGAAGAATATAACTGTGCTAGGAGCTCAGAGTTAATGAAGTCTTTAACCTGTCAGACACCACAGAGAAATCAAAATGGGAATGAATTAATGCAGAATCTGTATGCAAAACTCATAAATGTCCACACTGAGAAAAGTGCTCTCTCTCTCTCTCTTTTCCACATCTTTCTCATCACCACACTGGTAGTGTAAGCAACAATTTTCCGTGTGTGTCTTCTGCTGTCAATACTGAAGGATAGTGAAGATAAATTGAAGAAATGCTAACACTTGTTACCAGCAGAACAGGGCTCCTCAGCTGTGTGAATGTCCACCATGATGTTTGAGACTGCTTAGCTTATACAAGAGGAATGGTACAATGAGATAAGCAGCAATGTTTTCAACAGAAAATGGTGATGTACAGAAACCTTTGTAGTTCAACAAATTTTGTGATCCTTGGCATTCCCAATTCTTTAGCCAGATTTTTACTAAAAGAATTGAAAATTTGAGGCTAGAGAGATGGCTTAGCGGTTAAGGTGTTTGCCTGCAAAGCCAAAGGATCCCGGTTAGACTCTCCAGGACCCACGTAAGCCAGATGCACAAGGGGGTGCATGCATCTGGAATTCGTTTGCAGTGGCTGGAGGCCCTGATGTGCCCATTCTTTCTCTCTGTGTTTCCTTCTCTCTCTCAAATAAATAAATAAAATATATTTAAAAAGAATTGAAAAATTGTTAAGATTTGAAGTTGTAAAGTTGTGCCAAAAGCAGAATTAATATATATAAGTGAATATTAAACACAAAGAGCTATGTATATACATATAACACTATATACATGCATAAAACTATGAAATTGATTTACAAACAAACTGAAAGAGAAGTATGCTGTTTTCTAGAAATTTAAAAGAAAAGCCAACTAACAGTAATAAAGACTTATGAGGTTTCATAGTTATAACAGATACATAAAACAAACTAAATTGTGAATAATATATGTGAGTCTTAGAGGTATAGCATTTTGTAGCAGGAAAGGAGAAGGTACCTATGTTGCATAGCACCGAATGAGAGGACTAACGACCATGTTTCATCAAATATAAAAAAGCATGAGCTGTTTTATGGAACACTAACGAAGAAAAGCCCCACAAATGAGCTATGATAAATTTTTAAGGAACCACTGAACATAAGATGCATCTTTATAGTGAATGTGAAAAATAGAATATGCGAATCAATGAAATATAGGTCCCAAGTACTTTTTTTTTCCAAGTACTTTTGCAAGTTATAAGATTTAATTCTTACCATGTCATGCTAAAAAATATATTATTAACATTTATAGATGCAGAAACAATTAAAATATTTATTTATTTATTTGAGAGAGAAACAAAGAGAGAGAGAGAGAGATTGAGAGAGAGGAAACAGGCACACTAGGACCTCCTGCCACTAAAAGCAAACTCCATAGGTATGTGTCACTCTTTTCATCTGGCTTTAGGTGGGTACTGGGAAATTGAACCCGGGACATAAGCTTTGCAAGCAGGTGACTTGAACTGCTGAGGTATCTCTACAGCCGTCAAATGTAGAAACACATTAAAAATGTTTAAGTAACTTGTGCAAGGCCAAGCAGCCTTAAATTAAATCTAAAATTTCCTGACTTGATGTCTCAGATTCACTCCAATTAACTACTATTCTACTAGTATTAAGTGCTTAAGCAAGGCAGTGTATGTTTGATCATTTTACCACCTTCATTGCCACTGTGGTAGCAATATAATCCAGGGCCTTGTGCATATTAAGCTCACTCTCTACCACTGAGCCACATCCTTAGCAAAAACATCATTGTTTTAGAGTGATAGAGCAAGTATGTTAATTAACTTAAACCTAGAAAAATAAACTGATTTTAGGCTTTAAGTTTTCTGTTACACACACACACACACACACACACACACACACACACAATCTTATCTAGATTCATAGATACTTGTTAGGGCAAAAGCATGTTTATTTGTTTTAAATTAAGAAGGATGACAGGATAACTTTGGGATGCTCAAGATATCTGGATTGAAGTTAAATTTGTAACTCAGAGATGACAAGAGTCTAAAACACATGGTTTCATTTTTAAAGGTATCAAAACATATAAACAATTCTAATAAGACAATCAGAGGCTGGAGAATCAGGTCAATGATTGAGAGAGATTGTATGAGGACTTGAGTTCCATCCCTAGCACTCACGTCAAAAGCCTGGAGTGACTGTGTATGCCTTTAACCCCAGTGCTGAGGGGTTGGAGAAAAGAGGACCACTGGGGCTTGCTCTCCAGCAAATCTAACTGACAAATGTAAGCATTAATTTCAGTGAGGTAAGTGGGAGAGCCATAGAGAGGATGCTTCATGTCCTATCTGATGCTCTCCTCGGGGCCCCACATGTGTGCACACAGGGTGCATACATATACTCACACATATGCACGTACTGTACCTGCACACACACCACATACTACACATACAGAGAGGAAGGAGAGTGAGAAAGAGGAAATCAGCCAAATCAGTCTTATTCTGGTAAAACAGCAAGAGTTCCCTATTCACATTTTGTAAACCAAGAGTGATTCAAATATGGAAGTAACAAAATATATGCTGTGTATTCAAGGAGCTGTCTTGTAGAAGGTTGTGGGATAGAAAAGTTGTGGAATGTCAATTTGGTTAGTAAACCTGAGACTGAATATGAAGCCTTGAATGTTAATGAAAAGTGTTTGAATTTTATCCACTTGGCAATATGACATTATTAAAACCTTTTTCATTCATGAAACTTTAATCATCATTAGAAAAATTAATTAGGCTGAGATTGGAAAGGAATTAGAAAGAGTACTAGCCGTTAAAAGGCTATTGTGGACTACTGATGAGATGCTGAGTCTCATTTATCAATGTTTCAGTAGAATAACAAAGATGCACATAGGAATGGTGTCGTGATGGAAAAATGAACTGGACTTGGTATTTTCTATTAGAGAATGCCAAGGAAGAAAGGAAAAATCAAAGGTATCTCTAACATTGACATTTAGGTGAGTGGGAAAATAGAAAATCAAATGGCAAAAAAAGAGTCACATTTACAGGAAAGGTAGTAAATTTGGCTTTAGGAATATTTCATTCCATTCCTTGAAGATTTATTCACTTCTAAACAAATGTCAATTGCCCAGGGAGGTATGGGCATTTGCACAGACCTTCCATTGCTCTGTGTGTGTGTGTGTGTGTGTGTGTGTGTGTGTGTGTGTGTACTTGGATATGTGGTGCAACTTAAGCTCAAAACCAGACAATTTTCCTGGCATCAATCATCAGTTGGGTTAAATGCCTTTGAAGCTTCCCATCTTGCAGGAGCATCACTTAGGAACTATTAAATACAATTCAAAAGATCCTTCCAAGAATAGATTTAACACATATATGAATTAAGAATCAAATGTGAAGCCACGAAACAAATAACAAAGGGTCATTTAGCATTCTGATCAAAGATCTGCCTTGGATTTACCACATTAAGATGTTGCACACTGAAGCTTACTACTCATAACTATGCCTACATTAGTAGTAGCCTAAAAGAATACTGTTATTAGTAAGTGAGAAAATAGCTACCTTGTTTTGGGGTTTGAAATGAGACAGGCCTGAGTTTGCATCCTAGCTTCGTAACCTTTGAAATTCAGCTTCCTCATATAAAAATTAGGAATAATGGCAGTAGTTGTCGAGCTGGGAAGATTAAGCAAAGAATGAACATGAGATGCCTAGCATATAGTTAGTGCTCTCTGAACTACAGCTATTATTTTGTAGGTAGGCCTGATGGGTATAAGTACAGAGGCAGGGGAACAATGGAGAGCTATTTCAGTAGTGTAGCTAGCAAGTTACATACTTAAATATGGAGCATAGATGAACATTTTATTTGTATTTAACTAAGCATTTAGATTCTCTGGCTAGCCTAGCTTTGTGATACTACAACTGGAGTTTGGAACAAAAATGGGGGTGGGTAGCTAGGTGGGAGAGGAGTTTATAGACACTGCAGGAACTTTCTTAGTTTGGGTGTCAGTGGTACAACTATTTAAATTTTATTTATTTACTTGAGAGAGAGAGAGAGACAGAGACAGAGAGAGAGAGAGAATGGGCACGCCAGGGCCTCCAGAGAATGGGCACGCCAGGGCCTCCAGCCATTGCAAATGAACACCAGATGCATGTGCCCCCTTGTGCATCTGGCTTACGTGGGTCCTGGAGAATCGAACCGGGATCCTTTGGCTTTGCAGGCAAACACCTTAACTGCTAAGCCATCTCTCCAGCCCAAGGCACAACTATTTAAATCAAGGACTCTATAAGACAGGGGCCAAATGGCTCCCTTTTATGTGATAGCATTTACAAAATATCTCACAGAACATACCAAACCAATTATACTTGGATGGGTGATTTGAAGCAATATTTATGCTTTTATTTATAACACCTTAGAACTTATACAACTTTGTGAGATGCACAAAAATCTTCACACACAATCTCATTTCAGCATCCACTCTCCAGGCTGGATAAATAGGCATTACTGCACCATGTCACACTGCTCAGGGTAAAGGAATGTGAGGTCATTAAAAACGGTCCACATACTTTCCTCTTTCTTGCTTTAACCCTTTTCTAGCACTCAGATGTCTGGAACTTAAACCTTTGTTTTGACTGAGACCATTTCAATGCCTTCTCAAAGAGAGTTTAGTTGCTTTGGAGACCATTTTACTGAAATCTCCTTTAGATGGGAGGGTCTGAGTGTAGAACCAGCTTATACACATCACACATATGTAAAAATTTCACTGAGAAGATTAATTTTGTTTAGTTTAGGGGATGGGGATTTGCTTGGTTAAAAATGTGACACTTTGGTCTCACAAGTCTCCCTCATTTACTTATACCTCCTTTCCTTTCCTTGGGGATTTAGTTCTGCCAATAACAAAGGAAGTTTTACTTCTTCAAAGAATGACCTCCATGGACTTGCAAAATGTAGGACAAAAGAAAGCAGATAGAAAAATACACATGCTATACGATTCCGAATGTCAGAGACAGGCAAAGGGAGTGTAGGAGTGTCCCTTTGGTGGGGACTGGTGATGGGAGGGCAGACAGAGTTCCTGGAATTTGGTGGGTCTTATCTTTTGCTGGAGCATGGTGCCACATTGTCTTTTTTAATATTTTATTTATTTATTTATTTGAGAGAGAGACAGAGGAAGAGGAAGAGAGAATGGGCATGCTAGGGCCTCTAGCCACTGCCAACGAACTTCAGACACGTGCACTCCCTTGTGCATCTGGCTTATGTGGGTCCTGGGGAATCAAACCGGGGTCCTTAGGCTTTGCAGGCAAACGCCTTAACCACTAAGCCATTTCCCCAGCCCCAAATAAATAAGATATTTTTTTTTGAGGTAGGGTCTCACTTTAGCCCAGGATGACCTGGGATTCACTATGTAGTCTCGGGGTGGCCTCAAACTCACAGTGATCCTCCTACCTCTGCCTCCCAAGTGCTGGGATTACATTCTTGACCTATGCAAACAGAATAAAGTTCTGGCATTAAAGATGTATTTTCCACTTAGCTAACCAGCATTGAAAAATAACAGTTTACTTCACACACCCTAAAGTTGTAGGAAGTTTTGTAATGAGGGGAAATTACTAATTTTCCACTAATTACTAATTAATTACTAATTTTCCCTGATGGGGCCCCAGGACAGTATACAGCACCCAATTCAATTGTGAAAGGCCACCATGTTTTATGTCTGATTTTTAAAGTAGGATTTACAGAAATTTTTATATCTATTTCATAGTCTTTGGGTTTATTTGAATATGAGAAACAATGCTTTAAAATTAGAAACATTATTTCTCATATTCCAATAAATGTTAGTTAGATCCTCAAGTAATATGAGCTTTCTGGAAAGATAACACTGTGGATAATTCTGTGTGGGGAGGCGCCCTACAGGTTGCAAGGGCTGGCTTAGAGTTTTCCTCACCCAGCCATGTGCATCGTGAGATGTCGAGCAGGATCAGACTGTAAGACCTGCAGTTCATTCCTGACTCAAGACACCACTGGCTGTGTGATCTTGGCGAAGTTACCTAACCTCCCTGTGCCTCAATTTCTTCATGTATAAGATCGGGAAAATAAAAAGTATCCATAGAATGGTTGTCCAAAGGGATCAAAGGGAAAATTATGTGCCACCTTGCCACATATGTTTTAGAAGAAAGCTTGAGACCTTAATTCTGTGATGAAGAACTGTTGGTGGGGTGAGCTACAGAGAGGAGGCCGTCAGCATGGGTTTGTTCAGGGGTGGGAGTATGTGTGTTAGCTTTAAAGTCCTCAGCAGAACCCTGCTGCTCTGACTTGTGGCCTATCCAGAGTGGGTGCCTGTCATAAACTTGCTTTCTTGGTGCCGCTGTTACCTGGTATGTTTAAGTAATGAAACAGCTGCTGCATTTCAATAGACAAAGGCTTACAGTATGTCTGAGGCCAGGCATTTACTGCCTGGCTTTAAACTCCTTAAACAATTCCATATGGAGACCTGAGTGGCAGAGCACTTAATGTAAACTTTCAAAAGAAACTGCCCACCAAATTCTGAACTTTATGAAAGCTGTCTGAAACATATTCTTTAGCAGAAGGCTGGGCATACCTTCCCATTTCAAAGAGAAGAGGCCATAGACCAATATATACATATATATGTGTGTGTGTGTGTGTATATACATATACATATATATATATATATATATATATATATATATAGAGAGAGAGAGAGAGAGAGAGAGAGAGAGACAGAGAGAGAGAGAGAGACAGAGAGAGAGAGAGACAGAGAGAGAGAGAGAGAATACCTGAAGGAATACCTTACTGTTGACAAAAATGGGTGGAACTAGGAGTTAGACTATGTGTTTCCAAATGTAGTTGTAATTGTTAATACCCTCATTTGAAGATCACTCCAAGTCAAATTTTAAGACTTCAGTAGTATCTGTATGTCACTGTGCTGGGCATTTGCTATGTCTGTTTTCTAGTGCTCAACAGGGCACATCTGGAACAAAAAAAAAAGACTAGGCATTGAGATGCCATTAGAGTGTGAGTACCTTGTTTTAAAAAGTTAGAGAATTATATACATAATGCGACACACACATATATATATACACACACATATATATATACACACACATATATATATACACACACATATATATATACACTGTGTATTATATATTCAAAATTGTATTTTTATGTATTTCACTTTTTCTCAAAGCAGCAAGAGAAACAGTCATCTAGACAAGTGAAACTCATTTCTGGTAGATAAAACCTCTTAAATTTCCAATAATGACCATGATCATTTCAAGAGAGTTCAGCTTTATCTGATGCCTCTTTGCCCTTTTCCATATTCCTATTAGTCTCTGCTTCAAGGTTTGACTTAGAAGAGCAGGTCTTAACTGAAATGTACTTTCCCATGACTCTTTGTGAGGTCTCTCTCAAAACAACTGGCAGAGCTTTACCTCCAAGAGTAATATTCTGTAGGTAGAGGGTTAGCCATTTCATTAAAATAAGCAAACACAGAAATGAGTAGTGAGGGAACTTACCCCCACACTTCTCTCTCTCTCTCTCTCTCTCTCTCTCTCTCTCTCTCTCTCTGTTTTTTTGTGTGTAGGAAGTGGGGGTAGAATGTTTTCCTTGAGAAGGTGAAAGTAGGGTAGATTTTCAATAGCATTTTTTTTCTCCCTTTTAACTAATTTGTGTCAAGCTACCTCTTACAGCCATAGACAGGAAGTATGATTTCCTGTGCTGATGATTTAATACAGTGCAGAGCAAAGCAGAGCTGGAACTGAAGGCGGTACTAATGACTCTCAGTAAAACAGTGGAAAGATAAATGATCCTTAATCAGGAAAATGTTTAAATAAGCAAGTGCCTGGATATACCACAGCAAAACAACCTGGATTCATTTAAGCAAAGTTAAGAGGGTAATTTTAAAGATACACAGAATATTTGTTTAGTACTTTAGGTTTCTCTAAATGGCTTGCAGCCACATTTATCATATACTGTGACAGTTCTGTGAGGTCCCTCCGGTTTCCCTCTGAAGTCTGCTCAGAGGGACTGAATGATTTGTTTCAGGTCACCCAGTAGACCAATCAGCCGAACACAATGATACAATTCATAGTTTCTACTTTTCCAGTTTATTGCTCACCTGCTGCTTTAACTTCAAAGCAGCCTTCTAACCTTACCTGAATACATAAAATGTACATGAAAATAGTTAAAAACAAGATTGGTCACCTGGGGTGACCAGTGCTGGAGCTTATTAAAATCAAGGAACACAAAATAGAAATCATAGACAGTGAACGGACTGTTGTACTCAGAGATTTTGAAAAAAATTCTGGGAATATGGATAAGGGTTACTTATGGTTCTTCAAAAGTTAACTATATTAATTTCTTATATTTTCTGCAATACCCCTACGTCTTCTGGGATGCATGCCTAAATGAGATGTACTTACTATGATCAGTATTGTACACGTAGAGGAGATAGTCACAGTAGGTAACTGACTCAGATTAAGTCAACAGTCCATAGTAGAACCAGGTTTAGAAGCCATGTTTCTCTTGAGTTCTAGTTTAGAGCTCTTTTCATGATTTTAGCATTTGATGTTGACTTGTTACAAGCAATGTTCATAATACACTAATTGTTTAACCAAAGATGGCCTAAGAAGATAGGTGGGAATAAAATTATTGGTGTGTCTCTTGTCCAGGTTCAGAATAGCCCACTTTTAAAATGCCTTATCAGAGCCTTATTATCTGAAAGATAATTTCTCTACAAAAACTGTATTATTTGCAATTTAAAAACTTAACTATGAAAAGAACCTAACCAGACTACATAGAGTATCATATTAAGATTTCTACAAATAACTAAAAATGGAGAGGTTCTATATAATACAAATACATGGATGGATATGATAATAGGATATTAAGAGATCTGTGGTTATAGCTTCCTTACCTTAGTAAAGCCAAGCTGAGCTGGGTACAGCGGCTCATGCCTATAATCGCAACAACTGGCAAGCTGAGGCAGGAGGAGTAGTATGAATTCAAGGCCAGCTTGGGCTATAGAATGAGACCCTTTCTCAAAAAACAAAACAAAACAGCCAAGCTGACTGACTTCATATCCGAGAAGATAAGATAAGAAGACCTTTCTCAGGTATAAATAGCATTTCATAGTTCATAGAAGATGAAAATAATCATAATAACATATAACATATATACATGAGTATAAGAAAAAAAATGTATGTTTTTCCTTTAATCTCAAAGTTTAGGAACCAGAGCATCTGATTTTTATTACTGGCTTTGTAATTCCAAGAACATGGAACTTTTGTACTCTATTATGAGAAAAATTGTACCCTTCTAGAAGAGTTAAAGGTTGAAGAGATGACTCAGTGGTTAAAGGTGCTTGCTTACAAAGCCTATTGGCCTGAGTTTGATTCCCAGTTTCCACATAAAGTCAGATGCTCAAAGTGGCACATGTGTCTGGAGTTCATTTGCAGTGGTAGGAGGCCCTGGTGTACCCATTTTCACCATTTCTGTCAGTGCCTTTCTCTCTCTCTCTCAAATAAATAAATAAAAAGATTAAAAAATAAAAAGATCTCATTAGGAACAGTTTAGTACTGCAGCTAGAAGTTGTTTTCTCTTCCATTAATCAGTCACTTAGCTATTTGTAAAGGGAAAAAAATATAAATCTGGGTAATATAGTTACCCAGAAAATATCACAGAGAATCAAAAAAGGTATTCAGTTTTCAAACCAATGAGTTGAAAGGAGATAGTCTAAAATCACTTACATTATTGATCATAAGGTGCATTATCGTTTTTGGAATTAGGTCTCGGATGCATTTGTTGATAATTGACATGTAGGAGTCTACAAGGTTGCGAATGGTCTCCACTTGCCTCTCCAATTGTGGGTCCATAGAAAAGTTTTCTGCTTGGCCATTCTCATCGTTTTCAGTCTAGTTGAAATGAAACAAAACATGGATTATCTCATATTCTTTCAGAACACCACCACCAACAAAAAAAAAAACTCAGACATCAGAATCAACTTCTGCTTAGCGTTGTTGGATGTACAGAAGTATATAGTAACATCTTTATCCTATCTTCCATCAATTCTATAAAAATATCAGAATCCTAAAGTTTTATTCTACTTTAGCTTGCCAAATTCTATCAAAAGCAAGTATTGTAATGCTGAATGAATGTTGCGATGAACAACCAAATAAACAGTGCACCTAACAACATACCTCTAGAGAACAATCTAATCTTAAGCCATTTGTAAGCTGTCCAGAGGACTGTGTCCAAACAGATGGTGCAGATGTGAACCTCTGGAAGGAGTCTCCAGGGAACCTATAGATCAGAAGTAACCTCGATGCTGTTCTGGCACTATTAGGTCTGCTCTGGATTGGATCAGCCCAGGTTTAAAACTCAATCTCCTAGGATTTTCCAGGAGCCCAAAATAAGAGATATAGAAGATAATTCATTCTTCCATGCACTTGTTGGAATTTTTTTATATAGAAATTCATGTCTGTCATCACTACTAAGGCCTGGCTCCATTGTGAAACACTGACCATTTTTCACTTCCAACTTGTTAGTCTTTGAAGAAATCAGAATCCTTTGATACACAAAGATCTTATTTGTGCACTAAGAGAGAAGCATCTGTTTTCTATACTATATGACTTGAGTTCATTAATTTTGGCTTATCTACCCAGAGACCGGACTAGAATGGCATCTTCAACATTAAGAGCTATCCTATTGGCTTGGCATTGAAATAAGGTTAGCACAAATGGTTTCTATTTCAAGTCAGGTTGAGCCATCGAAACCCCAAAACATGTTACAGAGATTGTTAGTGGTTCGGCTACTCTAGTATTTGGAAAGATTTAATTATGAGCGTAAGAAGGGGAAATAATTTATTGCTTCCAACATTGGCTCAAAATTCTTTTCTTTGGAAATGTACACACTTTGATCTGCCAGATTTTCAATCATCCACTCAGCTCTAGGAAAAAGCATTGTACTAAATAACTATATCTATAAATGATGTCTTTCCTTTGGATCAATATACAAATATGAAAGGCATATTTATAGGCTACAAGGTCATCCATAACAAAGAAATTTATAATCATCTATATATCATAAATATAGCTTTTTGCTCATTCATTCAAAAAAATAAAGCTATCAGTTGCCCATTATGAGACTAGGACTGTGTGCTTTGGGTTAACAGTGTAAAGGAATTTGGGGGGCATCTTACTGGTACAACGTCAAGGTAGAATGAAATATTCAAAATGTTACTTGTACTGTTCAATCTCTTTAAAAATGGTCTTGGTCACTGGAAGAATTAAGTTGTATAGTTCTTATTTTTGTTATGAGTTTGTGAATGGGTACTTAGAAGGTAAAAAAATTAGAGAATAAAACATTTACAATTTAAATCTCATGGAGAATTATAAACTATCTACATATATTTTATACCTCCATGTTATTTACAAGTAATTCTGGAGTAAATCTGTAAAAAAAAAAAGTAAATCTGGAGCCTCTTTTCCTGCCACTGTTTCCTACCTGTGAAGATCTTTAATCTATCAAACCAACTCCACCATGCAAGTTCCTGGTGTCCTTAAGACCCTCTATCACTTCTTCCTTGAACTTCATTCTTTCATGTGCTTTTATATTTTAACATGCACCTTGGCTCTAAGCTTCTCTCCTACTAGACTCGAGGTTCTTGTTTATCTCTCCCTTCTCAGAAGCCAGTATGGATTTTGGCATATTAGAGAAGGAGAAACAGGTTTGCCAAAGTCAGGGAAGCTTCCCCAGTGCACAAAAAGAGTTTTTATTATATTCATTTATTTACTTACTTAATTACTTTGAGACATAGTCTCAGTCTGTAGCTTGGGCTATCCTGAGCTCATTATATAGACCTGGCTTGTCTTGAACTCATGGAAATCCCTCTGCCTCAGCCTCCTGAGTGCTGGGATTACAGGCATGTTCCACCATGTGTTGTTTTTTGAAAAAAGGTTTTACTGTGTAACCTTGACAGGTCTAAAATTCACTAGGTAGACAAAGGCCTCAAAACAAGTTTTGTGAAGAAAATGTTTCCCATATAAAGCAATAAATTTCTCATAATGGTGACAGTATAATTCAGTTTGTTTCTGTATTCTTAAACATGCTTGAATTTTGCTATTGTATTTAGCAATAAAATGTGATGGTATCTCAGCATCAACCTACTCTGTCTCTCAGGAACATCTGTTCAATATCTATCTTGTTATGGAAACCACGCACATTACATGGAAAGCTGTGCAGCTGTGTTTAGGAGGTTGGCACTATCGTGATTGTCAGTCTACACAAGAACATGCTGAAGCTCTGAGAGCTGAAATTTGTGCTTGGAACAGAAAATGAGTATGACTTTAAGTGAATTTTTTCTTTAGGTGCAAAAAGAGAAGTATTAAACAATGAAATATTCTTACTACATCAAATCAATTTTGACACAAAATTATAAATGTAAAAAGAATTTCTATGTAAAAGATGTCAACTTCTGATTTTTAGAAGTAAATGACTGAGCTGAAAGAGAAAAGCAGAATCAATAGCATATATTAGATATATTTTCAAGAATATTAACTGCCAAGACAATCACTTTCACATAGAAATACTCAATTTCCCATTCCACACCACACTTACCATTTCGCCTTGATTCACCTTTTCTGCTTATCAAAACATTTTTATATTCTTAGAAATCAGAAACAACGATCAAAATATCTGAATTACTAAAGGACACTTCAAGATCTATGCATAGACAAGGCTTTTCTTAAAATGACTCCAATAGTTAAAGAAGTAAAACCAAGAATTGACAAATATTGCATGAAATTGAAATATTTATGCCACAGAAAAGGAACCAATTTAGTGAAGAGACAGCCTACAGAATGGGAGAAAATCCCATATGTCATATGACAGGAGATTAATATCTAGAATCTATAAAGAACTCAAACACTTAAACACCAATAAACTCAAAGCATATAGTCAATAAGTGAGCAAATGAAATGAGTAAACATTTCTAAAAGGATGACATACAGATGGATAATGGATCCTGGCAAATACTCAATGTCCTTAGTGATCAGAGAAACATAAGTCAAGACTATATAGGAATACTATCACACCCCTGGTAGGGTTGGCTCTCCTCATAAAAATAAACAACAGCAATTGCTATTGGAGGATGGTAGGGGAGACATTCCTACACTGCTCATGGGAATGTAAACTAGTTCAGTCACATTGGAAATCAGTATAGAGGTTCCTCAAAAACTTTAAAGTACTGCATGATCCAACTATACTACTCTGAGGACTATACTCAAAGAAATCTAAGTCAACATACAAGAGATACCAGCTTACCTGTTTATTATGGTGCTATAGTTATTGAATCAATCTAGGTATTCTTCAACAGATGAATGGATGAAAAAAATGCAGTGTATATGCATAATGGAGTTTTATTCAGCCATAAAAAGGAAATTATGTTATTTGCAGGAAAATGGATGGAATTATAAATCATCCTATTAAACAAAATAAACCAGATCCAGAAAGACAAATATCACTTGCCTTCTCTTATATGGAACCTAGGATTTTTACACACACATACACACACACACACACACACACACACACAGAGAGAGAGAGAGAGAGAGAGAGAGAGAGAGAGAGAATAAAAGGGGTCTCTTTGAGAAGAGGAAGAGAAGTTAGCAGGAGAGGGAACAAGAGAGGATAATGGGGAGGGAATATGGCCAAAGTACAAGATATACTTGAACAGAGATGCCATTATGAAATCTATTGCTTTGAACAACAGATTTATGCCAAGAAGTTAAGAGAATACCTTTAAAATTTTCACCATAAAACTTAGAGGCATTCCAAACTAACTAAAAGGACAATTTGAAATTCTCTTTAACTTTTGGAAATACTAGTAGACAAGTGGGTCAACTTGCACATTTTAACTCTTCTGGTAATTCAATGGACATGGTGGGGGAATAAAGTAATTCAGGATGTAAAGTTGATTTTTTTTTATTTTAGAAAGAATAATTACTCTTTTATATGTCTAAAATGAATGGGAAAGTGCATAGAGATGGACTTTTTCTCTTAATAGAGTCATTGTGGAGAGAAAATGCCCCTTTTCCCTTACCCTAAGTCCAACCAAATTCTCTTGCATGATTCTGTATGTATGCTGTATATGACTATGTATTTTTTCTTTGTTTAAATTATAGGATTGCAGTTGGATTCTTTGCAGTCAAAGCACTGAAGTGACAGCTGTTTATCATTATCCTCATCAAGGGAATGTAAAATAAAAATAGTAATTTTTCTCTGATCTTTGAGGCAAAAAAGAATGGTCTGCAAACATTTAACCTTTTATGTGCAGGTTCATTGATGCTGTTTACAAAATCTGAGTGATACTGTAGAAACAAATTTCTTCTGAAAAGTACAATGGACAGGCCTTCTTATACTTTTTTTCTGAATAACATTTAAGACATCTAATTAAATTTAAGCAATAAAAATAATCTTGTACATCAAAATGATTTATAAAAGCTGTATTTTTTAAAGAAAGTATTTGCACAGAATTTAAGAAGGAAGATGTTTAAAGTTTTAATTTAAAAGTTTTAAAGGCTACTACTTTACCAGGTAAGGGAATGAAAATATCAAATGAGAAATTATTTTCACTAAATCTTGAAACCGCCATTAGAGAAGCTCTGAAATTGGCTGAAGTGTCTATTTTTCAGGTCTTTAATTTTTCTCTTTTCCCTTGCCTTAGTAAGAAAAATTTTATGTCACAGGCTTATTTGAGGAACACTGGAACCAGCCAATATTCCTGGTGACTTCAACCTTTTAAAAGTAGAATGATAGAAATTAAATATATATATATATATATATATATATATATATATATATCCTGATAGCAATCTATACATAAAAATATTAATAGGCAATACTCAAGAGATCTAGACAAGTTATTTTCCCAGATAACTGACACTTGTCCTCTTTAAGTCACCTATTATGATTCTTCAGTACTAATCTAGCCCAACCCTGTTTAGCTCCTGAGATCAGACAAGATTGGTCACATTCAGGGTGGTATGGCCACACATTGATTATACAGTCCTCTACGACTTTAAACAAAGAACAAAAGTATTATCTGACTTTTTTTAGTGAATCCCATCATCGTTATGAAAACACTGTTGCCAGTGCCTTCTGACTTTTCCAGCCCCACATTATTGAAAATATTTTCCCTGAAGACTTTCCTTACTTCCAATCATTTACTTCTGAATTGGTGAGGCTGGCATGGTATACAACCATGATTATGCAAGATGATATGAGAACCGTGCTCCAGAGAGACTGGGAGGGTGGTCTCTGTGGTAGTCTGGCAATGGGAAAGTGTTTTAGACATCAACAAATATTTATTGTCTGTCATGGAACTGTGAAAGACACAAACTATAAAAGTACAGGCCTTGCTTGTACTTCTACCAGGGAGGACACAAAGACGATACAAAGGCATGCCAGTGAGTCCAAGAATGTGCGGAAGGAGCTCAGAGCCACAGAACATTTGGAAAGGACCTTAGAAGCTGTGTGGGATTTTAGAGACAAAGGTGGACAGAAAAAACATACTCATTATTTTCTCTCTTTTTGCAGTCAGGGGCTTAATAAATATTATGGTCATTTCCTTAGGAATTGGTATTTTGTTTCAGAGAGCTGACAGACTGCATTGGATAGCTAAGCTATTTATTCCACTAGGGAAATAGTGATGGTCTTTTGGAATCCTGGACTGAGTTCTTCATGTAGAGTCTTTTTCTCACTGTCAGGATAAATAACCATGTGCATCCTTCATTGCACTGGATGTTTGATAAGTTAAAGATCATTGCTGAAGGTATCTACAGATCTGAACTATGGCTGTCAAAATACTGGACAGTAAACTAGACACACATTTGCAAGAAATATCCACAAACAGGAGGAAACCCCAGCCTAATCTGGCTCAGGTTACCCAGTGGATAAACACCTATTTGACAGGCAGGAACAAATGGCTGACCTCTGCTATTTCATATTCATTCTTTTGCCTCTTTGGAGTTGCTTTACTTGCAATGTTACTTTTTCTTTTCTGCGTAACATCTTCTGTCTTTAAGGAGCATCACAATAAGCATAAATCTGTGTATGGTCAATGTGAGGTTAAACTGCACCAGAAAGCCTTTGTATTTTTAACGATGCTTGCTTACATGCTTAAAAACAAACAACAAAACAATACCAAAACCTTTAGAATTCTGATGAAGTTCTGTAACTTCTTTTCTTTTTCAACTCTCCCCATTCCACAACTTCTTGTGTGTATGTGCTTCTGTGTGGTACTTGCTTATGCCTAGTTATCTAATGATTAACTTAGAGGATGACAATAGTAATAGATACTAAACTTGGATGAATATGAGGGGAGGCCTTTGTTTTATACAGCTGAGTCTCATATAATTGAATTTTCATTTAACATGCATGAGCAATTGCTTTTATCTATAACTATAAATTAATGTGGACATGAGGATTTTTAGAAAAGCCTGAAAATCTTATATAACCTATCCTGCAGTCCTCCTTAAACATCATTCTAGCCTAGCTTTTAACACGTCTAATGTCCTCTATTGTTTTATATAGCAAATAAGCTCATGAATGTGAAGAAGCTCTATATGAAGTATTTTAATCCTAAGATAGAATATTGCTATTTAACCAATCTTACTGACACTTCTTTTTAAAAATTATAACTATGATTCTGGGGAAATGTCAATCTTCATATAAAGATTTTGTGTGCCGTGAAGTAACAACCTTTCAAAAATAATAAATAGCTAAGGAAAAATAATTTACATGGTTTCTTTTATTTATTTTTTAATTTTATTTTCATTTATTAGAGAGAGAGGGGGGAGAGAATGGACATGCCAGGGCCTCTAGCCACTGCAAATGAATTCCAGACACATGTGCCACCAAGCATTTGATTTACATGGGTCCTGGGGAATCAAACCTGGGTCCTTAGGCTTCACAGGCAAGTGCCTTAACCATTAAGCTATCTCTCCAGCCCTACATGATTTATTTTAAAATAATAACTGTCAGCATCATCATTTTTGGTTTTAGATAATATTAGCAGTTTTGAAAGTGTCCAGATTATTCTTAAAGCATTGGCTATTGAAGAAATATTCATTTGCTTAAAATTTAACATTATAATGAAAATCCTTTTCCTTGAAAGAAAGGAAATTAGAAGCAAATGATACTTGTTTCTTTAACTTTTTCAGTGTAAAATAATTCAAAACAAAACATTTCTTTGGAATAGAAAAGCAAGAACTAAATATTTCCCAAGATAAAATTCTTTAGTGAATGAGTATAGATAAAATATAAATGAACAAAAACAGTATGTGACAGTAATACTTATGTGTAAAGAGGGCCACAGGAAGGTGGTTAAATGATACCCTGGGTGTTTCCTGTATTGGACAAGATTGACTCTTACAGTAATGGACTTGAATAATGAATGAATAAGTAGAAGGCCCTTTATAATGTAGACAGGCCTCTGAAAGCCTGAATTGAACAAAACATTAGCCTATCCTGGACAAGAGAGAATTCTCTAGCATACTTCCTTCTGTTTCTATCAGCAATAATGACCTCGTCTCTTCCAACAGGCTGTTTTAGATGTGAAGGAAATACCAGATAACTTGAGTCTCCAGGTGCCTTTGCCTGTTGGAGATTTTAGACACATTAGGCTCCATAATCCCAGGAGCCAATTAATTCCTTGTAACAGATCCTTTTTCTACATAGATGTCATGTTATTGGCTGATTTCTCTAGAGAGCCCTTACTAATACACAGTTCTACCATAGATTAGAAACAGAATGAGATTTATTATTGCATCTTATGCAATTTGCTTCTGCTTTAAGAAAATACCAGAAACTGGATGACTTGTAAGAAAGAGAATTTACTTTTCCCTTCTGGAGGTGGAATTAGTCCAAGATAGCAGGCCTGCATGCATCTGTCTTGTGAAGACCCTTTTGCTTCTTCATAACATGAAGATATGAAAATATTTTATATATCCATGCTGCTCTCTCTGTCTGAATATTTTCTTTAAACTACACATTTATCCTTTACAGTTTACTGTGAATGTCACTTTATTTTCAATACTACAGTTAGAATGCAACATACTCCTTTTTTGTACCTGAATATTCTTCTATAAAAACTATTTTAGTTATTTATTTATGAAAAGGAGAAGGGGAGAGAGAGAGAGAGAGAGAGAGAGAGTCACACCACCTTGGCCTCTTGCCACAGCAAATGTACTCCAGATGCATGCATCATTCTATGCATTCGACTTTATGTGGGTACTAGGGAATCAAACTTGGACCTTTAGGTTTTGCAAGCAAATACCTAAACCACTGAGCCATCCTCTAGCCCTGTATCTGAATATTCTGTTTGGTCTTCTCATTCTTTATCTTATGTCACAGTTAAGTATGTAATTATCCTTTTTTTTTTTCACAAAAATAAGCTTCCTGAAGGCAGGAATTACAGTGTTTGATGAAAAATCCATACATAATTTCAACAAAAGGGCAATGGGACTAAAATAAACAGACAAAAATGTGCAGCTAATACTTAAGGGATGCCATTATTACATTGGTACATTCTTTTACTATTACTAGATATATTAAAGAATGGGTTACATTTTTTTAAATTCCTTCAATAAACTTAGTAGACCAATGTCTTTTCACTATAAGGAAACATTCTACATTGAAAGTTATTGTAAGAAAAATATCTAACTAAAAGCCTGCAATTATCAAAGTAGATGTCATCCCTGTTTTACAGATAAAGTATGAATCTCGATGAAGGCAAATCATTTGCATAATATCAGTTAATAAATGGTAGAGCAAGGATCCTCTATAGGTATTTTGATTCTAGTATATATACATTAAAATAGTACATTATATTACCTTTCCTCTATTTTTGGCCAGGATGAGATGGATATCTCATAATCAAAAGTGATATCTAAATACTGTGACATAAAGCATGTCTTTCCAAATGCTACTGGGATAATGAAAACTTATCTCATGAAAAAATGCTTCATGGCAAGGGTGCTGTTTTCCTGATGAACCGGATACCAGCACAAGGGGGAAGGAGATCAGCACAGAGAAAAATCAACTCCTACCAAATCAGAGAGCCAGAGCCTCAGAGGCCCCCAACACCTCATCACTGAAGCAGACCCAACATGGCTCAGGGAAATTTTGCGGAAGAGGGGGCGGAAAGAATGTCAGAGCCACATGTTGGGTCATGATATGCAGAGACATTTAGCTTACCCATAACTGTGGGCTAACTCCACAATGCATGACCCGTATACCTCAACAAGGAGGGGCCAAGGGGAGGGGGTAGGTCACGGATGAGCCTAATAATGGTACCAAACTGACTGTAAAAAAAAAAATAATAAAAAAATGAAAGAAAAAAAATAAAAATAATGCTTCATGGTGTTGGTCACAATGAAGGTGGTTTTACATTCAAAATGATTCACAAGTAACATGAAAAGCCAAGATAGTATTTCTTTAAAAATTAGCAATCCCATAGTAATGGTCTTGAATGACAGTTACTTAGATGAAATTCCAAAGTGCTCAGAAGACTAATTATAAATATGCTCAAATAATTCAAAATGGAAAAAAAATCTGAATGAATTCCAAAAGAACACAAACAAACAGCTAAATGGAATAAGAAAGTTAATTCAGGGCTGGAGAGATGGCTTAGCAGTTAAGCGCTTGCCTGTGAAGGCTAAGGACTCCGGTTCGAGGCTCGATTCCCCAGGACCCACGTTAGCCAGATGCACAAGGGGGCGCATGCGTCTGGAGTTCGTTTGCAGTGGCTGGAAGCCCTGGCGTGCCCATTCTCTCTCTCTATCTGCCTCTTTCTCTCTCTCTCTCTCTCTCTCTGTCACTCTCAAATAATAAAATAAATAAAAAATGAACCAAAAAATATTAAAAAAAAGAAAGTTAATTCAGGTTACAAAGGTGAAATTCATTAAAGATAGAAATACTGAAGAAAAATGTAAATAAAATAAATTAAAAAGATGAGTGTAAAGCTTTGATAATAGCAAAGATCATGTGGAGGGCAAAATATCAGGGCTTGAAGGTAATATAGAAGAATACATCATTTTATCAAGGACAATGGTACATTTAAAAAGAACATATGACCAGGATATGCAATGTATTTGGGATACCTTGAAAAACAAAATCTTTTAATTATCAGCATGGTAGAAGAAGAAGCAGGAGAAGGAAAAGAAGGATTCCATTCCAAAAATCATAGAAATGATTTTCAATAAAATCATAGAATAAAATATCCCAAACATAGAGAAAATGGTGCCCATCCAGGAAGAAAAGGAATAAAGAACATAAAGAGATATACTAGATATAAAGTTATACTAGTAGATATAAAGTTAGAGATTAACCCTATCACAGTAATAACAGGTGACATCAATATCCCACTGTTCATAGTTAGAACAGTAAATGTACCAGAAAAAGAAAGTGTATAGAAAGCAGCATGATAAAAAGAGTGAGTTACTAAAGGAAGACTCATCAGAATAATAGCTGAGTTTTCAGTGGAAACTTTAAAATCCAGAAAGGCTTGGAATGAGACATTTAAGCTCTGAAAGACCACAGCTGGTAAATCAAACTACTATACCCAGTAAAACTGTCATAATTGAAGGGAAAAGAAAAAAATTTTCATGATTAAAACAGGCCAAAAGAATTTATGACCATTAAGATAGCTCTACAGAGGATAATAGTAAGAATACTTCAGCCTGAAGAATAGGAAACAGACATTCAAAAGACTATAGAGGTGCAAGATAAAAATAAACATAGGAAAGTGGTTAAGCAAATGAGGACGAAGAAAACAAACACTACAAAACCAACAGAATGTCAGGAATACACAACTTCCAATAGTATCTCTTGTAGTAGTTTGAATGGATAATACCCAATATATTCAGGCTTTTATTAAAGTTTGTAATTTAGATCTGAACACAGCTGGCTAGAGGAGGTGTCACTGGGTGGATCCTAGGTTCTATCCCTAAGGCGTGGAGGTAGATTTGGAATTCCAGTCGAAAGATACGCACAGTGCCTATGCTTTTCCTGGAATTCCTAAGTGTGCTGTGTGATGTGGCTTTGGGGTTTTGACTTGTACCTCTGTTCTCTCTCTCTCTTTCTCTCTCTCTCTCCTTGAGCCTGTGAATGTGGGCCAGCTTTTTCTGCCATTATGGAGCTTCCCCTGGATCTGTAAGCTTCAATAAATATCCCTTCCTCCATAACTGTGCCTGGTCATCCCAGTTACTGAGGCTGACTACTACATCTCTGAATAACAATGGCCTCAATTCCCCAATCAAAAGAAACAGACTAGCAGATTGAATCAGAAAATAGGATCCTTCTTTTTGCTACCTTGAAGAAACACACCTCAACATCAAAGATATATACTACTTTAGGAAGAAAGGACGGGAAAAGGTATTTCTAAGCACATGGAACTAGGAAAAGCTGACATTGATAGGCTAATATCTAAATAAAATGGATTTCAAACAAAAATAGTGTAAAGAGATAAAGAAGGTCAGTTTAAACTGATTCAAAGAATAATCCACTAAGAGGACACTATAATTTTAAGCATATATGCATCCAATACAGGTGCACCAAATTTTATAAAATTAATACTACTAGATATAAAGTTATAGAATAACTCCATCACAGTAATAGTGGGTGACATGAATATGCTACTGTCATCAAAATACAGGTCATCTGGACAAAAAATAGAGAATTAGACTTAAATGACATTATAGATGAAATGGACTTAATATACATTTATCTAGGACTCAACTAAAATACTACAGGACATACATTCTTCTCAGAAGCTCATGGAATTTCTCTAAAATAGATCACATATTAAGACACAAAGCAAGTTACAACAAATATAAGGAAATTGAAATAATTTATTATGTTCTATCTGACCATAATGGAATAAGGCTAGAAACCAACAGCAAGAGAAACTATACAATATGCACAAACTCATGGAGATCAAACATCATTAATGATTGATGATGGGTATTGAAGAAATCAAGAAGGAAAGAAACGAAATATTAGAAATGAGTGAAAATGAAAACACAACATACTAAATCTTATGGGATACAATGAATGCAACCCAAGGGGCAAGCTTATAGCTCTAAATACTTACATTAAAAACTCAAAGGGAGGCCGGGCATGGTGGTGCACACCTTTATTAATCCCAGCACTGAGGAGGCAGAGGTAGGAGGATTGCTGTGAGTTCAAGGCTACCCTGAGACTACATAGTGAATTCCAGGTCAGCCTGAGCTAGAGTGAGACTCTACCTCAAAAAAACCTAAATAAATAAATAAATCAAAGGGATCTAAAATAAATAATTTGTACCTTAAAACTTTGGAGAAACAAGAACAAAGTAAACTTAAAAGCAGCAAACTGGAAGAATAATTAATAGCATGGCAAAAATTATTGATATAGAAACAAGAAAGGAAATTGATGAAACAAAGATTTGGTTCATTGAAAATATAAAGAGGAATGGCAAACCTTATCCAAATTAACTGAAAGATAGAGAAGACCCAAGTTAATAGGATTAGAAATAAATTGGGACATATTAGAACAGATACCAATGAAATGATGAAAAGCATGAGGACATATTTCTTAAAACCTGTATTCCACTGAATTTGAAAATCTAAAAGGAATGTGTAAATTACTAGATATATATGGCTTACCAAAGGTACATCAAGACAAGGTAGATAATTTAAATAGATCTATAGAAAGCAACAAGACTGAATCACTAAAGGGAAAAAAAAATATCTTCCAGATACAAATCATCCAGGTCCAGATAATTCATGGCAAAATTGTACCAGCCCTTTAAAGGAATGTTAAAAATAAATACTCCTCAAATTATTCTATAAAATAGAAAAGGAAGGAAAGCTTCCAAACTCTTTATATAAAGCCAGCATTGTGCTGATATTAAAACCAGAGAGAGGCATACACACAAAAAAACTACAGACCTGATGAATAAAGATGTGAAAAATTCTTAATAAAATGCTTGCCAACTAAATTCCAGAGCACATCAAAAAGATCACCCACCATGATCAAGTTGGCTTCATTCCAGAGATGCAGGGGTGGTTCAACATATGTAAATCAATAAATGTAACGCAGAAAAAGCAGACTGGAACTATGCTAGAAGCTTCATCCCTGCATAGTGCCAAAGGGTGCACTGCAGGCTTCTGAGGGAGAAAATTCATCAACGCTCATTGCTGTGGGATCTGTGTGCTACAACAGTGACCTGCCAGGCAAGAAATGTGTACTGATGCAATCATAACCTAATTATTTTGAAGGTAACCCAGCACTTTCTTATTGGATTTTAGGTCCAAGGAGGAAAGCTACTACTATTGTTTTACTAAATGGACACGTCAAACTGCCTTCTTAAATATTTGTTTATATCCATAGACTATCACTATTCTCAGCTGTAGTTAGAGAAACTTCTTTTTACAGTGGGCAAAGATTAATATAGGGACTCATAACTGGTCAGAGCACTGAGAACAAGTTACTGTTGAATGCTCAGAGCTATATGGGACATCTAAATCACCCCTCTGGGGCTCAGGGGTATTACCAAAGACAGCGTAGAAAAATTTCAGAACTGGAGCATGGAGAGGAGTGCTGTGAAATGCTAATGTCTGTATATGACATGGTCATTGCAATTATGAACAAACAGTAGCTATAGTCACTTACACAAAACTGAGCCCATCAAGACTTTATGGATGGAGGCAGAGCTCAAGAGAATCCATTCTTTCCTGAGGATCTATTGGTAGTAAATGGTTGCTGGGGAGGGGAGCCATTTTCTTCAGTGGTGTAAACACTGGTAAGTTGTGCATACTCCAGTGCACAACATCGTACCCATGCTCTTTCTAGCAACCCTAACTAAACTCAGTGGGCTGCAATAAAAGAGGTTATTTAGCTGTGCCTATAAGAGGAAGGTTATAGTACCATCTTGTATATTTTATAAAACAGGGCAGGTGAGATATAATCACATCAGATAATGTAAAAGCACTTACCGTAATGTCTGCATATAGTAAGTGTGGAAAAGCTTTAAGAGCTTTTTGCTATTCGAGATAAATGATGTGCATTGCCTAAGTGACAACTTAGAACTTACAAAACTCATAATCATGAGCTTGGGTTTAAAAAAGTAGACCTCTAAAGGACTCACATTTATCCATGGGAAAGGTCCCAAACATTCTGAAGCTCTGGGGACCCAAATCTCTGATAGCTCCTGTGCTCACTGGTGGGAATTAAAGAAGGCCTTTGGACTACACCTGTGAGTGCAAAAAGTCCTGTTTACCCTGCATCTGTCTTACTCATGTTCTGCAGCTCCATTATTTGTTTACTAGTGACCCAAACCTGGCATCATCTATAGGAAAAAGGGAATGTGTCTTTGTTGTTCCAAAGCCTTAGGTATAGAGCTGCTAGAGAAAAATGTCCTGGCATCACCCATGTTTGTCCCTAGAAGCCATGTTTGTCTCCTATCTATGTCCTGCAGCTCCAGAACACCAAAGACCAAAGCTACAAGTCCTGGTAGCAAGTTTATATGAGTCTATGTCATACATTCTCATTAACCAAATACTTGTACCACAAATCCTAATATGTACATGACTTAGGGAACCAAGAAAAGTTGCTTTCACAGCTTGTGGACCTCGGAACACATATGTTGATGCCCAAAGTCATGGCTTTTCTTGCACTTAACCCTTAAACTCTAGAGAAGGTGTTATCTGGGCTCCATAACTAAAGACAAGCCCAAGCATCGATTGAAGTTATTCCACATAACATAGGGAAGGTCCCCTTTGTATTCCACAGCCTTGAATCTTCAGTTACCAGTGCAATGATCCCAGCACCCATGCTCATACCATGGCACTTAGAGAAGTCCATGGGGACCCAGAACTGTGACTGCTGGTGCCACAGGTGCAATCATTCTCCACATTCATTTTTTTAAAATTTTTTGTTTTTTATTTATTTATTTGAGAGCGACAGACAGAGAGAGAAAGAGGCAGATAGATAGATAGAGAATGGGCACACCAGGGCCTCTAGCCACTGCAAAGGACCTCCAGAAGCATGCGCCCCTTGTGCATCTGGCTGACGTGGGTCCTGGGGAATTGAGCCTCAAACCGGGATCCTTAGGCTTGACAGGCAAGCGCTTAACCGCTAAGCCATCTCTCCAGCCCTCCACATTCATTTTAAGAGGCATGGTGAGAGTCTTCTTCAAATCCTGTGGTTTCAGGTGTCACAACCCTTGGCATCATCTGTACTTGGACTAAGGGACCTGGGAACTATTCTCTCCATGTATTGTAGCATTGAGAATGTGGCTGCCACTGTTATATGCTTTAGTGCCATCGGTGCTTGACTGTGGAGCCTCCGGACATGCACCTTTGGAAGTACATATCCATTTCAAAGTCACACAATGACCTTCATGAACTGCTGGACATTATAAATTTATTTACTATAGGAATTCAAATAAAATCTGCTTTACATAATAGGAAAAGATTAAAACTTCAGTGAATGATAGGGTGGCTAGAACTGATTGCTTCTGAGAATTTATCCAGAGAATTTGTAATTCAAAGTATAATTCAAAGTTGCATCTGCTTCTTTTAGCTTTGAATTTCCAGTTTGTCAAGGAATATATGGAGATTTGCTATTCAAGAGAAAAAATAGTTTTATCTGTAATATTTCTTGGAGGCAGACCAAATAAACCAGCAATATTTAAAGCCTTCATAAACCATATCTCAGTGATCCTCAAAATTATCTTTTGAAACAGAAGCACAGGAAGGAATAAATGATGGGGTATAAAATTAGACCAATCGACTTACTACACCCTAACAAAAATCCAGTTAATTTCCAGTTAATTACTGCATGCTTTGATTTTCTGTCAAGTAGCATAATATCACTCCATGCTGTCATAACTACCCAAACAGAGTTGCCGTGTGGATTAAAGAAAGTACTTATGTAGAAACGTAGAAAAGTATGTAACACAAAATAATCAACATATCAATCAATAAATCATTATCCTCTCTTTTTTAGGAAGAAGAAATGAAAGTACAAGGGGAGGATGTGCCTGAGGTGATAAAGATATGACTCAAAGAGCACTCTGATCTGGTTTCCCTTGTTTACATTTTAGACCCTTTCTAAGCTATCTCACTGGTTTTATTCATTAGCAAGAACTAAATAAAACTAAGCAATCAAGGGAAGTTAAGTACAAAGTGATATGATTTCATTTTTTTGAGGGTTTTTTTTGAGGCAAACCCCAGACAATGATATGTTTACCTATAGATATTGTTATACATATTCTAAAATGATAAGAAACCCTATAAACATAACTAGGATACTATTGTTAAATCAAAAATGCTGATTGTGACTTCAACATCATCATAGATTCAATGTTTTCAAGTTTCTGTGATTGCAGTGAAAACCAAATTAGCAATACAATGTGATTGGTAGATATGGCTTTTAGTTCTATTATAATCTGCAGACTTCTCCATCTCTTTGATCTTGTAGTTTGTTGTTAAAAAATAAAAAAGATGCCAGGTGTGGTAGTGCATGCCTTTAATCCCAGCACTTGGAAAACAGAGGTTGGAGGACTGCCATATGTTGGAGGCCACCCTGAGACTACATAGTGAAGTCCAGGTCAGCCTAGGTTAGAGTGAGACCCTACCTTGAAAAACAATAATAATAATAATAATAATAATAATAAAAACAAAAAATAAAAAAGATGATTTGTCTTGCCCTCCAGTGGGATCTGGCTTATTGTGTCCCCTAGATATTATTTAATGTACTTTTCCATCTCTTGTATTTGGCATGACACATAGACTAATGTTGTAGAGTGGGAAATAATCTCCTTAGAGACAGTAAAAATATTTTCCTGTTGTACTTATAGAGTGTATCTTGGTACAGATGAGTTTATTGAACATTAGATAATTCTTACAGTCATCAAATGCTATACATTAAACATTTAAAATGCAACAGGAAAGACACTAGGTCCCAGGGGGGCTAAAGAGGGAGAACATAGAACAGTTTGTTCTCCCCAAAAGTTTACCATCTGTCTTGGGAGGAGCTGATTAATAGGCAAGAAGCAACATATCATAAGGATAGGGGGTAATGAATGCCAAGTGCTATGGAAATGCCTTTTTGTGTAATTGGGATTCTAATAGAGAAGAAATTTTGGCTTCAGGAAAATAGACAAGGCAGACCTTGAAGTGAAATCATACCTCAAAAAAGAGATGGGCATGGTTACAAAATAACACCACCAAAACCAAAAATCAAATAGAACTCTTAAAACCCTTTCTAGAACCCCTAAAAAACTATGGCTTCTAACCCAAACTATTGTACCCAGTGAAAGTATCCCTCATAATAGATGGTGAAAGGAAAACTGTCCATGAAATACAGTCAGCTCTATGATTATATGAACACAAAGACAAACCTACAAAGTACTTCAGGGAATAATCCACACAAGAGCCAAACAACCAACCTTAAGAGTCTACAAGAAGATGATCAAAATAACCAAAACTAGAGCAGGCTCAAAAAAAGTGCAGAGCCTAAGAAAGCACCAAACCCCCATAAAGCACCCCATCATAGCAGGGATTAAATGGAACCTCACAGTAATAATCTTAAATATTAACAGTCTTAACTCACCCATCAGAAGACAAAAGTTAACAGGGTGGATCAGAAAAAATGGACTCTTCTATATGCTTTCTTCAAGAAACTCACCTCACCACTGAAGACAGACAAGTCCTCAGGGTGGAAGGATGGAAACTGATAGTCCAAGAAAATGGAAATAAGAAACAAGGAGGGTTTGATATATTACTATCTGATCAAATAGAGTGCAAATAAGAAGTATTCAAAAAGGACAAAGAAGACCACTTCTTACTCATCAAGGGAACGATCCAACATAAGGATATCACAATCATAAATCTATATGTACCAAACACAGGTGCACTACAGTTTATAAAATAAAACCTACTTGACAACAAAACAGCAATAAACACCATTATAGTTTGAGACTTCAATACTCCACTATCATCAATAGACAGATCATCCAAGCATAAAATAAATAGGGAAATAATGGTGCTCAAAAACACCATAGATCAACTAGACCTAATGGACATCGATAGAATATCCCATTCCAGTTCTATAGAATACACATTCTTCTCAGCAGCTCATGGAACCTTCTCCAAAATAGATCATATATTAGGCCATAAAGCATGCCTCTATAAATTCAGGAAAATTAATGCAACTTCCTGCATCATATCAATCAGATCAATGCTTTAAAGCTTATAAATTAACAACAAGAGAAACTTCAGGAGTTCCACCAGCTCCTGGAATCTAAACAACATACTTTTAAAGAATGAATGGGTTGTGAAAGAAATTATATTTCTAGAATTAAATGATAATGAAAACACAACTTACCAAAACTTATGAGACATAAAACAGGGAACCTTAAGGGGAAAATTCATATGACTAAATATCTTCATAACAAAGCAGAGAGATCCCAAATTAATAACCTAACCACCCACCTAAAGGCATTGGAAAAACAGGAACAATACAACCCAAAGAGCTCCATATGGAAAGAAATAATCAAGATCAGAGCATAAATTAGTGAATTGGAAACAAAAAGATTAAGAAAACTGATGAAATGTAGAGCTGGTTCTTTGAAAACATAAAAAAAAATTGACAAACCCTTGGCCAATTTGATCAAATGCAAAAAAAGAGAAGTCTCAAATTAACCAAATCAGAAATGAAAAGAGATAGGTCACAACAGACATCAATGAAGTTGGAAGAATCATCAGGACATACTTTCAAAACTACTACTTCACAAAATTGGATAATCTGGAAGAAATGAATTCCTAGACACATAGCACCTACCAAAACTAAACTCAGAGCAGAATAATATCCTAAACAAACCTATAACATTCTTATATTTTTCATATCTTTCTGTTCTATACCTTCTACCAAGCACACAAGTCCATTACTTTTAAATTCAACCTTGTTCAAACTCCCTGGGAATTGGCAGAAGAATAGAGCCAGCATTTATATCAGTAGCACTGTCCCAACAAAATTCTGTGCTGTGACTTCTTCCCATTTGTAAGTTCGTAAGTCAATCCTTCACAGTCCACAATTCCCTCTGCATTTAGAATTTTTAAACAATTACCAGAATAGCCCACAAAGTTTGGCTTACCACACTGTGAGGCTTCTCCAGTCCCAAGGACCAAGTCCTTTCACATTCCTCTAGTACATAAGTTTCAAAAGACCAAAATCTACATGGTCAGGTTCATCACAGCAAAGACCATACTCTCCCCACTCTTAATACCTATTTACTGTTCCAGTCAGCTTTATGTTGCTTGACAGTCCAAAAAAGAAAAGGGAATCAGCCTGCCACCCCCACCCCCTGAAAAAAAAAAGAAAAGTCCAGGACTGGATGGCTTCTCAGCTGAATTGTATCAGACCTTCACTGAAGAACTGAAACCAATTTTTCTCAAACTGTTTCACATAATTGAAGAACACAGAATCCTCCACAACTTCCTTTATGAAACTAGCATCATCCTAATACCAAAACCAGACAGAGATACAACAAGGAAAGAAAACTATAGGCCTATATCCCTGATGAGCTTAGATGCAAAGGTCCTGAAAAAAAAAAAAAACTGGCAGCCAAATTCAACAACACTTAAAAAGTAGTATCCACTTTGATCAGTCAGGATTCATCCCACGGATGAAGGAATGGTTCAACATATGGAAATCAGTCAACATAATACACCACATAAATAAACTTAGCAGAGCCACATGATCATTTCAATAGATGCAGAGAAGGTCATTGACAAAATACAACATCACTTCATGATAAAAACACTGGAGAGAATAGGTATGGACAGTGTATATCTCAACACAATAAAAGCTATATATAAAGCACCTAAAGCCCAAGTAATGCTGAAGGGAGAAAGACTCAGGGAGTTTCCATTGAGATCACAAACAAGACAGTGGTGCCCACTCTCATTAGGGCTCTTCCACATAGTACTAGAAGTCCTAGCCTGAGCAATAAGACAGGAGAAAGAAATAAAAGGCATATAATTGGAAAGGAAGAAGTTAAATTATCCCTGTTTGCAGATGATGTGATTCTATACATAAGTGACCCAAAAGTATCCATCTTAAAACTTGTAAAGGTTATTAATTTCTTCAGCAAAATGGCAGGATAGAAAATCAATGCACAAAAATCAGTAGTCTTTCTGGACAATACACAGAGAAAGAAATCAATGAGACTGTTCCATTTTTAATAGCCACAAAAATATTAAACACCTTGGAATATCACTAACCAAAGATGTGAAAGGCCTATATAATGAAAACACAAAAGCACTCAAGAAAGACACTGAGGCGGACATGAGAAGATGGAAAGATGTCCCATGTTTCTAGATAGGTAGAATTAATATTGTGAAAATGGTAATTCTGCCAAAAGCAATATATAGATGTAATGCAATACCAATAAAAATTCCAGCATCATTCTTCACAGAGATAGAAAAATGATGTCAAAATTCATATGGAATGGCAGCAGGCCTCAGATATACAAACATATCCTGAGCAAAAGAAACACATCTGGAGGTATCACCATACCCAATCTAAAGCTATACTACAAAGGCATAGTAAAACACACACACACAAACACACATATACACACAGCATGGTGCTGGTATAATAACAGAAATATAGATCAATGGAACAGAAGTGAAGACTTAGGTCAAGTAGCTATAGCTACCTGACCTTTGACAAAGGTGCCAATATCATAGACTGCAGAAAAGATAGTATCTTTAACAAATGGTGCTGGGCAAATTGGATAACCACATTTAGAAAAATGAAACTAGACCAACTCATCTCACTGTACACAAAAATCAACTCCAAATGGATTAAAGATTTCAATATAAGACCTGAAACTCTTCAAGTACTGGAAGAAAAAAAAGGAGGAACTTTCTACATTATAGGAGTGGGGAAAAACTTCCTGAACAATACCCCAGTAGCCCAGGAAGTTAAACAATCTCTCAACCAATTGAATCTTACAAAGCTAAAAAGCTTTTGTACACACAGACATACAATAAGCAGACTCAATAGATTACCCACAGAATGGTAGAAAATTTTCACCAGCCATGCCATTGACAGAGGCCTAATATATAGAATCTATAAAGAACTAAAACTAAACAATAAAAAAAATCAAGCAGCCCACTGAAAAATGGCACAGAGGACTGAATAGGGAATGCTCAGGGGAAGAAATATAAATGGCTAACACACAATTAAGAAAATATTCAACATTCCTAGCCATCAAAGAAATGCAAATTAAAACAACTGTGAATTTCCAGATTACTCCAGTAAGGATGGCAACCATTAAAACATCAAGTGTCAACAAATGTTGGCAAAGATGTGGAGAAAGAGGAACTCTCATTCACTCTGGGTGGGAATGTAAACTTGTACAACCAATATGGAAATCAATATGGAGATTCCTGGGCTGGAGAGATGGCTTAGCAGCTAAGTGCTTGCCTGTGAAGCCTAAGGACCCCGGTTCAAGGCTTGATTCCCTAGGACCCACATTAGCCAGATGCACAAGGGGGTGCACGCGTCTGGAGTTCATTTGCAGTGGCTGGAAGCCCTGGCATGCCCATTCTCTCTCTGTCTCTCTCTCTCTGCCTCCTTCTCTCTGTCTGTCACTCTCAAATAAATAAATAAAAATAAACAAAAATATTAAAAAAAATATGGAGATTCCTGAAAAAGATGAATATAGAACTACCAACAGACCCAGTTATTTTCTTACTGGGCATTTACCCTAAATGGTCCATGCTTCACTACAGAGATATATGCTCAACCACATTTATAGCTGCTCAATTCATAATAACTAACAACTTGAATCAACCCAGGTGCCCATCATTGGATGAATGAATAACCAAGTTGTGGTACATATGCAAAATAGAATTCTATTCAGCAGTAATGATACAAAAAAATGTAGGAAAATGGATGGACTTAGAATGGATCACACTCAGTGAACACACACAATCACAGAAAGATAACCACCACATGTTCTCACTCATTTGCAGTTCCTAATCAGGATCAGCTTGAGTTGCTGACATACTGGATTGGCAACCTGAGACCAAGACAATAAGGATGGAAAGGTTTTTTTTGGGGGGGGGAGGAAAAGGGGAGTGTGAAGGGGAATAAACGCAAAAACAAGCCCCCAAACGAGCCAGTACCATAAAAACCTTTCTCCTTGAAGGTAGACTAAAAGATATAACCTTCAAGAGGAGTATAGTGGGAGCACCCAAAAAGAAGGGCCCCGAAGAGGTGGAATGAAGCCTAACCTTAAAAAAGCTTTGGCTCTGACCTATAACTCACAGAAACAGGTGCTACCCACATTGAGCTGTTGATTGGAGAGACCTACAAGATCCCTAAAACAAAACAGCCTTCAATAAAAGCACTTGATTATCCACCTGAGGTCATAGGTAAGGCCCTATTCCTGAATACATCATAGGCTGGCAGCACAGAACATGTTAAGTCTCACTGGAATCTGGAAGAAAGCCAGTCCCCTGACAGGTAGCACATCTAGTCCTAGAAAGAGCTACATAAGCTACTGGGGGAAAGTGGCCAACAACCGTGTGAACAAGCAGAGGTCTAAGCTACTCAGAAACAACCAACCTGAGTTGTTTGGTGGGTAACCAATGGCTTTCTGATTGGCTAAGACACACGCTCAGTTGAAAAGAACCCATGTTTGGAACTGGGAAACAGGTCTGGATCCTATGGAGACAAAGATTATGCTCTCCAATGTCAAGCTCCCTCTAGTCTTTGGCTAAAAGAGGGGCTGCATCCTTCGAACTCTCTCTAAATTTATAGTTCTTATCCAATTAACCTATGCTGACTTTACTCTCCATTGGAGAATCTGTTTTTCTTTTTCAGAAGGTAACGAGACCAGAGGAGACAAACTACCCCTCAAGTCTCAGTCAAGGCCCAGGGGAAACCACAGAGGAAGTGGGGAGAGGAGCAAGAGTGCTGTTTCCATGGTGAGCCTGACAGACATTGCTAGGATGTGGGAGACAGACGCTGAGGATACTCAACACAGACCAAAGCAGAAATCCAGGGACTCCTGAGAGCTCATCACTGAAGTAGACTTAAAACACACCCACCAAGGCTCATGGAATTTTGCAGAAGAGAGGGTGGAAAGACTGTAAGAGTTACAGGTTGGGATGTCATGCTCAGAGGCACTGCCTCTCCACCAATAACTGCTGCTCCCACAATGTGTAACTCACAACCCCATTTGGAATACCAGCAACTCCACGGAGGAGGGTCACCTGTGGAATGGGGACAGGGACAAGGGAAAAGATGGTGCCAACACATGATGTATCCATACAAAATATGTTTTTAATAATAAAAAAAATAAATAAGGGGAATGGCATGGTATTTAAGACATGGAAGACATGCTTTTTGGAGTTCATAAAGGAGCCAGTAGACAAAATACTGAAAACACCAGAGATGATACAAAAAAATCAGGAGATTCGGTGTCTGATAACGAAGCAATACTGACAGTGTTCATTCTCTGTATCACATTTTACCAGGACATCTACTCTTCCCAGATCAAACCAGGTACAGTTGCACTGTACCTGGCTTTGGGCAATGGTGTTCCTTGGAATTTGAATAACCCTTTGCCTAAAAAGTGTAAAATATTTCCATTATTCAAGACCTGGCCCAAATGTCACTACCTATATGATAAACTTCTTAAGTCAGATAAATCAGAATTGATCTCTCTATATTACACACTCATAGCTTATTAAATGTTATTTTTGTTATTAAGAACTTACATTTTACCACGACAATTACTGATAGGTCATTTCCATTGTATTTTAATACACTGCACATAGTTCTTTTCTTAGTCTACTTTTTTATTAAAATATTTTAGGTATTTATTTATTTATTGGAGAGAGAGAGAAAAAGAACACAGATATATAGACAAAATGGATGCTCTAGCAAATGAACTCCAGATGCATATGCCACCTTGTGCACCTGGCTTACATGGGTACTGGGGAATCAAACCTAGGTTAGGCTTCTCAGGCAAGTGCCTTAACTACTAAACCATCTGTCCAGCCCCCTGAGTCCATTTTCTATTGCTAAAATTGCAGCTCATGGACTGGGCAATTTATAGAGGTTCTAGAGGCTGGGAAGTTCAAAAGCATTGACTGCGGGGTTGGGGGGGGGGGACTTTGGGAGTCTCAGACTCCCAAAATTCCCAGGAATACGAAAGGTCTGACAACACAAACACAGAAGCAGGATCAGTTTTAAGATCCAAATGTGACCTCAACCAGTTCCCATTGCATAGCATCACCATTCCCAGCCAGTGAAAACTGGCACTGTGGTGGGCAGATGGGTGAACGGGAAAGAAAAAGTGACCAAACTTTCTTCTAGTCTTTCTTTACAAAGAGAGTTGCTTATCCCAAGACAGGTTACAGGGTGTTCTGAGACCCATCAAACTGATGACAAGCGCTAAGAGAATACAAGATGCTCAGGAAATCCCACTGTGGACCAGAACCAAGAGACATCTCCGTTGAGCAGCAATCTGATTCACTTGTAAAAAATTAGGCACAGTTCTGGTTTTCTTAGTAGCCATTTATGGCTCTTATTCATAAATTTGGCTAAAACGTTTTTGAATTCATTACTTTTCCTGCCAGTTCCACCTTTTGGGGCTAATGAGTTCCAGGAGTCTATAACCTGCTGTATGAAGATTTCCTTTCATTTGCTCTGAACTTACTTCACTATGTTTCAGAGAGTATGCTCCTTATCCTAAGGAAAAACAGTATGAGATTATGTGATGAGGATGGACCGGCTGAGGTAAGCAGGGCAGAGAAAGAGCTAGGTATCCCTAAACTACAGACTACCTTAAATCCATAGCATAGTTTTAAAAAGCAAACATTACTGGAATGCAAGACCAAGAATAGAGCTGAGTGTTCCACAGGACAATGGCTCCCTTGTTCTCCTGCCCAGACCCTGCCAGGGGTCCTGTATCCTGTTTGGGCCTCTGTTGCTCAAATGAAAGGGAGCGCTTAAATGCTTAGCAGATATCAAAAACAAAAACCAAACCAAAACAAAAACACAAAAACTGATGAAATGCTGAAAGTAGAACCCAGAGGAAAAAAAAAATTAAACAAATGTGTGTTTTTTCTTACAAGTAAAAAAAAATGTATTGCATACAAAAATATCTAGGACTCTATATAAAATGAAAAGCAGTTATACATTTGTATTAAAATACATAGAGGGCCGCGGTGCATGGTGGCTCACGCCTTTAATTCCGGCACTTGGGAGGCAGAGGTAGGGGGATCGCCATGAGTTCGAGGCCACCCTGAGACTACATAGTGAATTCCAGGCTGGCTACAGCAAGACCCTACCTCAAAAAAGAAAAAAAAAAAGCAAAACAGAGAGGAGTCAACCTGTATCAGAGAGTTAGTTTTGACATAAAGAACTTCCTATTGCTGGCAATTATTTTTAAGATTGGAGACAGAAAATGGTGCATTTTATTTTTTTAGAAGTTCATATTTGCAAAATGATTTGGGGTTCATCTTGCCTTTGTACATGACTCAGGGGACTATAAATTACAGCCAAATGAGTTGTTTACTCAGAAGCATGTGATCATTTTGGACTAGGTGACATCTGACATATGATAAAAAATATCTGACAGAAGAAAGGGATTTGTAATCAAAATGGTGATATGTGTATATTTTTAATACTGTGAGGAAACAACAGACATTTTTACAAAAACATTAATTTTAGTGGGCTGAATGGTAGACGAAAGTATCTGTTGCACTTTTTTCCTGCCACGGTCATAGTATGAAATTGATTATTGGAACATCTTGTGCTTCAGTGGAAAATGGGGCAAAGGTTATATGCAACGGGAACCCAGTGGTGTGGAGCTCGCAGAACGCAGGTTAGGCTCATAAAACTGCTCATTAAAAGGCTCTGTTACTAAGCAAGAGCAAATAAATGAGCTCAGGGAAAAGAGCCACAGAAATTGTCTAGAAATATTTCCATGAACGACTGTGAAAATAGTCCTTCCTGGTCATGAGAAATGTGCAGTTAGTGCTTATACAAATAGCTACACTTAAAAGAGTTTTAAATACCTTCCCTGCAATGTTGGTTTTGACTTCCTGCCAACAACTACTTAATGTTTTCTTTCTTTTAATTTTTCTGAATAGAATCTACGATGGACACACCACAGAAAGGCGCATCCACCAGAAGTTTGTACAAACAGCGTGAGAACAGTTCAGTTATTAACCCTCACCCCATTTCCAGCTTAAACTTTAAGGTTTACAAGTTCTGCCTTGGTTTCAAATATCAATCTCAAGTGACACAAAGGAAGACCCTGGAAAGCACCTTGAGCATTGACAGGGTGGTGGAGACTGTCTGCATTTCACTCTTGTACTATACAGAAAACATCCACAGAGGAATTTAAGCTAATAATAGTAATGGCTTGTTGGCTAAATAATGAACAGCAAGAGGACTTCTCAGAAGGCAGTTAAACCCCTAGCAATTCAGACAGACTGCTTACACAACGGCTGGCTGGTCTGTGAGGCCTCCAGCCAAAACCAACATCGACACCCAGCAGCGCCTGACACTCACAGGGGACTGCACAGTTTGACGTGATGAAGGGTACTGTGCACGTGCAGGAGTGTGCAGACCCCATCTCATTATTAATATAAATCCAGCCATGCCCCAGACCCTGTCTGTGCCACTGGAGGGGCACCCTGGTGGGATCTGCCTGGGCTTGGTGATTAACTGGAGCTTGGGGAGGGATGCCCAGCCCTCCTCTTCTAGAGAGCAGACCACTGCAGAATCATGGGTGAACGCACACCTCTGTTTTATCTGTGGCTTCTTCACCATTTCCACCGTGTGCTGAGGTTAGGATGAGGGAACCAGGAAGGACACGGGCATGGAAGGTTTTAGTTTTGTTTTTGTAAGCAGAAAGAATTACAGGTGGTTATATTCTTCTTTCACTTCTCCAACTTATTGTGTTTTACAGAAAGCAGGCTGGAGCTTGCTTGTGAGGAGTAATGAATCAAACTGAGAGCCTCCTACTAAAAGCAAGGCTGGAGGGGCAGCAGGCTTCCCGCCAGCATTCACTCGGCTGTCTCCAGCAGGTTTGGTCTTCCTGGTGATTGCTGTTCCATTCTGTTGGGGGGTGGAACCAACTGAGAGTCACGGAGAGAGATTTGGCTAAAATAAAATACAAAGCTATTTTACAAAGCTAAGCCCAACCTCACATCCTGTGAGATAGCTGAGACATTTGACAAACGCATCCTGGCAACAGCGACTCATCTTTTTAGAGTTAGCTATAAAAAGGCTATTTTCCTAATTTACCCGGCTCTAAACAGACAACAAAACCCTTCTTTTGCCTACTAGTTTCTAACATGTTTTGTTCAGAAGTAATCATTTCTCTTAACTTAGTAAGTTTTCAAAACTGGCATTGTTCTCTTTACGGTGGCATTTACATGTTTAACACACACACACACACACACTCATTCTGTGTGTGTGTGCACACGCGCAAGTGTGTGCTCACTTTCACACACATTTTTGCACAAGTTAGCAAGATTTAAAGCCCCTCACTTTTTCTTCTTGAAACCCCGAAAGGGAAACTGTTATTCATGTGCCAAGGAACACAGCCATTCATTATTATTTTTTCTTTCTTTCTCCCTTGCACCCTCCCAATAGGATTAAAAGCAGTCTGGGATGTGGGTATGAAGGCAGGGGGAGAAGAGTGGGAGGGAGAAAAAGATGGCCTTTTAACCACCTTGGCCACACCGATTCAACACAGTAGGAACCTTGTGTTTCAGAAGCAAACTGTTTTCCTTCCTTTTAAACCTGACTTGGCCTATTTCTGCTGAAGCCGTGCACTGAGGTCTTTGGGCAGAACTGAGAGAATAGGTAACTTAATAGCTGGCCTTTCTGAGGGTGAGAGGAGACGAGGAGGCCTGAGGAAATTATCATAACCTTGATTTTCAAAATCAAACAAAAGAAACAAAGTGAAACTCAAAGAAAAAAACCTGAAATAATTTCCACATTATAAGTTTGCAAAATTATTACACAGAGTGCCTGTATATCCTTCATACAAATTCTTCAAATGTTAACATTTTATACAACTATGCAATCATGATCAAAATCAAGAAACTGATGCCATTACAATGCTGCGGTCAAGATTCAGTCCTAGATCACATGTCTATGCAAGTTGGTTTCTATGTCTCCTTGAATTTGCAATAATTCCTCAGTCTCTTTCAACTTTTGCCACTCTAACACTTTCGAAGTATATTGGTAATTTATTCTATATGGTGTCTCTTAATTTAAACTTAGATGGCTTCTTTTATTACTCATTTCAAGTTATATAATTTTGGCAAGAAATCCACACAAATGGATTCCTCAGTGCATTGCATCAGGAGGCATGATACCTTAGTCAATCTGTCCTGTGACTAGTTGTGCTAACTTTGATAATTTTGTTTCTCCACCACAAGGTTTCTATTTTGTTCCCCTTTGTAATTTATAAGCATCTCTTGGGTGATATTTTGAGGCTGTGAATATCCTGTTTCTCATCATACTTTCACCTACTCATTTTAACATCCAATGGTGATTCCTAAGAGAACCAATTATTACTGTGAAGCTTCACATATGGTGGTTTTTCTAACTCTTCTAAATTTATTAATTGTAATGATATTGTGATGAATAGCTTTCCCTTCTTTCTTTTAATTATTCACTGATTTACTTGTATAAGTAGGAGTTCTTATGTCCTGTGGAGTAAAACCCATTATGATCATGATTTTGTTACTAAAATTGTTCTATATTTAGTCACTGGGACTCTCCTATGAGTTGACTCCTGTATTTTCACATATTCCGCCATAATTTTTTGAACACTTTCTTACTTTCTGGCACCATGAAATAGTCTAGGCTTGTCTTGCACTATTCTATCCCACTCCTGGAATGTCTCTGAGGACTGTTGGTTTCTTTGATTGGAGAACAGAAAAAAATACCTTATTTTTTTCTGTGAGTCACAGTGAGTGCTTAACCCTCCTAATAGTTTGTTTTTTAAAGTACAAACATATTCTGGGGGAGAAATAAAGGACCTGTGCTTTCAGAACTTGGGAATAACACTTTCAAAATCATAACTTAATATGAAACATGCCATGGTGGTACACACCTCTGACTTTAACACTCAAGTGGCAGAGGGAGGAGGACTGTCACAAGTTGGAGGCCAGCCTGGGCTACATAATAAATTTCAGGTGAATCAAAACTACATGGTAAGGCCTTGTCTCAAAAAATAATAATAATCTAGGGCTGGAGAGATGGCTTAGCAGTTAAAGTGCTTGCCTGTGAAGCCCAAGGACTCATGTTTGATTCTACAGGTTCCACATAAGCCAGACACACAAAATGACACAAGTGTGCAAGGTCACACAAGCACACAAGATTACAGTGGCTGGAGGTCCTGGCATGCCAATTCTCTCTCTCTCACTCTCTTTCTCCCTCTGATAGAAAATAAAAATTCAAAAAATTTAAAAAACTAAACAAAAATACAAAAATTCAATATAATATGCCTTTTCCAGTCTACCCTAAGTTGGAAATCCTTTAAATCATAGATACTGGCAAATAAGGCTGTTTTCCTCCTGGAGAGAAAGTTCTTAAATATCTATCAGCACACCACTGTGTATAATCTATTTTATCTTCGGGTGTTTAATCTATTCATAATTTTTTGAAAATATATTTTATTTATTTATTTATTTATTTGAGAGGAAGAGGCAGAGAGAGAGAGAGAGAGAGAGGGAAGGAGGGAGGGAGAAAATAGGCATGCCAGGGCCTCCAGCCACTGCAAATGAACTCCATGTACCCCTTTGTGCATATGGCTTACCTGGGTCCTAGAGAATTGAACTGGGATTCTTTGGCTTTACAGGCAAACGCCTTAACTGCTGAGCCATCTTTCCAGCCCATAAAATTTTAATTTCATTTTATTAAACACTTTAAAGAGAGCCTGAAATCTTTTCTAGTGTTTATTGTCCTCCTGACTTAGTTATGATGGCTTTTTTGTGTCTTTTTTTCAATGTTAGGTTGTGTATTTATGTTTCATTTGGCAACATATGAGTGAATCCTCTTAGTTGTGATTTGAGGACATGCTCTTCCAACCTGTGTCCCTCTCAGCTTTAGTTCTGCTTAATAATTGTGTAAGTGGTACCAACTTGAAGCCAAATTACATAAAAGGAGACCAATAAAAAATTGTTGGACTGGAGAGATGGCTTAGCAGTTAAGGCACTTGCCTTCAAAATTTAACAACCTGGGTTTGATTTCCCAGTTCCCATGTAAAGCCAGATCTACAAAGTAGCACATGGGTCTGGAGTTCATTTGTAGCAGGTAGAGGGCCTGGCACACCCATTCTCTCTCTCTCTCTCCCCTTGCAAATACAAAAAATTAATTGTAAAGAACGTTTTCTTTCCACTCAGAATTCATCTGAGATAAGTAACTTTCCCTGCTTTCTCCCTTTATTATCAAGTGGACTTTTCTTGACCTATTATTTGTAAAGATGTAGCTCTGTGAGGGTTCTGGCTAAAAATTTGTTAGCTCGTTCTGGCTGATCCTTTTCCTGCTATCCCCGTACAACTATGCAAACTCAAAGCCCTTGGGTACAGTGGTAGCAAACGCTCCAAGGACAGCTGTGGCTTTTCTGTAGGGTTAACCCTCTTTTTTAACCTTCTGTTCTTTAGTTGCTCCATAATTTCCCTACCCAGGAATTTCTCATCTTCCTATGAGCTTGAAGACAAATTTATAGTATACTTGTCACATTGACCTCAGTATTTCTGGATATTCTGAAGTCAAAAGAACTACTCTGTTAAAAAAAAAAATAAAACTGCCACCTGCTTTGGGAACTAACTATAATTTATAATAATTTGAAAACTCTGATAGGTACTTAAGTCTTTTACCTTCAGATATTCTAAAGCAAAAATTCTTAATAACATATGCACATATGTGATACTTATGTACTGAGTTCTGCTACGTGCTAGCTAATATGGCATATTATTATGCACTAACACTACTAATAACCAATTCAGAATAGCTGCAAAACACATTGTGAACCATAAATAAGTACAATCAGTTGAAGGTGAAGGTAAAGAGACCCTTAACCACCATTTTTGTTCAGATTTAATTTGAGTTCCATATACTATAGATATTTCATTTTCTTCATGGTCAATAATAACATCTACTGTTTATATAAATATATATGATACATACTTTGTATAAATATGGAGACATACATTTTTTGTATTGTTTTACTAATATAATTTGTTTTGAGAATTAGACCAACCTTGTTAGAGTAGTAGACTTACTATTCACTTTCTAAGAAACTAAGAGTCAAAAATGTGTAATTTCTCAAGGCCATATAAGATTTAAGAGCTAGAATAGGAAAACAGGTTTCTATGCCTTAAGTTCAATGATTAACATTACCGGGAAAATAGGGCACATCCTATTTTTAAAATTTTTTTGTTTATTTTTATTTATTTGAAAGTGACAGAGAAAGAGGCAGACAGAGAGAGAGAGAAAGAATGGGTGCGCCAGGGCCTCCAGCCATTGTAAACGAACTCCAGACACGTGCGCCCCCTTGTGCATCTGGCTAACGTGGGTCCTGGGGAATCTAGCCTCGAACCGGGGTCCTTAGGCTTCACAGGCAAGCGCTTAACCGCTAAGCCATCTCTCCAGCCCTACATCCTATTTTTTTATGGGAAAGAAAATCCTATTGGAATCTGTGATGAGAGTAAGGGTCATAGGGAATATATTTCAGCAAAGAATTCCTCTGCACATATTTTGAATTTTCATCATTAGATTGAAAAGTAAATAAACCGCTGAAGAAAAACCCTTAGCTTCCTGAATGCTTGCAATGCTTACCATATTACTTTCAGTTCATAAACTTTAGTTTCATTGTTAATGAGACAGGGTTGAAGGTTGTCTTCATTTTTCAGAAACTTGGGGAAAAAATGAAGCCAAATTTCTTATAAATCAACAGTAGTCAAATATGTGCCTTCCAAGGTATGTACAATGGAAGTGTATGCATGACAGTGATCAAGTTTTTGATGATCTGGATGGTTTTCCCCAATTATACAATGAATGAACAAATGTAGCATTTTGCAGGCAGGAGGAACCACATGTGCAGAGATAAAGAAATGTCATGCAATGTTAAAAATGGCTGTTTGGTGGACAGAGCATCAATGGTTTGTGCAGTGAGTGAAGGAGGGAAGAAATGGATTGGGATGGGGATTTTCAAATGAACAGAGACGCACATCAGAAGTATCATACCTTCACTATGCTGAGAACACACAGAATATTTTTAGGGTAATAAAATGGTTAGATCACTTTTGCATTTCTTGTATGTACTAGAAGGGGTTTTAAAAAGACTATTAGATCTGCGCTACATTTTTATTCATTTAAATTCTCCAAAAAACCTGAGTCGCTCAAGGCTCAGAAGACAGATCATACACAATGGGTCTTCAAGAGTAATGTAGTAGCAGGCATGTTAGAAGCCAGAGGTCCAGGGTACTCATTTCTGGATGTGTCTTCTAAGGATGCTCCATAGTCACTACAAGGATAAGGTGACATGTAGTTCCTTATTACAGTACCTATTGGAACTGACTCACTACAACCACAGATGCATCCCACACAACCACAAAAGATACGCTCTCCTTGGTTAAAATATATTAGCTATGTGTGAGCAAGTATGCTATGGTGTTCAGTAGCTCAATCTTGTACCCATTTGAGTGTTTATATCCTTTTCAGCCCCCATGCCCACCCTAAGATTATGTCATAATGGTTTAGAGAATCCTTACTTCAGGGAAGTTCTACATAAATGGCTGGAACAGAGGACTGACTCTATGCTGAAGAACTGCTCATCTGATGCCTTTCTATTCCCAATTAACAAGTTAACAGCATTCACACAAAAGGGGATAAGAGTTCATGTTTACAAATACAAGAGTTCCTCAGCTTATGCATGAGTTACATGCCCCCAAACCCATCATAAGTTCAAAATATTGTGACTCAGATGTGCAGTTAATGCCGACCTAAGCATCACAGTTCAGCAACCCAGCACTCTGCAGGGTACAGGCTGTTTTCTCTGTGATTGAGTGGCTGACTGGGAGCTGAAGTTGTTGTTATAGCCCAACATCACAAGAGAATATTGTAGTGCATAAAATTCAGAATTCAAAGTATGGTTTCTGGTGAATGCATTATTGCACTGAAAACCACAGTAAAGGTGAAGAATTGTAATAGTAATTTGGGGATCTTTTGTAGTCAACTGAAAAACAACATCAGGACTTCATTCATTGAAATTATTTTCCCATCTTGAATGTATTGGCAATTTTTAAAGATACAATCACTCCAGCTTTGTAGGCAAATCCTTGCAAATGAATAAAATGGAACTCTTCATGCATTTTTACACTCACAGTGTGATTGGTAGTGACAGCTTTAGGTTCAAAAGTGCATTCCTGCTGTTAAGTGGACTACATGGAATCAGCCAGTGGAATGAGGGCCAGTATCACACACACAGCTGCACTCTGAGAAGTAATTTTAGACCCAGGGTAATATATGTCAAAGTCATACAAAGCCACTATCCACCAGCGGCTCATGAAGCCCTTTGGCAAACTGCTGCTTATTGTATCAGTCTCCTCTGCCTGTACACTGATCTAGGAAGCTGAATGATTGGAATTTGTCACTTAAGCCATTCATCCTCAGCTGCCAAGAGGTGGACATGCCCTGACCTCTGGCATTTCAGCTGGGCAGAGTTCCATATACCATCCCACCAAGAATATGGTCATATAGCTCCTGTGAAGATATCCTGATTCAGTAATACTATGTGAAGAAAACTTCCAAACCATTAAATAATTTAGGTATTTCCTGCTCATTTCAGTTGGGTACAGGTCTGTTTTCCTTTTACCTATGTATAAAGGGTGTCTTGAAGTGCTATAATTAGGTCCCCCCCCCCACTATGGCTCTAACATGAAAACACCAGAACTTATTTTCCTGAAAGCACACAAAAACTCCTAAACGAAGACTTGACATATCAAGTTTCAGCCTGAAGAATTTTTTTGAGCTGATGGTTTAAGCTGAAAATGCTGACAGATGGGGAACAGCCCTAGCAAAGGGAGCTGTGAGGGAGTCCTGGGCAACAGAACATGTGGCTGCGTTGGAAGTGCTAGATTCTTATTGCCAAACATTTTACTTAAAAAAAAAATCCTAGCATTCACTGGATGAAAATTTTAACAGATATTTGGATAAAGCCATGGATTAATCTGAAACTGAGGTTTTGGAATTCACTAATTCCTATTTTGCATTTCTTTTTGGACACTAGAGATTGAGATCACTCTAAAGATCAGATAAGAGTAAGACTTCTGGAATTATGACCTATAATGCTTCAGGTAGATATGTAAATTTTAAAAATTGTTATAACAAGTCCACGAAAACAAGAGAACCGAGATGGTAAACATTGGATATATTTCTGGCAGTGAGTTTTCTTTGCTGGGATGCTATGGAAACTACAAACAGCATAGGTCTGCTCAGAGACCACGGAGTGCTTCCGTGTGTTCTGTGGGCCTTGCAGACTGTCCCAGGAGGGCCAGACTCATAATTCAATGGACGTCAGTAGATGCAAATGAAGTTCACCCTTAGGAAGGAAGAAGAGGTGAATAGTACTTTTGTCTCTTGGGAGACTGGGAATTTCAGACAGGCTCCAACTATTTTGGATAAGTCTAGTTAGCTTGCCTACATTTTCTTATGTTTTTTCAGTTGGGAATGATAGAATGATACCCCTTATCTTTACATCCGGGACTGTTCAGCAGAGTTACACTATGCTGTTAACAGCTGCTGGGCTCCATGTATATGCAGATAGATGAGTTCCCTGCTGGTATAAAAGGATTTTATGAACTGTAGCTTGCATAAAAGAGAACAAAATCTTTTACAAAGTGGGTATTGCATGAGTAAGAATTGGAGCCTCTTTCCTCCCAGAGACCTCTATCTAACTGTAGTCTCTAATACTCTGAAAGATTATCTAGATATTTCACTGCATGATTCTGCTCCCTGGAGAACTGTTTTCTATTATGTTTTCCTTCAAAGTGAACTATTTCCTTTCTTCCTCTAGAGATAACACAATAGTTAAGCAGTATTCTAAAAGCCTCAATGCCACATAAATAATCAAGATGTTGGTTTGCAAAAAAGTAGCTCTCTGGGTTCATCTACATATTAAATTATTAGCAGAGAACTATTCCACTTATGAGAAACACACACACACACACACACACACATGGGATACAATGAAGAGTGGAAAACCTTTTATTAGTTATTTATTAGTTCTGTCATGAAGTTGTGAAGCTATGAAATCCCAAGTCCATTGTGCCTAATCACCTAGAAAAAGGAAGATTTCTGACACAGCTTCTATTATATTCCTTTAAAAACTTACAGTGATTAGTTGAAAGGAAAATACAAAGCCGGGCGTGGTGGCGCACGCCTTTAATCCCAGCACTAGGGAGGCAGAGGTAGGAGGGTCGCTGTGAGTTCGAGGCCACCCTGAGACTCCATAGTGAATTCCAGGTCAGCCTGGGCTAGAGTGAGACCCTACCTCGAAAAACCAAAAAAAAAAAAAAAAAAAAAAAAAAAAGAAAATACAGTACATTATAAAGATTGCTGCCTATTAGGTTTATCAATGTATACAATTCAGAATAAGAATAGGAATTTTATACTCAGAAATCTATTCCATTTTAGCATTTCACATGAATTACATAGGTACACTCTGTACAAGGCACGTGCATGCTGATTGGCTGAAATGTTTTTTTCTGCCTTGCTCTTCTTTTGACCTCAGGATGAATTGTCTATATACATGAGGAATTGAAGCTTTTATGCTTTTAGCCATCAGCATGATAGAAATCATCTTCACATCTCATTGTACACTTAAAATGAGTTTTTACATAACCACTTCATTCAAAATGATCTATCATGAAGACAAAAATACTTTGGTCAAGCTAACCCAATTAACATATGGATGTCATAGAACCTTAGAGAACATTGCCTCTATCTATTCCATTCTAGTAAGTTTTAACTTAGGGGATTCAAGTTTAAAATCTCATTTTAGAAAATGGATATTTATAATTAATTAATTAATTTATTTTTTTGGTTTTGGTTTTTTGAGGTGGGGTCTCACTCTAGCCCAGGCTGACCTGGAATTCATTATGGAGTCTCAGGATGGCCTTGAACTCAAGGCGATCCTCCTACCTCTGCCTCCTGAGTACTGGGATTAAAGGCATGTGCCACCATGCCCGGCTTAGAAAATGGATATTTAGTAATGAGTCACACTGTGTTCATATCACTTGGATATGAAAGCCAAAGCCATAATGGACTATTTCATAATTACTTTCCTATTGAAATGAGCTAAAACTAATGATATCTAGAACCACAACTACATGAGACAGCAACCAGTGGGGCAAATAAAGATGGGTCACTTATTCTTAGACAAACTAACAAGACTCAATGAATACTCAGTCTGTATGAGTTCTCTGTTAGTAAAGGGTCTAACAACAGGAGGAGCAACCATTTATTGGAAACTTCTCCGTGCTAAAGACAGACCTAAGCACTTAAATTCAATCATTTAAAGGATCCTTGAAGATCCTTGAAGGATCTGTTTTCATGAAAGGAAATTGAGGCATAAATGGATATAGTAACTTGTCTATTATGTGTATAAAACAGGACTCCAAATTGTTGTACCATAAGAAAATACTATAGTTTAAACAGGTGATCAGAGAGGTGGTGGGGGAGGAGATGGTACAGCATCCACCAACACTCTAGGCAACAGGTCAAGAGAAATGTGAAAGAAGCATAGGTCTTCTTGGGCACCTCAGAATACCCTACATCAGAATCAGATCTAGCCAGAAATTGTTTTGTTTGGTGGTAACTTAGGTAATACAGATGGCATTATTTAATTATTAGCAATGTTACTGGGAAGATGGTAGGTCTAGGGGGACTGGTTATACTGTACATTTCTAGATTTTGAAATGATCACTTAGTCACTCTATAAAGCTGAGTAAATTAATCTACTACAGCATTGCAAATAAGAATTCTAATCTATAAATATTATCTGTGAAAACTGCATGACATTTTTAAAGTACCAGCATTATGCCTGACACATATCTGGGCTTGTTCTGTACCTAAATCTGCTCTACTAAATTGTTCAGATGTTAACCAGAATGCTGCTTTTCTTCCAGCTTTTCAAATCTGCCTGTTTCTCTGACTTTCATTCCTCTCAGTGCACAAACTGGCATCAAACTACCTGGATATGACCATTGGTTCTACTATTTATGCCCAGAAAGCTCCCACAATTTAACTTACCAACAGCCTTAAGTCCATTCCAATATAGGTGGCCTATTTTTCTGGCTTCTTTTTAGATCTCTCCCCTTTCTCTTCTCTTCCTTCTTCTCTCTCTCTCTCTCTGTATGTGTGTGGTGTGCATGCATGTGGAATCCATGTAAAGTGTCAAGTCTCATGACACAAGCCTATAATCCTAGCAATGGGGAGGTGGAAAAGGAATCCTTGCGGTCTCATTGACTAGCTAGTCTAACCAAATCAGTGAGCTTTTAGATGGATGATAGACTTTGTCTCAAAGAATAAAAGTGGAAAGTTACCAAGGTACATCCCCAGTGTCTGCCTCTAGCCTCCCCACATATTAAGTATTTTAATTTTATGCCTGTACCTGATATCTCCACTACCTTCAAAGGACTCATTCCACAGCCCACTGTTCCTCCTACTCTCAGGTACAGGTATTTCCTTCTCTTCCTTGGTTCCTTGTGAGATATTTTCTTTGGAATTCTCTGCAGGACAGTTTTGACTTGGGCTATATGAGGCCTGGGGTGAACATTTTTCTGGAGAGGATATATGTTTGCTTTTTGTTGGGTAACAGCAACCCAAGGGAATAAAATTCTGCTCTTGAGGTTGTGTTGTTTTTTGACAGGTCCAGGCTGGCTTAGAACTTGTTATTAAGTTGATGATGGCCTTGAACTTCTGATCCAATTACTTCCACTTCCCAAGTGCTGAGATTACAGGCATGCACCACCATGCCTGGCTTACACTTGAACTTTTTAGTTTTTGTTTTTGTTGTTGTTGTTGTTGTTGATGTTTTAAGATTTATTAGAGAGACAGAGAGAGAATGGGTGTGCCAGGGCCTTTAGCCACCGCAAACGAACTCTAGACACATGCCCCACCATGTGCATCTGGCTTATGTGGGACCTGGAGAATCAAACTTAGGTCCTTAGGCTTCACAGGCATGAGCCTTAACCGCTAAGCCATCTCTCCAACACACACTTGAGGTTTTTTAAAGTGCACATGTAGTGTGAACTCAGACCTTATACTCTAATAAGAACAGGCTTGTGGTAATATAATTTGAAGGCAGGTCACAACAATCCATTTGGTGCCACGGTCAATCAAGATAACTCTCTTAGCCTATCCTTTTGGTCACTGGGTTTTTAATATTCTTAGACTCAGATATAAATTCTCAAATATTGATAGCCTGTTTCATAGCCTCCTGTTAGTTTCCTTAGAATGGGGAGGGGTATCCTAAGAGTTACACCTTTTTCCTCCTGCTAGTTTTCTGAGTATGAGGAGTGTTGTAAGAGTTACACCTGTTTCTTGGGCCTTCTCCAGCCACCACGATGGAGGCTTGGTATTTCCAGAGTTTGGGAGAAATTCTCAAGAGCAAATCCAATTCTGAAATTCCTCACCTCCTAGGTTTCTTGCTTCCACTTAATTTTCTATTTTCTGTGGGTTCGTCCCATAAATTATTTTTTGGCAATGCATTTAAAACACCTCTTGTCTGCTTTACTTAGCATTTCAATTCTAACTGAGTGTGGCAATCCAGCAGGGTATCTGGACCATTATTCTGTTCAAAAGAAGAATAGGAGAGTATGTCCCTATTTCAAATTGATTCCTTCAGCTTTATAATCTTCAGTTCTATATCCTAATATATTTGCTCACACTTAGTTTAACATACTTGCCAAAAGGTAAAGACTGTTATGCTTTGTAGTTCTTTCAATGACTTATATAGTTCTCTTAGAAAAAAAGTCCCTTTGACTACAGCACACAAGCTCCGGCAGGACATGATTCTCTTTCTACCTTCCAAACCTTCAGTTTGTGTGCATATCCTCACACGCTGCATGCAGCCACAGCCAAGTCCCTTCAGTTGCCCCAACATATTCCTGTTTGTTTGAATTATTACTTAGACTATTTGTCTGCATGTGGTCCATTCCCTCTACCCAAGCTTTCCTCAAGGATCTTATGTACACCCTCCAAAAGTTATCTCTCAAAATCTTCTCCTAAGCATTTTATAGTCCATATGTTTGCTTGCAAGGTAAACATGATTGACACCTCTCATCTCCACTTCATAACAGAATTATTATAGTGAATATCATACAAGATAATCAAAAATAATTTTCTTACCAGTCTGTTCATATTTTGAGAGTAGAGAACATTTCATTTAGTATTCCCAGAATTAGCAAAGTACTAGGTCACCCTACAGGTGCTAAACAAACATCTATGTGATGAATCTGGCTCAAGTAATACAGTTACAGGGAAAAGGCTAGGAAATTTGATAATGATTTTGCCTCATGGTGAGCTGGGCATATTTTGATATTCTCCTCAAACTCAGGCACAATTTTCTGGCTCCCCATCAACAAAGACAAGTGAGACCTAACATTCTATTCATGTTTTGAAATGTTTGACTTATTTCCATGCTAGCTTAATGCCTTTGTAGCCAAATTAATAAAATGAAAAGTAGTTAGTGCACTCAATAGCCCTTATCTCACTCTTGCCCAAGATTTGTTCTGCCTTCTTACTTTATTTTCTTTAGTATAGTCAGTTTTAGTTTCTGAAGAAACCTCAAATAAGAAGGCAAGATACAGCTAAGAAATGTTTTGAGCAAATAACTTTTATTGTGATAAAACCAAGGTCAGAATTCTGTTTAATACTTTTCTATGACATGGACAGAAAAGTTGTTATGCTCTTAGGCTAATGCATTTGAATCTTTTAGACAGGCCATTTTATTTCTTCCTAGAATATAATAATGTTTTTTTTTCTAGAGCTATAATTGTAAAACATTGAGAGCCTAGCCAAAATTTTAGGCATATCTGATTAGATACTGAGTCCCTACACATCAGTTCTCAATAACAAGAGACTAAAATCTTTGTAAGGCTGTGAAACGTGAAGCAGTATGAAAGCTTTTGGTCTGAGTGTACTTGCTAAAACACAATGAGTAGAACACTAAGAGCTCAAAAAATACATCTTGTGATATGTTCAAATATTCAGTTTTATGACAACTACTACATAGATACATATAGAGTCCAACATTTCCATAGCAATTTTCCTGAATATTTAAAGTTTTAGCCATTAATATTTCGAATCAATTCTAGTCTACCATGCTGAGCTGAGCCTCATAAAAACACCACGAGAAAGGAAACAAACTGCATAGATTCCATTTGGCAAATCCCAGCTTGCAGATCTGACTGTGGTTCAGCCTCTGGCGCCATCAGTTGGGCTCTGAATCAAAAGCTGTGGAAGGCGGTAATTAGCAAGGACTCTAGACCACTCACTTGGCAATAGCTGGCTTCTTATAGCCACTGGGAGAGTGGGTGGGAAGGGGTTCAGAAATGCTGTCTAAGACAACATTTCTACTTCAGAATGGGTGGTTGAAATTACAGGGCCTTCCTAGTGGAGAGAAAAAAAACTGTAATTAACATACATATTGACACATTTGTTAAGGTGTCAGTATTTCATCACTCTGTTCAGCTGCTATACCAAGGACAGTCATTTAGCTCCTGTTCTGTAAGATAAAGGTGGAGGACACCTTCTAACCCACCCACAGTGGCAAGAGGAGCCTTAACATGAGCCAAGAAACCACCAACAATTCTTGGCAGAAAGGGGTGCAATTTCCCATCCCATTAATTCCAGCAGAAATTAAACCAAGGATATATATTTTGTCAGGGCAATGAAAATGTAATTATGTAGGTCACATTCAGAGGAAGGAGTTCTCTGAATCTTGCCTGGACAGACTGTTGATTTCTTAAACTTGAGCATTAAATGGAAAGAAATTGGCTATATCCAAGCTGCTCGATTTGGCTGTAGACCTGATTACTGACAGATGAAGGGACAGCAGCTCAAAGTGAACGAAGATGAGAAGATTGGGATCCAAGTTGACCAGCTGAAGGAAAATTTATATTTAAAAAAATCACTTGGTCAGTGACTCATAGGGAAAGAATTCTTAAGCTTTCTTCAGGGAAACCCCAATAAATAACGTGTACAATAAAATGGAGATGGTGTTGTCTGCTTCGCTGGGCTGTTCAGCTCACACAATAAACCTTTTGGAAAAAGAAATGATCATTCAGAACACAATTATTCTCTCTGGGAAATCCCTCAAAAGCAAGAACTACTGCAGCTTCCTTACGGTTTTATAGAATACTTTGTATCTCAGACTTCCATGTGAAATAAAAACTTGGAAGAAATATGGAAACCGTCTGCATTCTCTTAAAGGGTTGAGGACTTTCCATCAGTTGCTTCCATGGCTCACACTGCACTCCATTCCTCTGAAACTCAAAGCCACATATCATAAAAAGCAATGCTGGGCTGGAGTTAATTCTTCCTGCTTTGTCCCAGGGAGAACCAACAGCTTTCAGCGTGTCCCACATGACACACCAGAGAAATGAATGAAAAGTTCTCGGCCTGCATCGATTTACTGGAATATGGTGTAAATCATGTACTTTAAAAGAGATCTGGAGTTCTACTTTTTTTTTTTTTTTCAAATGTGGGGTTGAACTGACATAATCTATAACAGTTTCAGTTCCTCTCCTTTTAATTAGCAAAAGCTTTTGGAATTTTGTTGTTTTTGGTCTCCAAGAACATCGTGCAAGGAAAAAAAAAAAAAAACAGGCTGAGCATAATAAAATGTGCTCCAAATGATTAAAGAAAGCCTTGTTTGTTGGGAGAGGAGTAGTCAAAGTTCCCTAGTCCTCAGACCCCAGTCCCCAGCCCCCAGTCCAGAATGCTTTGTTCAAGCACAGGGTGTCTAATCAGCATGTCTTTAGATTATTTTATGTTAATTAAAATTATGGTTAGTCCTAGAGGTGAAAGTATACATGTGTCTGTGGCTTCAAAGGCTTCCCAAATTGTTGGCTGAGTTCCCTTGCTGTGGGCAGGACTGATCTGTGATAAAACTGACCACATTAAACCAAGTTTATTGCTAGGGAGTTTTTTTTTTTTTCTTTCTCAACTCAATGGATAAAATATATTTGCAGGCTTCTTTGTGAATTTCTTATTTAAAAATATTCTCTCAAAATCCCACCCTGAAAAAAAATTAAGAAAAAAGAAGAGAAGACATTTAGAAGAAAAGAAAAAAAATGAACTGACTCATATCAGGAAAAAAAAAATAGCTTTACAACTTACTAAGAGGTAATGGATAATAACATGATACACCTCAACTTGAATAACATGCTTACTTTACAGAAATGTTTCAGTCAGCCTCAAGTCACTATGAAGTGGGTAATACAATTTATTCTTCACAATGTACCACTAGGTTGTAAATTTATAATATGTGCTTGCTGTGGTTTAGATGAGTTTCCCCCAAAGATACAAAGGATTGGTTTCCAGGGTGGCATTATGTACCTTTGAGATGCGGCGGTTAATTAAGGGGATTGTAGGTTTCTGGAGCTCACACTTTACCCTGCCCCAACTCTTCTATCTCCTTCCTGTCCCAGTATGTGAACGTTCTCTTTGACATGTGTTCCTACCATTACTCTCTGCTGCCAACATCGTAGGCCAAACCAAATCTTGGATTTGAGCCTCCAAATTGTGAGCTAAGTAAGCCTTTTCCTTTTATAAGCTAACTGCCTAGGTATTTCATGGTAGTTACATAATCAGTGTTCTTTCTTTGTCAGTGGATTTCATCAGCTCAATCTCTAAGAGCCCAGCACAAATTACCACTGTGATGGCAGCTCAGCAGTCCAATAGGACCTGAGCAGGGGACCAGTCTGGGAGACTTCCCACAATGTATAATACAGTAGTCCCCATTTTACCCTTGGGGACTACGCTATAGTATCTGCAAATATTGGAAACCACAGGTACTACCAACTTTTATCTGTACTGTGATTTTCCAATATGTACACACATATGATAAGGTTTAATAAGCTAGCTATCATAAGAGATTAACAATAACTAAAAACAATTAAATGGAACAATTATAACAATGTTTTATAAAAACTATTAAAAAGTTATGAATTACCTATTTTTAGAATTTTTTATTTAGTAAATTTGGAACATATGTAACTGAAATTATAGAAAGTGAAATTGGATGAGGGTAAGTATGTGTATACAAATGTGTAATCCTGCAGCTGATTCTGATCATACTGTATGTTCAGACAGCATGGAACCCAAAAGGCCAGGAAAACCATTTTACATTTACATTGTCTGTTCTGTTAAACTCCCCGTAGTAGTTACTTTCCCATCATTGTAACTAAATACATGACAAAAATCAACTTAAGGGAGAAAGGGTTTGTTTTGGCTTGCAGTAAGAACGGATGCAGTTCATCGTGTTGGGGAAGGATAGCAGTAGGGCACATTACATCCACAGCAGAGTTAACAGTTATGGGTGGCCAGGATTTTAAAACTTCCAGGCCCTCTCCCAGTAACCCATTTCCTTCATCAAGGCTCCACCTCCTAATGGTTCCATAACTTTCCCAAACAGTGCCACCAGCTGGGGACCAAGTGTTCAAATACATGAGCCTATGTGGGATGGTTTACATTCAAACCACAATACATTCCTTGGTTCAGGCCTTTGGCACCTCTCTGACTTGGCAACTGTTAAGTATCTCCTGGCATCTGTTAAGTTCCTTCTTCAAGCAGCTGCTCGATGAACAGTCTAAAACACTACTGTGACCGCTCCTATATTCCTGGTGGCACAGAATGAACTATATTATCTTTGTTGATTTGTTTCTACCACACCTGTTCAACAAATCAGGTTTCATTCATAGGGATGCCTTTCCTAACCCCACAGTACCTGGTGCTGTTTATGAGCACTAAAGCCTGAGAACACCTTTTTTTTTTTTTTATTATTGTAAGTTTGTTGACAGTTCCTTAAGAACAGAAATGACCGATATATTACTATTTGTATTCTCACATACAGTAGCTATTCAATAAAAAAAAAAGTGGGCTGAGGGTCTGGAGAGATGGCTTAGTGGTTAAGGCACTTGCCTCCAAAGGCAAAGGACCTCAGTTCAATTCCCTGGAATCCATGTAAACCAGATGCACAAGGTGGTGTATGCATCTGGAGTTCATTTGCAGTGGCTGGAAATTGTGGTGCGCCCTCTCTCTCTCTTTCTTTTAGCCTCTTTCCCTCTCACAAATAAATAAATAAATATTAAAAATTAGGGCTGGAGAGATGGCTTAGCAGTTAAGCTCTTGTCTATGAAGCCTAAGGACCCTGGTTCGAGGCTCGATTCCCCAGGACCCACGTTAGCCAGATGCACAAGGGGCCCACGCATCTGGAGTTCATTTGCAGTGGCTGGAGGCCCTGGCGCGCCCATTCTCTCTCTCTCTCTCTCTGCCTCTTTCTCTCTCTGTCTGTCGCTCTCACATAAATAAATAAAAGTGAACAAAGAAATAAAAATTTAAAAGAATATGCTGAAGTGCATTAATATGAGGTGACATAAACAACAAAGGACATGAAACAGGACAGGTAGAAATGCTGCATCAGAGAAGACTATTGTCCACTCACCTAAGACTGGAAAATTACTTGGGAAAATCAATTAAATTGCACCTCTAGGTGCTTTGATCATTAAGTATAACACAGCAAAATCTAAATCAAGCTGCACTATTTTGATAGGGTACATGTCCTACTAGGACTGTACTGTTGGCTCCTGGGCAGGTGACAGATTCTCTGATGCTGATGACTAGATGAGGGTGGGACAAGGGTGATGATTGACAGAAAGGATTTGATAAGACAATATGGGCTAATGGAAATGTCTTAGAAATAGACTTGTGGAAAAAAAAGCAGAAATAGGTAAGCAATTTGGGTAAAAATGCTCAAGAACATCTCTGTTCTCTCCTCCAAACATGGAAAACTGTAAGAAGTCAGGAAGGAAATTTATAGACATAAATGATGAAAGAATCCCATGGGTGGGAAATGGACGCGTTGAAAAAGGAATGACTGACTTAACATACCAAACAAAATATGACCAAACATCTCACAATCAGAGCTTCACCTTGATTCTCCCTCAAGAGGAATCAAGGAATCTGTTTAGAAAAACAAAGGCCAATAAACAGCACGGTGAAACTTGGCGGGATAAAAAGTATGGGAATCACCAAGGTAAGAAAATGCGATCTTTTTAACAGGCTAATATTATTCTATGAAAACAAATTCTAAAAGTCAAGAAAAATGAAAGAAAACCAAAACTATGCAGCTACACATGAACTGTCTGCTTAGTCACATGTGCCAACTCATATGTGCTTTCATTCTGGATTTAAAACCATAAAAAAGAATGAGTTCTACAAGTAGGCTCATCTGAAAACTCCCTGAATTTTTTCAGCATTCTTCAGCACAGAGGTACAGAGGGATATGGTAATGACGTCTCTGAACAAACAAATATACGAAAAGGGAGCTCGTAGGAGCTCTCAGCGCACTCCTGGTGGCCCGCGTGTGCTCTGATCCTATGCCATGAGAAGATGTATTAGACCTCTCTAGACCATCCTTCCAGCCTGGGAACTGCCAGCAGTCATTTTCCATGAGGAAATGGAATGATCGGCCACCATCAGTAGGTGAGCTGTGAACAGAGCCCATTCACAGGCTCCTGAGCTGCTGGCACGCGGATTTGCTTTTGCTCACAGCCAACACGGCCTTGGGAGGGACAACATTAGACACGGAATTTCTGGTAAGCTTGGACTTGAGGCATGATTCTTGCTGTCACATCATTCTGCCTCGGTAAATCCAAAGGGTTTAAATCCAGTGGTTTTAAAACATTCCTCCATAGGGGCAGAAAAGGAGTCTTGAAGCCTTGAAGCTTCCTTTCTAGCTGCTGTTAGTAGCTAGAAGAGCAGTGAGAGAAAATTGTAATGTGCCTTTTTAGCAAGTTAATAATATTTATACCAATTCTAAATACTTTAAGCCTAGTAAATTTACCAGGGAAGCTTATTTAAAATGAATTATCTTGGGTGATATTACCAGATAGTCAAATGAGGAAGACTTGGAAGTACCCAGGAAACTGCATGCTTAACTAGTAATGTGGATATGTCTGATGCCAGGCACAATGACTGTCAGAAACCCTGAGTGAGAAATGCCCATGGCTCTCTTGCCCATTCTGCAAAATCACTCCCCACATAATAGAGACTATTAGATGGTGACAGATGTTTTGTTGTTGAAAGTATCTGTGTGTGTGCGAGGGGGGGAAGTCATTTAATAATATACTTTCAGAAATTCCAGGATTAAATTTTTATATTTTTTCAAAGTGCCTGTCATTCTTCTTTATTTTATTTTTATTTATTTGAGAGTGACAGGCAGAGAGAGAGAGAAAGAGATAATGGGTGTGCCAGGGCCTCCAGCCACTGCAAATGAACTCCAGATGCGTGTGCCCCCTTGTGCATCTGGCTAATGTGGGTCCTGGGGAATCGAGCCTCAAATTGGGGTCCTTGGGCTTCATAGGCAAGCGCTTCACCACTAAGCCATCTCTCCAGCCCTCTTGTCATTCTTTAACTGCTAAGAAGGTGTGTGTCTCACAGAGGGGAGATGTGGGGCACAATGCAACCCAGCTCATCAACTCCACATTTCCGTAAGTACATGGAGTAGATTTTGGGAAATATACTGCAAAGAACCTTAACCCAGGAAGATAAAAAACAAGGATGTATTGAGGTAATTAGGAATACATTCATGGGGGCAGTTCAGTAGTATAATATCTGAGAACGCTGTGTTAAAGGAAGAGTAGAGCAAAGATGCTAGCCCAGGAATACATACTGACTGTGAAAGCCAAGCAAGACGGGGCCAAATGATACCCTTCAGAATCTTGCCAAGAATTGAGGCTCTGGGCAGGTGTATCTGAAGAATGAGGATGGTACTGGGATCTGGAACGGTGTCTCAGAGGGCTCAAGAGACAATGGAAGTATGCAGCAAACATACTGAAGCTAGCCAATACATTTTGAGAATTTACTTTGTTTCTGGAATTATTTTACATTTTTCACAAAAATTCCTAGTTGGTCTTTGTGAACCAGGGGCTTCACCAAGATTTATTTAGTGAATGAGGGCAGGCTCAGAATAGCATACACAAAGTCACTCTGTATTTGAGGTAGAGCTGAGATTTTATTTATTAAGTTTTTTTTTTAAAATTACTTATTAGAAAGAGAGAGAGACAGAGAAGCAGACAGAGAGAATGGGTGTGCCAGGGCTTCCAGCCACTACAAAGGAACTCCAGAAGCATGTGCCACCTTATGCATCTGGCTTTAGGTGGATACTGGGGAATCAAACCTGGGTCCTTTGGCTTTGCAGGCAAGCATCTTAATTGATAAGCCGTATCTCCAGACCTGAGACCCGTATTAACAGATTTTTAGTTAGAGGACACAAACTGAGCAAAATAGATTATATTTTGGACAGAGAAAAGATAAATTATTAAATTGGCAAAATTATATAAGATAAAATAAAATGAGTCAAGGTAGGCTACTGTTAGTAAGAAGTTAGGAGTTTGAATAAGCTCCAGATTTAAGAAAAGTAATTGGGTGACATGAATTAAATTTTAAATAATTAGTATTGATAACAATAGAAATCATAATTATGACATGTAAATTGCATGTATAAATTATTATAAAAACCCTATAATTATTCATTACCTTTCATACTTTCTACTTCTATAAATACAACCTAAGAAAAGAATCAGAAATGTAGATGAAGAATTATATACAAAGATATTCATTCTAAATTTGTAAATTAGATTGAAATTGAATATACACAAATATTAAAAGTATATGAACTGGGCTGGAGAGATGGCTTAGTGGTTAAGGTGCTTGCCTGCAAAACCAATGGACCTTGGTTCGATTCCCCAGTACCCACATAATCCAGATGCAAAGCTGGTGCATGCATCTGGAGTTCATTTTCAGTGGCTGGAAGCCCTGGCGCCAATTCTCTCTCTCTCTCTTTCTCTGCCTCTTTCCCTCTCTCAAATAAATAAATAAAAATAAAATATTAATTCTTTTTTTTAAAAAAAGTACATGAACTAAAGTTTGGCCTAAATTGAATCCTGGCACCTTCTCTTATTTAATATGTTACCTTTGGTCAGTTTACTCACTTTACTTCTGAATGGAAAAAATTATGTTCCTCTTACTCAGGGATTGCCAACAGCAGTACTATTGATATTTTAGATGTGTTAATTTTTGCTGTGGGGGTTGTCCTGTGCGTACAGAATGTTTAACAGCATCTCTGCTCTCTACACACTGAAGAACAACACGTCTAGCCAAGTTGGGACAATCAACTATGTCTGCACACATTGCCAATAATATCTGGAGTGGTGAATCACTGTCATATAGCAGCATCATTTAGAGAAGTAAATGAACTAACTTAAAGGTAAAGGTAGAAAAAGCAAGTAGAAGCTGGAAGGATGCCTGAGCAGTTAAGAACACTTCTTGTACAAGCACGAAGGGTCTGAAGAGGCCTGAAAGACAGCTCTTGAGTTTGATCCCAGAACCCACAGAAAAGCTGGATATGGCTACATGTGTCTGCAACCCCAGTCCTGTGTGGAGCAGAGACCAGAGGAAAATGGTAAGTTCCAGGGTCAGTAAAAGTCTCTGGCTCAAATAAGAAAAGGCAATGGAGGGAACATCTACCATTTTGCTCCAGTCACTGCACTGCAGGTAAGCACAACCTGCAACAGGTGAGTGCATGGGGCTCTGCATGGGCATCTACAGATTCATATACCATACAAACAAACAAACAAACCAAAAACAAGTAGAAGGAGGAGAAATACAAATAGAAGTCCAAGAGAATGAAAATAAAGAAATAGGGCTGGAGAGATTTTCCAGCAATTACAGGCACTTGCTTGCAAAGCCTGATGGCCTAGCATCTTAACAAAGCCAGATGCACAAAGTGGCATGTGGAGCTGAAGCTCATCTCAAGTGGCAGGAGGCCTTGGTGCACCCATTCTCTCTCTCTCTCCCTCTCTCTCTCTCTCTCTCTCTCTCTCTCTGTCTCTCTAAAATCAGTAAGCAATTTTTTTTGAAAAGAACTGATATGGGAAGGTACTAAGGATGTGTCGAAGAGATGACCTTGTCAAAAGTGAGGATCATTCTGAACCAAGGAGTATAGAGAGAAAGGGTGAAGAAACAAATATGATTCTGAAGGTTTTCCTTTCTATAATAATGTCATTATGCCAACTTTGAAAAGACATAGCATAAGGAACTTGTTTGTATTTCAATGATACCAATGTACTGACTGAACTGGGAGCAAAGCTCAATGCTAAAATCCAAAGCAAAGCTAGTAACTTGCATTTTATTGTGCTTAACTCCAAGGAATAATGTATGCTAAAGTTTTAGAAATACAAAAACTTAATGTGCACCAGAGAATGGCTGGAGTCCTTTCAGGTGAGTCAGTCATAAGCAGGCTAATTCCCCAGTCTCACCATCATTATCTTTCCTGTCTTCTGTCTGATTCTCTGGTTCTTCCCCTTTGCTCTGCTCTCCACCTCTGTCCTTAAAACTACGCCTGTGTTCACAGTTTCCTACTTGTTTCTTCCATCATGTATACCCCTTCATTGAATCATGCCATAATATTCCTATTATATCCCAAGTTCTAGGGGAATAATAAGTTAACAAAACTATAGGATCCTGTCTTTATTGAGTTTGAAGAACAGTTAAAACAATATACAAAAGACAAAGACCAAATCAATAAATATAACACATAGTAGAATAACACACAAATAATCAAAATAGGAAATCCTTTTTTTTTTTTTTTTTTTTTTTTTTTTGCCGAATCTAAAGCGTAATGGTCCATGGCTGGCATTAAAAATTTAGAACCTGCCTTTTTTTTTTTTTTTTTCCTGTTTTGGCCTTCCTATTTGTTAAACAGTTGCAATCCACTGTCCATTAATGATCCATTCTTAGACTATGGCTACAATGCCATATTATAGAATTCATGTTGAACTTTAGATGTCAGCCACTTGTAGTCTATAAATCAATAATACTATAAATTTTTATACATTTTTTACTTCTGTAACTCTTCATATTATATAACTTGTTATAGCCCTATTATCACTTTTCATGAATTAGAATGCAAAATAGTTAATAGTCTTCATTAACACTTGGCCTCTTTAACTGACTTCAGCAATTTTGTTACATTTGAGGAAAATCAGAGTATAAAGGTTTCATGTCTATGTTTAAAAAAAAAGCCCACTTCTAATTGGGCTGAGCAAGTTGATATGGATAGCTCTATTTGGGGGCCTGGCTTCAAATGACTAAAAGAAAATACTTGCTAGGAAGACTATACATTCTGTGTCTTACTCAAGGATGTTCTCTGTTTGATGACCCATGAGTTGGGCTTCTGGGCTACATGGAAAGGGAAGAATCATAATACTAAGGTCAGCAATTTTTTAAAAAAATTTTGTTTGTTTATTTTTATTTATTTATTTGAGAGTGACAGACAGAGAGAAGGAGGGAGGGAGGGAGGGAGGGGGAGAGAGGGGGAGAGAGAGAGAGAGAGAAAGAGAGAGAATGGGTGCGCCAGGCTTCTAGCCACTGCAAAGGAACTCCAGATGCATGCGCTCCCTTGTGCATCTGGCTAACATGGGTCCTGGGGAATCAAGCCTTGAACCGGGGTCCTTGGGCTTCACAGGCAAGTGCTTAACCGCTAAGCCATCTCTCCAGCCCAAAGTCAGCAAATTTATAAAAAAGTTTTCTCAATAAAGACTTAGATGTTAACCACTGCATATTGAATCTATGTTCAAAATTTATTATTTTATATTATCATAATATAAATATATTAAAATATAATAAAATATATAAATAATAATATAACAATAAATATATTATTTTAATATACATACATATAGATAATTAGGTTTTATCATGGTATTTTTCTTTGCTTCCCTTCTCTTCACTCCCTTGTAAACTCTCCCACATAGACTCTCTTCCCTTCATGTTGCATGCGACCTTTTGTCCTTCCCCCTTTCATCACACCTCTTCGTTCCTCTCCATGGCCTCCTAACTCCTAGTCTATATCCTTTCTCACATCTCCTTATTTATATACACACCAAAATTCAAAGTTAGGGTGCACCTATGAGAGAGAACATGGTTTTTCTTTCTGGGCCTGGGTCATCTCATTTAATATGATCTTTTCCAGTTCCACCCATTTTCCTAAAAATTCACAATTTCATTTTTCTTTACAGCTAAATAAATTCCATTGGGTATGTATACATTTTCATCATCCAGTGCTGATGGACATTTAGATTTATTTCATTTCTGAGCTATTGTGAACAGGACTGAAATGCACATGAAGTGCAATTATCTCTGTGGCAGGATAAAGTCCTTTGGGTGGAGTCATGAAACACCTTACTTCAGAGAGCATTACACTGATGAGTCCTTTAGTGGTAAGGCCAGGAGTGGGATTGCTAGGTCATATGAAGGTCATGTATGAACTTTTTGAGAAACCTCCACACAGATTTCCAAAGTAGCTGCATCAGTTTATACTCCCACCAACAGTGAATGAGGGTTCCCCTCTCCCCACATTCTCACCAGCATTTGTCATTTTTTCCTTAATGAAGCCATTCTGACTAGGGTAAGAAAGAATCTGAAAGTTCTTTAATTTTCATTTATTTGATGGTTAAGGATATGTTGGTCATTTTTGATATTTATTTTGAGAATTTTTTTATTGATTTCATTAGCACATTTTTAATTGGTAGTTTTATTTTTCTGGTGTCCAATTTTTGCAATTATTCATATATTTTTGACATTAGCACCCTGTCTGAGGGGTAGCTGGCAAAGATTTCTCCCATTCTGTAGGCTTTGTGTTTGCTCTGCTGATAATTTTCTTTGCTGTGCAGAAACTTTTTAACTTAATGTAGTCCCACTTGTTGATTTGGGGAGTTGATTCTTGCTTCTAGAGTCCTTTAAAGATAGTTGTTATTTTGGTTTTTTGAGGTAGGGTCTCGCTCTCATCCAGGCTGACCTGGAATTCACTTTGTAGTTTCATGGTGGCCTGGAATTCACAGCAATCCTCCTACTTCTGCCTCCCGAGTTCTGGAATTAAAGTCATACGTCACCACGCTTGGCTCTTAGTATATATGTAAATTCCAGTGTATCACTTATGTTCATCATTTCTGGTTTTAAATTAAGGACTTTGATCCATTTTTAATTGATTTTTGTGCATTGCTTGGAATGTGGATCTAAACTGATTCTTCTTCAAGTGAATATTTAATTTTCCTAGCAACATTTGCTGAATAGGATGTATTTTTTCCAGTGTACATTTCAGTGCCTTTTTGAAAATTATGTGAATGTAACTGGGTGGGTTCATTTGTAGGTCCTCTAATCAATTTAATTCATTTATCTATCAATTTTTAAACTACTTTTGTCACTGTGGCTCTATAGTATAATTTTAAGTCAAGGATTGTGGTACCTCACACAGTGTTCTTTCTGCTTAGTAATGCTTTAGCTATCTGTGGTCTTTGTGTTTCCCTATGAATTATTGATTTTTTTCCTAGTTCTAAAAAGAAACTGTCTTTGAGATTTTGATGAGAATTGCACTGATCCTATAAATTAATTTTGGCCTTTTTCACAATATTAATTCTGGTGATCTACGAGTAAACTGTTTTATATTTTATTATTTGTGTGTGTGTGTGTGAGAGAGAGAGAGAGAGAGAGAGAAAATGGCATTCTAGGGCCTCTAGCCAATGCAAACAAACTCCAGATGCATGTGCCACATCATGCATCTGGCTTTACATTGGTACTGGGGAATCAAACCTGGGTCTTTTGGCTTTGTAGAGAAACATCTGAATCACTAAGCCATATCTCCAGCCCCTAGGAATAAAACTTAAAAAAAAAAACTTTTTTATTGATAGTTTCCATAAGTATAGAAAATAAACCATGATAATTCCCATACACTACCCAAACCCCCCTCCAAAATCCATTCTTCATTGAATCTCTTCTTTTTTTTCAATTAGTCTCTCTTCTATTTTGCTGTCATCATTGTTTCCTCCTATTATGAATGTCTTGCATAAGTAGTATCAGTTCTTGTGAAGTCATGAATAACAAGGTCATTTTGTGTCTGGATGAAAGCATGGTAAATATACTACCCTTCCTTTGGCTCTTACATTCTTTCTGCCATTTCTTTTATAATGTACTCTGAGCCTTGGAGGGTGTGGTAGAGATGTTTCACTTAGTGTTGAATACTCGGAGCAAAATTTTAAGGAACATATAATACCAAAACTTCCCAAACTCTTCTACAAAACTGAAAGGGAAGGAACACTGCCTAATTCATTCCATAAAGTCTATATTATTCTGATACCAAAACCAGATATACATACAACAACAAAATACTGTAGACCAATTTCCCTTGTGAACACAGACACAAAAATTCTCATCAAAGTACTTGCAAACTGAATTTAAGAACACATTAAGGAGAAGATACCAACCAAATTGGTTTCATCCCAAGGACACAAGAGCAGTTCAACTTGTAGAAATCAATAAATATAATTTGTGATATAAATAAACTCAAGGACAGAAATCACAGTATCATCTCAATAGATGCAGAAAAGGAATTTGACAAAATTTAAAATGCCTTAATGATACAAGTCCTGGAGAAATTAGGAATAAATGAAGTATACCACAAAATAACAAAGACAACAATGACAAATCTATAGCTAAAATCATAGTAAATAGGGGGAAAAACTGTTATATTTCCTCTAAAATCTGGAATGAGACAAGGGTGGCCTGTATCTCTACTCTTATTCAATATAATGCTCAAAGTCTTAGCTAAAGCAATAAGATAAGAAAAAGATATTAAAGTGATAAATACAGAAATGGAAGAAATGAAATCATCCCTATTTGCAGATAACATTAATCTGTACTTAAACAGATCCTAAGTAGACTCTACTAGGAAATGCTTAGATTTAATGAATACCATCAACAAAGTTGCAGGATACAAAATCAACATACAAAGATTAGTAGCTTTCATATAAGCCAACAAAAAGCTTGCAGAGAAAGAAATTAGAAACAATGTCCTATTCACAATAGCTCTAAAAAGGAGTCTATTTTTATATCATGTTCACATGCTCAATTACAGAGAAATTTTTGACGTTTTTTTCCCCCTCTTTTCATGGAATACCAATTTTGAAATAGGCTTTTAGTGGAAGCATATAAAAGTTACCCAGATTTATAAAGTTGTTTTTTTTTCTCATTTAATGGAAGACATATGTTCATACAAAGTGTTGGTAATGGCAATTCCTTGTAACATTCACAGTCCTTGACCCTAAAACCCTTGTTCAAATATGCCAGCACAATATGAAAATCTTTATGGATATTTTCATACTTCTTCCTAAGACAAACCAGGAAAGCAAAGGGCAGGATGTGTTTTCATATGAAATAGACACTGCTGGGGCATGGGCATAATGGCTAGTGTGGGCTGCAGACAGCCAGTCTGCAGTCTGAAGAGACTACAATTCTTTAACTAATCCTGAGATAACTGGGGTCAGGCGTTGAAGGTCACAAGTGTGAACCTGTGGTAAAAGTGGATCTTGAGTATTCATTTCAGCTTAGGTCACAGAGTTTCTTAACCTCAAACCTGTTGACACATTAACCAGGGCAATTCTTTGTCATGGAGAATATCCTGCTTATTAAAGGATGCTGAACAGCATCTTTGATGTCTACACAGTAGAAACTCACCAGTATGGCAACAAAAGAGAGTCTCTAGACATTACCAAACGTACTCTTAAGACCCAAGTTGTCCTTAATGAGAATCACTGGTCTAAGTGGAAAAGATATATTTAGGACTGAAGAGATAGCTTTTGGGCTGGAGAGATGCCTTAATGGTTAAGGCATTTGCCTACAAAGCCAAGGCAGCCAGATTCGATTCCCCAGGACCCACCTAAAGCCATATGCACAAGGTAGTGCATGTGTCTGGACTTTGTTTGCAGTGGCTGGAGGCCCTGGTGTGTCTATTCTCTATCTACCTCTCTCTCTTAAATAAATAAATAATAAAATATTTTTAAAAGATACATTCAAATCTCACTGTAGACCTTGCTCCTGAACTCTAGATTTACATATTTATCTGCCTAGAAGGTATCTCCATTTGGATGCTAAGATAGTCATCCAAATATTTGTTTCTCCTCCAAAGCACTTAGTAGAATTGCACCAATTATGTGTGGCTTCTTGACTTGCATTGTTCATTGAAAGCAATGAGGAAACAACATACTCAGAAGCAATAGCATCCTCCTGACTTGGGGGATTAATTTTAATTATAGAAAGATTTCAGCACTTGATTCTCACTTTAATGCCATATTTTGCTCTTTGCATCAAATTAGTCCTTCATATAAAAAATTGTTTAATTCCTTGAAATGTCATCAGTTCTCTTTTAGGCCAGTATGATGTATACAGAGAATGAGTACATTAGAATGGAAAAGAAAAATGTCCCAATCAAAACTATCAATGAATTCATCATTACTAAGAGGAAATAGTAATATTTTGCATGGAAGAATGGACATTGTCATTCTGGTTGTTTGGCTTTCAGTATTCTGCTTTGCTTTTTAACTAGAGTAGCATTTTCTATTTTAAGGCTGACTCAATTAGCACCTGTGGTGGTTTGATTCAGGTGTCCCCCATAAACTTTGGTGATCTGAATGCTAGGTTCCCAGCTGATGGAGATTTGGGAATTAATGTCTCCTGGAGGCAGTGTATTGTTGGGGGTGGGCTTATGTGTGTTATAGCCAGTTTCCCCTTGCCAGTGTTTGGCACACTCCCTGTTCCTGTTGTCTACCTGATGTTGTCCAGGGGGTGATGTCCATCCTCTGCTCATGCCATTTTTTTTTTTTTTTTTTTTGCCATCATGGAACTTCCCCCCTCAAGCTTGTAAACCAAAATAAACCTCTTTTTTTTTCCCACAAGCTGCTCTTGGTTGGGTGATTTCTACCAGCAATTCAAACCTAACTGCAACAGTAAAGTGGTACCAAGGAGTGGGGTTGCTGCTAGACACCTGACTGTGTGGCTTTGGCCTTTTGGAGCTGATTTTCAAGAGGAATGTGTAAAGATTTGAAACCTTGGCCTATTGAATGCCTTGCAGTGCTGCTAAGTACAGCTTGATGGACTATTCTGGTCATAGTTGAAAGACCGGAATGCAGTAAGAACTATGGACTGTGAAGTTTGATTTATGAGGGTGAGAAAGAGCTTTGCTTGGACTGGGCTAGAGGCAGTTTGTGTGAAAAGCTTACTGTTATGCCCGTGTCCTAAGAAGTTGTGCAGGGTTGCTTTGTGTAGAAATGAATTGGTGTGAGCAGAGGGATATGGCACAGAAAATGTTTGGGTGAACTGCTGCCCATTTGGCTGTATTTGGCAGATTACAACCTTTCAGATTGGCCAGCTAACTTGCACTGGGGCAATAGGAAAAATGCAGACTCTTTTGAAGGGGCCTGAGTGCTCAAGGAGTGTCCTGTTCTTCAAAGTCTGCTTTATTCCCCCTGGATTAACAAATTGGCACCCTACCTGGTATTGTGGAGTATCAAACACAAGAAAGAGAGGGTCATTGAGTTTGCAACACGGTCTTGTGTTTTGGAAATGGCCATGGGCAGTGTGGAGCAGGTTTGCTGGATGCCTTCATGGAGACCCCATGGGGCCATGATGATGAACCATGGGTTGCAGTAGAGATCCATTGGAGATGCTGCAACCACAAGATGGTTGCTAAGGAGAGCTGCCGCCCAGGATGAAGTTTTCCAGGACTGTGAGTAGCCTAGCTGGAGGGGCAGAATTAGAACTCCACAGACTTGTTGCTGGTTAGAATTAAAGGACTTGGAGACTTGTCACTGGCTAGAGTTGGACTGGAAGCTACAGAGTTTGATGTTTGCCCTGTTTAAATCTTGTATTGGTTGAATATTTCTTTGCTATGCCCAGTGCCATCTTTTGCAGTATGAATGTTTGTTCTGTGCCATTATGGGTTTTGGGGGGGATTTTTTTGGTATTATGGCTCAGCTCAAAGATCTTGGACCATGGGGATGTTTGGACGTCATTGGGGTTGATAAAAACTATGGGGACTTTTTCTCCTATTATGAGGGTCTTGTGTAGGTATTGCTAGGCACTGCAAGGTCTTGGATATTGAGGCCAATTTCTGTCCAGACAGTTTTATGTAAGGAGTGGTATCTTTCCTTTGGCTCTTACATTCTTTCTGCCACCTCTTCTGCAATGGACTGATGATGACATCAAATTAAAAGAGAGACTAATGGAGAGAGGGAGGGGATATGATGGACTGCAGAGTTATAAAGGGGAAAGTGGGGGAGGGGAGGGAAATACCATGGTTTGTTGTAAGTACAGAAGTTGCCAATAATATGTGTGTGTGTATATATATATATGTGTGTGTATATATATATATATGTGTGTGTGTATATATATATATATATATATATATATATATATATATATATATAATTTAAAAAACTATGGGGACTTTTAAGTTGGACTGAATACATTGTATTTTACATCATGTGTGGATATCAGTCTATGGGGGGCCAGGGGCAGAATGTGGTGGTTTGATTCAGGTGTCCCCCCATAAACTTAGGTATTCTGAATGCTAGGTTCCCAGCTGATGGATATTGGGGAATTAATGGCTCCTGTATGCAGTGTATTGTTGGGAGCAGGCTTATGGGTGTTATATTCAGTTTTCCCTTGCCAGTGTTTGGCACACTCTTCTGTTCCTGTTGTCTTCCTGATGTTGGCCAGGGGGTAATGTCCACCCTCTGCTCATGCCTTCATTTTCCCTGCCATAATGGAGCTTCCCCTCAAACCTGTAAGCCAAAATGAACCTATTTTTCCCACAGCTGCTCTTGGTTGGGTGATTTCTACCAGCAATGCAAACCTGACTGCAACAGCCCAACAAATACATTTTCTAAACACTTGTCTTCATAATATTCTCTTTTATTTTCAGATTTGTTTACTAAAGCCTGCTTATTCTAATAATGAAGAAATCCATTCCTAACACTGGACTAAGTTTACATGGACCATGTTTAGGCACACAAAATGCAAATGCTTTAGGGAAAAAATAAACACTCAAGTTAAAGTGTGCTAACCTTCTTCGCTTGTAGGGTTGTATTTTTCTAAATTAGAGTCTTAAGTGAATGACTTCATGTAGATTTTTATTATAAAATACTTATCTATCTTATCAATTCATTCTGATTGTTTAATTTAATATACAGGTATGGGGTCACACATTATACTTACTATGTTTACCTACTGAGCTCTCATATATGCTAAACTGCCCTCTTTCTAGTCTCACAACACTCTTCTAGTTTATTAAAATAGCCCTGGTCCTCCATTTCTCACAACTCTTCTTGGAAAAAAAGTTACTACTTTACTGGATTTCTAAGTTTATAAAAATAATGCAGGAATGTATTAAAAAATAGTTATCTAAAGAAAGTCCAAATAATTCCCAAATAACACCTAATTTAGTAAACTTATTTTCTGTCCTTTTTTTGTAGGCTCATATAAACTTATACAGAAAAATACACCATCACAGTCATGAAGTCTTTTCCTGGTTTTTCCTCTTCTACTGTAATTTTAGAGGATAGATAAAATCCCCAGCTCTCATCTTGGTTTCTATACTTTTCCCACAGGTGACAAGACATTAAATAACAAAAGCTTCCAAATCTCCATCTGTGGGCTTCTCCTCTGAACTTTAGACGTCCATATTTAAATGCCTAGAAGATAACTCCACTTGGATGCTGAGATACAGACACTTATTTCTCCTCAAAGGCAGTTGGTATAATTGCCTGAAAACTCACAATTAGAACTTATATGTAGCCACATGACTTGCATTGTGGATTGAAAGGAATATGGAAAGGAGACACTCAGAAGCACTCGCTGCTGATGTGTGATACTTCTCTCACCCCTTCTTCTGCCACAGTAATTTCCAGTACCCCTCTGGGCCTGGGTTATCAAGTGAAAATAACAAGAGAGCCCCAGCCAATTTGAGATGAGTCTGTAGCTCAAGCAAGAAATAAATCTTGGGGATGGAGAGATGGCTTAGCAGCTAAAGCGCTTGCCTGCGAAGCATAAGGACCTTGGTTCAATTCCCCAGGACTCATGTAATCCAGATGCACAAAGTGGTGAATGCACTAGAGGCCCTGGAATGGCCAATCTCTACCTGCCTCCCCCACTCTCAGAATAAGTAAATAAATGAAATATTTTTTAAAAAGAAGTATCTTGTAGCTTGGAGCTCCTGAGATTTTGTGGGTTATGTTATTAGAGTGTATCATAACCTAACCCAATTAAACACTGATGGGTGGTAGGTACCCCATCCCATTTTCTCTTTTCCTCATCTTATTCATCTTATCACATGGCATTAACATGTACCCATTATTCACAACACAAGTATCTTGTTTATTTAGTTCTACCACCTTCAATGTTTAATATATCATATCAGTTAACCAAGGCTGACTCTACTGCCAAATATAGCCTGATTCCAAGTGTTTCTTTCTAGTTCTACTGCATGACCCCAACCCACTCCAGCATCATCCTTCCCATAACCTAACACCACAGCCTTCTGACCTTGAGCTAAACACCAGTTTTTACTTATTTTTCTCTAAATTCTATTTATTGCTTACAACCAGATAAGGTTACTGGCTTTCACTGCCATCAACCTTAATGTATTTGTGTTTAAATACAAAGCACAGGGACCAGATACTTTATATATCTGTGTCTTTTTGTTCTGATTCTTACTGGAGGTATCTGGTGGAATGTGTAGCAGACACATAATAAATGGTGTTCATGGATAAATTCCAGGATTTTTTGTCCTCTAAAGTAAGCATTCCATTTATTTATTTATGTGCTTATTTGGGAGACAGAAAGAGGCAGATATATATAGAGAGAAAATAGGCATGCCGGGGCCTCTAGCCACTGCAAATAAACTCCAGACATATGTGCTACCTTGTGCATCTGGCTTACGTGGGTCCTGGGGAAGCAAATCTGGGTCCTTAGCCTTCTCAGGCAAGTACCTTAACTGCTAAGCCATATCTCAAGCCCTAAAGTATGCATTCTTAATAGAAACTATAATTTTGATCATGGTACTTTAATTAAGAACCTGTTTCAATCTTTCATATTATACTTTTGTCAAATAATTTTACAAAATTCTTTCTGTTAGCATATTATCATCAACTTTAAGTTTTTTAATTTTTTTGTTCATTATTTATTTATTTGAGAGTTACAGACACAGAGAGAAAGGCAGAGAAAGAGAAAGAGAGAGAGAGAGAGGGAGAGAGCGAGAGAGAATGGGCATGCCAGGGCCTCCAGCCACTGAAAATGAATTGAGATGCATGTGGCCCCTTGTGCATCTGGCTAACGTGGGTCCTGGAGAATCAGGCCTCGAACCGAGGTCCTTAGGCTTCACAGGCAAGCGCTTAACCGCCAAGCCATCTCTCCAGCCCAACTTTAAGTTTTAATTAAATTTAAAAAAGTGGTAGAACAAGATCCAGAAATTAAAGTATGAAACGAGTTCCTGATCTTCCTTTGATAACTGATATGTGTTATTTGCACTACATGTGCACACAGCCATAGTGAGCAATGGTGCTGACAGATACAAGGCTGTAACAAAGTGATTGACCCAGAACGATGAGGAGGATATGAAACATGGAGCTTGAGGATTTGAAACAGAAACACTATTCAGAGGTAGAGTCAAGGAGGGAATATAACCATTCACACTCACAACTTGTTCCTTGCACAGCATGCAATTCAATGATGAAAACATGGTATTTGCACAGGCAAGGTAAAGGGAATTAAAACCAGCATAAAAATATTTGTAATAATTTGTATTTGTTAGAAAAGAATTTCAAGTTTGCAGTCTAAGGTGAATTTCTACTTTTAATTTCATTTCCATAATTATCTTCTACTTTCTAATAAACATTAATCTGTTTCTTAGAGTTTAATGTACTTTTTGTTCCACCTTTCATATTCAATTTTCATGTTTATGTTTCTTTTCAACTTTAGCATTTAAATATCACCTCCCCCCCCCCCGGGCTGCAGAAATGGCTTAGTGGTTAAGGCACTTGCCTGCAAAGTCAAAGGACTATGGTTCGATTTCCCAGGACCCACGTAGGCAAGATGCACAAGGGAGAACATGCATCTGGAGTTCATTCGCAGTGGCGGGAGGCCCTGATGTGCCCATTCTCTCATTATTTCTATCTCTATATGCCTCAATCTCTCATAAATAAATAAATAAAAATATTTTAAAAATTATCTCCCTTTCATTTTCTAATGCACTTTAAAAACTTTTTTATTAATTAAAATTTAGTTATTATTATTTGTTAATTAAAATTGCTTATATTTAATAACACTTTGGTATCTATCTTTCAAAAATTTATACATATAAATATATGCATTCTATTTCAAACATTTAAAATGAAAAATGAAAATTGGGTTTTGGAACATAGAGTTAATATATGTTTTGCTTTGTTCTTTTAAATTCTCATTATTTCCAATTTGACTTATATATGTGTCTATGTTTTCTGGTTGTTTGGTTGTTTATATAGTTTATGTTTTGTTGTTGTTAAATTGCCTTCTAACATTTCATTACAGCAATAATCTACTGTTGAGTCATTTCAAAGAGTAACATATAAGAGCCGGGGAGATGTCTCTGCTTTGCAAGCACGAGTTCAATGCTTAGTACATATCCAAAATTGCCAGGCCTGTATTTCCAGAGCAGGGGAGGCAGAGAACGGAGGATCCCTGAAATTTCCTTTTGAGACAATTTAGCCAAACTTATGAGCTCAAACCCAATGAAAAATCCTGTCTCATAGGAGATAGATGGAATTCCATCATCAAAGTGGCCTTCAGGCAAGCTAAACATACAGTGTCCACAGGGAGGACATGAGGATGATCATACAGGGTCCACAGGGAGGACATGAGGGTGATCATACAGTGTCCACAGGGAGGACATGAGGGTGATCATACAGTGTCCACAGGGAGGACATGAGGGTGATCATACAGTGTCCACAGGGAGGACATGAGGGTGATCATACAGGGTCCACAGGGAGGACATGAGGGTGATCATACAGTGTCCACAGGGAGGACATGAGGGTGATCATACAGTGTCCACAGGGAGGACATGAGGGTGAGCATACAGTGTCCACAGGGAGGACATGAGGGTGAGCATACAGTGTCCACAGGGAGAACATGAGGGTGATCATACAGTGTCCACAGGGAGGACATGAGGGTGATCATACAGTGTCCACAGGGAGGACATGAGGGTGAGCATACAGTGTCCACAGGGAGGACATGAGGGTGAGCATACAGTGTCCACAGGGAGGACATGAGGGTGAGCATACAGTGTCCACAGGGAGGACATGAGGGTGAGCATACAGTGTCCACAGGGAGGACATGAGGGTGAGCATACAGTGTCCACAGGGAGGACATGAGGGTGATCATACAGTGTCCACAGGGAGGACATGAGGGTGATCATACAGTGTCCACAGGGAGGACATGAGGATGATCATACAGTGTCCACAGGGAGGACATGAGGGTGATCATACAGTGTCCACAGGGAGGACATGAGGGTGATCATACAGTGTCCACAGGGAGGACATGAGGGTGAGCATACAGTGTCCACAGGGAGGACATGAGGGTGATCATACAGTGTCCACAGGGAGGACATGAGGGTGATCATACAGGGTCCACAGGGAGGACATGAGGGTGATCATACAGTGTCCACAGGGAGGACATGAGGGTGATCATACAGTGTCCACAGGGAGGACATGAGGGTGATCATACAGTGTCCACAGGGAGGACATGAGGGTGAGCATACAGTGTCCACAGGGAGGACATGAGGGTGATCATACAGTGTCCACAGGGAGGACATGAGGGTGATCATACAGTGTCCACAGGGAGGACATGAGGGTGATCATACAGTGTCCACAGGGAGGACATGAGGGTGATCATACAGTGTCCACAGGGAGGACATGAGGGTGAGCATACAGTGTCCACAGGGAGGACATGAGGGTGAGCATACAGTGTCCACAGGGAGGACATGAGGGTGAGCATACAGTGTCCACAGGGAGGACATGAGGGTGATCATACAGTGTCCACAGGGAGGACATGAGGGTGATCATACAGTGTCCACAGGGAGGACATGAGGGTGAGCATACAGTGTCCACAGGGAGGACATGAGGGTGAGCATACAGTGTCCACAGGGAGGACATGAGGGTGATCATACAGTGTCCACAGGGAGGACATGAGGGTGAGCATACAGTGTCCACAGGGAGGACATGAGGGTGAGCATACAGTGTCCACAGGGAGGACATGAGGGTGATCATACAGTGTCCACAGGGAGGACATGAGGGTGATCATACAGTGTCCACAGGGGGGACATGAGGGTGAGCATACAGTGTCCACAGGGAGGACATGAGGATGATCATACAGTGTCCACAGGGAGGACATGAGGAGAATCATACAGTGTCCACAGGGAGGACATGAGGGTGATCATACAGTGTCCACAGGGAAGACATGAGGATGATCATACAGTGTCCACAGGGAGGACATGAGGGTGATCATACAGTGTCCACAGGGAGGACATGAGGATGCACATAGTGTGTCCACAGGGAGGACATTTGCACAGCTTTTTCCTCTCCCCCTATGGTATCTTTAAGCTAGAGGACAATCTGACTATAATTAAACTGAGAATATGTGGTGGAAAAGTGGGTATTTACATACTCTATATCATAGTCATTTTATTATTGTGAATGTTCTTTTCAGTTGGCCAGCTTTCCCTCTTTCTAGTCTGTAGTGTTTTTTAAATGAATAGAAACAGGTCTATTTTCAGTATATTTAATCCATTCTCATGTATGCTACAAACATTTACTAATATTTAGTTTTCCTATATGTGTACACTATGCTTTTCACAAAGAAAAAGCTTTAAATCTGTATATAGTTTAAGCTTTCATAATTTTCTTTTATTATTTTTCACTTTTGCTTTAATCATTAACTCAATTTTTTCCTAAAGCTTTTAGTTGCTTATTTTTATAAGTTACATTCCAATATAAAGCTAATTTTTCTCTTCCTACAGTAGTCAATATATCCTGGGATATTTCCTATATAGTGTTCTCACTGTTGTATTTCATTTAGATATATTTCAGAGTCCATTTCCTCAATTTAAACAAATGGACTTTTACATTTATTCACACTTTTACCTCTTACTATGTTTTCTTGTTTTTATTTTATTTATTTATTTTATTTATTTGAGAGTGACAGACAGAGAGAGAAAGAGGGAAAGAGAGAGTGGGCCTGCCAGGGCCTCCAGCCACTGCAAATGAACTCCAGACACATGCGCCCCCTTGTGCATCTGGCTAACGTGGGTCCTGGGGAATTGAGCCTCAAACTGGGGTCCTTAGGCTTCACACTAGTGCTTAACTGCTAAGCCATCTCTCCAGGCCTTATTATGCTTTTAATTTTGTACTTAATAGTCAGTGTTTTTTTTTTCTTTAATGAAGGTTTGTGGCAACCTTGTGTTGAACAAATCTATTGACATCAATGTTTAATGCTCAGATAATTGTTAGTATTTTTAGCCATAAATTTCTTTAAAGATATTTAAATTTGGCATTGGTGAGCTGGCTTAGCAGGTAAAGTTCCTTCCTTTCAAGCCTACCAGTATGGGTTCAATCCTCTCCAGCACCCCTAGAAAGCCAGACACAAAGTGTCACATGCATCTGTGATCTTAAGTGCCTATGATAACAGGAGATGGAGCCAGGGTAATCTGTAAACTGAGGCCATTTAGATGGCACATGCACCAGGAGAACACGAGACCCTATATCAAAAGTACGTGGAAGGAGAGGACAAACACCCAAGATCATCCTCTGACCATCACATGTGTGCTGTATCACACACACCCATCCATACACATGCATACATACATATGCATACACACAAATAAAAATGTAAATTTTATACTCACAATGCACACATATCTTACAGTCCAGTGTAAACATAACTTTTATATGTACAGTGTGAATCAAAAAGTTTGTGTGGCATACCTTTTTACTATATATGCTTTAACACAGTAATCTTGATCTGAACCTGCAAATTTCTGAGGCATACCTTCTATGTCTAGTGTTCTATTTTTTGTTTGTTTATTTGTTTTTAGCTATTTAGTGCCTATACACCTGTACAATGATCCCCTATTATCCATAGAGGATATGTTTCAGGAACCACACTGAATGCCTGAAGGTTTGGATAGTACTAAACCCTATGTAGATGTTTGCAGCTCAATTGATAATTTAGGCACATGAGAGATTTAGAAAGCAGTAAGAAAATATAAAAAGTATTTAAAAAATACTACAATAAACACAAGTCAGAACCATATCCAAACATAAGCCCACTCTCCATTATCAAGCTACCATCAATCGTGGGCTACAAGAGGGCCTACTACCTATTAAATTCTCTATAAAAAAAGGAAGGGTTATCTCATTTGTCCTGGTGCTAACTTACTCTCCGTTGGAGAATCTGCTTCTCTTTTTCAGATAGATGTAGATCCTAAGGAGAGAGCCACCCTATCATACCTCAAAAGGGCCCCGGCTGAAACTAAGAAAAATTGGCGAAACAAGCAAGGGTGCTGTTTTCCTGGTGAACCGGATACCAGCACAAGGGGGAAGGAGATCAACACAGAGAAAAATCAACTCCTACCAAATCAGAAAGCCAGAGCCTCAGAGGCCCCCAACAACTCGTCACTGAAGCAGACCAAAAATGAACCCAACATGGCTCAGGGAAATTTTGTGGAAGAGGGGGCGGAAAGAATGTCAGAGTCACCTGTTGGGTCATGATATGCAGAGACATTTAGCTTACCTATAACTGTGGGCTAACTCCACAATGCATGACCCGTATACCTCACCAAGGAGGGGCCAAGGGGAGGGGGTAGGTCACAGATGAGCCTAATAATGGTACCAAACTGACTGTATTTGCTGAATACAAAACTAATTAATAAAAAAATTAAAAATTAAAAATTAAAAATTAAAAAACTACTATAATAAAGGTCATGTGAAGGTGGTCTCCAAAAGCATCTTATTGTATCTTTACCTTTCCACTATCAGGGAGCATTTGACAACTTTTCTTTGGCATATCTGAATTGCTGGCATTATTTCTCTTGCACAAGAATAAAGCGCTGCGTTATGGTGACACTCAATCTAATTGACGAAAATGGCTACAAAGTGATTAATGGGCAGGTTGTGCAGCAGCGTGGTTACACTGGACAGAGGAGTGATTCATGCACCGTGGACACAGTGATGATGCTCCATTTCATCATGCCACACAGAGCGGCATGCTATTTCAAACCCATGAGTTATTAGTTGCTGGAATCTTCTACATAATATTTTTAGATTGTCATCGCCATAGGTAATTGATCTTGCAGATAATGGAGAACTGCTTTACAAATATTTTGAATCAAATTTATTTTCTTATATCAAACACATTCTTTTATCTTTCATTTCATCCAGTCCAAAAAAATAGAAAAAAATTAAACTCTACCATAGTGGTGCTATATGATTGAATTGCTTTATGATCTCACTAAGATAATTTCAAAAGAAACATTTTTCACAATGTAACTTCTGTAAATCTTTCCCAGTGATAACATGATAGAAAAACAGGTATAGATGAACTGCTTTTTGGACTCTGTGTGGCTCTGTAGTAGAGCACATACCTAGCATGCACAAAAACCCTGGATCCTATCCCTACTACAACAAAAGAAAAAAAGCTGCTTTTACTTTTTGGAAAAGTGTTAAAGCATTCCAATTAAAGATATCATGCAGCATACAGAAAGAAAAGACTTCTAATACCATGAGGAAAACATGCAAAAGTAGCCATAGTGCCTGAAATTTTAGTTCCCATTAACTAGTTACTTGCCCCAACCACTCTTTGGAAGCCCCAAGCCATCACTACCAATGCGCTTTCTGAATTGCAGGTCTATCCCCAGTTACTTATAAAGTCTCTTTGGCAAGAAGATACATTAGGAATATAATAGGGAGTCTAAATCACTTCTCAAAGTTTTCTACCCCCACATGAACTATCCTCTCCTACAACTGGTTATGATTAAGTCAGTGAGCGCAAAACCTAGGCATTAATAATGTTCTTTCAATGTTGTTTTGCCAAAAGAGAACCAAAGGTTTTCTGGTGTTGCAATGATTGAGAGACAATTCATTTTCATATGCACATGGAACTAAAGTAACACTTTGAGGCCAGTGTGTTTTCATCCTTTCTTTTAACTTTAATGATATCCTTATTGGTTTATGCACAAAGTAAGTCAACCAGATGGGGTCTTTCCTGAAATCCCAAAGGAATAAATGTATTAAGCTTCTCTAAGAAAAATCAGGGAAAGCACAAACATTATTTAAAATCATAATCCTAATTGAGCTGACAGTACTTAAACTGCTCCGATTGCTCTTTCAGTCATGCATTTTAAATAGTAGAGGAGAATACACATTATGATACTGTACTCTCTTCTATCAACAGATATTGTAACACAGTATCAATAAGCTATTTCCTGGTTAAAAAGGATATTTCCAGGTCAGGAGGATGGATGTTTTAGTGGCTATTATTGGTTTTCACATATGGTCAAAGAAAATAATTTAGGAGTTAAATAACTAGCATTAAAAGGCATACAAACATGGGTTTAACATCTGTGCTCTTTAATAGGCATTTTGGTGCCATTTAATTGGGCAAATTCTATCTGTGAAAAGGACTGCTAGAACCCAGTGGATAAGTACTCTGAGGAATAAGCACGGTTTCCACTAACAGTAACCGCGGCTGACCAAGCCAAGTAGCCTTGCAAACTGTGTTCGGAAATCACAAAGATTTTTTAAATGGTATATAAACAGGTTCTTGGATTGAACTTTCTTTTCTTAAATATTAAGGACCTTTAGTACACATAAACTTACTGAATTTTACAAGGTAGTGTCTAAAAAAGACATAGGAATTTAACAAATGTAATTTGGCACATATCTATTCAGTTTATTTTCAGACCAAATGTTGCTAATCTTACACCTCTGCAATGGGAATATAAGAATCCTTTAATTTAATGACTGAAGTAAAATGTTACCAGTTTCCCTTTCAAAGGTAATGGGTTTATAAAGAAAGTGATTATGTTTAACTTGTTCTATAGCTTAAACTTTTTGAAGCATTAATTTTTAAAAATATTTTATTTATTTATTTGAGAGACAGTTGGAGAGAGGAAGAAGCAGAGAGAGAGAGGAAAAAAATGGGCATGCCAGGGCCTCTAGCCACTGCAAACAAACTCTAGATGCAAACACCACCTTGTGCATTTGGCTTTATGTGGGTACTGGGGAACTGAACTTGGGTCTTTAGGGTTTTCAGCCCAGTGCCTTCACTGCTAAGCCATCTCTCCAGCCCTGAAACTTTCATATTTGAACCCAGGATTCTTTGTTATAGAATATAGAGACTTTGTTGTAGTACTTATTCTTATATTTTCAGTTTCTCTCTACCTTAAATATTTTAATTTAACAGTATATTGAACCAAAGTTTTAGACAGAGGGACTGAAGAGATGGCTTTAGTGGGTCAAGTACCTGCTGCACAAGCATGCCAACCTACATTCAGATCCCCATCATCCACTTAAAAACAGCAGGTATGGTAGCAATGGAAACAAGAGGATCATGGGCCTTGATGGCTAGCTAGACCCACTAAATCAGTAAGACCTATGTTCATTGTGTGAGCCTGCCTCAAAGAATAAGTTGGAGGGCTGGAGGGATGGCTTAGCGGTTAAGGAGTTTGCCTGCAAAGCCAAAGGACCCAGGTTCAATCCCCCAGGACCCACATTAGCCAGATGAACAAGGGGGCACACGTGTCTGGAGTTCATTTGCAGTGGCTGGAGGCCCTGGTGCACACATTTTCTCTCTCTCTCTTTCAAATAAATAATAGTAAAATAGTTTAAAAAAGAATAAGTTGGAGAGTGGCTGATGTTGACCTCTGCTCTCCACATACACATGTACATATATATACCCATAAACATACAAATATACATATATTCACATCACACACACATACAAACATATGCAAAAATTATAGAAGGAAACTAAATGACTTGGAGACAAAGCATGTAGGTTTTTACATGGAGGCCTTTGGTCTGAAAATGACATTCTGATTTATAGCTGCGTTCAACAAACACATTAAACAAAAGCAAAGTGACCTCTCTGCAGCCTCTTCTATGTGTTCTTTGTTCATGTTCCCCAAACTGACTTGGGCATCTTGGATTTTGTCCTTTCTAAGGGAGAAAATGACTTCCATGGTCAAAGGAAGCCCATCTCTAGGGAAGTCAGACTCTACCCTGAGCAACTGAGGATATCACCATGCCAACAGATAGAACATTTTCAAAAGGAAAAACGAGTAATAGACTTAAAAAGAAAAGTTTCCTAGAGAAACTGTGATTCTCTTACAAAAGGAAAATTCGCTTCTCCGTGAGAAATACTACTACATTTGGTTATTTAAGGAGGAATGGCAAACCTTAGTGTCTTGTTCCATTATGTGTTCATAATGCAAGTCTAAATGTGCTGCTACTGCAGGAGGCAGCTGTCTTGGAATATAGAGGATTAACTCCCAAAGTCTAAGCAATAATCTAAAGATGGATGGAGTAGCTCAGTTTAGCTGTGTCTGAGGAAAACGAACAGCAGGGTTGTTTCAAACACTCCTGATTACATATGCATGTGTGAATATACATGTGTGTGTCACCCTTAATGTATGCAGAGAGAGAAGTACATCTTATCCAACTAAAGAAATGTGAATTGAGCCCACTTCACTTTCTTTAGAATCTAGTTATGTATTAAATAATAAAATGGCATGCACTAAGTAATTAGTCTTTGCAAGTCTGAAATGAGTCATGCTTTACAGCTGGCTCATGTATATGGCAGGCAAGAAGTTAGGTATGCTGCCTTAGGGACAACTCGGAACAATCATTTCATCATGAGAGAGGGAAAAGAATCTCAGTCTCCTTTTGAAGAATCCAGATCTACACTCTGGAGACAGTACAGCTTGTATCCAGTGTTTTCCATTTATACTAAAATTCTAAGCTACAGGAAAATAGCATGCAGATGTGCTGTTGGTGATGTGAGGACTTTTTCATGCCAGAGTCTATGGTCAGTAATATGATCATATTTAAAAGGCATTAGCAATATATTTTTCACAAACTATCACTTATGCATAACATAAACAATAAAAATAAGGCATGAGGCATTAAGTATCTATACCTCCAAACTATCCATACATCATTCAATCTGAAATCAAAACAGCAATATATTTTTGGTAGGCTTCAACCAGCAAATGAAAATTTACCCATAGCACCACACCAGGTGTCCATGGTGCAGATGGTGGCTGTGGGAGCCCTGAGGCCCTTGGAGGGGCTTCTATACTGTACTAGACATAGCCTTAGTGAGCCACTTCAGAACTTTTGAGCTGTATTTCTCACTACACTTATGATTTGAAAATGAGTAAACTGATTAAACAGAACATTTTATTACTCAGAAGAACTTGATCAAACAAGACAACAAATATGATTCCTGCCATGAGACATATTTTCTTGGGGAATTTTATAAACACTCTTAAGTCATCTGTAAATTGCTATAAGAAGAGACAAATCATGAATGCTTCACTACTGGTCAAAGAGTTACAAACTCCCAGAATGTCAGTAACTGGTTCCATGGTGTCCAACACATAGGACCTCCCTCCCTAGCAGTGAACCCACAATTAACCCAGGGGACAACTGGCTTTCAAGTGTTTGTCTACTTTGTTTTCAAATAACAGATGCAACACATGAAATTCCAGACACAGATTCAGTGTACTGTAAATGACCAGGATTAGACATGCTTGATATTTAAAAATTTAAATTTACTTCATAGTATAAGAACTAAAATTGGATTTTTCATTTGTCCAAATGCCTTTCTCTAAAAGGGGTGTCACTAGCTAGAAATATTATCTTTTACTTTTTAAAAGAAATCTTCAATTAATTTTATGTTACCTGCTATTTCTTTAATGTAGTAAATGTGATCTGATTTCACCTCTTCTTCATAAATACCTGTTTTGTGCATTTTGGGCATATCCTAATTTTACTACATATTATTGCTTAGGCCATAAGAAGCAATGTCATGATATAAATTTATGAAGTGATACATTTTTCAATACCAAACATCTATGCTAGTTTATTCCATAATAACACATTCCATCAAATTAAACTGCAAAAGATTTCCCACATTTGTTTTACATTCTATATGTATGGCTTGTGAATAGCAATTTTGATGAGTTCCAGCTGTTTTAAATATGCAGGTCAAATCTTATATAACAGATTTTTAATTCTTACTCTGTTCACTGAGGACCATCATAAGTGGGCCACCTGGTAGGATGAGGGACTAAAATTATATCTCCATAGTAAAAATAAAGACAAGAAAATAAATAACCCTGCCAAGCATAAGACCATCTTCCCCAGTTATGCCACCTTTGTGTTTCTAAATAAAGTGAGAATCAGCTCTAATCCTTCAGGAAAGCTGCACTAAAATTTAAACAAACTAGCATCCTATGAACTACAAATTGCTCATTTATCTAGTGTGATAATGACATTAGAATAATTTCCAACATTCATGTAGATTGCCCATTTTCCTAAATCCACCGTACACATTTTAGCCTCTCCCTCTGCTCCACACCCCTCCTTCTTCTATCCAGCTGGAATGCATCAAGGGGGCAGGAGCCAAGTCAGATGTTGACCCCACCCTCCTCCATCCATTTTAAGGCACCTTCAAAGCCAATGTACAGATCTAGTTCAGTTTTGCCAGCAAAGTCGGCCATACTGCTATTTAGGACTCCAATTTGGGTTTTCTTTTAACTGCACATTAACGTGAGAGCTTTGAATTTCGGTCAGAAACTTCAGCTGCACTGAGTCCTTTCAAGTTGGTATACCCTCTTGTGACCAATCCTCATTGTTAAATCTTTGTAATCTTCGCTCTCGGTGGTGGTCTCTCTCTTTACCTCAACCTCTCTGAACTGCCCAATAACCAGCACTGAAGAACATACCACATTTCCCTTCCAAAATGTCAAAATAGAATAGCACTGTGGCCATACACACACAAGCATTTCTACCAACATTTGCATAGCCCATAAAATCCATGCACAACAACGGAAGATGGTCATTCCAACATGCACAGGACAGTCTCGTTCACACATGTAGGAGCCCAGGAAGGGCTAGGGAGAAAGTAGAGCTGCATGCAGTAGGACAGAGAACTTACTTTGTTGTTCCCCTGTGCATGTAGCCGCGAGGAAAAAAAAAAGAAATATGTTAAACATAAATTTATTTATTATGAAGATTTTCTTGCTAGAGCAGAATCAAAACAAACAATTCAACTGTTCACGAACTAGTCCTATAATGTACGCCCAGCATCCAGAACTCAGAGACAAGTCAAAGAATCTACGAAGGGTAAGTGAAATCATACATTTATAACAGCAGAGAATTATGACAGAGTTTTTCCCCCTTTCTTTCTACTCAGAATACTTGGGGTGTGGGAATGGGGCCAGAAAGCATTGGTTTGAATTGGTAATAAGTGAGCTGCTAGCATGAAAGGGAGTACATTTAGTGCGCTGCTTGCCCTTTCCCCACGGCCCCTCCTCCAACATGCCAAGCAGTGGAAAATTTCATCAGCTAGCGCGTTTTTAAACAAACACTGCATCCTTGGCTTCAAAGAAGGTGGAATTAAAAGAAAAAAAAGGAAGCAAGGAGCAAAGGAAAGGAGTGGGTGGTTCTGGGGAGACGGAGGAAGTAGACCAAGTTACAACCTCCATCTGTACCATTCTTTTATTTTGTAAATTATGAGTTTTGTCTTTGGTTGGCATAGGAAGCCAAGATTGTATAGTGGGGCTGTAGCCAAAATAAACCCTAGTCTACATTCAAGAAAATGGGTCTGGAAAGGTTAGTCACAAAAATGTAGTCATTTCCAAAAGTGACACTCTGGATAGAGACAGAGAGCAGCAATTGGTGCGTATTGGGCAATGGCTCTCCTGTTTCAAGCTGGAGCTAAAAGAGGATGATTTATATCAAATAACTTAACTCACATATGGCTTGAAAAAATAAAACGGTGATTCATTACTCCCAGGGTAGCCCCAGTCCCTGCAAGGTCAGATCCTGTGGGGAAGACGTGATGGGATATGAGCCGGGAACAGATCTGAACTCTCCTCAGAGGGGCCCAAGGGGAATGTCTCACTAAGATGTGTGGTTGTAGAAAGCTGTGAGAGAAGTGTGTGCATCCAAGGAAAGAGACTGAGAACAGCGCACAGTAAAGGGTCAGCCCTGAGAGCTGGCATTTAGTTCTAGGTTCAGGATGTGGAGTGGGAAAAACACATAGAGATGTTCTGGGAGAGAAGCAAGGCAGCAATGCCAGGAGAGTGTTTTTTTTTTTTTTTTTGCCAACAATGCCAACTGGTGACTTGAGGGAAATATCTCATTCAGGGGCGGTCACAACCATCATGTTAAATAAGGAAAATAGAAAGACACTGATAAACTAGGTGGAGAAGCTTCTTGGCATCCTGGGTTGTCACAATGCAACTGTCAACACACTTACTTATCCGAGACCTAAATAATGATGCAAAAATGAATGAAGAGGAAAAAGAACAAGTTCTCTCTAAAGACTACCCAATATTCAGTAAGGCGAGAAAGATGTCCACTGGGAATTTTATCATGAGTAAAAGACCATTTCAGAGAATAATGGGACCCTGGTTTTCCTAAGTGCAATATTGTTGAAAATACCTCAGACAGATGGAGTTTGCTGCATTCCACAGCAGTGCAGCTTTTGATCTACCAAATAAGTTTCAGGAGTTCAACCAAGTATTTCTGAGTATTAAGGGATGACTGGCTTCCCAGCTCCATGGCAGATGGTGCTGTTTGTAGTGGCAACAGTGTTACAGAATAGGATGCCTAAATGCTTAAATGCAAGAAACACAGAAGTGGAGAACAGGCCCTGGCTTGGCCATTTCTTGTTTTATTCAAACATTTCACAATAATCTCCTCTGTGAGAGGCATGAAACTGTCATGATTGGTGAATAATAAACATTTAAGGATTTGCTCCACTACTCTAGGTGAAAGCAACTTATATACATATTTAGATCCTTAAAAATATTTCCACTGAAAAGAATTAGAATCTTTTAGAATTAGTCATGTAAGTGCCTGAGGTTCTGGGTGAAACACTGCTAGAATTGTAATCGTGTGCAATGGGTTGTCAGTCATTGTAACTCTTGTACTGTTAGATTATTGAGTAAATGTGTATGAGTAGCCGTCATGTTAGCGAATATTTATGGAGGCCCAGGTCATTCTCCTGGAGAGATACAGAGATCCTGTCACGTAACTGCTATTTGCCACAGAGGAAAATTCACCACGAGTGTCTACTAAAAGGAATTTCTGATGCAACTAAAGTATCCTGTTGTAAGATGGTTTCATCCCACAAAGCTGTTCTAAAAGCATCAATTATGGCTGGGAGAGTCCTGAGTTCACAAGAGAAAGTAGAGTATCAGGTTTGTTTCATTTCTATTGTTGATTTAAATCTGTGAAGAAACAGTACACTACAGGGGTGGACTATATATGATAGAAACTTCTCTATAGTAGAAGTCTATGTGTGTGAGAAAGACACTTAGAAGAGGGGAGGGGGGATAGGGAAGAGGGAAGGAGAAGAGAAGAGAGAAGAGAGGAGGAGAAGGAAGAGGGAGGAGAACAGAAATCTTAAAAAGTTCTGGAGTATCTGACTTAATTGAATTTACACCAAATTATTTTCAGGACATATCTATATCTCACTTTGCCTCTTTCCAGTGTTTAGTAGGCCACCTTCTAAGGGAAGGCATGAGAATTCTAGGCTCCTAACAACCCCTGGGCCCATTCTTATCTGACTGACATGCTCTGCAAGCTTTCCTTGTTTTCTCAAGAAGGCTCTGGACTCTAAACAATTAGACTTTCCAGCTAACAGATGAGGAATTTCTCCCTCATGCACCCAAATCTCACTTGTAGTTTCCAAAGAAAAGGTAAGTAGTAAACTGGGAAGAACTACCTCACATCACATTCAGGATTTCAAATAATTTCAAATAATAATCACATTGACCATCACCATCTTCTTCTGTTTTAATTTTTATTTATTTATTTGATAGAGATAAAGAAGCAGAAGCAGAGAGAAGATGAGCGAACTAGGGCCTCTAGCCACTACATATGAACTTCAGATGCAAGCGCCACCTTGTGCATCTGGCTTAGGTAGGCATTGGGGATAAAATGTGGTCATTAGGCTTTGCAGGCAAGTAATTTAACTGCTAAGCTGTCTCTCCAGTCCAAGAGTAGCTTAAGTTCTTTTTTTTTTTTTTTTTTTTGAGGTAGGGTCTTACTCTAGCCCAAGCTGGCCTGGAATTCACTATGTAGTCTCAGGCTGACCTTGAACTCACAGCAATCCTCCTACCTCTGCCTCCCAAGTGCTGTAATTAAAGGCGTGTGCCACCACACCCAGAAAGAGAGAGAAAATGGGCATGCTAGGGCTTCTAGCCACTGTAAGTAACAAATGAACTCCAGATGCCTGTGCCACTTTGTGCATCTGGCTTTATGTGAGCACTGTGAATCAAACCCAGGCTGTCAGGCTTTGCAGGCAAGTGTCTTAACCACTGAGCCATCTCTTCAGCCCCTCTTCTTTTTCTTCTTCTTCCTCCTCCTCCTCCTCCTCATCATCATCAATAATAATGGCTATGTGACCCTGAATATAATCACCCTGATGAAGGTATTGAGCACCAGAATCTTAAGTAACTTTGAGGAAGGTGTTCTTTTGGATTTACAGAACAAATAACTACAGTTATTTGTTAAGCAAGATACCCAAGTCATATGGCTAGGAAATGACAGGCTTGGGATTCATATAAAATGGGTTTGAGTTAACATCTAGCTCATTCCATTGCATATATTATGTTTCAAAGAATATGTATGTAGAATTTCTTATTGTTTATGTTTGTCACATTGAAAGCCAACAAAACTGCCCAAACATCAGTTGTTTATTATCTCATGCTCTTTAGATATTTAATCAAGTTTCACATTTATTTATAATCAAGTTTATGAGGAAAAGTTTATACATATGTGTTAGTAAAATAATTGCTTTAAAGCTCTTTAATAGTAATTTCTAACTACCAACATACACAAACACGCTCACACACACTGTTGTTATCTGAGCAATGAAACAGGGCTTCTGTAATTTCAGTGTGATGACTGCAAGATAGGAGGATGAGGCAGGAGAATTTTCTTGAAGCTGAAAAGCTCACAAGTTCAGCAGTCAACAATAATACTGAGAAAGAAACAGAGGAGAAGAAAGAAGGTAGGGAAGGAGGGAGAGGGGAAAAGAAGGATGGAAGGAAGAAGGAATGAGGGAGGAGGGGAGAAAGGAAAGAGAGAAAGAGAGACCTTGCCTCAAAAGAAGTAGAAGGCGAAGACTAACTTGAATTGTCCTCTGACCTCCACAAGTATGCCATGGAACTCACACACCCACACTCACACACACATCACATATATATACACACCCACAAAAAAAATTATTTTAGGACTGGAGAAATGGCTCAGCAGTTAAGGCACTTCCTGCAAAGCTTGACAACCCAAGTTCAATTCCCCAGTACCCAAGTAAAGACAGATGTACAAAGTGGTGCATGCATCTGGAGTTCATTTGAAGGGCTGCAGGTCCTGGCATACCCATTCTCTTTGTCTCTCTCTCCCCACTTCTCTGTTTTGCAAATAAATAATAAATTAAAATAAAACATAAAAATCTTTATTTTGAAACTATGCAAAGTTTCACTTGTTCAGCAATATACATTTTTAGTGATTATAATTTCAGTTTAACACTCAAAAGAAATAGAAATAAAATCAACAAAACGATGTTAAATCCAAATTCAATTGAAATACGTCCTTAAAATATTATGGCCATTCAGAAATACCAGGTGGCTGATGGAATGCTAAGTTTGTGAGCAAGTTCCCAGAGGAAAGCAGCAGCAGAGTGTGAAACTGAATCCTGTCATTTTTACTTCCCTGTGAAGGCTACCTACTCCATGGCCCAGCTGAGAATTCTTTGCTTTGCTATGGACTCAGAAGTACTAAAAGAATGGTCACAATTAGAAAACAGCAGGTCACTGGTGAATGCACACGGGTGACAGTTGGTGTTTTCATTATCATTGGATATTAAGTAGAGTTTTTATCACAGGAGAGCTATTTATTTGCATCTCTCTTCCACTAGATGTAAAATTTCTTTAAAATAGAAATGCCCTGTCCATCTTTGAATCTTAAGTCCATTATAATATGATGGATGAAGGAAAAGAAAAAAGGAAAGAAAGGGGATAGAAAGAGAAGAAAAAGATATTTTTTTAAATGCCAAGACAAATAAGAGATAAAAGAAACAGAGCTGCAGAACATTTTGAAATGAGTGATAGAAAATATTCTATCACATGGATGCAATAGGAAAATGTCCAGTACTGATGCACAAGGCATCGCTTTATTCAGATTGGGAAATCGCTGTTGATCCAAATAATAACAAACATATAAGCTGGGTGTGATGGCGCACACCTTTAATCCCAGCACTCAGGAGGCAGACGTAGAAGGATTGTTGTGAGTTTGAGGCCACCCTGAGACTACATAATGAATTCCAGGTCACCCTGGGCTAGAGTGAGACCCTACCTCGAAATAAATCAAGAAAGAAAGGAACGAAAGAAGGAAGGAAGGAAGGAAGGAAGGAAGGAAGGAAGGAAGGAAGGAAGGAAGGAAGGAAGGAAGGAAACATATAATGCTTTAAAAAAAATCATCCACATGGTATTTTTTTTTCCAAGCAAAAGAGAGGCATCTTCAAAAAGCAGAACTTTTTGAGTTTAAATTCATACCCATCTATGACACATAAGTGTTTCACTATTAGTGTAGTAATTAACTCATTTGTTAGTGACTCATTGATTTATTGATACAAAAGCAAAATGACACCCTATTCAGAAGTCATAAAACTTTACTTAATGGCATCAGTTATTAGATTAATTTAATGACATCAGTTATTAGATTAATCCAATTTCATCAAATTGTGTGTGTGTGCGTGTGTGCGTGTGTGTTTGTGTGTAAGCCAGAGGACAACCTCAGGTGTCATTACGCCAAACATCTTTTTTTTTTTTTTTTTTTTGAGAAAGTGTCTCACTCCCACTGACTTGGAATTCACCAAGTAAGCTTGCTTACTGGCCAGCAAGTCCCAGAGATCCTCCTGTCTCTGTCTCCTACTAGGATTACAAGCTTGTGCCACCACACCCAGGTTTCTTTTATGTGCATTCTGAGGATCAAATTCATATCTTGATGCTTATGAGTCAAACAATTTACTGAGCTACCTCCTTAGTCTTTACCCATTCTAAATTAGTAATAACCACCTAAAGCTATGCCTTCTCTCAAATGTCAGAGTGTTCACAAAATTGAATTTGTAGCTAATCATACTACTTGATTTCAATAGTTAGTTGCCATTAGGCATTTGAATGTCAAGTAATCCTTTAACATGACCTGGAGGATGACCTGATATATAAGAAAGAGAAATATTGTTCATGATGAAAACTGAGAATAGCAATAGTCATGGTACACTGCCAACTTCAATTTCCTGTTTTGCTTTTGATATGTGGTTAAAAAAATCTCTTTATCTGGACCTTCCAAATGATTATACAAAATGTGTGTTTGTAAGCAAATAAAATTTTATGGAATCAAAACAGATTCCACAGGACAACCATAAGTTTTCTTAAATTGTGTATTACTACACAAATTAGAAAATATTTCTTAGATTTTTCTCTTTGGTGTATAGCCATAGATACATGAAGAACTACATTTATAAAAATACTTGTTGGCAGGTTGGGTGATTTTTTTTTTCCACAATAGTTTTAGCCCTCACATACACATAAAAAATTACATGATTTCTTTAAGTAGCCAACTCTCACTTAAATAGGTTTAATTTATAAAATCATGATTTTCACAAGCATTATTTTTACATAAATACATAAAATACACATATTGGTGTATTATACCATTAAGTGTATTTAGAAACTAGAAAATATCATAAAGCATTTATAATCTCATTGGGTTATAAGAGCACAGTTTTTTTAACCTTCTACTACTTGCTAAAGAAAGTAGTTTGTAATGATAAAAAATGAATAAAAATCATAATAATTCTTTTTATACATTAAAATAAGGTGTTTACTGGGGCCTATCTTGTTCAATGGTTTCCATGCATTATTATCTTACTGGGTACTAGTGACCACTACGTAAGGAACTATAATTATCTTCATTCTAGAAATGAACATCTGGGAATATAAACAGACTAAATAAACTCCCAGTATCTCAGAGTTCATGGCTGTCCGGATTTTGCACACAGGTAATTTGACGTTAGCCTGCGAGCTTGAACACACATGCTCTGCTACCTCTCATACCCTGCCATCACCAGCTTTTATTAACCTAAGTTTTATGGTGTCACCAGCTGGCTTGGCATCCTCTTGTGACTTCTCATCTTACTCAGAGTAAAATCCAAGATGTTCACCATTTCCTTCAAGACCTATATCACTTGGCCCCTGACTACCCTCTTAGAGACCAGTTGGTACCTTTGGCCTCCCTCAGAGTCCCAGGCCCATGGCCCCTTGTTGGTCCTCAAGACTCTGTGTTTAGCTATGCACCTGATTGCCCTCTGGCCAGACCTCTTTCACAGTATCACTCCTTCCTTTCCCCAGAAACCTACACAAGGCCCACTCTTAAAGGGGTCTTCCCTAGTAACCTTTTCTAAACTACAGCACATCACTTTTACTGGATGTCCCTTTAAGTTATCCTCAGACCTTTCTTTACCTTTTTTTTTTTTTTAAATTTTGACATGAGGTCTCTGAGTTGACCACATTGGCCTTAAATTTGTCCAGTAGCCCTGGGCAGGCTTTGAACTTGCAATCCTCCTGCCTACCTCAGCCTTAAATAATGCCACACAGTTTTCTTGCTCAGTGTCTATACAGGTCACCTGTTTCACTGGTGCCTAGGATGATGACAAGCATGTGTTCTAAAAGCTTTTGTAAAACAAATGCATAAAAGAATGAAGCATTTTAATATAAAATATTTGTGACAGTAAACACACTGCCAGCGATGGGCATGAAAAAGTAATCATTTGCAATTGAAACACAAGTGAATGTGGACTCCAACTCTTGAAAAGATTTCTCATTTACAGTCTCTAGGGTAGGATCAATCTATTGAATTTGAACACATACACCAAGAGAAAAACTAGACCACACTATGAACACCATGCACACACACCTATGTACTTCAGTATCACCAAGAAAATGTTAGGTTTACCTTCCCTGTAGAGGGTAAAAGAGCATATTTGGGGAGTTCACAGTTTTGGGTGCCAATCGGAGAGATACAGGATGGGATGGGGTTGAGAGATCTACGTGTGAGTGACAGTGACAGTGACAGTGACGAGCAGAGCATCATGGTACAGATGAAGGAACATAAAGCTACTCATTGCATTTCAAAATAGTAAACAAATTTCTATATGCACATATTACATAATCATATCCTATCCCTGGAATTCCATTAACTTCTAGTGTGGCCGTAGGAATATGAAGTGCCCCATCCCTATGCCAACTGCTCTAATTGCCCCATGTTGCACCCATATCTTAGACTTTGTCTTAGATATTATCCCCAGCTTAAACCTTGTTGGTACATGATAAGTCTTAGAAACTGACTGAGATCTGAGCATTACATAGGTCAAGACAGACTAAATCTGCAGGGCTCTATCTTAGCAGTGTTCTGGACAGAAACATGGATTATGTAAAGATTCAGGAGAGCAGCAGGTGGAGAGATCTGCTCACCCACAAGTGTGGTGACTGGTATGTGTGCCAACAGTGGTGGGACTTCTGAAGCTTAACTTCAGACTGGCTTGTGCAATATTACATTTTGTAAAGAACACGAAGATAAAGTCTGTCTATTAACTTGAAGGATAGAAGTGTCTCTTAGACACTTGAAGTATACTAATAAAGATAAGTGGAAAGAGCAATGTATTCTTCTTTGTTCTTTTACAGGTACAGTAACATTAGCCAGAGTTTGAATACTAACATAACTATAGATATGAGTAATACAGACATAGTGAAAGGAGCTTATATAAAACAGGTACATTTAAAAGTAGAAAACACTACTGTTAAGACTCAATATACAACTTGTAAAACACTCATAACTATGGAGTAGCATACAGAGGGAAATAAACATTTTAAATAAAAAGGTTTCATTTGTTCTGAGATTACATAAGTTATACTTTGTGGCAAAGTAGGACATTTTCTTTAACAAACATGTGATTACCTTCTTACAATAGAAGTTTGATGGAGAAAAAGCATTAAAATATCACTGTAAACAAATAGAAGTATCAGTTAAAAACAATGCCAAATTTGCCAGGCATGGTGGCACATGCCTTTCATCCCAGTATTCGGGAGGCAGAGGTAGGAGGATCGCTGTGCGTTTGAGGCCACTCTGAGACAACATAGGTAATAGAACGAGATCCTACCTTGAAAAAAAAACAATGCCAAGTTAATTTTGTATAAAAGAATACTAGTTTCTCTACTTACCATACAGAGCTAATACATTTCCTTAAGAAGGGTTAGAAATAATTTTTAAACAAGAAATAAATACAACTTACTAAAGATTTATCAGGATAGACGCCTGCTCTCAGGAGAGATGCCTTCCAGCTGTCCACATCCTCCTGTGAATCACATGCCAGCTCAAGGAAGCGATAGTCTTTGTATACATTCCTGGAGTTAAAAAGAGCATGCATTTAGCTATGAATCCGATTCAAAATGATCTCATATCACTGTAGACAACAATGACATAAACGACAGTTCAGATACCCAGTTCTTAGAAAAGCAAGTGACAAATACAAAACAATTTGTTGCAATTTAAAATAAACAGTTATACTTTAAAATAATAAGCAAATTACTATGTGTACTAATTACATAATTCATTTTTAAAGTTGTGACTTGAAATTGTGAATACTTTTTCTTCTCTTTGTCCTCTGTCCTTTCCTTTAAAACTCTTTCTCTTCCTCATTCCTTCCCCACTTTATGTACTCATAATATTCATTTTCTTAACTATTCATTTTTGTCTATTTTCTAATTACTCATATACCCATGAAGAAATGTTCACCATAATCTTCCCAGGGGATTCTGGGAATTTATGGCTTATTTGTACTCCATTCCCTGTGCACTCCACTCAGGTCCAACATACCCTACCTTCTCAGGTCAGGCCAGTATTAGAAATTATACTCAGAGAGAATGGTAATGTCAAAGAGACAGCTTTCTTGACAACAGCTTTCTACCCACAGCAGGAAGGAGGGGCCTTGCTTCCTCTACACTAATACAGAACAAAGTCCCACATTTTACACCTTCATAGGTAAATAGTACCTTGCCTATTTCTGATGCATGATGATTGTGATGTCTCTGCTTTCCCATGTTCAAAGACCAGTTCAATTAAAAGCACCAAACAACTGAAACTGTGAATTCAATATACTTATATGTCTATAGAATTATATGAGATAGGAATAGCAACAAATTCTAATATTGTTTTGTTAAAATCAGATGGTAATGGTGGACAAAATGAAATGAATAAAAGGAATACTTCGAATAATCAAAGAAGTTCTTTGAATGAAATGTTCAGTCTCAAATAGATAATAGGAGGGAGGGGGAGAGGAGAGAGAAGAGAAAAAAATTGACGTTTGTCTAGGGAAATCACAAAATGATTTTCAAAACAAAACCAGAAAATTCATGTAGGGTAAAATAATGAAGTAAGAAAATATAAAGAATAAGGACATCCATGAATATTTTCTCTTTACTAGTAGTTACTACACTTATAGACCCAATAAATGGGGAGGAAAAGAAAAAAGTGTATACAATTCTAAAAAGAAAGGGTAAGGTAAATGGTACAAATATAGAAGAGATTAGAAAAATGAAACAATTATTTACAACCCAACGGTAAAATAGAAAAGTACAGAAGAAATTAATATTTATTAATGTTACCTATGTTTGCTCAGAAAGAATTGGAAATCCAAGCACATGACAAAACATTACTTAAATCAATGACACTTTGTTTAAAATGCAGTATTAACAACATGGCACATAAATGCCAATTGCTTCTCAATATCAATATACAGAAATTAAAATGGGAAACATTCATTTTAGGAGCAAAACCATTCAAAGATGTAGAAATGTTTTAAGAAAATTGTGATATTGAATAGCATAAAACATGATCTTAATGGAGTGAATATTTGTGTGAGTTGGTTTGATGAAACTGATCCCACGTGGACAAAGTGGCCAGTACTTTTTAACAAATATTTCTGAAATAACTAGTATTATTTTTAAATGCATTGTAGAACCTGTGAACCAACACTTGAATATTTTTCCACTTATGAGATTGACCATTTTTATGTTTATATAAAAAGTGTTCCATGTCTTGATATCATCAATATTGTATAAAACATATTCCAGTAGTTTGGTATGCATTACTTCAAAGCCTTCTCCCTTCTATTTGCATTTGCTTGACTTATCTCTGTCTCTTCTTTTGTCTTTTACCTACTTTTACTTTATTTGTTAAAAATGCCAATAGTACTTTCATCCCAAGCTGGAAACTATCACCCCTGATTAAGAGTCTTTAGTGTTTATTTCTTGCCATAGCTGTGGTCTTAGTTTTGTCATGTTGAGATAGGCTTTTTGCTTTAAAAAAGTTTTTCACTATTTCCTTTGTTTATGTTGAGAAATGAACAGCTTTTTATGCTTTGACATTTTTCAGCAGTTTTCAGTTCTAGGGAAATTGACTAAGTTCACGTTTTTTTACATCATTCTTGAGTTTGTTTTTATACATGGCTTATAGGAATAATAATAACTCAGGACTTCTTGAGGAATTTAGTAGCATTTCCATTTGACACTATCACACAGCATTTACTTATTTGTCTAGAAATACTAATCTAGATGATTTATGAATTACTTTTTAAGTCTTTCAAGAATTTCCTTCTTTTTGTTTTTACTTTTCTATTTCTATTTTGTTAACTTTAATTAATTATTTGGGAGAAATTCTGTGTTTATCTTAAGTAAATATTTGTCATCAGTATTTCCCTATTAGTAAATTCTCACTGGGATTCAGTTTTGAGTTGGCACTACAGTAGAGTTGGCCATCTGGATTTCTGGTTGGCACAGTGTCTGCTTTTTTCAATGCCATTGTAGGGGAGAATTCTATAGGTTTCTTTTGTTCTCTTCTTTGGTCAGAACTCACTTACTATTCTATGATATATTTCAATCCAATTTGCTCTATGACTCATAAGTACTTGAGTTTTGTGTCTAATTTCCAAAGTTTTTGAGTTATTCTATGTCTTTTGTTTACTGTTGGGATACAGCAATGGTTTGAGAAAGATGAAAAAATATATCTGTTTTTCACCATCTTAAGAGAGCAATTATCTCAGAGTCTTCATGGCAACACTATGTGGTGGGTAATGGAGGTGTTCTCACAGACAAGGAAATGAAGATTCCAAGCAAGTTAGGGGACTTTCCTAAACCCATCTGGGCCTACAACCGTCCTTGGAGTATGTCCTCTACAAAACAATATCTAAATGGATCAAAGAATAAGCGAAGAGAGGAAATCACACTGGAACAAACCTGGGCAGGGTTTTTTTTTTTAATTATCTTTTTATTTTTGACCAGGTTCTTAACTTTACTAGAAAACCTAAATATAAAAGTTTGAAAGGATAAGACACAAGCAGAATAAAGTAATTTTACTTAAATTTGGATATAATTAAAGGAAATATATTGTCTAAGGATGAAAGTTTACTGTTAGAAAATTAGAAAGGTTATACCTTTGCTCCAGAGCAGAGAGATTATCTTGACAATTGAACATATCACTTTTTAATTATTTCATTACTTCTATGCTCCTTCTCTGGGCTTCTATCTGGAGATATTTTCATGGCACAGCAAGGGCTCCTTTAAGGTGTAAGGGTATGGGGAAGGCAACACTGGACTAGCATCCTGCGAATTCTTTGCCAGCTGAAGAGATGTAAAAGTAAGGAGGCTGCAGACTTTCCACATTCTCTGAGCAGCTCTGAAGAATTCAGCTTTGGCTCCTTCTCACTGACCTTTCTCCAGAGTATTTTCTTTCAGAGGCTCTTCACATGGAAAATCTTAATTTTTTCCCCTTAAAGGATAGCCAAATTCTTGAGAGGGAAAATAATTATCTGGTTGAAACATTAGAAGAGGGTCAGAGGCTTCTGGTGGCTTTGGCAGCATCATTTCTGCCCATTTTGAAGCCTCATCTTAGGCTGTGTCTAGACATCCAAGGAGAGTTGGATACAGGTCTGAAACACTGAGCTGAGCTGATTTACTGGAAGTCTCATAAATTCTGTCGATGAAGCTTCCAGGTTCTCACCACATGCTGTAGCTGTATAGATAACCCACAGCAATTTGTACTGACTGCATTTTTTTGTTTAGTCTATTTCAGCTGCAATCATGCAGATAGGAGCTTCTGAATGATCCCACTGTGAAATCAAGCTATGTGTTTTACAGTTTGAAGAAATGAAAGTAACTGAAAAGCTAAAAAAAAAAAAAAAAAAAAAAAAAAGAAGTGTGAAAAAATTTTATCCCTTAGGTAAAAGGCTTTTAAGTGCTACGTTGAAGAGAACAAGACCACAGGATGAGCTCATGTTTTGATTAGATGAGTAAATTTTGTTCACATGTCAAAAGCATGCTTTTAGCTGTTAAAAATATGAAGTTTAATTCTCTTATCTTTAATGGCTCTTCAAGTATCTGAGACCATATATTAACAATTAAGAATAATGTTTCAAAATGATCTCTAAACAAACTCCTTTGCATAATTATTGAATTGTTTAATAAAAAATCAATCTTTAAGAGTGGACGTACTGGGCTCCAAAGTCTGCACATAACTCCAGCACTTAACACTCATCAACAAATTAATTTCCAGGCAGACTGCACATACATTTTGCCAAAGGGAGACAAGGAGGGCAAGAAACAGCTTCCTCCTTACCAACTATCATTTCTTCTGAATCTGAAAGCTCAATAGTAATGTGTAGCTGGCCATTGAACTGGCAATTGAACCATCTCATTATATGTCTACTAGTTTCAGTGCCTATCTTGCTCTCTCTCTCTCCACCCTTAAGTGACTATTTATAAGCCATGCATCACATAATTTCTTTAAATTATGAATTCTAGAAAGGTTTAATAAACTCATTAAAAGATTATGATTTAAGCTTGTAATGGTGGTGTAAGCATATAATCCTGGCACATGAGAATCTGAAGACTTGTGATTTTGAGGCCAACCTGTCCTATATATTGAGTCCCTGTCTCAAAAAGAATCATGGCTTCATAAACATTTTTACTAACATCATAGTTGCATTTGAGAAAAATGTGTATATGAATGTATGCATCTGTATCTGTATGTCGCAATTCTTTTAGTCTCCAAGTGTGGTGAAATGTCCCCCCATGTATTTTGTGTGTTTGAATACCTGAACCCCAGTTGGTGGTGCTATGAGGAAGTTTTTTGGAGCCTTTAAACAGTTGAGGCTTGATAGAGAAAGTGGAAGCAGAACTTGAGATGCTATAATCCAGCCCCATATGGTGCTGTTACACTTTCTACCTACTCCATGCTGATATGCATATGTGACACCAGCTGTCCATTCCTTCCATGCTTTCCCTAACATAGTAGACTTCCCTTCAAAACTATAACCTGAGGGCTGGAGAGATGAGTCAGTGGTTAAGGCACTTTCCTACAGGCCTAAAAACCCGGCTTCCATTTCCCAGTGCCCATGGAAAGCCAGATACAAAAAGTGGCACATGTGTCTGGAGTTCATTTACAATGGCTGGATTTTCCTAGCACACCCAATTCACTCTCTGTCTTTCTTCTCTCTCTCTCTCTCCTTGCAAATAAATAAATGAAAATATTTTTTTAAAAAAACTATAAGCTAAAAATAAAACCTTTCCTTCCTTAAGTTTCTTCTGATCTGGTATTTTTCCCAGCAATGAGAAGGTAACTGATAAATAAAGTCAACACTTCAGATAATACTTCTGAATATTTCTCATATTCTCTGTATAATGGAGCATCCTTATTGGCCTTCCAAGAATTTTTTGTATTTTAAAAGGACATTTTGAACATGGAAAGACAGCAATGGATCCTAAATTTCTAGGTGCCATATTATGCATATTTAGATGCAAGAAGAGTTTGGTGGATTTTTTTGTCTTTTTCATGGATAGCACATTTTAATTAATATAAGCTTAGTAAAACTAAATATACCAAAGGCCATAAACATGTGTTGACAATCCAGTCTGTACCATTCATCTTAAGTGACATTGAGGAAGGCAACCTCTCTGAATCTCAGAATACTCACTAATAAAATGAGAATAACAATATCTACTTCAGGATAATTATGTCAAAAATATTACATACTTTAAGAGCTTGCTTAAATTAACACAATATCCAGTATATGGCAAATAATCAAAATATACAAGCTTAACTTTTTTTCACTATGAATTACTACTATTTTTAGGAGTCAACATGTCACATCTTACAAAATCAATATCCTTTTACTGTACTGAATGCACATAGACTTTTCAATACATATGTATTTGTTTGTGTGTGTACAAGTATATGTGTGGGTGGGTGTGCCTATGTATGCATTTTCAGGCCAGAGGGAAACCTCAGGTGTCATCCTCAGAAACGCTGTACACCTCTTTTATTTCTCATAGGCCAGAAGCCTGCTAATTAGGCTAGACTAGCTGCTCTGCAAGTCCTAGGGACCCTTCTGTTTCAGCCTCCCCAACACTGGGGTTACAGGCTCATGCCTCCATGCCCTGAAATTTATATGAGTTCTGGAGATTAAACTCAGGTTCATGACTACAAGAGAAGAACTTTTCCAGCTGAGCTACCTCCCTGCCTTCCTAAGAGTAAATTTTGCAGTTAATATTATTACAGTGGATAGTTTGGACCCATTGTTTCTTTTTGCACAGATGCTTCAAATTTTATTCTGGCAAGCAATATATTCACATTTTTTTCTAGTTTTCATTACCTACCTATTTACAATGACATATGATATTCCTGTGGTAGCTACTGAGGCAATGGTGATCATGTCAAACCCCACACCAGAGTTACATGCTCCATAGACTTGTAGTCATTGAGTATCAATATTAATATTTCAGACTTAATCATAAATGCACCATAGAGACATAAGACAGTCATGTTTGACTATTTTATTTCAGGCAAAAGGCTTTATCAAGACTTAATGTATCTAATTAATTCTATTTTTATTTTATTTAAAAATATTGATTTATTTATCTATTTATTTATTTGCAAACAGAGAGAGATAGAGAGAAGAGAAATAGACAGAAAGAATGGGTATGGCAGGGCCTCCAGCCACTGCAAACAAACTCCAGACACACGTACCACATTGTGAATCTGGCTTTACGTGGGTACTGAGGAATTGAACCTGGGTCCTTTGGCTTTGCAGGCAAAAGCCTTATCTGTAAAGCCACATCTTCAACCATAATTCTATTTTTAAATTGGAAGTTGGTTCATTCAATTTGTTTCTTGTGATTCAAAGCAAGTTCCTATTAACCAATGATCTGCTATTATAATTAATGATAAATACCTATTTTTATACTCTTCCCAAATTTGTATAGCAAGATACTAATGATAAAGTTACCAATTATAAGTTCCATTTTCAAAATTTAGACATCCACTGTGGGTTTTCACTGATTCTACCAGGTTCCCATCAGTTATCACCCTTCTTACAAATTAATTTCTATGCATATCTAGTATATCACCCTGCGTCCTTGTAGATCTTCAGCTCTACCATTTCCTTTCAATTTTTCTTGTCTAATCAAGATTCAAATTATCTCATTTAACTGCTGCATAAAAGCTGCTAAATAATCCAAGTGTAAAAAAGAAAACATGTAAGTGTACTATTTGCCCTCATTACAAATTTACAATTATCAGATGAGTACCACCTTTGCCCAACATCTCACTTTGTTTCTGTAGTAGTTTTCCATGTACCAGATGATTATCAGTTCACACCTTTTCTTACCTGCAACTCCAGTACACCCTATGTCATTCAGATTTATTTGATAATCTTGCTTCATGCTTTATGAGGAGAATGTGAACTGTAAATAAGACTGATCAACCTTCTTTCTATCCATTCCACCAGACTATTGCATTTGCCACCACAGACTCTGCTTCTCCTTTGAATGACAATCAAACCTTCAATCATACCTTGGCTCCTAACTCCTTTGCCCTGATAAGAATATTTTTTTCCTAAAATCATTCACTTTCTCTCTACTGAACAGTTTCTTTCTTTCTACTCCTTGGATAATTCCTGTGATATGCTAGCTAGCATGCCTACAAAGCTTAAATGCAATCATCACACACACACACACACACACACACACACACACACACCTTCTCTTGACCCTTCTCTGCCCCAAGAACTACCACATTTCTATTTGCTTTTATAACAGAAATCCTTGAGTTGTTTCCTCCACTCTCTCCCTTCTTATCTCTCCTCGGAGAACTCCATGAGCTCTGTTGTATACTGCTCCATTAAACAAACACAGCTCTCAAATCATGGGATTCACATGTCACCAAAGCCAGCTTTTAGCCTTGCTTTTCTGTCATTGCAGCAGTAGCATTTTGGCCATTCCCTCTGTCTTTAAGCACTTTCTTCAAAAGACTCCTGTGATCTCATACTCACAGGACTCTGATTTCTTCCTCACTGACAACAGCTTTTTTTTTTTCCTCTTTTTTCTTTATTAGTCAGTTCTGTATTCAGCAAATACAGTCAGTTTGGTACCATTATTAGGCTCATCCGTGACCTACCCCCTCCCCTTGGCCCCTCCTTGTTGAGGTATACAGGTCATGCATTGTGGAGTTAGCCCACAGTTATGGGTAAGCTAAGTGTCTCTGCATATCATGACCCAACACGTGACTCTGACATTCTTTCCACCCCCTCTTCCGCAAAATTTCCCTGAGCCATGTCTCTCTTATCTCTAACTCTTGTATATTAGTTATCTTTTTCCTCATTTTCTTAGTGGGCACTGACCTGTAACTCCCAGTACCAGCATGGGGCTATCATCCACAATGAGCTTTTGATCAGAGAGACCTACAAGGTTTCCTAAAAGACAGACAGATTTCTGTCAGAGTACTTGATGACCCACCAAAGGCTAGTGGTAAGACCCTACTGCTGAAGATACCTTATGTGATTGACATGCAAATTAGAATGGCATGGCTGGAAGTTGGAAGAGAGTCAGTCCCCAGACAGTCAGCCATGGTGGGGAACCAACTGCTCTCAATTTGACAACAGCTTCTTAATATCTCTCGCTATTTCTTCTCATTTGTTAGAATTTTAAGTTGAGGTATGCCTTAAGAGTTCTGATAAAGATTGGCTTTTGTCTAGCTGCCCTTGCTCCCAAGGTGACTCTAGTAGTTTGAATGTGTACAACCCATAGCTTCATGTATTTTGAATATTTAATCCTTAGCTGGTGGTACTTTGGATGGCAGAGCCTTGGTGGAGGAGGTGTGTTGCTGGGGATGAGCTTAGAAGTGTTATTACAGTTCCTCATGTGAGTAGGAGCTCAGTTCACTCTTGCTTCTTTTTGCCAGCTGCTATGGAAAGATGTGATGCCCAACCTCTGTTCTATCACATTACCTACAATGATGAAGCTTCCCCTTAAGACTATAGGCCAAAATAAACTATTTCCTTTCATTAGCTGCTTTTAGTCAGGTATTTTGTCTCAATAATGAGACCCTAAATACAACATTTACCATCCTCAAAAGCCCCTCCCCCCACTGTCCTCCTCCAACCATTATTTTTTTTCCTTGAATTTCTGTTTTCTTCATACCACTCATCTATACCTACAATTATGTATGCTACTATCTTTTGTCTTCTCTAACTTCTCTAACTACAAGTTTGCTGATGAAGTTTTGAATGTTCATTAATATAATCCTACACTTTACATTATGTAGTGCATCTTCATTAGTAATTGTTGGTGTCTGATGACTCTCACTGGTCCTTGGCATCTAATTTCTTCATACCATTGAAAATCAGTGATACTAAGCCTCATTTTGCTATTAATTATGAATCAAACCTGTTTCAATAATCAAAATTTAATCAACTAGGATCAACAATTATTTTTTATCTTTAGAGAACATTTCCCATTTCATATATCTATGCCAAAAAGACTGCAGTAAAGTAAAACCAGGAATTATTATTTAAAAAGTTGAGCAGAAAAGAACCACCAAACCACTTCAAATAAAGTATAACTCATAAAAACTTCTGTCAAATATCAATTCAAAACTACAATTGCACACTATTTACTCAACAAACAAAATAACATACACAGGACTGAGACTTGGGAAATGTAGCCAAAACTCTACCCAGAGACAAAATTCACAGTCATATGTGCCTTATTACTAAAAACAAAATGGAAATACATTGTCAACATTGAATTTTACAAGTTGGAAAATTATAACACCAGGCAAAGCAAAATATAGGAATGTATAAAATAAGGCATTAGGAAAGCAAAATATATTTTGGTAAATTTCAGAGCTTATTCTTTGATGAATCAGACAATAAACAGCACTCTGATGTAAAAGATGAGAAAACAAACAAAATTAGAAATCAGAAGTGATTCAACAGTCAGAAAATTAAATCATCTTAAGATATGCAAGTATACTTTCAAATTCTTATTTTTTATTCCTTTGAATATGTGTGTATAGTATGTGAGGTATGGTATGTGTATAGTTTATACACATGTGTATGGAAGCCAGAGGAGAATGTTGAATACTCTCCTCCATCACTCATCCATGTATTTCATTGAGACAGAGTCACTAATGCAGTTGGTCACTAATGCAGTTCCAGCAATTCTTCAGTCTCTGCTCCCACAGGGCTGGGGTTAGGCATGTATAGCCATGCCCAGCTATTTACATGGGTGACAGAGCATCTAACTTGTCCTGTCTCTGGCAAGTGCTCATAGCCATTGGGCCATCTTCTCTGCCTCAAAACACTAAGTATTTTTATTAGCATATTTGTAAATACCAATTATGGACCTACTTTCTATGACATATATATATATATATAATTATATATATAATTAACATTATAAAACCTCAAGAGATCAGTATCTTTAAGATAAGTTGGAAAAAAACAATTATTCAAAATAGCTCTGGCCTTAGAGTTTAATAATTCTCTCTTCCTTCCACTACCCTCAATTTTTTTTTATTTTTTTAATTTTTTTCTTTATTAGTCAGTTTTGTATTCAGCAAATACCCATAATTGTGGGCTAACTCCACAATGCATGACCCGTATACCTCAACAAGGAGGGGCCAAGGGGAGGGTGTAGGTCACGGATGAGCCTAATAATGGTACCAAACTGACTACCCTCAATTTTTGAGGAAAATTATTTTATGCAGAAACCAAGTGAGACAGGTTGGAAAGGGAAGCCTCCTCTCCTTGGGATCTGGTTTGCCTTTACTGATGACTGGAGGAAAGAAGCTTCCACATAACTGAGAAGGCCTCAGTTATAGATATTGATATAGATATAGATATTGCATGTTTTCCCAATGAAATTTCAAACAAGGATATTAAAAACAAAAGACCAATGCTTACTTCAGGGCCAGAATATTTGTAACCTTGAGTTTTACCATATTTGCATTCTTCTTACATCCCTAAATGTAAACAATGCACCTTATAAAATAACTTATATAATTACAAAAGGGAAAATTAAGTAAAATAGCTAACATATTTTACTTAAAATTTAAACTTTATCTAATTTTTATATCATATTGTAAACACATTTATTGAACAATGTAACTTAAGACTATATAATATAATATATATGATATTGTACCATATATATATATATGGTATTATACTCTTCCTTGAGATGCCTGCATCGCTGATGGAGGTTGTATACTCTCATTTATATAACTCTCCTCTCTCTTCTTACTCTCTCTCTCCTCTCTGTCACACTCTCTAAATACCTATGCATAAACCTAAATTGTGTATTGCCCCTTACCTTAATAACTCACTACCTCATTACTCTGGCTATTCCTGAAACTCTTTCCAATACCACATAGCTGACCTAACTGGAGGTCTCTAAGCAGGCAGAGAACAACTCACTCAAGCTGCTAGAAGCTGTGTTGGGCATGCTTTATACACAACTTATCAAACTCACTCCATCCTATATTTTTCTTTTTTCCTTAATATTCTCATAGGGCTAGTATGACAAGTGCCAAATTTCCTGACATAGTGCTATAAATCAATCTCACTTATGAAACTCCTAGACAACATTATAAAACTGGATTTATGTCATTTTAAAAGATCCAAGCATAATTATCAAGTGGATTTTTTTTCTAAGAGAATATTCCCTGAATGCTATCCAGAGACAGCTTTCAATGTCACAAATACCAATCTTTTCTAAACTTGATATATCCAAATTTATTTTATTTTTAAAATATTTTTATTTATTTATTTGGACAGAGACAGAGATACATAAAAAGAGGTATACACACACACACACACACACACACACACACACACACACACACACAGGGAGGGAGAGAGAGAGTTACACAGGTAGTATGGGTGATCCAGGGCCTTCTTCTACTGCAAATGAACTCCAGGTGTATGCACCACTTTGTGCATCTGGGTTTACATGGATTCTGGGAATCAAACTCATTAGGACATCAGGCTTTGCAAGCAAGCATCTTTAACCACTGAGTCATCTCTCTAGGCCAGATATATCCACTTTTAAACTCCTGATTTATTCTAAAACCTCCTTTTCCAAAGTTCTCTCTTTAGTAAATGGCACCTTATTAGATCTGGATGCTTGTACCAGGTGCCTTGGTGTCATTCATGATCATTTCTTCCCTGCTTCATTTCTCATTGTTAGGTCAATGCATCCCCTTAATAATTCATTCCCTGGCAGCTCTTCTACTCCATCTTTCTAGTCTAAGATACCTTTACTCACCTGGGTCATAGCAAAGCCTCCTATCTTGCACTCACTACACTCCTACTCTGTATTCTGTAGCTAAGCCAAACCACAGTGCTCCTTTCAGGGGGCTTCTTCCAAAGCAACCTTCACCTGGCTTGTGTGACCTCAGATGGCCTCTGGTCACAGATCCTTGCTCATCAGGCTCCAGCTGTCAGGTTCATGAACACACATGCTCTTCCACCTTCAGGGTAGAAGAGCACATGCTCTTCACACTGCCTAGAGCAATCTTCCCTGCCCTCTTTACCCATTCTGTTTCTACATATGATGTTAATTTTAACTGTCCCTGAGCTCCAAAAATGAACCAGCCATTAGGTCATGAAATCTCACACAGGCTGTTAATAGATGTAATTAAGTGATTGTTATTGCTCTCCCTCACTGTACTGTGCATGCCGTAGGAATATGTTTATTTTGTTTATCATCCAAACTACAGCACCTGTGCTTCCAATGAACAAATTGGAGGCTGAAGTGATCACCAATGTCTGAGTTAGCTTAGGCCCCTTTACTTCTTCAAATATTTTTCCTTGTCTTTCAATAGCACCCATGAAGATCAATTCCACTATTTTATATTGGAGGCTGCTTGTTTCCTTTGTCGTACAAAATAATCATACTGCCTTTGGGATGCATTTGGGATGCATTGTCCTAAATTGATTTGATATCCAATATATGCTATTTCTTTTTCTTGATATATGAAGAATGAAAAGAAAAAGAACAAGCACACATAAGAAATTTTAAATAAAGTTTCAAAAATTTGTGGGATGGGCTGGAGAGATGGCTTAGCCATTAAGACACTTGCCTACAAAGCCGAAGAACCTAGGTTCAGTTACCCAGTACCCATGTAAATCCAGATGCACATGCATCTAGAGTTTCTTTGCAGTGGGTAAAGGCCCCGGCACATCCATTCTCTCTCTGTCTCTATCTGCCCCTCTCCCTTTCAAATAAATAAAATACTTTTTAAAACTTTGTGGGAAAAGGCTTCTAAACAGGAGAGCCTTACAAAACAGTTACTATAAATGCAGCTACAGTTTCAGCTGAGTCACCATTCTTTTTCACTTGCTCTGGTTGCCAATGTGTGGTGCCCTGTCTGTGTCAGCATAAATCACAGCCATGGCTAAGAGCTGGGAAGACAGATGAGTCTAGTTATGACTGTAGGGGTCTGATTTGTGATGAAAAAGGTAAAAGCGAAGGTAGATCACAGTTTACCTGGTGAAAATTCTCACAAGGTAGAGGGCTTAATACTGAAACACTTACCCTCATACCACATGCTAATCTTATGACATGTAAACTAAGAAGGTTTGGGAACAGCAGTAGAGAAGTTGGGAGTGGTTAGTTAGTGGGGACTTGATCTTCTAGTCCCTTTTCCTCAACCTTCATTGTTGCTTCCCAAAAGAAGGGAGGTTGGCTGCCTGCATTCTTGACTGAGAGGAACTGAGCAAGTGTGCCTGCAGGACATGGGCCTTCTCTCACATTCCCAGATGTCCTGGTACGCTCTATCCTCTGGGAGTGCCTGCTGGTGCTCAGCTGTGGTTGTGATTACTGGGAGCTTAAGTAGGTGTAAGACATTTGACCTCAGATCTCAATCCATTTGTCTTATCCCTTATCTGTTTGCTTCTTGTGTACTGCTCTTGAAAACATCAATAGCAATAATTTTAACTGGAGAGGGGAGGCAAGAGTATGATGAAGTGGCCTCCTAAAATTTTAACCCTCCAATGGTGAGAGCTAGCTTTAAAGGGAAGAAGATCAATGGTCTTGGTTTTGGAAGGGTTAAAGGAGAAGCAACAGAAGGCCTTCTCAGTGAAAATGCCCAGCAGGCAGTTGGAGATGTGGGGCGGTGTCCGGGGATAATAAATAGTAACCACACTGCATGTGGCTGTGAGGCTGGTGCCATGGGAATTTGTTTATTTTATTTTAATACAGCTTATTAACTCCATTAAGTTATTTCCCCATAGCAGGACAAGCCAAACAGCCACGGGTCATGTATCTACTTGGGCATAACCAATAGCAGGCAAATTAGCCAATATTACAATATCATTTTTATAAAGTTTTTGTTGCAATCTAAAATTCATTTAGCCCAGAGCAATGAGACTAGAAGGGAATAAAAGGCAACTGGTAAAGAACGCTGAGACAGAGAACCACAATTATTCTTAGTCTGTCTCATTTATTAGGTCAGAAGAGGTTGTTGTAATGGCCTGCTTGAGCTGAGCAATTCTGCAGTCTGAGGAATAACGGCAGAGTGGCCCTGGGTTCACACAAGCCATGCTCCATCAACGTTAGGGAAATGTACTGCATAAGCTATGCTTATCTAGTCTCTTTCCTTCAACATCACTGCTGAGAATCACTATGTATCAGGGATTCTTTTAATTTATGATTAAATAGTAACAATAGTTATTATATAAATACAATATAATTACTCATTAAAAAATTCTAGGGCTGATGAGATGACTTAATGGATAAGAGAGCTGCCCATACAAGCATGAGGGCCTGAAGATGTATCAGAGTGCCTGAGTTTGATTCCCCAGCATCTACGTAAACAGCTGAACATAACAATGTACATCTGTAACCCCAATCCTATGGAAAGGAGAGACCTGGGGCTCTTTGTCCAACCAGTATACCAAAAACAGCACCTCTGGGTTTAGTGAGAGACTGTATTTCAAGGAAACTGGCAGATGATCACTAGAGAAGGACACCTGATGTTTTTCTCTGGCCTCAGTGTACACATGTGTGTACATGTGCTTCACATGTATACACTAAACACACACACACCACACCACCACCAGCACCTCCCATATTACACACATACAAAAAAAATCCCCAAAGAACAATATTTGTTAAGATCAAAACAGGGGGAGCAGCATCTCTCCCAGAGAGCATTGTGTAGATCAAGAAACCAACAGCCAATTCCTGAAATGATGTTAATGGTTTCCATTTATTTATACCCCCCAAACCTAGACAATGTTAGATGAGAATTCTTAGAACCTACAACTGAAGGAGGATATTTAATATAGATTTATTATGATTAAAAGACATTTTTACAGAGAGCAAAGTACAGGAACATTTGAATAGAATGGATGGGATCAGCAGGGCAACAAAATCCATGGATTCATGCAATGGCTCACTCACAAAATTAACCTTTCAAATAATTACTTCTTGATATTGTTATTTTTTTAAATGTCTGTTTCTGTCAAAGTCAGTTGACATAATTCATTTTGAAAAATTTTTATGAAAGTTCTTATTACATGGAAAGTAGGTATTCATGCCACTGCTAAGTCAGAAGCTACCAACAGATGTGCTAAGTGCATCAAGTGAAACCTGAGCCTTTATGAATGGGACTGCCTAACATTTGCTGGGACCTAGTGTGCCACACCCATCGTTCCATCAAGTCACACTCATTTTGGCTCTGCTGCTCCTTGCTGATAACCTTCCATGAGACCAGGATGGGGTGAGCAGGGCATACTAAATGCCCATAATTATTTATGGCCCAAATTTTTCACAAAAGAAGTTGGTTAAAACTAAGTCTGCAGGTTTCCTGGATACTTAGTAAATATTTTGGGGAAGTCATTTTAGGTGTACCTACAGTTTTTAATACAAGAGGTGGAAGTGAGTTTTCATAGAAAATAAATCATATCCTTTCAAATCTTTTTATGAGAGAACAAGACAGTGAAAGAAAGAGAGAATTGGCACACCAGGGTCTCCAGCCACTGCAATCGAACTCCAGATAGGTTCACCACCTTGTTCACATGCATCGCCTTGTATGCATGTGTCACCTTGTGAGTCTGGCTTACATGGGTTCTGGGGAGTTGAACTTGGGTCCTTAGACTTTATAGGCAAGCGCTTGAATCTCTAAGCCATCTCCCCTGCCCATCAATCATATTCCTAAACTTAAGAAATCAAGCAGTCCCATGGCAACCTGGGTTTTGCAAGAAAAAGAGACATTTAAGCAAATACATGGTTGTGCTGGAGGTGATGTTTTATGGCTAGGAACCCTACAGCAAGCTCTTCAATCCTTTCAGACCTTTGCACCCACTATTTCCCCTGTCTCCTGACTTCACCCTCTGGCAAATGTCTACTCGTCCTCACAGCCTCCACTCAAATTTCCCAGCCTGAGTCTCCCTCAGTTAGTACTAATTATCTGCTCCTCTGTACTCCCTTAGTACCTTACTTACTCAGCTACTGGATTGAACTACTTCTACTTATGGATTTTTTTGTCCCAAGTTATTAAAAAATATGAATGCTAGAGTTGGTTTACATAAATTTATAGAAGAAGTATTCGTTATGGACAAAGAAGTTTTGAGGTATTTCTTCAGCCTGTGAGTTTTTACTAAAAGAAATTCTCATGCTATGTGTCTCTGTAAAAGATCATAGAAAAGCAGAAGCACTATGTATCTCATTATGTGACATGTTGGGAATAATGGATCTTATATCCATCACCTCTTTATCTATTTAATAAATATTTATTGAGAAGCTATGCCAGGTATTGGCTACATCCTAATGGTCATATGACGACTAAGAGAGACAAGATCCTTACTGCCATGAAGCTTATATAATGGCATTATGTAGAAAACATGATGGTGAATTTCAGGATACTAAGACACTAATCATTTATTTACACTTCACTGTCAAGGTACCAAGTAAATCCCAATGTACAGAGGGAAAAGCCATTAGGACAGACAAAAGACAGACATCTGTTTTATTCCAGAAAGTTTCATCATTTCAGCAATTACTCAAAAGTCTGAAAATAACTCAGATAAAGAATCTCTTCACAAAACTCCTAGGGGTTTCTTAAAAATTGTTATTTAAAAATGTACAATACAAAGGAGTTTTTGACCAGACAGCTATTTCAGAACACAAACACACACACACACACACACACACACACACACAATGATTTCATGTTTTAAGGCTAACATTAAAATTGAGATGTCTTTGCCTTCCAGGAAAATTGAGCAGCTGGGAGAGTATTTCACTTCTCTTTCTTTCATATTTTACTGGATTTGATTTTAAGTGAAAAAATACATATAAAAGAGAAAATTGTATGAAACAAACAATAAAATCTATTGTGAAACAAGCAGTTGCACATTTTAAACCACAAGGAACACACAAAGGAAACCTCTTGTAAAAACTTAGATGATGAAGGAGACAACATAGCATTTTCTTAGTGAAACTTAACCTCTTTCCTGCCAAGCCTGGAAAATAACCCTCCCAAATCTCAATAAAATTGACATGGGTTTCAATTTCTTCAGGACTGAGCATGCTTAAGGAATGACTGAAAAAGTTTCAAGCAGCAGCAGCAGAGACTCAGTCAAAATGAAGAATGCAATTAAGCGCTGCCTTGAACTCTGCATAGACAAAATCCAGTTAACCACAGTGTGAATTTCTTGGTTCCAAATAACATGGTGATGTTTGTGCATGAGGAAGACAGGGAATACCTCTGAGATAAATGAGTACTGACTAGTGATTGTAAAACATCATGGGAAGTATATTTAAGGTGAAAGCATCAGGAAACCATGACTATACAAGTGTAGACGAGTAAAATTTATCCATAGGTCTTACTATATAAGAACCAAATCAAAGTGGTCCAAACACTTTAGTATAAGACCTGAACAGTAAAGATATTGGTAGAAAACACTTGAAGGCACAGGCATGGACAACAAATTTCTGAATAGAACTCCAGTAGCTCAGGACATAATAGCAAGAACTGAAAAATGGGATTGCATAAATTAAAAACTTTCTTCCCAGCCAAAAAAAAAAAAAAAAAAAAAAACAATTAGCAGACTGGAGAGCCAGCCTATAGAAAATTTTTGCAAATTATTTGTCTGACAAGACATTAATATCTAGAATATATAAAGAACTCAAAAGTCTAACACAAAAAGAATAATTACCCCTATTAGTAAATGGGCAAATGAGTTAGAGTTCTCAAAAGAAGAAATACAAATGGCCAATTTTGACATGAAAAGATGTTCCAACATTCTTAGCAATAAAGGAAATACGAATCTAAACTAAATTGAGATTTCCTCTCTTTCCAGTCAGAATGGCTGTCATCAAGAAAACAAACAACAAATGTTGGCAAGGATGTGGGGAAAGAAGCTCTCACAAATTGCTGGTATCAATGTAAGTTAATTCAGCCGCTATGAAAATCAGCATGTCGATTCTACCATAAAAGAAAAAAAAAACTAAATCAAAACTACCATATAATCCTGCTGTACCACTCAGGTATATACCTGAAGGAAAACAAGCAAGCACACAGTAGAGATATGTGCCCATTCATATTCACTATGGCCTTGTCCACGATAGCCAAGGCATGGAGCCAGTCTAGGTGCCACCAGCAGCTGAAAAGATGATGTGTGCACAACAGAGTCTTACTCAGCCAGAGAACAAAATCATGGCATTTTTAAGAAAATGGACAGAAATGAAGATCATCCTACCAAGTAAGGTAAGCCAGACTTAGACAAACTGCATGTTTTCTCACATGCATGGAATGCAAATTTAAGAAAGACATAAAAGTTGACTGGGGTCCATTTGAGGGGAGGGAGAACCAGTGGGTGGGATGAGGGGAACCAAAGAGGTTGGACAAAAAGAAGGCAAGGAAGTATGGTCTAAGCACATCATGTTATTTGTGTGAATGTGCCATGATAAAAGCTATTATTTTGTACAATTAACATATTCTAACAAACAAAAAAAGATAAAAGCAGCAGGCAAAGCACTATCTATGACAAAGCCTACCATGGGTCCCTGTGCCCAGTGGCTGTTGCCATCCAGGGGATACAAGTGGGAGGGAGCTAGCAATGTGCGAGCACGAAGAATAGTTAGGAGATGCCCAGTGCTAGCAAGGTGCTATGGAGGCTAGAAGACGAAGCTGTGGGGTGAAGAGCATGCCGGCCGAAGTGCTGCTTGCTGGAGCTGTGAGGCCATGGAACACACGCTGAGCCAAGCTGAAGCCTGGTACCTGACACATTTCCAGGTACTGGCCTGGTCCTGAGGGGAAAGACTATAGTCTTCTTTCTCTCTTATTAGGACATGTGTGAGTCTCAACTTGGGGTATAACTAGCAGATAAGCAAGGTGAACTATAGAATGAGGCATATGCTTATAATCACAGCACTCAGGAAGGAGGTTGAGAGAGGAGGATTAGGGCATTGTGGCTCAACTGGGCTACATGATAAGACTCTGTCTCAAAAATCTCCTAGTAAAGACTAGCATCACAGGAGTCTAAAAAATATATGTTTCTTGATAAATCAGGGTAACTTTTTAAGATGTGGAATAGGTGAGCCGCTGCATCTCACCTGGACTATCCTTATCCACTATCAAAATTTTCATCAACCACTTAAGTAATTGCCTGGTTATTTTTGGTAATTCCATTCTTTTAGGTCTTGAGAAATCTACATTTCTATAAGAATGAGCATGATATGGTGAAAGGAACATACATTTTAGAATAAGATAAATTCAAACTCTGGTGCTTGTTCACTATGGATTACTTAGTGAGTTGGGCAAAATTACCCACATTTTTAGAAATCCAATTTACTTATTGTTAAATGTTAACAATGTTATTTAAAAGGCTTGCTACAAGTGTTTTATATAATTCAGACAAAGCAGTTAGCATGGTGTCTGGTAGTAGTTATGGTTAAAGTGCAAATGTTCCTGGAGAGTGTGACTAGCTCACAACTCCCAATTTCCAGATGCAACTAAAAACAGAAGGGTAAAGAAGGCAGGCAGAGTGAGTACTGAGCGTAAGCAATGGGCACAATCAAGCACAAACGTGAGGTTTCTGTAGCTCTACTCTGAGATAAGCAGTCTTAAACAACACAACAAATTTTCATCTTGCTCACATATTATAGATGTGGTCTTGCTGATAGGTTAAATATGTCATCTTTCATTGTCTTTCAATTCCAACAGTATATAATTTTGAAATTTAAAAAAAGTATGTTATATGTTTCAAGACATTACCTTAAATCTAGACCTTTCACCTCCTTCCTTCTTCCGCTTTTCCTTCCCGTGTGTGTGTGTGTGTGTGTGTGTCTGTGTATAAAACTTGGATACTATTAATTTCCATAATTTTGAATTTTGGTGACTTTATAAGGTTCTTATGAATATTTTCTTTCTACCTATTATTAACCCAGGTACCTTTTTCAATGGCTTCTTAAACATGTACAGAAAAAAATACAATATGTATAAACATGTAACATATAAAATGCTCTGTAATTATTCACTACCATTTTCTAAATGTCTTCACAGAGCATATAGTCATCATTAAAGAAATGCTGTGTCAAGCTTAAGCTGCAGAGAAAAAATATGAAGAAACAAGTTCTAGATACTCATTAGCAACAGTGAACTTATTTTCTCATCTTCTTCCTCATATATTCCCAAATAACTGCTACATCCCAGGCAGTGTCTTAGACATGGATGCTGCAGCAGTGAACAAAATAATTTCTTACCTTCACTGAACTTATACTCAAATGGGAAGACAAATAATGAATAAAAGTATTGATAAGTATTATGAATAATGTACAGCCATATAAAGAGACAGAATGATGACAGACCTCTTCAGACAGGATGGTCATAAAATGAGTTGGTGATATTCAAAACGACATGAATTGAAGGGAGACAAGTATGACCCATGAAAGTTTCTGGGGGCGGGGAAATCCCTGGTAATTGCAAAGGTCCCCAGATGGGCACAAGCTCGAAGTATCTAAGACACAAGCAAAGAGGACTGTGTCACTGGAGAAGAGAGAAGAACAGGGAGTACTGAGAATTTAACTTAGAGAGGCAGCCAGGAGCCAGCCAGTGGAGGGTCATATAAGCTATAATGACTTTGGCTTTTGTCCAGAGCTTGGTGGAAAGACAAGGCAGGAATGTAGGCAAATGGATACAGTTTGTGACCCTCTGGAAGCATCTCCATGGCTGCTGCATGGAGTGCACTGTAACTGGAGAGAACAGAAAGAGGAGGCCAAGCAGGCGATAAAGATGACAGCCAGTTTGGTACATTTCAGACCAGCACGTAGGTGGAGCAAGGGCACTGTTGTAATGCTTCCACAGCAATGATGCTGACCGTGGATCTCAGGATCTGAGTGAAAACCAAGACTGACAGCAAGGAAAATGTTCAAGCACATGTTCGCTAGTTTGTGCTAAGGCTGGGAACATTCAAATGCAAACATGCACACACTAGAATACTCTGCATATGTGCACACATAAAGCACCTTGCATCAAATACACTATTCTACTATCCAAAGTCACTCAATTCAATATTTTTAGTTTGTATAGTGGTTACCATAGACATTTGTGCATTTAAAGGAATTTAAAATCACCCCAGACAGTTTTCAACCCAACAAACAATTATCTCCGAGCTTTCTCAAAAATGAACTGGTCTTTTGAAGGTGATGAAACAACCCCCATTTAGTTCTTCCACTGAAAAGAGAAAAATGACATACAGTCTGGCAGGATTATGTTTATAAAACCAGATTGCTAGTGACAATAAGCAAAGCAACAGAAAAAGAAAATTGGCCAAACTCCCCAGGCTAAGCATGGGCAGACTGATCTCATTTCCTGGGAAAAGTCACAATGACAATAGAAACTACCAGTGAAAGAACATTTTAACCTCCAAGTTAAGCCCATCACTGTGGTCTTCTGGGCTCTCTTCTAGTCTAGGCAGCATGTGCTGGGTTTATTACAGCAACACTGCAGAACTTTGAAGGCAGGAATTCAATGTGCCATGGGCTCAATCTGAATGCTTGCACAACAAATCACATGCTGAAGGTCCTGATCTGTGTGTCACTGGAGGCTGGAGGCAGGAGGAGTATTCCTGAGAAACAGGGCTAGTGAGTCAGACACATGTGCAACTTGCTAAACTATGAGTCGCAAAGGCTATCCTGAAGTCAACTTGAAAGTCACCTATCACAAAATGCCAAGGTCCTGTTGCAGGGGGCTAGAAACCATAAGTTACTATCCATTCTTAGCAATAGCACATTTTAAAAAATACTCGGAATATTAACTTTGGGGGAAGAGCTATTTACATACCTAAGGAAAAGGCTGGAGAGTATTTTTCATGAACACTTTGCCATTATAATTCTCTAGCACTTTGAACAGACTACAAAAAAGGATACTTCTGTGTCTACTCTAGGGTTCACTTCAATTGAATTCTATATGTGAGAGAAAAGATGGCAACATCAGAAGGTAAAGTCATTTCCCTTACCAGAAATTGTTGAAACTACAGATGTTTTCCTTCAGCAACAGGCTAATTTGTCATCAAGTCATCATTACATACAAATTGCTTGGGAAGCCATCTATATCACCTTGCAGCCCAACATAATCTAAGTCTAAAAGTAACAGAACTTTATTGCAGCCCCTAGTTTGTTCAAGGCATATTTTCTTCAAGTTCTGTATAATTTCATAAAGGAACACCACAGTCAAGTTATTATATACACATTATACCAAATAAACATTAGTATGTCGAAACAATTCTCATCTTTGCAGAATGAGATATTCTTAACAAAAAGATAAATTTCTTATTTCATCAATTATTTTGATAACATCATATGTGATCTTTTCTGATTATACTTCTTCTTGCAATTGACTGAAAAAAATTTATGCACAATATTCTAGGTTATAAAATACCATGATTTTATACAAAAGTAGAAGGTATTTTCTATTCTTGATGATATCTACTTGACTATATTCATTCATTACACAGTTTCTTTCAAGATTAGTCTATAGAGACTCCAAAGTCCTTTACACATACTGCACTTGATGGGAATCCAAGTCTACAGTAAGATTTTGTATCATTTTTCTATATGTACATGGCACTTCATGTTTTCCCATTTTGCCATGACTCAACCATTTTCTGTCACAGCATTGAAGCCCTCTGAAATCTTCTCAAGTTTATCTTTTCACTATCCAAGTGAGTCTGATCTGCAAACTGGACTCTGTGTTATATGTTTTTGGTTATTAATGCAGATGTTAAGAATAGTCTAACATTGGGACTCTAGGAAGTTAGAATTCAAAGAAACCCGATTTGCCATACTACACCACTGACAGAAAATCTCACTCTTCCCAATGCACCCTAAGTCATGAATGTAGAGAATAAGGAACATTTTTTGAGTAATTATCTCCTACTGTGTAGCCTAATACATAAGAGGTATGCCAAACAAGCTTCAGAAATTGGATTATTTTGAACCTCAACCTATTGTCTCCAAGATAATATCCTATCCAGTTTTTAAAAGAAAATACAATTCTGTTTTTAATTTGAAATATCATCCAGAAACTCATGTTTTGAATGCTTGCTTCCTTAGCTGATAGCACAATATTTGGGGAGGTTATGGAACCTATACACATAAGTAGGGCCAGGTTGACAAGAGTAGGTGCCTAGGGGTGGGCCTTTAGTGGTTACATCTAGTCCCTGGTTCTTGTCTAAGTTCTGTTCTAAGTCTCTGCTTCTTGGTCTGCTGTGATGTGAAAAGCCTCCACCACATGTTCCCACTACCACAAGCTGAGCTTCTGTAGCATGCCTTTCCTTCCAGGATGGACTGAAACCTCTGGCCCTGTGAGCCTAAATGAATCTTTCCTCCCATAAGCACTGTCTGTCAGGTATTATGGTCAAGAAATGAAAGACTAACTAATACAATGTTTTTAAAAAATTTCATGGCAATTCAGATTTGCTAATAAATGTTACAGTAAAACTTTGCCAGTGTCTATTTGAAATCTTAAGTATATAGTTATCCACTCATTATTATTGATTTATATACTTAGCCTCTCAAAACAACTTGCAGAATAGTAAGATATGGTTTCTATCCAAAAGAACTATTTTACTTTTCATCTAATATTAGTTCACACATCCTCTATCACTACTGACATCAGCTTGTCTAAGCTTACTATCAGCTTATCTTATATATGAAAATGATCTTCCCCTTTCTAATTCTGGAAATAGTTTGACCATTCACTTGATAAGAAGAGTCCCAAAGGAAAGCTGAAAGGATTGATAATAAATAGTGGCATCACATTCAAGACTGGAAAATTACAATCAACATGACTTCTCATCAAGGCCAGTTGGAGAAAGGCATACACACACACACACACACACACACACACACACACACACACACACGTTACAAGATATTTTCTATGATCAGTGCAATTTCTATCTTATAGGATTTAAGAGAATTACAACACAACTTACATGAAAATTTTGCCAAGCAGGATTTAAAATTTAATACTTAATGGTGCATTTAAGGATTCACCTTGAGTATGAAACATTAGAAAAATAAATGTAAGGAAATGGTTGTTAGTTAAACCTGAGCCAGGTTTCCTCCATGAGGCAGGATTTAATCATATCACACAAAGGTAGAATTGGTCATTCATTCTTTTTGCCCAGACATTTCTAGTGCCAAATGTTGTCTCATAGTAATTAGAATAATAAATAGTGTATCCATTTCCTTTCAAGTGTGATGATAAGTTATGGCAATCCTCTTAGGCAGTTTGAATGTATGTTCCCCAATAACTTAGATTTCCAGCCACTTGACTGGAAGAGGTGTCACTGTGGGTGGATTCTGGGGTCCAGCCTTAAGGTGTTACTGGAGGCAGATCTGAATTCCAGCCTAAGACATACAGAATGAGCCTTAGAGGTCCTGCTTCTGTGGGTTTGTGATGCAGGTGTGGTTGTGTCTCTGTGCTTGGATTATTATTAAAGGGGGCAGCTTCTTCTGCCATCAGTGGGACTTCCCCTGGATCTGTGAGCTTCAAATAAATCCCTTCCTCCCATAAACTGTGTCTGGTTTGGAAGTTCAATCCAGCAACGTGGAGATGACTACAACACCCTCCTAATATGTTATCCAGCTTCTGTTCAAAGTGTGCTGGCAAGGGATAAGCTGGCTAACTCACACATTGCCTATGTTATTTTCAAAAAGCTATGACAGAAAAATAAAATAGAACCATGTCCAATCTTAGTATTCATACATGTTTTATGTCTATAGTTTCACCTTTCTAGAGTAGCCAACCATTCAAGTAGAAATGCGGATTAACTTCTTACCTTACATATATCTTCCTATATACTACCATGTGTAGTATCTTTGCTTTAATTTAAAATTGTAACTTAAATGATAATGAAAATTAAAGAAACAATATTACTTAGTGAAAAAGAGAATACAAAATAAAAATTGTAAATACCTTTCTGCTAATAAGCTGGTATATCTTTACTGTCACAGTTACACATCATAAATTCAACTCTCTGGGAAGACATTATAGACTGTAAATCAACATCATAAGACAACATTCATGTCTTCCATAAATTTTGCCAATTTAAACATAAAATGGTTCAATAAAGAAATACCCTTTAGCAAGAAATATGTAGGAAAATGAAAATTATAATAGTGGATATTTTAGGTAACTATAAAGCAGATGTTCTCGTGGGAGGCAGGTCCTGGTAAGTAGTAATGACATCCAATAGTTTCTTTCTCCATTCTGGTTTGAATGTGCTTCCTGGATTTCCTTCAGTTGGAAATCAGACCAGTCATATAGAAGAAAAAATAGTTGTTCTATGATAAAAACTGACATACAACAGCAGAGAAATGTGGTCCTAGAACAGAATTAACTGTGTTTTTTTTCAACTAAAATTTTCTCATTAATGAAGGGATAGCCATGTATCATGGAAGTCAAATTCAAATATTCCCCAGAAAGCAGAATAAAGATAAAGTTGAAAATAACAATTGATAATTTTAGTAACATTATGCATCTGCATATTGTTGTTTTACAAATACTAATGCAGATGATAATTTCTGTTAAAACAGATATTTAGTTAAGTAGAATTTGATATTTATAATACTGTATTTTGTATTTTATAAAGAAAACCAAGGCGTTTGGAGATATAAAGTCAGTATGTTTTAAATGGCTCTATTTGTGGACCCCACAGTACCCCCACACTACTGTAACAACCTATTTGTAATCTAGTAAACAGATATCCAAATGGCCAATCACAGTTGACTAAGAATAATCAACCTTGACTGGGCAATGACTTGCAAATTCAACCTTATATTTATGATGGCCAATGTTGTAGCAACACCTTGAGTACCAGAATTGCTTATTTACCAGTTAAAAAAAAAAACCACAAATACAGAAACAGTGAATACATACTTGCATATTATATGCAGAAATTTGACACTGCCAAGACATAGAAGCCATCCATGGTCAGGGAACTAGTCTCATTCAATAGAATTTGGATTCATATGGACACTGTCAAAACCACAACGTGAGTCACAGGCACTGCAAGTTGCATACTGCTTGCACATGCAGTAGACTATAGGCTGATCTGTCAGTTCTTGAAAATCATATTTAAAAAAATCCTTCAGTTAAGAAATTTTTTTGAGGCAAGCCCAACAGATTGGCCTTTTTTTTTTTAATGTGAGAGAGCAAAAGCAAAAGTGAGAGCGAGACAGAGAGAGCAAATCAAATTCCACACACGTGTGCCCCTTGTGTGCATGTGCGACCTTGTGCTCTTGGATCACCTTGTGTGTCAGGCTTACATGGGATCTGGAGAGTTGAACATGAGTCCTTAGGCTTTGCAGGCAAGTGCCTTAATTGCTAAGCCATCTCTCCAGCCTTAATTAAGAACTTTTGAAAACTGGCTATTTTTGTTTTTATTTGCTATAATTTTTATAACTTTATTAGCATCCAATAAATCATTATTTAAAATCCTAACCTGTCTCTTGTGCATGTGTAGAATACTAGTAGTTGTAATTTTAAATATACTCTAATGAATGTATAAATATTTGGAGGATATGTACAATTTGGTGAACTAGTATTTTCAAAGTGACAGACATATTAACTTAAAGTGCACAGAGCCCAAATGGATTAATGTATCAGGATCTGAAAAGTTAAGTGACATAATTTCAGATTCCACATTGAAACTAGCTTGTAAGAACCTATTACTTGTTGAGTTTTGGTAAGGTATCAAAGTGGAAAACCCATAATTATCTAAAAAGGTTATTAAAGTACTCTTTCATTTTCCAACTATATATTTATGTCAGGCCAGGTTTCTCCATATATTTCAACCAGAACAGCATATTGCAATAGATTGAAAGCAGAGCCAGCTGTGTTATATTAAGCCACACTTTAAAGAGATTTCCAAAATTGTAAAAACAATGCCACTTTTCTCACTAACTTTTAAAGTATTTTTCCATTAAAAACATACTATTTTGTGTTAACATGAAATAGGATCATTAGGGTTATTTTTAAGTGAGTTAATACATTTTTGCAATTTTTCTCATTTTAATTTTTTAACAATGGAGCTAACTGATGATGCACAGATAAATGCTTATCAACTGGCTTTCTTGAGTGTGTGTGGGGGGAGGGGAGCTGTTGCCAGTTTTTGTAGTTTAACACTTTTAGTATGTACTATCGTCAGTTTCCAGTGACAATATGAAGTCAATAGGCTCAGAAAATTCCTGATGTAATGCACACGATCCACGTAAACACAAGCTTCTTGGCATCTTCAGTGAATATTATGAGTAGAAAAGGAAACCTTGATCAAAAAATGGGAGTCACTGATATAAGTCTTATGTAGCCAACCTGTTCTTATCTTCAGATAGTCATCAGATGCACTGAAAGGACAAAGCTCATGTACTGATTAAAATAAAGCCACATTGTAAGCATGTAATATCCTCTAAAGACAAATTAAAACTTCAGACTAATATAGAATAGAATACAATAGCTGTCATTCCTAATTTTGCCTATAAAGGATTTTAGTGAGGTATGGATTTAACGTATACACTGAAAACAAAGGCAGGCAGAGATTTGATTAGTGAAAACTACCCTCTGCAATGGCAGTGTTTGGAATGTGTTCTTTTCTGTGCCTAATTCTTTCCCTGGATTTGGAGAAATAAACGTAGGCAGTTTCAAAATTGAAAAAGAGAGAAGAAAGGAGAAACACTCACTATAGTTAGACTTGGCAAATATTTTCTTTATGAAGCCATGCATCTGCTCAGAGTTAGTTGTAGAGTGTGACTAACATTTTCTACCAATGCTTGTGCCATGTCAGTTCCCTATGCAAGGTTCTCTGTGTTAATTAAAATTAATTGCACATGCCAGTAAATAGTTTCCCTTGGAATGCAGCAAACTGAAGCAGAATAATGTAATTTAAATGCCAAGGCAGATAGCTCAAGCTTTCATAACATTTTCTTTCAGCAGGTACAGATACAAGGGACATTCTTTATGGCTATATTGACCCTACCATGTTAATTGAAGAAAAAAAATATTACATATGAAATAATAAGTCACAAAAATATTCCCAACTTGCAACTTGCAACTTGCTATTTTCAAAAAGTCAGGCTCATTAGTGCATGATTTGGGATAGCTCAATGATCCTCATATACCTTTATATCTCTCAGTATGACTTTGAGTTAAAGTCTTCTGTTTCTTTTTTTAAACTGTAGGAGTGTGACCATATTAGTAATGTCGGGGCAGTAAATGCTAACACTGGTAATAATGGAAAACACCACGCCTGCCAGAGAGTGCCATGGATACATTATTCAACTGTAACTGGTTTAAATAGCAACAGACTTGAAGAATAGCTCTCTTTGGACTTTTTCTGCTTCTTCTATTTGATGTTGGTTTTACTCAACATGCAGAGTGCTTTACAATATTCTGCAGGTCATCTTTAAAAACCTGATTATTGCAATAGTTAATAAAACATGCTCTTAATTTTTCCTATTTTTGTTCTTGGGAGGCCTCTGAGACCGCCAAAGAAATTTGGATGTTTAGAAATTTCCTTTAGGCTAGACCCAGCTAGGGAGCTTTTCATAGCCTGTTACTCATTTCTGATGAACTCTCTTTCCCAGTTTGCTGACTGAAACCCCTGAATCTTCATCTCTGTCAGCTGGTGTCAGCCCAGGGTACTATGCTGCCACAAAGGCAACTGGCTTTAGCATACAAGTTCTTTAAAGTCCATCCTTATCATAAATAACCAGAATGTCAATTTCAAAAACTGACTTGTGACAAGCTACTTAAGATCTTGAAACATTTTTAAACAATTGATTTTTTGAAAAAAAATCTATTTTTAGCAAATGTTAAGAATACAATCTGAATCACATTTTATGATATTGCATCATTTTTTATCAATCTCTTTTAAGATAGAATTATGATATGTCAGACTCTTGTAGCATATCATCACAGTGGCTCATTTAAAGACTGTGTTTTAGAAGCAGTCACATATTTTTTCTGTAGTATGTTTGCAACTAGTGATTGTTCCCCTATTATTAATGACCAGCATCTGGGGCTGTTTTATAGTTCCAAATGGAGGCACACTTCAATCCCAAGCCACAGTGTTTGTCTGGAAAGGGTAGTAGGGAGAAAGCACGGCCCATCAGCAAATAGTTGTTCTGGGAAGTAAGTTGGGGAGAGGGCAATGTGCTCTGAAATAGTAGAAGAAAAGTAAACTTGCCATGAAGAACATAATTTCTTTTTGTTCCTGAACTTCACACAGCCATGTTGGTCTCATTCATCACCACAGGCTTTGGATGAAACGCCCTTGAACATTAATGCCTCAAACGCTTTGACGAAAATCCCTGCTGGCACCACTAGTGGCTTAAGAGCCAACATCAGTTTAAGTTCTTAGAAGAAAGGAACTGAATCTAGGCTGCTGATTCAAGTCTACCAATCCCTCTGTTTGAACTACAGAATGGCTTTGGAGGAAAACAATGCCTAATTCCCTAGAAAAATGGATATGGACTACACACAGGTGTTTCAAGCATGAAGAATTCTTCCAAAGCCTTTTATTGACATTTGAAAAGCTAAAAAGCACAAACTTGCTATTTTTCTCCCCCAGGGAAGGCAAAAACATTCATCCAAGTAGAACATCATACTCCTGTTTCCTTTCAGAGTTTAATTTGAAAACCAATAAGAGAAGAATTTAAATTGATTGCTTCAAGCCACAGACATTTCATACCCAAGCAATTATGTGCCTTTCATGAGAATTTATCTTAGCTGTGAAATCAATTGTCACAGGCTTAGTTCACAAAAATATCATCAAATCATCTTTGATTTCTGTCTTAGTGTAGTTGGTGAATCAAATAAATCAAATGGCCAGATAATTTTAGTTCTCTAATCCATCTCTCTTCAGGCTCCACTTTGAAAATATTTCCCCCTCCTCTCTGATGTACCTTGGATTTCCTAATGATGCTATTTCACAACCAGATACTCCCATAAAGGGAAAAAATGCAGTAGCAAAAATTGGGAAACTATTGCAATTCACAGGATCAGAACCATATGACAGCAAGTCTGCTGCAGTGAGGGGCTGGAACAAAGGAGGATGGTGGCCACAAACAGCAGCCTCTGGTTCAAAGACTTGGTTTGCTCATTTATTGATTTGCTAAACTTGTGTTCCTATCCAACTACTCAATAAGAGAAAACAATGGGTTTATCTTTCCAGTTTTAAAGAAGGAAATATTACTGTACTCTTCTGAATCTGTAACCAGTAACTGTAAAGATGCTCAGATCTTTGACCCACAGTAACTTAATATATCAAACAGAAAATAGAAGGGGAAACTCAAGACTAGAGACTTAAAATCCTATCTTCTGGCTCTCTTCCCTGACTTTTAAAAGTTTTAAAAATTAAAGAAAACTAAAGTATTGGGGCTATATCTCAGTGGTCAAGCTCTTGCAAAGCATTCACAGGCGCTGGTTCAATCTCCAGCACTGAAATTAATGAAAAGCAAAGAGAAATCTTAAATTTTTTGGTACTTTGCTAGAGTTCAATAAGGAAGAAATAGGATCCTTGGTCTAGTATATGCAAAACATTATTTGAATAACAGAAGTAAAATGGCAAGAACAGGATTGAGACAATTTGTAATACAACTATTTGTAATATACTGTGGAGACTTTTTTTTTTTCCTGAAAGGGCAATGGCTTAGAGTTTTGTTCTATGCGATTTAAACAACATCCATTTATATAGTGCATAGCTGAAAATTCTCAAGTTTTTATCTTTTAAATAAAAGACTTCTTTTCTCTTCAAACTATTTCCTGTAAGAGTTAAAAAATCAGTTATTTCTGTTTTCAGCCCACTAAGATCTGAGGTTTTAGGATTCCAGAGTAGACCTACAGAATTCTTGCTATTAACAAGGGGCATCATTTGTATCTTCTCCACATAAGCAGAGAGGGACAACTTAGCATCCATCCATTCATTCCCACATACTAATGAGGTCAAAGATCATCTGGAATTATGTTGGGCTCTGAGCTCAAAGCAAATCAAACAAATAAAAAAAAAACAGTCTCTCCTTGGAGATTAGCCTAGCATATATATATATATATATATATATATATATATATATATATATGGATGTATGGAGAGAGAGAGAACTATGGAACTACAGAAGAGGTACAAAGAACTGATTGGGACTATTAATAGTGCTTTTTTTTTAATCCATCAGATACTCCTATCTAGAGGGCATTACAGATAACTCTGTTGGTAAGATAACCCACCCATTGTCAGGAAGAAGAACCAGGGTAACACATCATTTTACTTCTCAGCTTAGGTTACCAGACTGATGATAGACTGAATCTGCATCTGACTCAGAAAAGTTGTCTTGAGGCAGAAGAGACTTTACAATATTCCGTGCCTCAAAAAAAAAAATAATAATGCTTTAAACACTCTTTCAGAACAGTGGAATAAATGAGAGATTTTTTCCAGGTGTTTTGTTCATATTCCACATACAAGCTTAATTGAACTGAGATTCTACATGACATTCATTCCCTGGCTCCAAGTATCTCATGTGTATAGCTGCTAAACTACTAATAAATATAAGTATCTGCCCTCCTTATTTACAGAAGAGTAACTGGTCCCTTTTTAATAGAGAGATGTCATTCAATCACACCCATGGAAGACAGGACCTTTTAGACAAAGCATTGTGTACCACCTTTTGCCCTGCACATTTGTTTAACTAAGCACTTTCACTAGCAACTTAAACAGCAAATGTGTCTTAAAATAGAAACATAGCTATAAAGGTACACAAAAGGTAAACCTGGCTCCCAACTCCTTTTAATCAACAAGTGGAAAAATATACTGCCCAACAGTTAGAATAAAGAGCTATTCTTTCCACAAAACCTCAAGAGCATACACTAACTACAGTGTGGGAGTGTTTGACATTTATTGAGTGTCAGCAATGTGGTGGGGACAAAATGGAACAGCGAAACATCCTAAAATCACTTTCTATAGGAAAAGGGCAGGGAGAAGTGAGCTGCTTGGCAATGTTAATAAACCATATCCTGAATTGAAGCTACAAGCAATGTCAAAGAAAGAACACCTTATTTTAAAGAAGAAAAAAAAAACGTTCAACCATCCTGTGGCGTGCTTAGAAAATACCGTGCAGCTGCCCTACAAGCTCCTGGACAGAAACCAAGCTTGGCAGGCTACATACCTGGGACCAAATGAGCCTTAGCATGACCTTCACACTGAAAGCCTGCCTGGGGAAAGTGAAGGCTAGCACAGTGAGGCCCTTATGCAGACATACTTCCACCAGGGGAAGCATGGCATTTCTAACAAAATCAGATGGAACAAAACCTGGGGCAACATACCAATCTGGGCTTAAAGACCCTACCTCAAAGAAGTTGAGGTATCTCTTCACTGAGATTTCAATTACAATGGATGATGAGGTAATGGATGTGATAACAGAATACTACAAGGAATCCCGCAGGTCTCCCTGGTATCTGTCATCTTTGAAAGGCCCAGAAGATGGCTGGGGGATGCCAGTTCTTACCTGGAGCTTATAGGGTATAAACCAGTCTAGGTGTGGAAATCCTTCTCTTCAAGTGCTGAAGTCACTGCAACTAGTAACAAATCCTTCCATTTATAAAAATCTTAGCACGGATGCTGTTTAGAATGGCTCAGAAATCTGGTTACCAGACTCATAAAGATCATATTAATTTACCAGGACACTGAAGACGTTTTGACAAAAAAGATGTTAAAATGTATCAGTTCCCACACACCTGATGATGTGGGACTACAGAGCAACTGCATTAAACTTTATAGTGGAAAGCTGAAATAGCAACTGAATGAGATCTTGGGAAGGAGTGAAGTGGAAGGAAGGTAGGTCAGTTCCATGAAGGGCTTTAAAATAGGAGACTAAAAGTACTCTATGGAAATTTGTAAGACATTATAGCAACTTCAAGTGCCTACAAAGAAAGTTAAAAATGCTTTACTGTTGCTCTTTTAGGAGAAATTCTGGTTAGACAGAAATGGGATTCATGGCCATTCCTCACAGTTAGTAGTTATATTATTCGACCTGGATCCCATTCTGGCTCTGATAGGGGAAGGAATGTAGCTGTTAGAGCTGTTGTGAGTCAAAGAGGCTAGCTGTGATTCTCTCTGAGGTCTCAGGGAACCCTAGAAAGTCATGATACTTTATACCTATCCTGGGTGCCAATTCTGATATTCCTACAGGAACTATTGCCCCAAGAAAACACACCCCATACTTGTCTGCCAAATGGATAAATTCCTCCAGCATGTTGGCATGGAAGACAAGGGTGAAAAATACAAAGCAAAAGAGTCACATAGAACATCTCTTGTCCATCAAAAACCAAGGAAGGAGAACATTTCCTTTCTTACAAATTCTTGTCCCAGAAGAAAGAAAAACTAGAAACAGCCTGTACAACAGTATAAGTAGTGAAGAGACTATGACTTACAAACAGTAGATCAAGTTATGTTAAGTGGGCTTCAAATGATTCATAGTTTCTTCTTTACTGAGACTAACATATGTCAGTCTACATACCTAAGCTCAGGTTGATAAACCCTATGGGGAAAAAGGATGTTGTTATTTTTATCATCAGGGATCCACTTGCCTTTGAAATTAAGTTTCTTCATATCCAGAAGAGGTGAGCAACAGATTAGTTAGCATTGCCTATTATTTTTTGGGGTGATATTACTCTCTTTGGTATAGTCATTTCTGTTTCTTCTTTATCAATTCATGCCTGCCTCAAAGAAAGTCACTTTTTACGATGCCATTGGCATTGCTTGTGTCTAAATCCCACATTTCTTATTACTCCTGCAAGTAAGTACTAGACTGGAGTAAACACCCTATGCCATACAGTTAAATGGGACCGAACACACTAAGTATATTTATTTTAGGTATTATAACCTCCCAAGTACACTCCATTTTTCTTCCTGTTTTATATCTTCATTGATCAGTTGAAAAGGAATTTGTATGGCATTCTCTGAACAAGATCATATCTTATATTTTGTTCAAAGCCTCAATGCTGACATGCATGGCTGACAGTGAACTGATTAATAGGTACTTTGGAACAACAAATATTGAGAGGAGTGGGTGGTCATCCTTTTAAAAAATTGGCTTGGAAAACATGTCTGTACATACCCTGAACCCCAGGTTGGCCTTTGATGATGCCACCATCCTCACCCCTAGCAGAAGGAAGGAGTACAGTTTCGTGATTCTATGATATAATGATAATGAAAAGCACTTCATTTCAACAAAGAGGGTAGGAAAAAAAATTAACTTTTTTTCCTAAAAAACATCTGTAATTGAAAAGCCTCACTAAATTTAAGCTCTTTCTAAAAATGAAAGAAATGTCTAATATCTGCCTAGTACACCTCTCTCCACAAGAAAAAAAATGCATCTTTTGCCATTTTGCCACTGGCTGGCATAAGTTTAGGTCATCCATAGGCTTGGAATTCAATGTCCACAATATGGTATAGGAATCAGTATCTTGGAATTTATGTAAAAGCCAGAACCCTCCAACAGTCACATCCTTAGAAAAAGGACTGATTGAAAAAACTCTGCCTACCAGCAAAGAGAAATGACTAGAACATTAGTTAACTGAAAGAAAGCAGCACAAAGTAAGCTATAATGAAACACAAAAGACATACAGCATGTAAAATGGAAGATAAAGTGAAGGGACAACAAGATTAAATGGTCAAGAATTTTTGAAAGGGAAAGAAAAATATAATTGAACGTATTCAAAATTTGTGAAAATCATGAATCCTTGGAATTAAGTACAATAAATCTCAAGCAGGAAACACAAAACAAAACATATACACACACAAGTTGTATTGAAATTTCTAAATACTGAAGATAAAAGAGTCCTTAAAATTAATAGATGAGGGCTGAAGATACTGCTCAGTGGTTAAGTGCATTTCGTGCTAAAGCATGAGGACCTTAGTGGGTCTGACGTAGCACCAGTTCGACTCTCCAGAACCCATATAAACAGCTGGATATGGCCACACACACAGGTAAGCCCAGTCCTTTGGAGGAGCAGATACATCACTAGAACTTGAAAATGGAAAACTACAGAATTAGAAAGAAACTCTGTACCAAGGAAAGACAGACTGGTAAATGATCAAGGGGGATACCAGATGTTTTCCTATAGCTTCTATAGGCAAATGCATAGGGTACCACATCAGCTTATACACATGCATGTACCGTATACTAACACATACACACACACACATATATATAGGGAGAGAGAGCTTAGTATGTGTGGTGTGTGTGTGCGTGTGTGTATGTGTGTGTGTATACATACATACATATATATATATATATACACATATGTATATATATATATACATATATATATATATATATATATATATGATGTGTATGTGAGAGAGAAAAAGAGAAATGCAGATTGCTTATAAAATGGAATGACAATTAGATTGACAGTTGACTTCAAAGTAGGACTAAAGCCACAACACCGAGGAAGAATTAACTTCAACATAATGTGATAAACTTATGTCTATCAAAGCATTTTTCAAAAATGATGTCAAAATAAAAACATTTTAATGAAAATAAGTACCAACCTGAGAATTATAACTCAATAGCAACCATTGATGGGCTTTCTGAAGGATATACTTCAATGGGAAGAAAATGAACCAGCATCAAACACAAGGATGCAAAAAGAAAAGTTAACAATAAATTGGTATTCATACCAGTAAGTCTAAATGCTCACCATCTATGTATGTATTGTAATATTGACTAATGTAGTCAAAATTTAAGGTGGAAATCAAATCCTGATAATAATATAGAAATCAGGAGGGTGATATTGCAGTTAAAAGTCATTTTGGAATGAAAGTAGGAAGACTAACTTCAAACTATAAATCAAATGGGAAAGTCAGACTATTAAAGAATGTATAAAAGAATAAAAGTAAGGTATAACTACCAAAGTAAATACAAAATAAAATAAGTTGAATTAAAGGGAGATAGACGAGGGAGGCATATATCAAAAAGGTGCAAGACAAAGGCTAAAATATGATGTTAGATTCAAACAAATCACTAATAATTAAAAATGTAAATGGACTAAAGTCAACAATTAAAGAAGAGCTCATGTTAGGTTTAAAATAAAGAAATATATCTGTATACTAAGAGAAAATGCCATGTAAACAAAGGTTGATGAAAAAGGGAAGTAAAAATCTACTAGGAAAATGCTACCCAAAAGAAAGGTAGTAAAACCATATTTATATCAGGAAAAAAACAAGGCTGGGAAGATGGCTCAGCGGATATAGCACTTGCTCTACAAGGTAAGTCCCTAAGTTAGGTTCCCTGGCATCCATGTAAAAGCTTAAAGTCATGGTGGGCTTCTGTAATTCCAGCACACAGATGATGTGATGGGAGGCAGAGACAGGAGAAATTCTCAGAAGCTCACAGGCTAGCTAGCCTGGCAAATGCATCACAGTTAACAATGAGAACGAGAAAGTTTGACTCCTAATAAGGTGGTAGGTGAGGACTGACCTCCACACTCATGTTGTGTATGGCATGCACACTCACACATGAGAGAGAGAGATTTTAAGGTAAAGGCCATGATTAGAAATAAAGAGTTATTACAAATTACCTTCTAAAGGTCAACAAGAATTCTTAATTTATATGAATATAAAAAAACCTAAAAGTGTAGATCATCATCAAAATATGTGAGACAAAAATTGACAAGCTTGCTAGAATATTCAGGCTGGCAATTAAAAATGAAATTTGTAACATTTTTCTGATGAAGTACAGTTCTATGTGACTTTTTGTATGTCTTTATTGCCAATCCCTTATCTACATGTGATCTACAATGTTTAGTCTATCTTGTTTATTTTTGTCAGATGTATTTTAAAGTATAGAGCAATATGTATCATATACCATTGCCCAATATAATTGTTGGATGTTTGAACTAGTCCAGAGAAAAATAAGATCATACCAAGAGATCAACTAATACAATCAAGAAACATGAACAAATCAGCTCTCCAAATTTAGTAAAGATACATTCTTCCCAAACATCCATGAAATATTTATGAAAGCACAGTATGCACTAGACTATATTCTCTAACCATGATACAACTAAGTTAAAAATAAACAACAACAATAACATTCTATGTACTACAAAATGTAAAACACATTTATAAAGAGCACAAAGAAAAACACCATGATGAAGAGTGAGAGACAAAACTGAATCCTAGTAAAACTATTACATTTCCAAAATCAAGATTAGCAACCAAAGATCTAGGGAGGACATCCTAGCTTTATGGACATCTATGAGCAAAAGTATAAAAACTGATGATCAACAAATCTAAATGAAGAGATCAGAATAAAAATAGTGATAAGTAAATAAGTAAACTCAAGGAAGAAAATGAAAAAAATAGACTGATGAAATACAAAGAAAGAAATACAATAAGAAATCAAAATGCCAGAGGCTATTTCTTTGAAAATAGACAAAACTTCCACAAATGTGTTCATTGACTAAAAGTTAAAAAAAAAACAAAACAGGATAAACCCTAATTTTAAAAACAAAAGGGACTAAGTTTCAGGCCCATCATAGATGTTTAAAACTAGAATAATAAAAATATTTAATGTTAATATGGTTTTAAATGAATGAAATGGACAATTTCTATGAAAATATAATTTATCTAAATAAAAATTAGAATACCTACACAAATATATATAATTAAATATATTAAATCACTAGCAAAGTCTATCAAACACACATACCAGACAATAAATAAATAAATAAAAAGACAAAAAAGGGCTGGAGGGATGGCTTAGCAGTTAAGGCATTTGCCTGCAAAGCCAAAGAACCCAGGATCAGTTCCCCAGGACCCACGTAGGCCAGATGCACAAGGGGGTGCACATGTCTAGAATTTGTTTGCAGTGGCTGGAGGTCCTGGCGTGCCCATTCTCTTTCTCTCTCTCTCTCTCTCCCTCCTCCCTCTCTCCCTTTTTCTCTGTCAAGTAAATAAATAAACAGGATTTTTTTTTTAAATAAAACCTACCAGGCTAGGTGATTTTACCAGGGACTTCCACCAGATACCTAATTAACAAACCTAGTTTTAAATAAAATGTTCCAAAGAACACCTAAATTTATGAAATTAAGAACCTTCATTTTTAAACCAGCCAAAGACAAGACAAAAGAGAGTGTTCACGGATCAATCTTCCTCATGAACATAAATGCAAAAGCCACAAATTTAATACCATCAAATTTAAGCCAAGAATGCATGACACATGATGGTCCATCATGGCCTAACTGGCTTTCATCATAGGAGACCAAGGATGGTTTGAGATTAGAAGGTCTAACAGCATATTTTTCATAACATGAGCAAATTAAAGGAAAAATAAAGTACAATTGTCTAGGTTGGACATATTGATAAAATTCAACACTCATCCATGATTTGAAATAATCACAGAATCTTAGTAACTAGGAACAAAAAGCATCATCTCCACTTCAGGTCAGGTATACATTTCAAAGTACTTAAAACTTTAAAAAAATAATTCTCCTTAAAAGTAAACAGGAGCTAGAAAGATGGCTTAGCAGTTAAGGTGCTTGCCTGTGAAGCCTAAGGACCCAGGTTTGATTGCCCAGTACCACATAAACCAGATGCACAAGATGGCACATGTGATTGTTTGTTTGCAGTGGCTGGAGGCACTTGTGTGCCCATTCTCTCTCTCTCTTTCTTTCTAATAAATAAATAAATATAATATTTTTTTAAAAAATTAAACCATGAGATTCCTTACTTCAGTAAGGATGTCAATCATTAAAAAAAAAATCTAACAATAACAAATATTGGTGAGGATGTGGCGAAAGGGGAGCCTCATCCACTGCAGGTGGGAATGTATACTTGTACAACCACTATGGAAATCAATATGGAGATTCTTGAAAAGGATGAACACAGAGCTACCAACAGACCCAGTTATTTCCTTACTGGGTATTTATCCTAAATGTTCCATGCATCAATACAGAGAGATTTACTCGACCATGTGTATAGCTGCTCAATTCATTATAGCTAAGAACTGAAATCAACCCAGGTGCTCATCATTTGATGAATGGATAAAAAAGTTGTGGTACATATACACAATGGTGTTCTACTCAGCAGTAAGAAAAAAACAATAGAATGGAATTTGTAGAAAAATGGACAAACTTGGAACAGATCATATTCAGCAAACTCACACAATCATAGAAAGACAAATGCTGCATGGTCTCACTGATCTGTAGTGCCTAACACGGATCTGCTCCAGTTGCTGACATACCTGATAGGCAGCTCAAGGCCCAGACAATGGGAGTGGAAGGGTTTGAGGGGAGAGAAAAGTTGGAGAGGGAACAAACACAAAACTAACTGCAAAATGATCTGATACCACAGAAAACTTTATCCTTGGAGATAGCCTAAAAGAAATAACCCTCAAAAGGAGTAAGAGGACAGCACCTGAAAAGTAGGACCCTGGAGAGCATGGGATGAAGCCTAAACTTAAAAGAATTGTTTTTTATGTCTCTGGCCTCTAAATCCCACTACCATAAATTGGTTTCTCCCCCACTGAGCTGTTAATAGGAAAGACCTATGAAGTCTCCAAGTCAAGACAGCTTTCTCTCAATGCACTTGATTACCCATCTGAGGTAAAAGGCAAGACCCTATTGCTGAAGACAACATATACTGCCAACTCAGAGCATGGAGACCTGGATGGGATATGGAAGAAAGTCAATCCCCAGACAGTTAGCCTGTCTAGTGCTGGAAAGTGCTACATGAGCTGCTGGGGGAAAGTGGCAAACACCAGTCTGAGCAACCAGAGGTCTAAGCTACTCGGAAGCAAACACCCTGACATGGTGTACATGCCAGTGCAATAGTGGCACACAGCCTTGGTGGGTAAGCAATAGCTTTCTGATTGGCTAAGAGATCCACTCAGTGTAAAGGAACCCATAGCTGGAATTGGGGACAAGATCAGAATTCTATGGAGACAAAGATTATGTCCTCCAGGGTCAAGCTCTCACTAGTCTTTGCCTCAAAGTGGGGTTACCCACATCAAATTTTCCCTAAATTAATAATGATTATCCCATGTAACTATGCTGACTTCACTCTCCATTGCAGAATCTGTTCTTTCTCAGAAGATAGCAAGTCTGGGTGTAATAAACTGCCCCTCACACTTCAGCCAAGCTACAGCTGGAACCACAGAAGAATGGGGAGACAAGCAAGAGTGCTTCTTCCATGATAAACCTGATAATCATTTCCAGGGCGTAGGGGACAAACCCTGAAGATATTCAACACATACCAAAGCAGAGATCCAGGGGCTCCTAAGAGCTCATCACTGAAGTAGACTTAAAACTCTCCCCCCATAGCCCAGGGAGTTTTTCAGCAGTGGGGTTGGAAAGATTGTAAGAGCTACAGGTGGAGACATCATGCCCAGAGGAATTCCCTCTCTCCCAAAATAACTGACCGCTGCTCCCAAAATTCATAAATCACAATCCCATAAAGAATACCTGCAACCACACTGAGAAAGGTTCCCAATGAAATGGGGGCAAGGACGTGGGAAAAGAGTGTACCAACACATGATGTATCCATATGAAATATGCTGATAATAATAATAATAATGAAAGCTTAAAAAATAAATACAAAGGCTGGAGAGATTTCTCAGTGGTAAGATGCACCTCCTGTGCAAGCATGAGGACCTCAGGGAACCTGAGACTGCCCGAGTTCGAATCTCTAGATCCTAAGTAAAACAGCTGGGTATGGCCACTCATACCTGTAACACCAGTTTCACAGGGGAGCACAGAATCTAAGCTCTCCCCTGCCCCACCCCCAGCAAGCTCTGGAAATAGGAAAAAGAGACTCTGACTGAAAAACAATACCAGGTAGAAGAGCGATGGAGCAGAAAACCAGAGCTTCCACTCCAGGCTCCACAGGAGAGCAACCCCTACTTCAGGCAAGGGTATGGAAGGCCACAAGGGCACATGCACATGTATACACGGTACACACACACCACTCACTACATCTCTCACACACAGTTTTTTTTTTTTAAAGTAAAGAAAAGGAATTTCAAAAGGTAGGGCTACCTGCTTGTAATCAACATTGTCCTAGAGGACCAAAACCGCACAGAAACAATTTAAAGGAGTCAAGGTTTCAAAGGAAAAGACAGTGTCTAATATGTTTGTCAGAACATGCATGTGCTCACAGAGATCTCTGAAGAGTGACTAAAGAATTTTAAAATCTATAGAATTCCATGACATCTATTTTTTTTAATCTTAGTTTTCTTATGGTGGTGACTTTTGCACTAAAAGTCACAGTTGTATTTCATCCAAAAAGATGCTCTCCCGTTTTCTTATTGTTATGCTTTACCAAGTCCTTTTTTGACCTGAACTTTCTTTCCAGGTTGACTGAGCATTCAGTTTAGCTGGGCATCCATCCTCTTCCCCACTCTCCATGCAGGCATGACAGCTGAGCACACCCTGACCATGAGAACTTTCAGATCCTCACATTCCCCAAGGCTCTGACGAAGCCATGTGAACACAACTAAACTTAGTTATAGATAGCAGATTTATCACTGCTTTCTCCAATGAATTTTTATTCTTTTATTATATTCACTGGTCTTTCTTTTGTGAGCTACACTCAAATAACATTAAGTCTTCTAAAAATCTTGTTTCAGTGTTTTGTAGGAAAGTAGTATTTAATTTTCTTTCCCTTGATTTTTTAAATGGTTTGCTCTTGTGGTTTTTCTAAGTATTTCTGTATTCTGAGTCACTCTGAGCAACTGACTGGGAATGTAGGAAGAAGTCTTTTGCTGTTTTGATTAACTATGTGATTGACCCTGGGCCAGTCACTGAACCTAATCAAGTAACTTCATTCATTGCTAAATAAAGATAAAATGCAGCCTGGAAACATAGGTTAAAATTAGACCCTGCCACCTAGTGACTCACTGTCTTATTAACTTACACAAATTAGATTTTTCCTGTAACATTTCCTTTTGGGGGGGGGGAACTTTATTATTTTTACCCATTTATAGCCCATTTATATCTACATTGCCCTTTGTTACCTCTCTATTTGGTTATTTAACTTTATTTATTAGTTTCGATGAATAATCATGACACTCCATGGTGATCTCGGCACACAATAAAGTGTTGATGTTGTACATGAGCAACAGAAGAAAAGAATAACACCATGAGAAGTATGCATGGGCAGAAAAGTGAGTGGATTTAGACTGAGTCCTAATTCAGGTTCCAGCTCTGGGTCACAGGTCTTGGTTGAATGATCTTAAGAAAGTCAGAAAACCTCTCAGAGCCTATACTTTCTAATTTATAAAAATAGTAACCAACCTTCCATGTCTTTGACTTTGTGGGCAGCTGTTACAACCACCAATGAATGAAGACAATGAATGACAATGGTGCTTTGAAAAAACTGTAAATAAATCATGATAAGGAAGACAATACAACAGGAAACTGCAGCTTTACAAATGATGTTGCTGATTTCAGCTCACCTGGAAAATTAGGAAATCAACTAGTGTTTGAAGATCTTTTGTTTTAGCCTTTTGAAGCCATAACTCGTGGTGGAAGATACAAATACAAAATAAATGTGAAGCAAGTCAGTATGGTGACACACACGTGCAATCCCAGGAATTAGAAGGTGGCAGTGGGAGGGTCAGGTGTCAAGGCCAGCTACACCTACACGGCGAGTTCCAGTGCAGCCTGTACTGCGTGAAACGCTGTCTCCACCAGCAATGATGACAATGAAAGTGTGAGTTTTTTTTAACTGAAAGAAAAGTGGAAGGCTAGAAAAATTCAAGGTGTAGGCAAAGGAACTATTTAAAATACGTTCGGGTTTTATAGAAATTCAGGGAAAGAATTCTAAACACAGAAGGGGCTTAATTATCTTACCTTTGCTCTGTATTAAAGAGTGCAAAGATGTGCTTGCTAGACATAAAGCTCTTTTCCACATCCCGAACTTTGAGGTTGTCCAATGGAAGCATGTACTTCTTTTCTTTTTCCTGTTGTAACGGGGGTGGAGGAGAGAGAACTTTAATAAAATACCATGCAATGACAATGTATCTCCCAAGTTGCCTAACACTTGATCACACTATTTTATACCACCAAACACTACTTGGCATAGACTATCAAGCAATACTAGTTATCTGAGACAGGAGATTCCAGTGAATCTTAACACCGTAGACTGAAAAAATGGGGGTGTGGAGGCACAGTGTACAAGAAGGCTCCAAGATGGGGAAAACACATGGTCTTCTACCCTTTCCCCCTCATGTGGGTCCCCTTAGATGTTTTTAAATGTTAGTTTGATATTAAGAATTTAGCCATCTGTTAATATTTAACAAAAATGTTCTGGTCCTAATTCAATGAGAAATGCCAGATGGATTTCATTTCATGTTTTATTTGCAGCCTAAGCAGTTTTGATAGCCAGTGTTGGCAGGAGAGTGGAAGCTCAGGGACCCCAGGATGAAATGCCCCCCATAAAGTATGATAAAGCACAGAAAATACTTCCCTTGTTTGGGTCTAGAATAAAATGTATGTTCAGAAAAAAGGTCCTTCCATAAAACTCATAGAGTTATTGAACACTTGGGGAAAAATAAAGAACCCATTAGAAGTAGAGCAATATTAATTTACCCAAGTTCTCTTTTAAAATAAATAATTTTTAAAGAAGAATATGGATGTTGGAAAAGGTGAGGTTTGCAAATTCAACCAAATTTGAGTTAGTAAAACATAGTGAATGCCAAAGAGTTACCGGAAACATTTACTCTACGGACTGGCCTAGGAACGGTATCATCTTATGTGAAAATACCTATCCACCAGTAGAACAGGCAAGAGCCACACAGCTTAAGAAACCTCTATTACCTGGGCAAGTGAGCAGCATAGCACTGACTACACAGTGGTCTTCAACACGAGGCAAACAGTGCTCAGCTTTGCCTTCTAATAAAATAACCATTTTTGCCTATGGTAAGTGTGCACCACCCAGCCTTGTTTGCCATAAGCCTCACTGCTCATAGGGCACACAGATTATTTCTGTGAGGACTTAAGCTAGGGAAAGAACATAGAGAAGAATTTTTCCATGCTCCAAGCCAACTTGTGGGTGCCATGTTTCAAAGCAGGGGATATCTCTGGCCTGGCTCTTGTTTGCTCATAAATCAGGAAAGGGCTGAACACAGCACATCAGATTAGTTGAATAAAAGTGGCTCTACACTTGACCACAGAAGTTAAGGAGTGAAATAGAGGACTACAGGACTAAAGGAAGCTGGTTGGAGAACAAAATGGCTGTGCTGAGAGGCGCAGCCTTCAAAGAAAAGGCAAATAAATAAATAAAAGAAACTCAATGGGAGCGAAGGAAGCCTAGAAAAGACATGAAAGAGTAAAGCACTGTAAGAAGATTCCACTATGTCTTTGCAAAAATTAATAACATTCATGAATGTAAAGATATTCTAAATAGCAAAATATACAATTTAAGGAAATGAAGTATCATTGCTGAGGCCAACTTATTTAAAACACTTGTCAAACTATTTTAGGGCAGAATTCTAAGAGGCCAGACTCTAGATTGAATAAAAATGTATCCAATACATAATCAAATGAAAATGCTTGAGACCCAGAGAACATTTTTTTTTCATTACTGGATGGTTTTCAATGCCCTAAATTTAAGCAGCTGGATTTTTTTTTTAATGCACCATCCTATTCAACCTTTTGAAATGATGGATTTGTCTTTTAATGGGAACTCTGCATTTCATTGTAAAGATGGAACATAATGTCCTTGGCTTGTTTTCTATAGAAGCAAGGCCCCCTTTGTACTGCATTCTTTAGCTTATAGTGAAGCCTAAAAATGCAGCAAGCTTATGTCAGCTACTCAACCCTGGAGAAGAGCACACATATGCAGCAGGGGGACATGAAAAGTGTAGTCTTCATTTCCCAAGTACTAAATGCCACTTATCCAAGGTTTTTGAGGACACATTGCTAAATTATTTCATAATCACAAGTTTTAAGATGGACAAAGAAAGACGAAACACAATTCAGGCTGACTTGTCTAATTAGCTGTAAGTCAAACTGAGAAATAAATGAAGTAGAAGCAACTCCAAGCAATGAAACAATATATCATGAATATTTCTAAAACTCTTGGTGGTTTGTGGAAAGAATGATCTGCTAAAAAGAAATATTGAATCTGTAATAACATAAGTAAATAAAAGGAATACAGGAGGAGGAAGTTTACACAGAATTATGTCTAAAATTCAAGGCTTAGCACCATCTTAACTAAGAAACCTGCTATACAATGTCAGTTCTAGTAATGAGGTATCCAGGATAGTAGACACCAGCTATAGGCAGCTACTAAACACTTGAAATATAGCTAAACAGGGGTGTGTGTAAATATATAAGCTATTAACCTGATTTTAAAGATTTAGTATGAAGCAATAAGAGTAATACTTTAAACTAACTATCTCATTAAAACCTTTAAGAAACAAATTTTGGCCTGGAGAGATATGGCTCAGAAGTTAAAGGCACTTGCTTGCACAGCATGAAGACTGGGTTTGATTCCCCAGTACCCACATAAAGCCAGATGCCCCAAAGGGGTACATGTGTCTGGAGTTCATTTGCAGTGGCACTAGGCCATGATGCACCCATTCTCATTCTCTCTCCTCTCTCTGCTTGCAAATAAATAAATAGTTATATGAAAAAATAAATAAAACTTTTACAATCTCATCAGTATTTTTAATTATAGATTGAAATCATATGATTTTGTTGGGGTATGTACTATTAACACAATTTCTCATACTTGTTTCTTTCTTTTTTCCTTTTGAAGGGGGATGCAAAGACAAATTCCAATGAAATGTTGTATTAATTTGATTAAATGTCTTGTGAGAGCACCTATACACTCACTACCCTTTCCATCCAAACACTTTCTCATACCCATCATCTTGTATATGCTTAGTTCTCAGTCACCCAGTCTGAAACCTCACCACTACCTCTAATGTATTGTCTTTTCTCATCTCCTTTATCCCATCAATATTGTGTCACATTGCATTTTAAACATTTATCACAGTTTCTGCTTGACATTCTACCATTACTCCAAGCCGATGGGAGGGAGGAAGGGAGAGAGGGAGGGAGAGAAGAAAGGAAGGAGGGAGGGAAGAAGGGAGGAAGGGAATGAAGTCAGTCTTCATTTCAATTAAATATAGCCTTTCCAAGTTACTAAACCTGAGTTACCCTTGAATTCCTCCCTATTATGATCATTTTTACAGCACACCTAAAGTTCTTCTCTGTGAGAAGAGTTCCCAAGTTCATAACTGTCTCCCTGCCTCTCAGTCACCTCCCCATATCTCCTCAGTTCTTATAATAGGCATTACTCATTACATTCATTTTGAGTTAGGATATCTTATAGGAGGTGTCTTCATCTTGTAAATGCGTTACATTTATACATTTTATGAAGGTTGTTCATTTAGTACTGATTGTTCAGCCAATTCTATTGTTCAAGATGGTTGTCTATGTAAAGGAAACCAAAATAGATAGTATATTTGCTATAAAAATGACATAAAATTTGATATTTTAAACATGATTCTTAACTAGAAATTTTCATATCAGATTCTAAAGAGAGCTTTTGGTTAGCAGAGTTTGAAAAGGAGCTTCTTCGTATTTTCAGAAGCTTCAGGGATTGACGTCACTTGTGTGACACCATGCCTGCCATCACATTTAAATGCAGCACTTTCACTTTCCTCCACACAGGACAGTGACCAGTAGTATATTTATGGGTGGTATTCAGAATGTCAGCGTCTTTATTCAAGCAGAAAAGGAACATAGGAGACCTACTGCTGTTTCACAGTAACACGCAAAAATTAGAGTAGGAGAAATAGGATAGGCCAAAAAGAGATGCATCTATGTATGAAATAGAGTGGCGTGAGGGAAAAGTAACTGACTAATGAGTAGTAACAGGCTGAGGAGCCTACGTGAAAAGACGTAGAAATTATGAGATGGCTGCAGTAAGTGTACTTTGAGTTTGAAAATAAAGAAAACAGTTAAAGAGTAATAGAAGGATTTGGCACATGCCCAGTGATGGGCTCTACCTGGCACCATCATTTCTATGCTGGAAGGAGAAGCACTTGGTATGAACAGAGTATTGGAGAAACAGCTTCTACATATGCAAAGGATTACAAAGTGTGTGTGTGTGTGTGTGTGTGTGTGTGTGTGTGTGTGTGTTTATATATGGAAAGTTTCACAACAAGTAATATTTGAGTAGCCTCAGTTTGATGCAACATTTAATCACCTTATTTGTATATACATTTTCCAACTAATAGGACAACAAAATTAAAAGAGGACTGTGAGTCCTTTCTCATTTCCTAGCATAGCATCAGGCATAAAAATTACATAGCATATATCATAAGTATTGTCAAATTGACTTGAGAATGTTGGTTAACCGCAGACAAGTATTGATAGTTGAAACCTTGGAGTACATATCAAGTGTCACCTCCTCCATAATGACAAACATCACAGAAGGTCAAAGACCTCTTCCTTCTACAGCTCTCACGATTTCCATAATCTTTTCATAGTGTATTGAGAGTATCAATTTTTATTTATCTTCACCTTTCTTCTTCAAGTAGATTAGAAGCTCCTGGGAGATAAGGGTCATGGCATGTTTCTTTTGGGTTTATACCTAACATCTATCACATTGTTGCAGATACAGATGTTGCTTAAAAAAGACTTAATTGCTGGTGATGTGTCACAAATTAAATGCCAACATTGTAGGTCTATTCATACCATTATGTTAAAACTTATCCACCCAGGTACAATATAAAGAGTTTTTCACTGCTTCAAAGAAAATATTTTTATGACTATGTAATTAGTTAGATGAAATTCTACCAATATAACAGATTTAATTCATAAAACCTCTCAATTTATAAATAAGGCTGACAACCCATTACACTTAAAACAATATCATAACAAAAATATGCCAAAATTCTGCTCTTAAGAGACATAATCTGATGAAAATTTTCAAAAGAAGTACAACATGAAGCATATTAGGTTTGAAAAATAAAGAAAACCATACTAGTTATATGAGATATATACTTATTTGACTCACTAAAATTATTCTTAAAAATTTATTTATTTATTTGCAAGCAGAGAGAGACAGAGAGATAGAGACAGAGGGGGCAGAGAATGGGCACACCAGGGCTTCTAGTCACTGCAAATGAACTCCAGGCACATGTGCCACCTTGTACATCTGGATTTATGTGGGTACTGGGGAATCAAATTTGGGTCATTAGGCTTTGCAGGCAAGTGCTTTAACTGCTGAGCCACTGATTGCTCCAACCCTGTTAAAATTCTTAATTGGCTTGTTAAAACATTCTAAAACATTATGATACTATTTTGCAGGCTAATAAATAATAACAAGTTCCATGACTGATGGAGAATTCTCCATGCTGCTGAGAAGAGCTGTGCTTCACTAGACTAAGGAGTCCTAGTTTTGATCACTCCTACTACTTACTGTAACAACCAACCATGTGCATATTTTTTTTGGAGGGGGAGGAAGGGCCTCCAGGCTGACCTGGAATTCACTCTGTATTCTCAGGGTGGCCTTGAACTCATGGCAATTCTCCTACCTCTGCCTCCCGAGTGCTGGGATTAAAGGTGTGTGCCACCACGCCTGGCAACCATGTGTATTTTATATTTGTTGTATCATACATGCCTCATCTGTTAGATGTCTCTTCTCCTTTGGAAGGACTGATAAAACTTTGTCTTTTCCCCCTTTTCTGTAGCTCCCTGGTAATAGCAGATGGAACTTTCCTATGATGGGGCCACACCAGCAGTGCATGTAGATAGACAACACAGGAGGTAGTAGCATGCCAGATAAAGCACAGGTGACTGGATGACTGTCTCACCAAGAATTTGGCCAAAGGACAAGGCAGTTACCTCTAGACTTGTCCAAATTGAAAATATTCCTCATACTGGTGTTGCAGAATTTGTTTGTTGCTCAAGAGATAGTGCTGTTCAATATTTTTGTCTAGAAAAAGTTTTACTTTTCCTTCAGTGTATTATAGCCAGCGAGCAAGAAACTGTGGGCTAACTCCACAATGCTTGACAAGGAGGGGCCAAGGGGAGGGGGTAGGTCACGGATGAGCCTAGTAATGGTACCAAACTGACTGTATTTGCTGAATACAAAACTAATTAATAAAGAAAAAAAGAAAAAAAGAAAAGAAACTGGAGACATGATCTTGGAGTTTTGGGTGGGTATCAGTGCCAAAAAAATGTGATGGCCATGTGTGTTAATCCAAGCCTTCCATGCTTTAAGTGACTAACACAAGAGTCATGGTGAGCAGGCATACTCGTCAGGCTTCCCACGCTACCTTATCTTGAAGGGGACATTGTGTTGCTTGTCAGAGTAAATCTAAACCCTTCACCATGACCACTGCACCACTTATGGGACTCTTCTTCCCAAGAAACTCAGTGATGTAGCCAATGAATTGTGTTTATTTTCCACACTGAACATATATAATCATATCTTCTTGGCCTGTGCTACATTTTCTCCACTAGGATTATTATTCCCTGTATATGGCTCAACTTTTCTTTGCCTGAAAATTCCTACAAAATATTATCCCATCTAGCTCAGACTTCATTTACAGTTTTTCTAAAAATATCTTCTTTCTTTATTATACTTTATATACAGTCTTTTTTAATGGCTGGGATCTTTTACAGAAAAAAAGTCTGACACACAAGTCCAATATACGAACTAGATTACAAAATGTAGTTTCGCAGACTGAAGAACAGGTTGGGTCATGAGAAAGTCTGTCCCTTACACGTCATCCTATCTCCCTGATATATCCACTCAGGCTGCTCAAGAAATAATGTTAGAGCCGGGCGTGGTGGCACACGCCTTTAATCCTAGCACTCGGGAGGCAGAGGTAGGAGGATCGCCGTGAGTTCGAGGCCACCCTGTGACTCCATAGTGAATTCTAGGTCAGCCTGGGCTAGAGTGAGATCCTACCTTGAAAAACTAAAAACTTTAAAAAAAAAGAAAAGAAAAGAAAAGAAATAATGTTAGAACCAGCACACAGCAGGCCTGGCTTTGCACATAGCTCTTCCTTAGTCTGGTCTACATATCAGCCGTATTCTCCAGGTGTTCACACAGAACCAGGACTCTACCATGACCCTCACCTGCCTGTAACTGGCTTTGCCTCTTCTGCTCATGTCTTCCACACTAAGCGACTCCACCTAGCTCACTGCAACTTCTGATTGAACAAACATATCTCTCCTAACCACAGAGATAGCTCACTGAACCTTGAAGCTCTGCCTACCTGACTGGGCACTTAGATGTACTTATCAAAACCTTGCAAAGGCATACAGTGCTCCAGAGGCTTGAGATGCCAGGCTGCTGACAGAGTGTTCCTCCCTTTTTCTGCCCCTTGCAGGATTCCTCTCACCCCAGTCAGATGCCTCCATAGTACTAGCATCCTTGGCCTATTATATTCCTTTGTGGTTTTTTCTTATTTTCTAAGTATCCATGTGCATTATTTAAGTGTACATAGTCACTTTTTCAATTATAAGAGAAACTCCTACAGAAAAGAGCAAACCCATTCCTATCACTATCTTTATCACTGTGGCCAGAATGTTTGCAAGCAAAGAAGTGTAGATATTACCCTGGTCTTCTGGGTAGAGATCAAAACCAAGAAAAAAATGACCCTACATACTAATCCAAGCCTTCCATACTTTGACTAACTCATATAAGAGTTATGATAAGTGTACAGACAGAGGAGTACAGGCTGACATAAGATTAAGTAAAGAATTATTATTTATCATTGTTGATCAATCTAATCTTTTTTTATTTTTTATTTTAGAGAGAGAGAGAGAATTGGCACATCAAGGCTTTAGCCACTGCAATCGAACTCCAAACACTTGCACCACCTAGTGGGCATGTGCAGCTTTGTGCTTGCCTCACCTTTGTGCATCTAGCCTACCAGGGATCTGGAGAGTTGAACATGGCAAGCACCTTAATAGCTAAGCCATCTCTCCAGGCCTTTTTGAAATTTATTTTTTATTTGAGAGAGACAGAGAGAGAGAGAGAGAGAGAGCAATCTATAGATCTTGATCTCTGCTACTCTTACATTGCTACCAAGCCATTGGATTTTTGAGGAAAGAAATTATTTCCATTTTAGTGTTGGCTGCATAGTAGATGTTTAGCACATACTTGTTCAATGAACATATGAACAGTCCTCTCAGGAGCTAGCCCAGAACTTTGCATATATCAGAAATGATGACTGACTTGTCATATAAAGTACCAAAGGGGGGGGGGCTATAAAAATACTGAGAATACCAGAATACTCATTGCACATGCTGTTGAAAACTAAAATCTGGTGTTTATTGCTATTAAAGAAATTACAACTAGAGAGATGCACAAGTATGAAACTCATAACATAAACTAGCCATCTTTTCACTTGGATTTCAATTCCTTGCTTTAGTCAGAACTACATTTTGAGTGGTAAAGAGCATCTGTCAACCAGTGGGTTGTGAGTAAACAAACTTCTTCAGATTTTCTCTAGGGCACTGATGAAACTACCCATGAACAGTGAGCTCTCCTAACAAGCCCGAGAGAACTCAACGATGTCTAGACCAGTGGCTTCACAGCCGCTTCCTCTGCGCTTGCTCAGGCTCTGGCATGGAGCCGCATATAGTATTTCTCTACCAGGTAGGACAGACAGCCAGTCGCTCTTGTCACTCTCCCCACGAGTTCATGCCCTTTGCATGGGTCCTTGTCCAGAAAGCTCATCTTATTGAAAGAGGACACCTTCATTTTCAGGGCATTCTTGGCAACACCCCCCACCAACCTCTCACACATTTGGCATATACTACCCTGTATTTTACCTCATATCCTCAAAATGTAGATTGCTCTCTAGCTCTACTAAAAAACAGTACTTTATGATCTGAGACTGAAGACATAAATCCTTTTGTTATCAAATCTTTATAATTAATTTCCACATCAATGTGACCATGGCATACATCAGATTGCTTATGTACAAGCCTGATCATGATGAAAATAAAACAAAAGTATTTAGGGTTATGAATTGTGAAAAGGCCACATGTATGCATCTTTTTTCCCTCCTCCAAACACACCATCATGACAGTAAAATAATTTTAAAATATCTTAAGGCACAGGAACAAGGAAATGGAAGAAGAGATTTTTTTAATGCTTTAGAAGAGAGAAAGTAGATAGAAAAGACTGACATGACAAACAGGAAGCAATTATTCTGCCCATTATGGTACCTAGTTCCCAAAAGGTCTGTCATTGTAGGGTTCATGGAGCAGAATTAGACAGACATTTGTATTCAAATGTACCTGAAACCATTGGTGACACAAGGTCACCTCTTCTATCCATAGCATTCAGTTCCCTAGAATTTTCCTCCATTCCTCCTACAGAATTCTTATCACAGAAGTTTCAGACTCAGAAATACCAGGAAGGATAAACAGGGAAGATGGGGTTAAAATCAGAGAATCTAGCTAGGCATTGTGGCACACACCTTTAATCCCAGCACTCAGAAGTCAGGAGTAGGAGAATTGCCATGAGTTCGAGGCCACCCTGAAACTACATAGTGAATACCAGGTCAACCTGGGCTAGAGCAAGAACCTACCTTGAAAGAAGAAGAAGAAGAGGAGGAGGAGGAGGAGGAAGACGACACAGAGAATCTAGTAAAAGTCTACTTTTTGAAATTCTGTCCCCAAATCCCTATTCCTGTACCAGAATGTTAGTAGCTGAATGGATTTTTCTTGTCCTATCAGGAAGGAGAATGGAGCATTCTCTGTGGAATTCAACAGATCCAGGAAAAAGGTATATATAACTAACTGTTTTAAGAAAAACCCAGCCTGCTGTCTGGTTGCCAGAAGGGAGGTATACATTCCCCAAACTGCTCTAATCCATAGATTCTCTAAGTAGCTAAGTGGCACATACTCTTATATATTTGATATGCCAAGACAATTAATTAGAGTTAATTTCTAAAGCCAGTCTATCTCAACACTCACCCCAGTCTCCTTGTAATGTGAGTTGAATTCAGAATTTTTTCTGTCCCATCCCAACTTGGCTTCCATAGCTAGGGCTCCAGATAAGACAGTTTTGACCAATCAGATGAACTCATTCCAGACTCAGACTCAGATTCAGAAATTACTTGCATGGGACACAGACAGAATGTGTGGTACCTGTTTCATGGGTCTGAACCATACCAGAGGTGGTGTGTCTGGGTCCTGCAGCTACAATCCAATAGCAGCTTCCTGGAAGCTTTCCTGGAAACTCAAACTCAACCTAGCTATATAATGTGTGCTCTTTCTATCATTTATGAAGCAATTTATCCCCCTTAATACATTCCTTTCTATTGAAAGTAGAGAATATTTTATTGTTTGAAATTAAAAACTATGAAAATATATTAGCAATATCTAGCTAACTTACATATATTTCAAGTTTTTATTACCATATATTAATAATATATAATGATGGGTTTCATTATAAGATTTTATTATGTGCATATATAATGTAGTTTTTACATCTTAGTAAAAACAGGCAGTGAAGCAGAACAAAAATATTAACCAGTAATGTTCATAAGTAACACTAAAATTTTCATGAAGCAAGTATTAGTATGTATGTAAATTATATGCTTATTTAGTCTTTTAATTGTGTGTGTGTGTGTGTGTGTGTGTGTGCGGTATATGCATATGTGTGTGCAGATGCATGTACCCAGTATGCGGAGGAGAACTTCAGGTATCCTGTCTTTCTCTTTCATTTTATTTCTTTGAGAAGAGTCATTCCCTGAACTTGGAGCAGCCATTTTTAGACCACACTGGCTGACCAACAAGCTCCTAGCAATTTTCCTGTCTCAGCCAACCCCTAATCCAGGACTTGGAATACAGGCATGTGTGACCACAGCCAACCTCTTTTTAAAGTAGGTGCTAAGGGGATCAAATTCTGGTTCTCTGGATTATATGGTAGGCACTTTTACCTGCTGAGCCATCTCATCTCCCTAACCTCTTATGTAGTCTTGAAATTCCTAAACTTTTCACTCAAAGAGTTTCCCATACTTCCAAAAAATTAAATGTGAAATTCAAAGTTTGGCTGGGAGGGATAGCATTTGGGCCTCTTTGCAAGAAAAACAAAGGCACGGGATATGAATGAAAAAGGAAGAAAATGTCTGGAGACATGCATGTTCATAAACAATTCTAAGCTACTCCTATAACAGTGGTGTACATCATGGGTTAAATGTTCTTTACTGCTAAGTACTAAGATTAGTATTTTGCATTTTTTCAGTTAGTAGAAATCAAAAAAATTATTCAACTTGCTGCAAGTGCTTTGAATTAGCATATTTCAAATGCTTAATGGCTGTATTTTTATTTCTTTCTGTGTTCCAAGGCAAGGCAATTTATTATTTTCTTTTAAAGGAGAAACTTTTAAGTTTGGAATTGTGACTATTTTACTCAAAAAGGTGTGTGGTATAATACAAATTCTTGTTATTAAAATGCAGAGACAAATATCCTTTAACTTCTGTGGCTGCACATTAAATTGCAATGTGAATTTAAAAGACCTCACAAATGCTGACTTTATGCTTACTCCTTAACAGCCTTAAAGTGCATATTAATCATGCAACATTCTTCCTGCACAGCCTATTGGGTGTACTTGTATTAAATAAAAGTGTTATTCTGGCTAAGTATAACATACATTTGTAAAAGGTTAGCGTAATAAAAGCACCCTGTTTACAAACATAGTGTAATTTTTACTTCTCTGAAAAAAAAAATGTGGGTCAGGAAGGCATTGTACAAATAACATCTTCTGACAATTCCCAGAGCTTAGTCGATGAATGGTTTTAAACCCCCACCCCCAAACATTTGTCACCAAGCTGCAAACAAAAATCAAAGCTGACTTTTCTCTTCTACCCTATCATTTCAGCAGGGAAACATGAAAATAGGGCCACCCCTCAAGAGAATAGCAATGGGCCTGAGGGTCAAGCAAATTAGTAAAGATCTTCTGAAGTCCTTTGCAGTGACCACTGGGCTGTTTTTGTATTTAGCTTTCTGATTTTTGGTTTGCTGGCAGTAACATAATTCAGTGAGGTACTTTCTGAGGTTGGGGAGCAGAGCTGAGTGAGCCCCAAGTCCTTTGTCCTTTGTACGGCAGTTAACAGCCCTGTTCCCAAGAAGTACAGACTCCCAAACAGGGGGAAAAGGGGCCTCTCTGAGTGCTTTCTGAGATTAAGCCTTGGACTTCAGATGACATTTGGCTGAATTGCTATAAAACAGCTGGTGGTGTGTATACCAACACTGGATCAAGCAGGTCCCTGCAAAGAAACAGAGCTTTGGACAAGGGAAAGGGAGCTGGAATATTTCTCTATGGATCCTAGTCACAACTGCTAGCCTGCCCACTGCTTTTGGAGTGGGTGGAGTGAAACAAACAAACAACAAACAAAAACTTAGGGAGGGACTAGAAAAGGCAGAGGTGGAGGGATTAGAAGTGAGAAGCTCCATCACTGGGAAGAGATTAAAGATCCAGGACCACAAATGTTCTCTGCTTCCTGGCCATGGTGGCCCCTCAGCTTCAGAGGAGCAAATGCACTGGAAAGAGACTCTCAGGAAGGACAGTGCAAACAAGAAATGACACATGGCTTGGAGTTAGTACACAAGAGGTTCTGGCATTAGCTGTGTGCACGTGAGCGTGAGTAAATTGCTTACTTCTCCAGTCTCCTCAGGGCCCTGGATAACTCATGCCTCCTGGAGGGTGTGAGGCAAATGCCAGCATGCGGAAGACAGTGCCTTCAGGGTCGCCCGAGAAATGCTAATTTCCTTTTGCTTGAAGAAAACCCTGTTATCAGTCAGCTCTCCACCCATAGACACAGCAAAGTATTCTCTCCACAGTAAGCTCTTACACTTGGAAGCTATTGAACTAGGAGGGATAAACAAAGCTTATTACATGCTCAGACAGTAAATACACAGTGAACATGAACGAGATCAAGCCAGGAGTGTAAAAAAACAGCAAAAGAACTGTAGTAGTTTACATAAAATATGCTTTATTATTCAAGGAAAGTATAGAAAAACTGTGAGATGGGGCTAGAGAGAAGGAATGCGACAACAGGCTGAGGCGCACTCATTTCTCTGCCTTGCTCCTGCAGAAGATATTATGGAAAGTACTCAGGGGCAAAAACAAGCTTTGAAAGGAATATAAAAATAAGAATTTCATAATTAGGGGATTGTTTGCCTTGTATTTCTCAATAATACAGCTTCGCTTGAGTTTGACCTGGGATTTTGGGTTACTTTTTTGTTTGTATATATGAAGAATAAATCAATTTTCTATTTGTACATAAGTAATATAATGAATAAAAATAATGTGTCTATACTCGGAATGAATAAGTACTTTTTTTAAAAAGGGTGTTTGTCTATTACCTAAGTTTAGGAAACATTGGCTTAGGAAATGTATATTGGAAATTTTCTTCAAAATAGGTACAAACAAATGGTCTTGACTTATAAACAGTTTAGAGCAGAGGTTAGAAATTGCTTCAGTTTCTGACGACCCATATAAAGACCAGGAGGAAAACAGAGATCTGCCCTTCAGCACTTAGCAGACACCAGGTATCCTTCGGGAGGTTTTTCCTGCCTATATTTTGGTTTTTCACCATATGTACAACAGGGATAATAATACCTAATCTCAACCTTCACAAAGAAAGAAAACAAACCTAAATTTATGGGAACAAAATACAATAAACACAAAAGCATTTTCATCTTTTCAGTATTTTTTTAAAAAAAGAACTCTTGAAATCATCTCAACAAAACATGCCTAACGCATACTGACACGTGTAATTGAACCTGTGTTTAATTTTTGCTGCAAATTACCTGCTTCCTCTAAGGAGCAGGGCTGGTAAAATGATGACATATATAGTTCAAAACCAAAGCTGTGGGAGAATTAGGGTCACTGGGGCTTACGACACAACAAGGTAAGGTTCTAAATAAAAGAAGAAGATTAGGGAAACAGAGAAAAAGGAAGGAAAAACTGTAGAAAAAAGGTAGGAAAAGGAATGCCACATGTACAAACCCTTAAGAAGTTGGTACACAGAAAAAATAAAAGAGTAGGTGATGACAATCTTTACACTGAGAGTTTAATAGAAAGGTCCAAACCCAGGGTCACCCAGAGGGAAGTGACAGTGTAAATATAAATGCTAAGTGTTATCCCACTTTAGATACTAGGCTGTATATACTCTCTTTTTTTCCTCTCTTTGTCCTTTTCCCTACCCCATTCCTCACCTTATTTCTTCCTTTCCTCCCTCTTCTTAGCCTCTCCCCTTCTCTTCCTCCTCTTTTCACTTTGTCTAAGCCTAAATTCTTTCTGGGTTATTTGAAACAAAATGTAATGATCTTTCTTTCATTATCCAGAATAATATTTTCTTGATATCAAAACCATACACATGTCCACTATAAAAATGACAAATCTTACATTCCCTTCTTTTTAACCATCCAAAATGATAGCAAGTGATAGAATTCACTTAAAATATAGTTAGGACTAAATTTCCTTCCTTCCTATAGGTACCACCTCTTTTCCTTTCAAGCTCTCAGTTCAGTAAGTATAACAGAAATGTTGCTGAGGCTATGGAGATGGCTCAGCTGGTAAGGATACTTCCTGCACAAGCATGAGGGCCTGAAGGGGCCAGACACTACCTGACTTTAATTCCCCAGCACCCATGCAAATAGCTGGGCATGGCCATGCATTTATGTAATTCCAGTCCTGTAGGGACCAGAGATTAGAGAATCACTGTAACTTAAAAAAACCATCAGGTTTTAGAATCAGTGAGAAACTCTGTCTCAAGGAAAACACACAGATGCCTGATGGAGTACAATGCCTGATGTTCTTCTCTGACTTCTACACATGCATGCACACACATCTATACACCACATACATACCACACCACACATACTACCACATATTATATCATGTGCACACACACACACACACATACACACAGTCACCATTATACATACCAAGATACAGGACTCTGGTCACTATCAGAACCTCTGCTTTGGTGAAGGGGTGGGAAAGCAAGCCTGTCTGGAGTGGGTTGGAGTGCATTAAAGAGAGAATGAGAATGCAAAGAAATTCTATGGACATGGTAAAGAAAGATACTCTCACAGTAAAGAAAGATAACCCTCACTCAAGCAATGATTTTTTTAAAAAAGAAATTACATGTACAAAAAAGCATTCAATAAAAAAATCTAACCTTGTTAAAACAATGTTAATACATTTGTATTTCTGGCTTTTCAAGAAGCGTATATTGTAAAAGACTTAGGATTGGTTAAACACAGGGCTCTTTCCTAAACTCATTAGAGGACCAAGATTCCATGTAAAGCACTTGGGTCCCCTGAAACAGCATGCAAACTTTTGCAAATGCACACATATTAGGAAGAGAAAGAGAAGGAGGAGGAAGAAAAGGAGGAGGAGAGGAGGAGGAAAAAGCAGCAAGAAGCCTCCTTGAGTGGATTTCGCAAAACAAACTGGGTTAGACATAAGTACTATGAGTGACTCATGGTGAGGAATAGAAGGTAGTAATTTAACAGATGTTCACAGGTGTTTTATTGCATCCATGCTTTTGCTGAGTGAAAACAAAACAAAACAAAACAAAACTGTTTTGCAGTCTGTGCCCCAATCACAAATTTTATTCGCGCAATGTAATAGATCTAGCTTATTTTCCCATAGGGCAGAAAACAGCATGCATAAAGCTCCCAGAATAAATCACGTGATGGCACCACTGCCAGAGCCACCGTCAGACTTCCCAGGTTAAACAGGAAGGCATGAATGCTAGGTTCCCAGCTGATGGAGATTTGGGAATTAATGCCTCCTAGAGGCTGTGTGTTGTTGGGGTGGGTTTATAACCTGTTTCCCCTTGCCAATGTTTGGCACACTCTCCTGCAGCTATTGTCGACCTGATGTTGGTGAGGAGGTGATGTCCACCCTCTGCTCATCATTTTCCCCTGCCATCATGGAGCTTCCCCTTGAGACTGTGAACCAAAATAAACCGTTTTATCCCCACAAGCTGCTCTTGGTCAGGTGTTTCCTGCCAGCAACATGAAGCTGACTGCGACAAGTGGTAGGTACAAGGAAGCCAAGTAAGTCACCAGATACTTCACAGAAAGAAAATGGCATAGCTGGGAATTGAATTTCAGGTAGTCTGAGCTCAAAGTCCACAATCTCTTTGTTTTTCACATCAATGTTTATTGCAGCACTATTTATAATAGCTAAGTTATGGAACCAACCCAGATGCCCAACATCAGAGGAATGGAGATGTGTGTGTGTGTGTGTGTGTGTGTGTATATATATATATATATGTGTGTGTGTGTGTGTGTGTGTGTGTGTGATTGTTTTTCAGCTGTAAATAACAAAAAATATGTATCTGAAGGGAAATGGATGCAAGTGGGGATAAAATCATATTAACGGAATTAAGCCAATTTCAGAAAGACAAATGTATGTTTTTTCTCAGTTGTGGTTTCTTGATCCTACACAGGTACATAAAACATCATGTAAGTATCTATGACATAAAAATTAGAAATAAGCAGTCTGGGGGACAAAGTGAGAGTCCACAATCTTAATAGCAATGTTGTAGGGAATGATCTTGACTTGACCATAGCCATCCTGAATCATAACCACCATGACTGTCTCTGAGTAACTCTACTTCACATTTTACCAGACCCCCACAGAATATTAGTATAGGTAAAATAGACAAAACCACAAGAGTGCTGTGGTAGTTTGATACAGGTGTCTTCTATAAACTTATGTGTTCTGAATGTTAGGTCTCCAGCTGGTGGCCATTTGGGAACTGGAGCCTCCTTGAGATAGTGCATTGTTGGGTATGGGCTTATGGGTTTATAGCCAGCTTTCCCTTGCCATTGTTTGGCACATACTACTGCTGATGTTGTCCACCTCATTTGGCCAGGAGCTGATGTCATCCTATGCTCATGCCATCATTTTTTCTAAGCCATCATGGAGCTTCCCCTTGAGTCTGTAAGCCAAAATAACCCTCTTCCTGCCACCAGCTTATCTTAGTTTGGTTTCTTGCACAACTCAAACCTGACTGCAACAAAGACCAAACTTTTGGGGGATACTGGAAAGGGAGCTCTGAACAAGTGTCAAGGTAAAATCTTGTAAACATAGAAATAATTAACTTAGGTAAGAATATACTCTTCTAGCAAACACCCACAAGAGGGTGGGAGGATGTGTGGCACATACAGAGAGATGAACCAGCACAACTTCCAAAATAACAAAATAAGCATAAACTCCTTCCCAGTCCGAAGTGTGAAGCTGCAAGTTCTAGAACTCCAGCATGCATTTGTGGGTGGGTGTCATTATTTTATTGTACCACACATACATGTAGCTAGGTAAAGTTTATTGTTTCATTTTGCTTACTGCGTTACTGGGAACTAAACTCAAGTCCTCAGACGTGCTAGGCAAGTACTTGATCACTGAGCCAAAATAAAGAGTTCATTCCATATCATGAACTCAAATTCTGTCCATATTTACTTTTTTATTAATGCCTTGAGATTTTAAATCCCAAAATCAATTTCCTCAGGTAGAACTCATAGACAAGAAGATCTGATGATTGCACAGTGTTTTCATAGGTAGACTGGAAAAAGGAGTTGACAGTCCGCTTCTGCAGAAGCTCGCTTTCCCAGGCTTGCTTCCATTGGTATATCTCACATGATCAAGAGTGTAGAATGGGTGAGAGTAAGTGATACTGAAGCAAACACATGCACGCTTATCAGCTGTTTAGCTGCCATGTGGTTGGAAGTACTTTTAGCTGACTTTATCAAATTCAATTGTTTCAAAGCATTATTTCAATTACTTGCTTCATATCATCTCTCCTACTAGATAATGAGCCATTCGGGAATAGGGAAACATTTTTAGGTCTAGAATTCTGAACGAAATAGATATCAGTCATTGTTTGCCAGTTATGGTAATGACACATAATAGTAGTTAGACTAGATTTAGAGTTTATATTAACTCCAGTGAATTTGAATACACACTGATTTTACAAGGTTGTTTTGTTAAGAAAGCTCAACTCATTAGAGAATTGCTTGGGAATATCTTGTTCAGATCAGGATTCCTGGAAACTGCACACAGGTGAAATGTTACTTGGGAATGACTTGCTGCAGTATTCTCAGGCACAGCTTGAGCTGAGGGGCTTTGAAAAAGTGTGTTCCCTAGTAGACAGTGGCAAAAGAAGAAGTTTCTGGGTTGGTGGTTAAGGTGCTTGCCTGCGAAGCCAAAGGACCTACGTTCGATTACCCAGGACCCACATAAGCCAGATGCACAAGGTGGCACATGTGTCTGGAGTTCGTGTGCAGAGGCTGGAGGCCCTGGCACACCCATTATCTATCTGTCTTGCTCTCTCTTTCTCTCCTCAAATAAATAAATAAAAATGTTTTAAAAAAAGAAGAGGTTTCTGGTGACAACAGATTATAGAGGAGAAAACAATTTATATTTATACTATCGGTTCAACTTGTGGGGATGGACTTCAAGCCAACCATTAAATGAATGAATGCTGTCCACTAAAATAAACACCTGGGAATAAACCCAAAAGGAAATATATAGTGCCTGTGTGAATAAATTTATAAAGGTTATTCTGAAAAACATTTAAAAAATGACATACAGAAATGGACCTTGGGTAGGAAATCCAATATTTAAAGTTGGAATTTAGTATTTAAATTAAGTAACTGTAATAGATTTTGGTCATTTAATTTTCCTGACAATATTATCACCACTGAAGTTTTAAAATGAAGAGATCAAGGCATGGAGAGACCAACCAATACTTGAGGTCATGTGCCTGGTGGCAGAAGGCAGGCTCCAGGGCCTATCTTTCCAACTCACTTTTATCTGTTCCTGAAACACTCTGAAGTCAAGTAGAACTAATATGCTAAACCAATAGCTCCTGGCATGACAATCTGCTCATGATCTATTATCCAGTCAAAGACAAAGTTTAAGGACCCTGTGATCTAATGTCACCAAACAAGAGTACATGTGTTTGTAACCACAATTTTTTTCTATGAATTTATCCAAAAAGAGATAAATGAATATGAAAATGTATTTGAAGGCTAGAGAGATAGCTTAGTGGTTAAGGCACTTGCCTGCAAAGTCTAAGGACTCAGGTTCAATTCCCCAGGATCTATGTAAACCAGATGCACAAGAATGTATTTGCATTGATGTATACGATAGCATTTTTTAAAAAAAAACAACTGAAGGGCAGGCATAGTGGTACGTGTGATCCAAACTGAGATAGAAGCCAATCTCGACTACATGGTGAGTTCAAGGTCTGCTTGGGCTATATATAGCAAGACAATGTATTAAATAAAACAATAACAATAACAGTTACAATCTGAAAATGACCTTAAATAGCTCTCCATTGACAGAATCCTAAGTAAACTATAATGAATCCATGCAAAAGAACACCATTTAACTATGAAATAGGATGACACATCTATATGTGGAGTTCAGAAGGCCTTCTGCCCACATGTTGAGGTGACTAGGAGAAGGCACCCAACACCAGCAGTGAGGAAGCAATGAGAGAATATCAGATCAGATGGCAACAAGCCCGAGTTCTGGTCCTGGCCCTACTAGAGTGCAGTTCTGTGATTTGGGGTATATCTTGTGCCTTCTCTGAACCTATTTCTTCCTGTGGGAGTGACTCTGGGCCCGTATTTCAATTTGTGACTATAGGGTTTCTCTAGATGAACATCAGGTGCCACTGTGGAAGCTGGAGAAAGGCTGGATCTTTGGCTCCACTCTGCATTACCTAAAGAAACCCCAGTGTTATTTACTTCATGTAATGGGATTTCATGGGAGATTTGTGATTGAAAGGAGCATTATAATGCTTAAAAACAAACAAGAATAGAGAGAGAAGAAAGTTTGGAAACCTCAAACTGGTCTGATGTCTGAGTCCCTTATAGCTGTAAATTCTTGTTTTTGAAATTAATCTATGCCTCAAAATGTATGTGAGTAAGCAACGGAAATGCAGTTTGCCCTGGAGAGAATTTCCAAGTTGCTGAACATCAATCATGAAGAGATGAAGAGTTTGTTGCTAACATGTGGCAAGTTCCTTTTTTTTTTTTTTTGTTCCCCTCCAGATAATTTACCATCTGCCTCATCTTCATCAAAAGCTTAATCCCCTTTCTTCCTGTCTGGTGGTTAAAGGACCTGGCTCACTTTGAAATAAAGCAAACCGAATGCAGTTTTTTTGCTTCCATATCTGGGATGCTTTCCATCAAGAAGTTCTAGAACACAACTATGAGCTCTGTGATTCAGCCCTTTCCTAAGATTCCAAGTCTACAAAACATATTCAGATTAAATGTACTAAAATTCATTAAATCCAGTGAGAATTTCCTATATGCAAAGGATAGTGCAAGCTGTGCTCTGGTGAATGAAATGTGACAGGACTTTACTCACAAAGTAAACCTATGTGCATTCAAGGGACACATGGGTACCTTTTGCCTGAAGGAGGGTCAGGAAAAGCTTCATGACCCTGGCAGGTTGGTCAGGGTTTTGGCAGGCATAGGTTTTGGAGAGCAGGTATTTCTGGTGAAGAGAGTACTGAACTAAATTTGGATGATGGGCTGGAGAGATGGCTTAGCAGTTAAGGTGCTTGAGTGCAAAGCCTAACAACCTAGGTTCAACTCCCTAGTACCCATATAAAGCCAGGTGCATAGGTGGCGCATATGTCCAGAATTCATTTTCAGCAGATGGAGGTCCTGTCATGTCCATTCTCTCTGTCTGTCTTCTTTCCATCTCTCTGCTTAAGTAACCAAGTAGAACAAAGTGTGCTTTATGAAGATCAAGCTGGGATTAAAAAATTGTTGTTAAGCCAGGTATGGTGGCACATGCCTTTAATCCTAGCACTCGGTAGGCAGAGGTGGGAGGAGCACCATGACATATATGTATATGGTTGTTTTGTTTTGTTTTGTTTTGTTGAGGTAGGGTCTTACTCTCTAGCCCATGCTGATCTAGAATTCTCTTTGTAGTCTCAGGGTGGCCTTGAACTCATAGTGATCCACCTATCTCTGCCTCCCAAGTGCTTGGGATTAAAGACATATACCACCACACCCAGATAAGATAATGGTTTCTTTTTTTTTTTTTTTTTTAAGATGCCAGAGTCAAAGAGATGCAGTAGGCAACCAGAGTGGTAGTTGCTCCAATAGCACAAAGAAAAATGATAAAGATACTCTGATGGTGATGGGGATATCAAGGAGGATATGGATGGGAAATGTACCAGGAGCTGTCTTCTAAGAAGGGCCAGAAGTAGACAAAAAGGTCAGGTAGGAAGTTATTACAGTAGTCAAGGAAGGAGACAATGGTGGCTTGAGCTAAGGTGGTTGGAGAGTAGAAGGAGAAAGGATGTATAATTTGAAAACTACAGACAGCAGTGATGGTCTTGACAGAAGTGATAATAGAGATAGAGTGATGAAGTGATACTGTGATAGAGAAGGGTAAATGAAGATATGTCATGAATTCAGAGGAAGCCTTGAGTTTTATTTGGCTTCTTTGAGACATTCAAGAGGTGATATAGTGATGTGAGAAAGGGTATTCAATCTTTGAAATACCTTTGAAGGTGTAACATTCTGAGAGGAAAAGAGGATTTCCATGGAGGCAGAGAGTTGTTAAATTGAATGGATAAAAGTTATAGGTTCTATGGGAAATTTTCACAACAGACAGAAATACAACAGGGCCTGTATATATGTCTGGAGATATACTACAATTGAAAGGAGATGATTTGATTATATTTTACTGATAATTAAACAGAAAGATAAATTGACAATATGAAAGAACAAGAAATAAAATACACTTCTTAGGAGAGTTTGTTAACTAGTTTTCAATGAATGAGTTATATCTCTTCTAAGATCTTGAACCACCAGAATTTTTTCTTCATCACATGTTTGAATGTTTAGAACTCTGTTAATGTTCTATTTAGCTCAAGTGGTTGTATGTTGGTACTTTGGCGCCATTGTCAATAATAAAATTCAACAAAACAAACCCCAAAATATGGCTTTGTTTTTCATTTTTTAAACATATCTGATTCCCAGCCCAAACCAAAATCCAGTTGCTGCTTCTTATGTGGGAGACCAGTGTAAGTGACTGACCACCATTAAAATTACCTCACCCCGTAGACTTCGTGTCCCTTTGCTAACCTATCTGCACTCAGCTGCCCATGTCTCTGCTCACCTCTATTATTTACAAGCACTCTTGACATGCACCTCTGTTCTGTCACCAACTTCTTATTACGTCCTCCTTCCTTTGCAGAAGAGCTGGGGAATCTGATTGTTAACTACTATTTCAATTGATTTTTAAAACATCTGTATTTATTTGCAAGGAGAGAGATAGAGAGACACACACAGAAAGAGAGAGAGAGAGAGAGAGAGAGAGAGAGAGAGAGAGAGAGAATGGGCACATCAAAACCTCTACCCACTGCCAACGAACTCCACCTTGTGCATCTGACTTCCATGGGTACTGGGGAATTGAACTGGGGTCTTTAGGCTTTTGAGCAAGTACCTTAACTACTGAACAATTTGAGAAAAATCTATGCCAGGGACTCTTCAGGAACCTCCATACAGGGACAAGAAAAAAGTAACCTGGCTCATAGTTCTTTAACAAACTTCACCCAGACTAACTGCGATTCAGTCTTTCATATGTGGATTCTACATAAGGTTCTGGGATGAAACAAAGATACTGTTGCTCAAGACATTTGAAAATCACAAGTGTTGGATCCATTTTTCACTCTGGCTTCAAAGTTCAGTAATATACTCACCATCAGTCTAGAATCCCTGGGCTACTTGATCATAAAGAATTAAATAGCAATACTGAGGTTCTTATGTGATGCTTCGTGCATTGAACAATGCATGCAAAATCTGTACCCTCAACTTGAGTTCTAATGGAAGATATAAGTAGGATATTAGAAAGTGATGAGTTCCACAGAGGAACTTAAAGCATTAGATGGGGGTAGAATTCTCCAAAAGATTATGTGCTTAATGTACATGTGTTTGGTGTATCAGGTGTGTGTTTATGAATACACAGAATTTTAAATACTGAAGGGAGTCCCAGTGAAATGACCACTGATTGAAGGAGGAACTAAAAGAGGCAAAGAGATGAGCAGTGCAGACATCTGGAAGAAATGGGCTACCAGATACAAGAAGTTATCTTTGTTTTAATTAAAATTAGTGGAATGATGAAAAATATACAGGTATTCTTTTATCAAGATATTTTTCTGTTCTGAGAGACATCCTCTTCTGCCCATTGTTATTGTGACAGACGTTTGCCTTTTCATTGGTATCACTTCCAACCCACAACTGTGCGTCTGGCTTATGTGGGACCTGGAGAGTCAAATATGAATCCTTAGGCTTCACAGGCAAGCACCTTAAGTGCTAAGCCATCTCTCCAGCCCCAGTGTTTCTTCTTTGAATACTTCTGGCAAGTTCCTACTACCTCTATTTGTGCCTATGAGAAAAGATGAAGAAATAAGAGGAAAGAAGGGAAGTGATGAAAGGGGACAAAAATGACAAGTAACATGACATGATCCAATAAACTACCTTTTATATTTTTATTTATTTGTGTGTGTGTGTGTGTGTACATGCTCATGTATAGACATGCCAGGGTCTCTTGCCACTGCAAATGAATGTCTGTCAAGCTTTACAAGGGTGGCTGAGGAACTGAACCCTGACCTGCAGGCTTTGTAAACAAGTGTCTTTAACTATAGTGCCACTTCCCCAGACTCTCCAATAAACTCTTGCATAGTCCAAAAATCTCTCTACACCTTAGTCCTTTCTAATGCATTTCAACAGTTCAACTTCCCATCAATTCTGAAATGGAGCAGTCTGTGCCCACAAAATAAAATGTGTTATTTCTTTAGCTTCTATGGCACTGTATTAGTCACACATAAAGGAAGCACTCATTACTGTCATCAGGAATGCAATTTGAAGCCACCACAGCATGACAACTTCATGTTTGCTGCTCTAATACAATATCCCCTCAAACTTCAGAGCCAACTTCCACATGGTCGTTCCTTCCACCTCCACTTAGACACACTGCTTTCCCTTCCCATCTTATTTGGTAATGTGATCTCCACTTCCTCTACCATTTAATCTTCCCTAAGGAGCACTGCTGTTTCTGACATTTGTTCTGTTCCCATCTGCCTCTGTGAAGTGAGGTAAAGACAAAGTTTTCAAGAAATACAAAGCTCATCTGTCAACTTACTTCCCCCTGCCACCTGTCAGGGACCTCCCTGCCTCTCCCATGTATACACTTAGCCCCAAGCTGACTCGAAGCACTGATTAATGAACCTTATTTGGAATAGTTGTTCTCACTCTCTAGTTTTATTCCTGTTTATTTTTTCATATTGTATTTAATTACAATGTATATGGTCACTCCAAATTTAACACATTTTGCATATAGCTCCCATGTCTTCATTTCTGTTCTATCAAAAGCCTGATGCTTCAAGAAACTTCCATCTCCAAACTCAGAGGCTTAATGTTAGGGTTAAGCTATAATATGGGTGTTTGAAAAGAAGCTACAGCTGCCACAGTTGCCAAGATTGGTATAAAAGCAAATGGTGACCTCATCATATTTGTTCCTGCCCTTGAAATATTTGGATAGGATTAATGCAATGAATTCTGGGTTTAGAGCCCCCTTGAAGACCACCTGTGAGATTAGTTAGCTCATGTATTTTAGGAGTCTGATCATATGAGCAATGTCTCATTTGCTCCATGCATTTTATGTGTAATTTAGAAAAGATTAACTTCATACCGAATTTCTTTAAAATATCACCTGCGTGTGAATGTTTCTCCTGGTCATCTATCTTGAGAGTAAAGTTAAGTCACACATTTCATGATTAACATGCACCTTTCTCTTACACCTTCCCCTACCCACAAGGGGGCAAACATCTGATCATCTTCTTGTTTGGTAGGGAAGGGAGGTTTCAATTGAAGGAGCCAGTGGCTAGTGTTCTTTAGCTGTATGGAAAAGTTCTCATGAGCATTCTATGTCTTTATCTCCATTTGCTCACCGTATTTGTGCCCCTGCTTTATTCATGTTGTCAGGTCCTAACAAAGTCTATCACTGCTTCTAAGAACCCTGGCCACCCTCTTTCCTCCTTGCTCCACAATTTACAAGGCCCATCATACCCATTCACATCTTTGCTTACTTTCTTAGGTGGAAAATAGTTGTCACTCTCTTCTGGGCTCATAATTCTAGATAGGCACTTCCTGACTATACACACTACATTTTATTGTTTGCAAGTGCATTTTCTGTATTAGAACTCTTAAGAGTTCATTTTATTTATAGATACAGTACCTATCTTATTATTTTTAAAAATGAAGACAAATTTGTTAAAATGATTTTTCAAACTAAAATAATACATGCCTGGGGCTGGAGAGATGGCTTAGCAGTCAAGCACGTGCCTGTGAAGCCTAAGGACCCCTGTTCAAGGCTTGATTCCCCAGGACCCATGTTAGCCAGATGCACAAGGGGGTGCACGCATCTGGAGTTCGTTTCCAGTAGTGGGAGGCCCTGGCGTGCCCAATCTCTCTCTCTCTCATTCTCTCTCTCTCTCTCTCTCTCTGTTGTTCTCAAATTAATTAACTAATTAATTAATTTAAAAAATACATGCATGTATATTAATAGTTCAAAGAATTTTGAAACAGGAATGATAAAAGTCAAGTCTCCCATTCTGAAACTCTCCACTTCAAGAGGCAATTTCTTTCAGTTTTTCTGAACTTTATGACCCATAACTCTACATAATATGCTTTTTTACTTCTTTATTTAATTACACTAGAAAATAGCTACTGATTCTTCCCATTGAAGAAGAGGATTTGACTCAGCAAGATTACCCCTTATTAGTAGTTAATTATTCACCTGAAGTCCTTGAAACCACAGATGCTTGCAAATCCAATGTTCTTTTCAAAAGCAGAAAGGTAATACTCTGTGTATATCATATTCTTCAACCCCACCCCCCTGAACACATAAATGTTTATGTTGTAAGGAATGTAAAAGTCACATAAGTGGGATGTATAAAAAATAACCCCACACAATGAAAATCAAGGCTTACCAACAAAAACCTCTCCAAAAGTTGTTTTCTATAGCTTATTACATCCAACCCACAAGTGACTTTACATTAAACTAAGCCACAGGCAAGATAGTGACATCAATTGTTCAGCCCACCATACAGTTCCTCTGGACAGCTCTAATGTTAGCAGTGAAACAATACAAAGTCCTTTCATGTTTAAACAAATTCGTTTACATAATATAAACTCGAACCACACAATCGTTTAGTTTCTCTCAGCCATACTGTTTAATTCTGACTTAGCTCCAAACCTAGTTTGTATTCATTGTTTTTCTTAAGAGTATGGCTCAAATTGTTACTGTCTGTTTTTGTTTGTTTCAGACCTCATCACCCTATGTTGAACAGGCTATCCTTCAGCTCCTGTTCCTCCTGCCTCAGCATCCCCAGTGCTGGGATTATACAGATGTGTTGCTATGCCCCGCTGTATATTGTCTTTTTTACTCTCCTTCTAGCTGGCTGCCCACCAAGGTCCCTCCTTGTAATGGTATGTCATAGAGACCATATCCACAGAAGAGGACAATGATGTATAAGACAAAAATCACTTCCAAAGCTCCTAAACATGCAGGAAACATTTAGTGGGTATTATAGCTTGTAATCAATTTTAACACAAATAAAAATGCTCTAGAAACATCCCTTTCTCATTATCTAAGCTAAAATGTTATTTACTATAAAGCTTGCTTGCAATAATTCAGGAAAGATAGTTGTTGATTACCACAGTGTAAAACATGATAAAAAATATAAGACAAGCAATTTGTATATTTTATAAAATATATAAATCATAACCCCTTACAAACATTGCATACATATATTTTAATTTTTTTCTGTTTTTTTCACAGTGATACACCGTTTATAAAGTTTGATTGATAAGCTGTAGGTAAAAAATGCTAGGGGAAAAGGGAATACTGCCTGGCACATAGTTTGTTAGAAAAAAAGAGTTAAGTTTTCAGAAACAATTTAAGTTAGAAGGAAAAGGGGAAAAAAGAGAATAAAAATAGAAAAAACAGTGATATAATAAGAGACAATGAGAAGAAGAAAATAAAGTGTGAAGCCACAGACTTAAACAGCAACTCATCTATAATGGAGAAGACACCTCCAGCCTATTGGGCACCAAGCTTGTCCCATGAATCTCCATTCATCTCTACACCAAGCATCCATGGAAACCTTGTCCCATGAATCTCCAGATACCTCAACACAAAACATCACATGGAAACCTTGTCCCACATTTCTGCATTCACCTCTACACAAGGCATCCATGGAAAACTTGTCCCACATATCTTCATTTACTTTTACAGAAAGCATAACAGTGGGTAAATGCTAAACAGAAATATGTGACAGAGCCCCACCACCATATGGCACAAGGTTCCAAAACCATACTGGATCTGGATCCTGGCAGGTAGCTCCTTCAGTAGCATCTGTTGAAGACACTCATCATTGCTAAGGAAGAGTTAGTGGAAGTTCTCAGGTTCAGAAACAAGTCTCTATTTTAGGAGACAGTAGTAATGGTGAAGAGTGAAGTATAAGGTGGTTAATCATCCCAAGTATTATTATATGGGTCTTAGGGCTTGTGAGATATAATTAGAACATTGTTTTTCTAATAAATATTCCATTTCCATTGTAACAAATAATCACAGACAGGCTCCCTCAGTTAGTAAAGAGAGAGTCTGGTGATATTTGAGCTTGAATGGCCTAGTGAAGAAAATCAGAGTTCATAGTCTATTAATAATGAAATTAAATGTTAATGTTTTCTTAAGAATTCTTTCTTGTAATAAGTATCTAAATATGTATACAATTATAGAGGGAGAATGTCTACATAAGAAACAGCCTATCTGACCTTGAAATATTAGTAATAAACAAGGGTTGCAGACATATTCAACAATTTCTTTATGTGGCTGAAATTTGGGATTGAAAGATAAGCATATATACACAATATATGTTTACATATATACATATATGTATACATAAATATATATAAAATATATCTGTGTTCCCTCCCCTCATATTATTCATCTCCATACTTACCATAAAGAACCCTTTGTAATTAGAAGTAAAAAGAATATCATATTTGACTAAGGAGTTAAATTCCATTTATAGAAAACATTTATTAAAAGGAATGAATCATATTTCTCTAATTTAACCTTGAGTGTCCCTGGGTAACTATAATTTTTTTGAGTTTAGAAACTAACACATAGCTGTTAGTTTCAGATGTAATTCTGATGGGTTGAAGCCTTGTCTATTTATTTATTTGGAAGAGAGAGAGAAAAAGGGCCGGGGAGAGACTGGGTGCACCAAGGCTTCCAGCCACTGCAAATGAACTCCAGAAACATGCACCACCTTGTGCATGTGGCTTATGTGTGTACTGTGGAATTGACCTGGGTCCTTAGGCTTTGCAGAAAATTGCTTTAACAATTAAACCATATCCCCAGCCCTGCATCTAGTTTTATAACGAAATGCCTGAATTTCTTGGTTTTCCTCAGTTTTTTTTTTTTTTTTAATGAGTGATTTCACTGACAGAAGGTTTGAAAAGTATGACTTCAGCTTTTTGTTCCTATTGACTTTAACCGCCCCCCCCTTTTTAAAGACTATTAAACATAAATGACTGATTGGCTATAAGGCAACTTAGGGAAAATGGTCCAAGTTCTTAATCAAGAGTCAATGCTGTTGGAAATCAGAAGTCAGCCACAGGGTTCTCCAGTGGAGGATCTGCTGAGGCGGTCACCTGTCAACTAACTCTAAGCTCCGATAAGAGAAAATGGCCAATTGTTGATCCCAACTGTGGGCTATGAGCAAATTAAAGGGGAAATTTATAGTTTTGCCCTTCTTACAGTGTCATATTGTTTCTGCTATTACTTGGTGCCATTTGTTTTTATTTAACTCATTCTTTAATCTTCTAAATTTTCCTCTGGTATAATTAAGTATCTTGATTTGCAACTTTTGATTGCTTCTTAATCTAAAACATACATACTTAATAAAGACCAGTGGTTGAAAACATCCCTAAGTTTATGTCATCCTCTTTGAGTTCATGTACATTCAAAGATCATTCTGTTTCTCAGCCAGCATGCCTTATTTGTTTCTCGTAGCGATCTGTGCATATGAAGCTTGGGCCAAGAGCACATAGTACTTGTAACCCCAAGAATGTAAGTTTGAGCTTGAAAGTGCAGATTCCAGATGCAGTGTTTCCAGAAACCATCTATATTTTATGTGTTCTAAATGGTAAGGAAATTCAAGTTGCCATTTGCCCTGTAGTAGATGCAGGCCCTCATACAAAAGGGCCATCAATACTATAAAAAGAGTCCACAATACTAGCCAGTCTGAATGTACTTTGAACCAAGATTAAAATTTTCACTAGAATACTTCACAATTACTTACAATTTTAAATATGTGAACATATTTGAGGAATACCTACATTTGCAATTTCAAAATACTTATATATATTGTTTACTAAATTTGTATCCATTTCCTAACTTATTTCAACAAAACAAATCTTTGTTAGATAAGGACCAATTATTCAGGCACATCATACTGTAACTCTCTTTTATGTCTTTTGCCTATTTGGTCCTTTCTCTAGTCAAAATGACTTTCACTGGCATTTGAAAAAAAAAAAAGAAGAAAAGGTTGATTTTAAATGCATTGACTTCTAGCATTCCCTCATTCTCTTCATTGTTACTATAGTAAAGAATGGCTAATCTTTACTAAGTATTAACTTATTCAACAATCTCTCTATACCTCTGCTGTTATACATTTGTTTTTCTTAAATTTATATCTCAGCTTGTTCCCAGCCTTTTCTTCAAATCTGCAGGATATTGTGCACTGGAGTATATAATAATTAAAAATTAGAAGATCCTGAAATGCTCTTATCACAAAAATACTTAACTATATTAGGTAGATCTTTTGTGGTAAATATATATTTACTGTATTTCAATCTTTACATGTATATGGTGAGGTATGGTGTGTGTAGAGAGAGAGACAGAATGACAGAGAGAGAGAGAGAGAGAGAGAGAGAGAGAGAGAGGAGATACTCTTTGGTTTACAATAACAATGAAATAGCTGGAAAATGTATTTCCTAAGCAGACCAACTTCCAAGTTTTATTTTCTCTATATGGATCATATAAGGCCAGCATAAAATTCTGAAATGGATTTCTCAAATATTTAGATATAAATCAAAAGGCAAATGAAGATTAGAAAAAAAATCTGAGTTATTTATAAGCTATAGTAATTCCCATAATATGGAAATGTAACAAGCATGTAATATCTGTTGGCTTTAAATGACTTCTTCAGCAGTTACACAGTAGAAAGTACCAAGTATTGAAAAGATCTCCCCACTTGAAGGAACAGCTTAAATTTGCCTTATAGCAAAAACGCTGCCCATGCCAGGCAAAGATGGCTGTTTTTATTTAAGTTTTTTCTATTTTAATAAAATGTGCTTGCAAAATCTAGAGGTATTTAATTTCCTTGATGTCAACATGCTCTCCTTAGCAATGCCTTTTTAGTTGTTCCATAAGTATTTTTAACTTTTGTTGGAGTAGCCAGAAATGTATTGTTTACAGAATTTGCAAGCATCAAGATCAAGACCAGAATAGCCCTAGCAGCACCCCCAAATGCCACTCCCCTGTGGTCTTTCTGTAGCCAGGGCTGGCCTCAAAATCACCATCCTCCTGCCTCCACCTCCAGAGTGCTAGGATTACATGAGTGTGTCACCATTCCCACGTCCCTCTTAGCAGTGTCTTGTGGTTAGCATGTTAATGCAGTTTCTATGATGGCCACTTCTGAAGCAGGTCTTCATTGAAGGCTGGTTTGTTGTTTCTAGCTCTGCTGCCCTCAAGCTTAGTTGGTTTGTGTGCAAAGGCTCACTCTACAAGCAGATCCTCATCCTGCCCTGATGGTGGCTCTCTTGTAATGTGGGGGAAGAAGAGCAAAAGGAAGGGTCAGTGTATGGGGAGAGAAAAGAAAACACTGGATGTGATTGACCACAAACCCACTTCTGAGATTCAGATTGCCCTCCTCCAGGTAGCACATTAACCTTGGGGAACTTGATTACTCTTTCTCTTGTTTTCATTTTTTGTATTATATTCCATGTGTATCTATGAGAAAATGTGACGACTAGCTTCAGGATCTCTCAGGTTTGTTCCGATACTAGAATATCTTGCTTTCATATGAAAGTGTATGTGTGCACACAGTGGAGAGGCGAGCATGACTGAGGTAAGGAAGTAAGAACTCATTCTCCCAGCACAGTTCTGACAGAGGGAAGTCCTCACTTTCCCTTTTACTGTTTTCCAATCATGTAGTCAATATGAAGTAGAATTTTCTGATCATGCCAAATAATGAAAGAAAATTAGTTTGTGCTGTTAAAGAAATTTCTAAAGCCAAAAGTTAAATACATTTTTGTTTCCCTTTTAGTTCCTTGAGACATCAGGTAAATAAAAGGCATGGGCTTCTGAAATGCAGCCTTTACCTGATCCTGAGGCAGTCCATGTGCTACTTGCCATCTTACACATTCAACATGAAACAATCAGCAAACATGATACTCACAAGTGCTAGGTCGTCTCGGAGAGAAGCTTAGTTCAAATGGATAAGAGCTTAGTTTTTTTTTTCTGCAAAGCCATTTCTATCACCAAAAATATGTTCAGCGCCTGCACAACACTGAGAGACACACATCAGCTTCTACTTAAGACAATTGGTTCAGTTGACTCAGTGTCAGGAATGTCTCCAACAGCCATGGCTAGTCTGGACGTGCTGTCTAGCTGAGGTGTGATTGATACCAGGCACTGAAGCAGCATTCCAACTTTAAGCAAGAATATGGAAACTGCTAGGAAAGCAAGGATTTGGAAATGTCATAGTTGATGTCCCTTATTTGACTATGATATCTTCCATATAGTGTACCTTTGCTGATTCATTACACTTATTCCTTTGTGTGTGTGTATGTGTGTGCGCGCATGCACACACGCGCGCATATGTGGCATGCATGCATGCATGTGTGTTTGTAAGTATGTGGACACCTGTGCATTCATGTGTGTATGCATGTGTGTGGAAGCTAGAGGTCAATGTCAATACTGGGTGTCTTACCTCACTCTCCACCATATTTTTAATTAACTTATTTATTTGATAGAGCAGAGGGGTGAGTGAGAAAAAGACTATGGGTGCACCAGGGCCTCTTGCCACTGCAAATGGCCTCCATACGCATGCACTACTTTGTGTATCTGGCTTTATATGGGTACTGGAGAATCGAACACAGACCAGCAGGCTTATAAGCAAGAACCTTTAACTGCTGAGCCCCCTCTCCAGGCATCCACCATAGTTTTTGAAACAGGGTCTCACAGTGAATCTAGAGCTCACAAATTAGATTAGACTATCTATCAGTGAGGCCTAGGGATTCTGTCTCCCCTGTCTGAAAGTTGAATGTTTAGGCACAAACCACCATGCCGAGCACTTCTCTGGGTGCTTGAGATCTGAACCCAGGTCCTCATACTGTGCAGCACATGCTTTGCCCGCTGAGCCATTTTCCCAGCCCCTCATTAGACTTTTACTATGCACTGTCACAAGAAGCCTAGAAATAGCTCTGTAGCATTTGCTTGCATTAGGTGAGTCAAGCCAAGCCCTATCTTAGCAGCCACGAGCTCACTCCTTGGCTACAGTGTGATCCATTTAAGAATTAAAGAATTTAAACACATTTCTCAGTTTTATGAATAACAAGCCCCCAAACCACTCCTCCATCCCTGTGAATACCATTTCATCAAGAATATATACTCACAGAACACCAGTTTTCACTTGCTTCCCAACTTTCACCTGTTCTGTAAAAAGCCATTTCTTCACATTTATCCTTTGACCTTTCACCAGTTTCAGCAGCAGAAGGCTACACAGAAACTTGAGTTTTAGCAGTCAAATATCAACTACGTATGTGTAATCTCCATAAATGGAGAGATTTGTTTTCCTTCTACATTTATAGAAAATATAACATTATTAAATGAATGCTTTAAACTAGGCCTTTTATGTCAAAATCAGAGTAGCCACTTCCTTCACTGACATCCAGTCCACTTGAGGTAGTGAAGGATGTAATAAAACATAAGAAAAGCGTATTCTAACGGCTTGCTATTTTGAAAGGGGAAAATCCTTTCAGACAGTAATCAGTTGCATTGTGGTGGACATTTCTGCAAAATGCATTAAGAAGTTCACGCCTGTGGCAACAGTCACTGCACATATTTTGGAACGTCTCCCAGACTCTAAGACTTTTTCCAGACATCCAGGAGGGACTTTAGTATGACAGAGATCCTGCTCTGTGCCTTAAAAAATTGTAGAAGGAAAACTTTTGAAGGTTCAGTTTTCAGCTGGATTTTGTTTCTTAGACAGCTGAGTTGCCTAGGTTATGGAAAATACTAGTAACTATGGAATGACAATAACCAAAAAAGTTCTTTCATTGTCATTTGTTTTCTGAAGCACTAATCATTTACTCAAGGTATTAATTAAGAATACTACTTGGGTTCCCACGTCTGTATGTATGGGTAGGTTCTATCCCACCATACGTGCTGAATTCACCAAAGGAATTACAATAGTAATTTTTATCATTGGGAAACAGTAAGACCTGTCTCCATCTACTCAACTCTGCTTTGTTACAATAGCAATCTTTCATTTGTACACAGTTATACTTTGAGGAAGAGGGTGGTTACAGTCACTGGATGTAAAAGCACTCTTTAAGCCAGTTCTTTCTCTTTCTTGTTTAGCTTAGCCTACCCTTCCCTTCCTTTCCATGTTACTGTGGGAAAAGTGAAGTCTACATATAGAAACTGAACTACTTTATAACTCAAAGAATAAGCTGGTATGTGGTGTAACCTTGGATTTCTCATGGGCTTATGTTACCTGACATTTTTTCTCTCTAAAAGGCCTAACTTTCTTTTTGGATGCATGTTGGCTTCTACAAATCTAACTCATTCTACACACACACACACACACACACACATACACACACACAACAAATGAATAATTAATAAATAAGTTTGTTCTGAGTCTTTTGGCATCATACTCTATCTCAATTCTCTTTATAATTGTTTGATTTGCTCAGATGTAACTTTATTTTACTCTTCTATTGGCTGACTTAGCCCTGCTTGCTTTTCAGGCATCTGACGGAGTAACTCAGTGTCCTCTGTCCCCAACACACACAGTTGGAGACAGAAGCACAGCAGGGTGCTTCTTGGATTCCATTCCTTACTTCCAGTCTTTCTTAAACTGGCTGAAAGTTAGTGGCCCATTGGGGAAAAAATGACATTCTTTATCTTACTGAGATGACATTTCTTTGTTTAGAAGCTGAAGAGTGAATAAAAAAAAACCTGCTGCTTCACTCTTGATTTTATATATACTCACACACACTTTTTTAAAGTCTCAATGACAAGTTTTGAAAAAGCACAAATTCAGGAATTTCATAAATTGGATTATGTTTAAATTTTCCATGTCTCAACAGGGTGACACTGTGAATGTCAGCAGTTTCCTGGGCCTCAGTTTTCTCATCTGCAAAATGGGAGTAACTCCTGCCTTGCCTCATTCACATTTTGGTAACAAAAATCAAATGAGATAGTCTATGTCAAAATTATTCTAGGTTAATATCAATTAAAATTTTACAATGAATTGCATTTGGCATGCAGTTAACAGTACAATGATCCATCCATGATTTGACTTTTCATGGTTACAGCTATTTGCAGTCAACCAAAGTCCAAAAAGTATTCTACATAAAATTCCAGAAATAACCAAGTAAAAGATTCAAATTATGTTTCGTTTTAAACAGCACAATGAGACCTTCCCCTTGCACTTCTCTATAGTCTCCTCTCAAGACATTGATCATCTCTTAACCAGCATATTCATACTGTGCACACTACCTGCCGTGATTCACTTATCAGCCATCTCAGTTATCTAACCAATTGTTACAATACTACAATGCTAAGACTTGGTGATCCTTATCTAGTCACCTGTATCTGTCACAATGCCTAGGTCATTACTTCACTTCTCATCTTGTAGGCACCACCTTACCTCACATTCTCACATCATCTCAAGAAGAAGAAAGATAAGTACATTGCAGTAAGATATTTTGAGAGAGAAAGAACACATTCACACATTTTATTATTAAATACTAGAATTATTTTATCATTGTCAATTTCTTCCCATGCCTACTTAATAAATTGTACTGTCATAAATAGGTACCCATAGGAAAAATACAGTCTATATAGGATTGGGTGGTACATACGGTTTCAAGCCTTCTCTGGAAGTCTCACAATGTATACCTGCAGATGACAGCAACTACTGTATTGTACTGTTAACAATATTAACATTGTAATTTTGTTTTGTTTTGTTTTTGAAGTAGGGTCTCACTCTAGCCCAGGCTGACCTGGAATTCACTATGTAGTCTTAGGGTGGCCTCGAACTCACCACAATCCTCCTACCTCTGCCTCCCGACTGCTGGGATTAAAGGCATGTGCTACCATGCCCAGCTTTAACATATAATTATTACAATTAAAATGTACAATCCCACAGTTGGAGAGATAGCTCAGCAGTTAAAGGCACTTGCTTGCAAAGCCTCACTGTCTGAGTTTGATTCCTCAGTACCCAGGTAAAGTCAAATGCACAAAGTGGCACATATATCCAGAATTTGTGTGCAATGGCAAGAGGATTTGGAGTGCCCATTTTTCAGTCTCTGTTTCTTCCTAGCCTCTCTCTTCCACTTGCAAATAAATTAAGAAATATTTTTTTAAAAATGTAAAATCCCAAGTAATAATGACTGATACAATTTTGATGACTGTATCATGCAATCACATAATGTAAAACCTTTTTAAATAATTTATAGAAATAAATCGAGAAACTTATTCTGCTATTCAATCCCAGACATCATTACCTGTATAGCAGAGAAAAAATATTTCCTGTGAAATATTAAAAGACCACTGGGCTATTTAAAATGTCCTGCTGGTTGCATGGGTTGAGCTATGATGTGAAGATGGTTTGTAGCCTCTGAGATCTGTGCAGAAATGTGATTGCCATGTGGTGATTTTAAGAAATAGACACGGGATGAGTATGGATTAAGACCTTTATCTCAGGACTGGATTGTTATCTCAAGAGAGGGTTGATACAGAGTGAGAGTGCTCCCCATGTTTTGTGTCTTCTGCTTGTACCTACTCCTCTCTCTGCTTTCCTTCCCCGAGGCAAAGCACATGGACCTCAAAAGAAGCTAGGCAGGGGCTAGCACCATGCTTTTGGACCTCTCAGCCTCCAGAACCAAAATCTAAACTACAGTTCTATAGCTCATATAAATCACCCAATGCCAGATATTCTGTTATAGTGACAGAAGACTAAGACAAGCTACTGAGACTTTTCTCGAGCTTCAACTGTAGCTGTAGATCAGCATGGACTGAGGCAGGGGAGACTTCTCTCTGCCCTAACAAAAATAGAAATGGTTATGCTAGTTAGGGGACAGCTAGTCTGTTCTGGCTGAGGTAGTTCTTGAGATCCACTGACTTGGTTCACAGTGAATGGAAAAGCCTCTGACTTATTCCAGTAATTATACTAAAGAAGGGACTAGAAATTTTATTCTATAGGAGTGAACATAATTCAGGTCTGATACCATGGAAGTTATCTTGGGTTTGCACATTGCCATTTTAGAAGCACTGTGTATAGTCCATTCAGTCTTCTTGTAGCACTATCACGTATATGTATTTTGAACACAAATAAAACACTGCTTATATCAGTTGTGTACAGTTTATTCAAGTAACTAAGTTTCAAGAAGAAATAGTATCACTAAAACAATAAAACCACAAAAAAAGCCCACATACCAGTTTTACATTTCAAACTAAACTCATAAAGGCCATTATACCTTCCACAGAATGACTTAATTACACAAAATAAAGGCAACACTGGGAGATGTAACATACTACACAGAAAATATTTTTCATGACAAATGAAACCTCTGCATGCAGAAGCATGCAGCAAAAGGTATGTGAATGTTCCAGTTATTTCTTTTTTGGTACAAAACGAAGAAAGAATATAAATGTTCTTATCATGAGTAGAGAAATGTTAAAGTCATAAGCATCCAAAAATGAAAGTCTGACCATAATTCAATTAGCATCTTTTTAAACTGTCTCATCAATTTTACTGACCATTTCTAGTTTAATGACAACAAAACACTTCATACATGATAAGTTACTTGAAATAGACCAATGACTAATATTTATTAAAAATTAAGTATACAGTTTTATTTATTTTATAGTTATAGAATTCAAAAATCAAATCAGCAAGTAACCTTACGAATATCATCCACTACATAAAAAAACAATTTTGCAATCAAATTTATATCAGAATTTATCAATTGCTCCCTACATATTTATGACTTAAGGAATTATATGTATATTATTCTAGTGTCAATGCCTACAAAACACAATTTAATAAAACATTGAGAGTCAGCATTCTAAGACACATGGTAATTTTCTCTTTTTATATATTTTTAAAGCCATTGCTATAGAGAGGCAAATTTCACAGACTCTAGCAAAGAATTTTGGATAAGAAACATGATAAATTCTATGAGAAATGACACGAGTCAACTTCACAAAGAAATCTGGTTGTTTACTGTAATCACAAATCTCAAAAATAGAATCATATAGGACTAAACATATGCCAAATGTCAGGGATCAGATATACCATATAAACAATTTGCTGCTGCCACTAAAATGTTGTTCCCTAATAACCTGCTTGGGCAGTTCAATGACCAAACACCAATCCATGACCCAGACTTGTCAGCACAATGTTTATGTGTCAGTTTTTCTGACCAAAAGAGCCTGAACACATCAATGAAATGCAACACTGAGCTTCAGCGGATGTAGCACTTGAAGGCTCACAAGTAATCTAAACACAGGGTCTGGAGAAAAGCAGCCTGTGGCACATCCTTTGGGAAACACGAAGTACCTCAGTTACACAATAGCAGTTAGTAGAACAGAGCCCAGATTAAAGAAACCCTTCAGCTCATTCTCTGTCCTGAGCAAAGATTTAATCATAGCGAAAGATGAAGAAGAGGTTTAAATTACAGACTAGCTTCCTGTTTTGTAATTTTTAATGATCAGTTCACCCTACTTGAGCTAGAGTTATGTGGTTATCATGTCTGTGTCTGTTCAGGTGTGTTCTGTTTTATGCAACAGATAATTTGTGGAAATTGAGAAAGAGGTGAATCACACTGCTATAACTTATCAACTTTCTTCAATGGTTAACAGATTCATTTTGCACTAACCTCCTCTGTGATGTTAGATTTCTCTCACCAGTCTCAATCAGCCTTCTCTCAAACAATAGAAATGTGGCATAGATAGAAGTACTTACTCAATGAGTTTCTTTTAAGGTGAAAAAGTTTACCTTGGCAGACATGGTAGCACACACCTCTAATCCCATCAACTGTGAAACTGAGGCAAGGGCATTGTAAATGCAAGGCTAACTTGGGCAACACCATGAAATCCTGTCTTAAAATTAAGTAAAATAACAAAACAGTGAAAAAGTTAAGGGTTCTGAATACAATAAAAATCTCATATTCTTCTTATAATTGTGGTATTTTTGATACATTTTTATAATGATATGTTGAAATGTTGTTCCAACATATGTTGATATGTTGAAAAAAGTAATTCTGAATTCATTGAAATATCCTAGTCACTGTGTGTGGTGCTTTGATTCAGGTGTCCCCCCAAAACTTAGGCATTCTGGATGCTAGGTTCCCAGCTGATGGAGATTTGGGAATTAATGCCTCCTAGAGGCTGCGTATTATTGGGGGCAGGCTTATGGGTGTTATAGCCAGTTTCCCCTTGCCAGTGTTTGGCACACTCTCCTGTTGCTATTGTCCACCTTATGTTGGCCAGGGGATGATGTCTACATTCTGCTCATGCCATCGTTTTCCCCTGCCATCATGGAGCTTCCCCTTGAGGCTGTAAGCCAAAATAAACCTCCTTTTCCCACAAGCTGCTCTTGGTTGGGTGATTTGTACCAGCAATGTGAACCTGACTGCAACAGTAAGGTGGTACTAGGAGTGGGGTTGCTGCTGAACACCTGACTATGTGGCTTTGGCATTTTGGAGCTGATTTTTGAAGAGGAATGTGGAAGGATTCGAAACCTTGGCCTAAGAGATGCCCTGCAGTGCTGTAAGTATAGCTTGATGGACTATTCTGGTCAGAGTTGAAAGACCCGAATGCAGTAAGAACTATGGACTGTGAGGTTTGGTTTATGAGGGTAAGAAAGAGCTTTGTCTGGACTGGGTTACAAACAGTTTGTGTGAGAGGTTTGCTGTTAAAAAAAAGAGCCTGAGAAGTTTTACAGGGTTGCTTTGTGTAGAAATGAACTGGTGTGAGCAGAGGGATACAGCACAGAAAAAATGAAATCTTTGGGTGAACTGCTGCCTGTTCAGCTGCAATTGAGAGATTACAAAATTTGAGATTGGGCTAGCTGACCTGCACAGGGGCAACAGGAAGAATGTAGACTCTTTTGAAGAGGCCTGAGTGCTCAAGGAGTGTCCTGTTCTTTAAAGCCTGCTTTATTCCCCCCTGGATTAACAAATTGGCACCCTACCTGGTATTGTGGAAATGCTGGAAAGAGAGGGTCATTGAGTTTTCAACACAGTCTTGTGCTTTGGAAACGGCTGTGGGCAGTGTGAGGCAGGTTTGCTGGATGCCTGCATGGAGATCTCATGGGGCCATGAGGATGAACAGTGGGTTGCAGTGGAGACCCAGTGGAGATGCTTCGACCATGAGATGGCTGCTAAGGAAAGCTGCCAGGCCCAATGACGTTTTCCAGGACTGTGAGTAGCCTAGCTGGAGGGGTGAAATTGGAAATCCAGAGACTTGTTGCTGGTTAGAATTATCTGACTTGGAGATTTGTCACTGGCTAGAGTTGTTGGACTTGAAGCTACAGAGTTTGATGTTTGCCCTGGTTGTTTTATGACCAGATAAGGCGTGCAGTGTGTGTCCATGTACATAAGCTCTGCAGAGGTCCGAACCATAGCATCAGCATGGAGGAGATGTTTGCCAAATAAAAAGAAATTAAGATTAAAAAAATCTTGTATTGGTTGAATATTTCTTTGCTATGTCCAATGCCATCTTTTGCAGTGTGAATGTTTATTCTGTGCCATTATGGTTTTGGAGGGGATTTTTTGGTATTACGGCTCAGTTATAAGACCTTGGACTATGGACATGTATGAACATCATTGGAATTGATAAAAATTATGGGGACTTTAAAAGTTGGACTGAATTCATTGTATTTTATATTTGGGAATTAACCCCTTCTGGAGGCACTGTATTGTTGGGGGCGGGCTTATGGGTGTTATAGCCAGTTTCCTCTTCCTAGTGTTTGGCATACTCTCCTGTTGCTATTGTTCACCTTATGTTGGTTAGGGGATGATGTCCATCCTCTGCTCATACCATCATTTTCCCCTGCCATCGTGGAGTTTCCCCTCGAGCCTGTAAGCCAAAATAAACTTCTTTTTCCCACAAGCTGCTCTTGGTTGGGTGATTTCTACCAACAATGCAAAACTGACAGCAATACTGTGTTTTCATATTGATGTAAAGTTGAAAAGTATGTCTGTACCCACAAGAACCCTACAACTTAATGGAAGAAAAGTATATGAAGTATGAAATATACCATGCACAAGTAAATAGCTTAGGCAGCACACTGGAAAGATTGGTTAATCACTCCTTGAAAGATACAATCTACTAAAAGTTGCACAAAGAGAAATTAATAATTTGAAGAAGCGTAGATCTATTAAATAGATTCAATAATAAATATAATAAATAACTTTATAAAATAAAGCTTTAGCGTTATTATTAGACCTAGTTTGAATATGAAATGCCCTTCTATAAGCTCATAAGAACACTTGGTCCCCAACTGGTGGCACTGTTTGGAAAGTCTGTGAGACCTTGAAGAGGTGTAGACTTGATGGAGGTCATGAGTCACTAGAGGGCCAAGTTACTAGAGGGCCTTGAGGTTTTATAGTTTGGTTTCTCTTCCTGTTTTTTCTCTCTGTTTTCTGATTGTGACTGCAATGTGACCAGCCTGCTTCCTGACCCTGACACCATGTCTTCCCAGCCATGATAGACTAAAACTGTAAGACAACTGAAGGCCCAGACAATAGGGATGGAAGGGTTTGGGGAGAAGGAAAAGGAAGGGGGGCAAAAACAAACACAAAACTAAATCCAAAATGAACTGGTACCATAGAAACCCTTATCCTTGGAGATAGACTAAAAGATATAACCTTCAAAAGGAGTAAGGGGGGGGGGGGACGACACCAGAAAAGAATGGCCTTGGAGAGAGTGGTATGATGCCTAAGCTTAAAAGGAATTTATTTTGTTTCTGGTCTGTCACTCCCAGTACCAGAAACTGGTTGCTACCCACATTAAGCTATTGATTGGAGAGACCTATGAGGTCTCCAAATCAGCACAGCTTTCTGTCAAAGCACTTGATTACCTGCCTGAGACAAAAGGTAAGACCCTATTGATGAATAAACTATATGCTGCTGATACAGAGCTTGGACAGACCTTGCTGGATTGGAAGAAAGTCAGTCCCCAGTTAGCCTGTCTAGTGCTGGGAAGTGCTGCATGAGCTACTGGGGGAATGTGGCCAACAATGGTCTGAGAAACCAGAGGTCTAAGCTACTGAGAAGCAAACACCCTGACAGTGCAATAGTGGCACACAGCCACAGTGGGTAACCAATAATTTTCTTTATTATCATTATTATTATTTATTTATTTATTTAAGAGTGACAGACAGAGAGAGAAAGAGGCAGATAGAAAATGGGCATGTCAGGGCCTCCAGCCACTGCAAACAAACTCCAGATGCAAGCGCCCCCTTGTGCATCTGGCTTACGTGGGTCCTGGGGAATCAAGCCTCAGACGGGGGTCCTTAGGCTTCACAGGCAAGCACTTAACCACTAAGCCATCTCTCCAGCCCTCAACAGCTTTCTGATTGACTAAGAGATCCACTCAGTGTGAAGAAACCCATATCTGGAATTGGGAACCAGATCAGAATTCTATGGAGACAAAGATTATGCTCTTCAGTGTCAAACTCTCGCTAGTGTTTGGCTAAAACATGGGTTACATACCTCAAATCATCCCTAAATTAATAATGCTTATTTCATTTAAGCTATACTGACTCCATTCTCTGTTGCAGAATCTGTTCTTCTTTTTCAGAAGGTAGTGAGACCTAAGGACATAAACTGCCCCTCACACTTCAACCAAGCCACAGCTGAATCCACAGAGGAATTGGGGAGATGAGCATGAGTGAGTGCTGTTTCCATGCTGAACCTGATAATCAGTGTCAGGGTGTAGGAGACAGACCCGGAGGATACTCAACACCTACCAAAGCAGAGATCCGGAGTCTCCTAAGAGCTCATCACTGAAGTAGACTTATAACTCACCCACCACAGCTCAGGGAATTTTTCAGAAGAGGGGGAAGAAAGATTGTAAGAGCCACATGTTGAGACATCATGTCCAGAGGCATCCCCCCCCCCAAAAAAAAATAACTGACTGCTGTTCCCACAGTGCATAAACCACAGAATGGGGTTAGGGTTGAGGGAAAAGAGGGTACCAACACATAATGCATCCTTATGAAATATGTTGTGAAGAAGGAGAAGAAGAAGAAGAAGAAGAAGAAGAAGAAGAAGAAGAAGAAGAAGAAGAAGAAGAAGCAGCAGCAGCAGCAGCAGCAGCAGCGAGAAACTATAAGCAAAAATAAACCCTTTCCTTTCTTAAGCTGCTTCTTTTCAGGTATCAAGTAGAGTGACTTACATATCCTACATAGTTTCATTGATGAACTTTACCAAATATTTAAGAAGGAACTTATACTTGTTCTCTAAAATCTATTTTATAAAATGGAAGCAAGGGAATACTCCCTAATTATGACATTTTTAAATTTTACTTTCAAATTAAAACTAGACAGCCATTATAAGAAATGAAACCTGGGACTGAGGAGATTGCTCAGTTGGGTAGAGTGCTTTCCATGCAACCATAAAGACCTGAGTTTGGATTCCCAGCACCTATATAAAATGTTGAGAATACTGGTACACACCTGTAATCCCAGTGTGGGGAGGTGGAGGGTGGAGCATCCCAGGGACTTGCTGACTAGCTAGTCTAGTTCAGTCAGTAAGACCCAGGTTTAGTGGGAGACCCTACCTTAAATGAAATAAAATGGAAGAGCAACTTAGGAAGATATTCATTGACTTCTGGCCTCCACTTGCACATGTACCTGTGTGCCCCCAAACACTTGTGTCCACATACTTACAAGCATGCATGAATGCATACACATATAAAACAAAAAGAAATGAAAATTAAGGCCAATCTCTCTCAATAACACAGATATAAAATCCTCAACAATAAATTAACAAATCATACCTGATAATGCATAAAAGAAATTATGTACCTCAATCAAGCAGAATATATTCTAGATATCCAAGGCTGGCTCAATATTTAAAATAACATAATGTTTCACATCACCAAGTTAAAAAGCAACCAATAACCAAATGACTATATTAGCAGATACAGGAAAAGTAATAAAATCCAACAGCTCATCAACTCATTAATGAAACAAAACAAAAAAAGAATTTTTTTTTTTTTAGGGTAGGGTCTCACTCTAGTCCAGGTGGACCTGCAATCCACTATGTAGTCTCAGGCTGGCTTAAAACTCATGGCAATCCATCTACCTCTGCCTCTCAAGTACTGGAATTAAAGGCATGTGTCCCCATGCTCGGTTTAAAAAAAATTACTTTTAAAACTAGGAATAGAGGGAACTTCTTAAGCTCAGTAATGAATATCTACACAAAAACATATAGCTAATAACATATTTGATGATGAAAAATGAAATTCTTCTCCTTAGAAAAGTAGAAACAACATGTCCCCTCTCAAAATTACTACCCAATAACATGGAAATTCTATCTATTGTAATATGATAAAAAAGAGAAATAAAGACAGATAGATGATAGATATATAGATATAGATAGATAGATACTGAAAAGGTATTAAAACTGTCCTTTGTACAGATGATTTGTCTAAGTAGATTTCAAACATGAATAAAATAAAAAATAAAATAAACTCTTACACCAATAAGTCATTAATGCAGGGTTATAAGATAGGAAGAAGGTTAGTATACTAAAGTCGATGGTTTTCCTATAGAGCAGAAATGAATAATTTGAATTTGAAATTAGAAGCATAATATCATTTATATGAGTACTCCATCTGAGAAAAACAGACAACAAATTAGGAATACAGTTACAATACTTAGATTTTAAGCTATTTCAAAGCCTATTAAGTTTTTTTGGTATATATATATATATATATTTACACTTAAGCACTAGAATATTTAAGAGAGTGTAACTCCTGGGGAGAGAGAGGAGGAAGGTCAAGACCTCAGTGAGAATAACAGAGACTCCTACTAGGGTTTTTTAAACTTTTTATGATCTGTTTGAGGGGAGGGTCAAATAGATAGGGAGAGCAAAAGAGGCAGAGAGAGAGAGAGAGAGAAAGTGGGCAGGCCAAGGCCTTTAGCCGCTGCAAATGAATTCCCGAATCACACGCCACCTTGTGCATCTGGCTTAGGTGGGTCTGGAGGATTTGAACCTGAGTGCTGTGGCTTTGCAGGCAAGCACCATAACTGCTAAGCCATCCCTCTAGCCTACTAATAGGGTTTTGAAGGGCAAATAAGTTTGCTACTCAGGTAAAAAGATAAAAGTTAAGTATTAAAGTTAAATGGACCTTTCTACATCCAGCATAATTTTTAGAGAATTATTTTGCAGATGATTCTGGAAGCATAATGAAAAGCATACCAATTCTAAAGTCTTGACCCTCATGAGTCCCAGTGGGAGAAGCACAGTGAATCCAAAAATGGCAGATTTCTGCACAAGACCCATTTGAAGTTTCCCTCCATCACCTGCTAGCAGACTGGTTTTCAGCATTACTAGCCTCTACATTTGGTCTTCCTCATTTGTGATGATACTCATTTATGCCTCATATTATAATGGTCAAGTAATCTATGTGAAATGCTTAGATACTGGCTCATCTCATGTGAGATAATCATGACCATTATTGCTAATATTAATTATTAGCCATGACTTCAAGGAATTCCTTTTACTTTTAGCCTCAGTTTGGTTTCTATAATTTAGGATGATAAGCTACTTTGAAGAGTTGTTATAAGATTTAATGGCAACCTAATGTGCCCCAATATCTAACCATTCTCTAAGGTTAGTACCTGCTACTTTAAATATCATACTTTAAATATCATGGCAAAGTGAAAAAGGAATGCAGCAGGTCCTGAAGATGGGGAGACTCTTCATGCCAAGAAAAGGAAACCTACTAAAACCCAACACCTGACCCTAGGAAGCACAGTGACATTGAACTGTGAGGTCCTGTTATGCAGGGCTTGTGACACCCGAGAGCAGAGGCAGATATGCGCAGGATGTATAGGGAACATATTATGCTGCACAGAGGTTTCCTCTCAACATCAAGGTCATCTGGCCAAGGAGAGTAGACTCTCACTTAGAGAAGACAAGCTGGATAATAGTTTCCAAGTTTAGAGACATATACCCTATGGGGCCAAGGTTCAGCACCACAGGCCATGAATTCATTTTGTAAATGTGTATAGCTTTCTGAGAAAAAGGCTCATAGCTCTCATGATATTCTTAAGGCTCATATTACAGAGCTTCAAAAAGCCTAAGAACACAAGTATAAATGCATTGGCAAAAGGTGTCCTCAAAACTTTATTCAACAACTGATCCCTATTCCTTCAGCTAGACTAACCATGGTTAGAGGGCAACAGGTTTGTATAGAAACAAGAGGCAGCAACCTTCAGAACAAAAAAGGCAGATGCTGGCACACCAGACGTCTCAAATAGTTAAAATCTGTGCTAGGCCTATATGCTAACTTCAAAAACTGTGGGGGAGGGGGCAATGGCCCTTTTATACTATTTCCTTTCTAAAATGGAAGAAAATATGCTCCAATCTACCTGCAGTTGGTATTACCTTACAGTGCTTAGGCAAGTAGAAACTGTATTTCATCACAAAAGAGCTAAAAAAAAAAATCTGACACAAGGTCAACCCCAGAGTCCACATTCCCAAACCCTTGCTCAGCTCCCTTGGTCATGTTGTCTTTCTGGTTTATATCTCCGCATTTCTTGGAATTTGTAACCGACATTTAAATTAACTCTTGTGCACTCTGCACTTTGAGGTAAAGTTGGTTGTAAGCAAAAACAACTTCAAAAGTTTGCAGTCCTTGCTCCCTTTTAGACCCTAAGCACCCAAAGACCTTCTGTCATCCCCCAAACTCTGGAATGTCTTCCCAGAAAGTGAATTTAAATGACATTTCTGCTTATTCCTATTTTTATTGTAATTACTGATGAACAATATTTACTTTCTTGCTTTTCATGTTTTATTTTTTCCTTACAAATGAGTTTTATTAAGCAGCAGAACCAATTATAAAACAATGTAAAATTTAACAACTGTTTATAATAAGACTGCTTGGAATTAGAGAACAATTTTTATTTAAGGATGGGCCAAATTCCTCAGACAAAAAAAAAAAAGGCAAACTATGTCTCCTAAGACATTTCTAAAAGCTTATTATCATAATGGAACTAATCAATAAGCCCTTCCACATTATTTTTATTTTATTTCCAGTTACAAAACCAGCTGTAAAATCAACTTAGTTAACTTGATTAAATTACTTAGCTGTCTTTCTTATCTAGCTATGAAGCAGTTTTTGCAATGTATTTACAATAAAATCTCACGAAATAGCTAAACAATTACAGAATTCTACAAGAATGATTCCTAAGTGCACAAACACATTAAAAAAAAACCTTTCTTCAGGCCAGGTTGCTGTATAAATCTGAATACAGTGTGACCTTGCCTTCCTTAGAGACCTTTTGGAATTTGGCTCTTATTTCAGCCTTTCCTCTGCCAAGCATATAGAATGAATTAGGTGAAGCTTTGTTGCAAACACACCCCACCCACAATGGTTTCCAATGGAGAGCTGAATGTTTTAAATCTACAGTTCAACTTGAATGTAAAAATGGTTCTTTCAAAATTAAGTTTCATTTCCCTTTGCCTGTGATCCCCCCTCTTTCTGTTCATTCCAATTTTTCTTCCCACTGAGAGAATAAAATTGGAACAAATGTAAGCAGAAAATAGTCAAAATGGCATTTATAGTCTTCAAGTCAGGTATTCACACAGCAGGGGTGTGCCTTTCAAATCTTGTCACTGATAAAATGAGGAAGGATACATACGAAGTACCTTGCCATTCCAGTTTAGTTTTGGTACCCATAGTCCATAGAGGCCCCTAGAAGCAGTGGGTAAAACCTATTGCCCTGTGTGACTCAGTCCACTGAGGACAGATGAGCTACCTCATCTCATGTGCAGACTGACAGGGCTTTCAGACTCCCTTTTCTGCTTCCTCTTCTCCACTGTTTCATCATCCTTGCCTCTATTCCAGTCACATGGAGCTGTGCCTGTTCCTATGTGCTGCCGTGAAGAGGAAAGATCTCTCGAACTAATTTAATATAAGGTTTTGAACGTGTGAAAGGAAAATGATGGGTTTGCATGGAGACTACTTAGGGAATCAAATCTCAGATCCACATATATTCTCTTCATAAGAGTGAGGAAGAAAAGTTATCAAGAGATATGGATTCTGCATTTGTAAAACAGGGAAAACCCAAGACTCTCAGGAAGATGCACATTAAGTCCATGGCTCCGATCCAGCACTCAGTCAATTCTAGGATGATTTCTCTTCCATCCTCAATTCCCAGCTAATGCTTCCCCAAACAACTTATCTTTTAAAATTGACCATGAGTAGAGAAGCATCTAACAGGAATAATAAATTTCTTTAAAAGGAGTGGCTAGCCCATTGCCCAGCCTGGAGCAGTGTGCTAAGGTCCAGCATGTTCTTCACCTCACTGTTGAATACTGGGTTTTTAATTATCTAAAAGGAACAATAAAAATTCTCAAACTTAAACAAATTAATTACAGATTCCTACTTTTTAATTTCCAGCTTCCCAACTACAGGAAAAAACAAAATTGCTGGCCCTCTGCAGATAGGTTATAATTCACAAAGTGGATATTTCTTAGAATGGCTGTGCAATTTAAATGGGCAGAAATGTAATAATATTTGCCTTTTTGTTTAGTGGTAATTTTCTGTATTTGTTTAATTATTCAGATTGTGCTGAATTTGGACCACATATGTAATTCTCACATCACGTGGCTCCAGAGAATTTGAGTTCTTAGTTGTTCTTGGCATCTACTATCTTTCAGAGAGAGAGAATAACTGGTAAATTAGAAGTTTTGCACTTTCATGGAGACACACACACAAGTGCACACAGAGAGGACAAACAAACAGCAAGGAAGTCTTAATATCAGTTAACAAGTTTCCTACATTAATGGTTAATTCAATCCTAAACAGATAATGAAGCTCCTATCTATACCACTAGTAATGATGTCCTAATATGTGACATTTCTTCCAATTGAGAGGATCTTATGGCATGATACTGCTCATCTATCACTGCTTGAACTATAAATTATTGTCCTTGATCTTAAGGGTCATTTTTTAAAATCTCTCTGAAGTATGGAATGATTCCAAGTAGTTCTTGTTCATACTTCTTTCTCATTAAATGACTGTGAGCTCACTGAGACCAGGGACTGGAGTCAAATTAGCTGTGCATTCTCAGCATTTGGCATGGTACCAGTCAGAAACCTTCTGCAGGCCTGGCAATACATGTGTCTCTGTGGTGTACAATTGGGACAACGCTCCTGGCCTCCTGAGTTTTACACTAGGGAACAGATGCCCAGATAATTAGGTGATTATATATTGGAAGAAGTGCTCCAAGGAAAAATAAAAAAGGATCATGAGGGAGAAGTCTGATTTCTGACTAGAAGGGGAATTTAGAAAAACTTCCCAATAAAATGTTACATTTGTTCTGAATCTTAAAGCTGACAGAGGGTGGACATTGCAGAGGAAAAGACCTTGCCTGGAAGAAGCAGTGGAAAAGGGCCAGATCACAACAGTCAAATTAATCACTATGCACATCCTAAGTACAACGACGGCCTCTGACATGCTTTAAGCAAGACAGCATCAAGATCTGTCTCATCCTTTCACGTCTTCCCTGAGAGCTGCATGTGAGGAAGCCCAGAAGGGTAGGGTTGAGAACAGAGACAGTTGAAGAGCCTTGCAGCCATGGACATTACCCACCCCAGGCTAGTGATGGCAGGGGACAGAAGAAAAGAGGATAGATAGGATATTTTATTGTGGAAACCAGCTGCAGGATTAATGAAGTTTGGGCCCATAAACCTTTCTTGAACAAAATGAAACACGATATTCTTTTTTTTTTTTTTTCTATTTTGTTTTTCTGAATAGAAACAGAAATTGAATCCTCAGACTCTTGGCTAATAATGCTAAAAATTCTAGTTACCAGGGTACCTTGGAGTCAGCACAGGCAGAGGAAAGGGGGCAGGCAAGCCACGGGGTATCATATGCTGTACTTAGTATTTTAAAGCAGGTCCATTGTCATTTAATGTCATATTTTTGTCCTTATGCAGAGAAGAGAAAAGTAAAAGCAGTTCTGTAAGAAAGTTACTGAAATTAGTTAGATTTTATTGTTGTACTTGGTTATCTTGTTCATAAGGCTTTTCTTGGCCTTTATACGGGGAAATACGGCTTTCCTTCACCTCAGGCATCATTTAAGGTACCTATGTGACAGCTGGACAGCAACCTGCAAAGGCTCTTGCTCAAGGGCTCCTACTTCTAGCTCTCATAACCCATATCAGACCCAAAGTTAATTCCATGTACACAAGATTCACATTATGTTTTTATGTTTCATCTGGTGAACTAAACTTCTTAAAAATCTTGATTTTTTTTTTCCCCCTCTCTTGAGCTCATTTGTCTGGTTCAGGACTAATTAAATAAGTCCATAAAATGCCCCCATGTTTCTTTTTCACCTTGAAATTGTACTTCTTATCTTAAAGACCTTCTACACAGTAGACAATTCAAGGTTGCCCACTTCTAAGGGTAAAAAGTTATAATTTATAGTTCATAACAATCAAAATCTCAAAAAAATAACATCCTTAAAATCTCATGAAGAGTGGGCAAAAGGCTCAGTCAGTAAGACACATTCCACGTGAACATGAGGACCACAGTTTAGATCTCCAGCACCAACTTAAACACTTCATTTAAAATTTTTTTAAATTATCATTTTTATTTATTTATTGAGCGACAGAGACAGAGGAAGAGAGATTGAGGATGGGCACACCAGCGCTTCCAGCTGCTGCAAATGAACTCCAGACTCAAGTACCACCTTGTGCATCTGGCCTACGTGGCTCCTAGGGAGTCGAACCTGGGTCCTTTGGCTTTGTAGGCAAGTGCCTTAACTACTAAGCCATCTCTATAGCCCAACATAAACACTTACAAGCCAGGATGGTGTGGCACCTGTAATCCCAGCCTTCAGGAGGTAGAGAGAATCCCTGGGTCAAATGAACTACTTAGACTTACTGAATCTGTGAGCTCTGGGTTCAAGTGAGAGACCCTACCACAGTAAAATAAAAAGGAAAGGAAATGAAGAAGACACTTGACATTAACCTCTGGCCTCCACAAGCACACAAAAGTGCACGCACACACACACACACTCACACTCACTCACTCACATAAAAAAAAAAAACCTCATGCATAGTTTCATGAAATGTCATGCCTGAAGTTGGAGTGACAGCCAGCAAAACTGCCAAATGGCAGCTTGATTCTCAGCAACCAAGGAGTTATTGAAGAAACAAAGGCATGAAGAACACACACAAGCATGACCAGCCTGGCTTTGCTTATTCGGTTTCAGTCAGAGACCACAACTTCTTTCAAATAACCCCAGTTTATTTTTGAAAAAAAAAAAAAAAGAAAAGAAAAAGAAAGAAAGAAAGAAAATCCTTTCCCCAGACAGGATATGGGGGAGGAGTTAAGGAGTGATGTTTTACACATGCACATCTGGATACAGTCCAGTTATTTCCCTTAAACATTCCCCCAGTTGTTTTCATTTTGCTCTATGCTTTGGCATTCATAAATTTGTGAGATTAATTGTGTGTCAGCAGTCTGAGGGCCTAGAACTGGGCACCACTTTAACAGCAAGACAGCTACAAAACGATTCTGTGCAGAAATACACTCACTTTTTAAGAAAAGGAAAGCACAAGCATATATTCCACTTCTGTTTAATGTGGCACTGATGTTATACAGAAAGTAGTATGATCTTTATATGCACCCCACTAGCAAAGTAAGTGTGTGTGTGTGTGTGTGTGTGTGTTTTCTCACTCACATATGCATGCTTTAAAACATAAAGGATTTATTGAGGCCTGCAATGGAGAATCCAGGGCTGGACATTTATTTGTTTATTTTAATCTTATCAATAGATTGCACAAATATGCCAACAATGAAAATCTCCTTGTTTAAAAACAAAGAAATAAACAAATAGATCTTAGAGGTGATGAGAAAGGGACTTAAGCTATATTTTGAGACTTCTCCTATGTGTTCACAACTACTATATAAAAAGTGAAACTTGATGCCTGTTGCCCTGACATTCAGACCTCAGAGGCTAGCTCACAAGCCCCCGGGGGGAGGGGGGAAGACATTTTGCCTGAAGCCTCACAAAGTGGTTTCACTTGGTAGATGCTCACTTGGTAAATGCCATTCGACAATGATTATTTTCTAAATGTTGGTAACCAGACAATTTAGTCTTGTTTGATAGAAATTTTATATTACATCCATGATTAAGAAATAAGCCTATTTGATGATGTAACAATTTCAGAAGTAAATGCCACAATTTCCATGCATATACATAACTGAGTAGAGAAATCCAGACTAAAGTTTCTAAGACCAAGAACATCATGATGAGGAGGAAGCTGCAACTTCTCGCCAATTCTCTATGTAAACACAAAAACATGCAGCTAATGAGAATGTATTGTGAGTTCCTCTGGGAAATAATGATGATGCAAGTAAGTGGTATGCTAACCCTGCAGAACCAGGAAGAAAGACTTAATTAATCTTTTCTTTGCCTTCCAGTATGCTATGTGATGGGAATTTTTACCTAAATCCAATCCAAGCTCTTAGTCATACAATCAATAAGAAATATTGCATTGAGTCTACTTGTTCACCTGTCAGAATCTTTTAAAGATAGATGCTAGAGAAAAAAAAAAATCATACAGTATACCTTATCTTCATCTTCGGCAATATCAACCCTTTGTGTTCCAATAAGTGAGATGAAGAATGTCAAAGCAAAGGGAAAGCGATAAAGCATGAACCAATATGCTGTACTGCACAGAACAAAGCTAGCCATTTTCTAATCTACCCAGTGGTTTTATATAAAAAAAAAACAAAGCACAAAAAGAAGACTTATTCTTTAACTAAATTAATTAACTGATTTGACACTAAATGGAATTATGCTAAGAAATCCACATGCTATGTGTTCATGTAAAAGTTAAACAACACATAATATGATTCTTGTTTTTGTGTATATGTGTGCGTTTGTGGTGTATGCATGGGTGTGTACCTTGTGCTCACATTGAGGTCAAAGGAAGGCATTCAGGTTATTTCCATTACTCATCTGCTTTAATTCCTTGAGACAGAGACTCTCACTGACCTCTCTCGCTTTCCTGATGCTCCCTGTTTTTGGTCAGACTGGCTGACCAGCATGTCTCAGTGATCATCTCGTCTCTACCCTCCTCAACACCAGTTACAGACATGCATAGTAATACTTGGCTTTTCACTTGAGTGCCAGTGATCAAACTCATACCCTCCTGTTTTGACAACAAGTGCTTTAACCCATGAAGTCATCACTCCAGCCTCATGATATAATTATCATAACATATTTACAGATATAGTTACATTATATCTAAGTGAATCACTTTTTCAATGTCTGAGCTTATTGGCTACCAGTGATGAAGGCCTACTTATAAAATGAATTTCCTGCTACATATGCCTTCAGCAAAAAGCTTACTTCTCAGAGTACTAGTTTCTATATATCTTTAAAGGTTATAACTCATACTTGAAAAGTCTATTGTAAAGATTAAAAGGTAAAACAATAAATGAACGAAACACTATTCCCAAAACCCAACTGGGAAAATATCTGCAGGATTGAATAAAGCCTACAAATAATCCACACTAATGAACAAGCACAGCACCACACACACATCATCTCTCTAACTCTTGCCTGTATACATACTGTTCTTAGAAATTTCATGTAAGGGCTGGGGAGATGGCTCAGCAGTAAAAGGCACTTGGTTGTACATCCTGATGGCCCCAGGTTGATTCCCCAGTACCCATTAAAGCCAGGTGCACACAGTGGTGCATGCATTTGCAGTTCATTTGCAGTGGCAGGAGCCCCTGGTACACCTATACTCTCTCTGTCTGCCTCTTTTCTCTCTCTCTCTCTCTCTCTCAAATAAATAAAACTTTTTATTTTTTATTTTTTTTGGTTTTTTTGAGGTAGGGTCTCACTCTGTTCCAGGCTGACCTGGAATTAACTATGTAGTCTCAGGGTGGCCTTGAACTCATGGTGATCCTCCTACCTCTGCCTCCTGAGTACTGGGATTAAAGGTGTGCACCACCATGCCCAGCAAATAAAACAATTTTTAAAAATTTCATAGAAGTTATACAGAAGCTGAAATTAATTGTAGCAAAAGACTTCTCTACCTTATCAATGACATCTTTATGTCAGGAGCTATCATATTATTTTGGTAAAATAATACTTTTAGTCATTTTAATAATGATGATATTGATACTAATATGATCCTTTAACTTTAGTGTTCAACTCAATTAGTTGCTTTTGGTTTGGGAACAGCATTGAGACAATTAATATCTTGAATTCAATATCTGATTGCAGTCACAGCAAAAACTTTGTCAAAACTTGTTCTGGTATTAGTCAGAAACGCTTTGCAACAACTTCCAACTCATCACACAAGGACAGAAGTTGTAAGTGACAATCTGGCATGAGGCAGAAGGATGATTTCTGTTAGTGCACGATGAGAGGGGGACTGTGTGCAAGTGGGCTCCTCAAAATCTACTCAGCAAATCTGTCCTTTGTCCAAACTGAAAGCTATTACTCATGTCCTGGATTTATACATTACCCTGTCCAGGAGCTTGGAACATTTCCTGTGTTTTTGGCTACAAGGAAATCACTCTTCTTGCTCTGCTTTATGGGCCGAGACATAAAGTGATAGAACCATGTCCTTGGAGCTGAAATCATGACTTAGATTTCACTGATTCTAATCCATCTGTGCAAGGTGATTCTTCAAGGCACCTACAATCCACCTTGTGTCCTTATCACACTGACAATGAAATCCTGAAGGTCATCAATGATCCACTAGTGACAACCCCTGTGGCTTCTTTCTGCTTCCTCTTATTGCTCTGTGTCAACTCGAAGCTTAGCATTGTCATCCTGTCTCCTCCTTCTCCTCCTCCTCATCTTGGTCCTTCTCCTCTTTCTCCTCTTCCTCTTTCTGGTTTTGCAGAGTTTGATTGCCTTTATTTGTTCTTTTCTTTTTTTCTTTCTTTTTAAATTAATCAATTTATTTAATTTGTTCATTTGCTTTTGGCTTTGATTTTTTTTGTGCTGGAATCAAACCCATGTATCAGTAAGAGCCAAGCCCCCTCCAGCCCCTGCTGATTCTCATCTGTAAATTTACCTGCTCCTCCCTTTCCTTTTCTATGTCACAGCCCTAAGCAGACTCTCAATGATATACCAAATAATATCATCAGTAACATCACTATACATATTTTTATTTCCTCCTATCTCCTCTTTACCTAATGTATCCAAGCAGACAAATCTTTTTATTGTAAGTCAGTCATTTCTCCAGATCTTTCATGGTCTCTCCACTAGGAATTCAATCTAGCATTCAAAATCTTCCATCATCTCTCCTAAATCTATTTTCCAACTCTATATTAGTTATATTTTGCTACAAACAAACTGAACCCAAACTAATCAGCATCAAACAGTATCTGTCAGGAGAACTGTAACTGGCATAGCTCAGGGTTTGTCATGGAGGGCAGCTATGCCACCAGCTGGAGCTGCATCTTTGAAAGTTTCAAGCTCATTAGCCCAGCTATTAACACACTCTGGTAGTTATACTGTTACACTGTTAGCTCCCCATTGCTACTGTTAAAAATTATCACAAATATGATGGCAAAAACCAAAATAAGTTTTTAACTCTAAACTTCTAACACCATAATTCTAAAATGGGTCAGCAGAGCTACATCTCTTATGGAGGTTCCAAGACAGAATCCATATCTTTTTTTCTAGTCACTAATGGCCATCTACACTCATTGGTTTGTGAGCCCATTCCCCTGCTTTCAAAACCAGTAATATAGTATCTGTTCTCCACCCTGAAATCCACTTCCATCCTCACATCATATTAAATGATTTTTTAAATTTATTTATTTGAGAGAGAGGGGGGTCGGGCAAGTATGGGCATGCCAGAGCCTACTGCTACAAACTCCATACTCATGAGCCACTTTCTTCATGTGGTTCCCCTTTATTTATGTGGTTTATGTCAGTACTGGGGAACCAAACCCAGGCCATCAGGCTTTGCAAGCAAGAACCTTTAACTGCTGAGTCATATTTCAAGTGCCTAAATTCTTACATCCTATTAAGTCTACTGTCTCTGTCTTATAAAGACTCTGTAGTCACACTGGCCTCACTCACATAATCCCAGATACAAGGAAATTGCTATTCTTAACTTAGTTACAAATCACATATGCAAAGTCACCTCTGCTATATCAGACAACAAACATATTTATAGGTTCCAAGAATTAGAACATGTACATTTTGAGGAGTGCTGGAGAGGATATTATTCAGACAATCACAATTGTTCACACCAGACATAGAAAAATATACGAAGAAATTATACATGGAAGTGGGCTGCTGATCACAATCCTATCTTCTATCATTTTCCAGCCTTGAGCACAGTTTAATTCTTATGTAGATTTTTCAATTATTAGTAAAATATATCTCATGTAATAAAGAAATTCAGTTACATGTTGATAATGTGGTATATTGTATAATAGTATTTATTGTGAAGTTATTTTAACATTTGAACCTTTTATAGTTTTCATACTAAAATGTTGAGAGAGAATTGTACATCAACTCCCAACTCTTTCTAAGTTATCAGTTTCAGAACTTTCTTTTTTCTCTAGTCTTTTATCTGTACATGCTATCTACACCATTAACTTTATTTATAATAGTAAGGGATTACTATGAAGTCACTTACATTAAACATATACAGTAACTCCGTCTTATAATACTATTAGTCCTTCAGGAAATGAGGATTATATCTTACATCTTCTATAACTATAGTAAGAGATCATTATTAATATTCAACAATATTATTGCTAATAAAAAGTCATTTCCAACATGATTTGGGCACTAAAATATGTTTTCCTTGATATATTTGTTTATACTCACAATTATAGAGGAAAATTAAGCTATATACACAGTAAGTAAAAGATTTTTTGTTGGCAAATCCATCACTAATTCAAAGGCAGAATATCAGCCTTTAGTTATTTTCCCCAAAGTAGAAATACAAGTCTGCTGCACCCATCCCAACTCTTCACCTTTTCTCTTTGTGAACAATAACATTAATTTGGGAGGTGCTTGACTAAAGTCAGGAAATAGTGTGGCAATGAAATGGGCAGACTATTGCTATAAACAAAAGTTTCTGGTGTTTATCTTATCAAAATGCTATATGCTCTCATGGACTGAACTGACTCCATGTGGAGTAAGACAAAGATGTTTTAAAAGTCAGGGTATCCACAACTAAGTGGTGATCCTACAACCCAAGTGCTTCATCTTAAAAGATACAGAGTCATTTAGATAAATTATGGAAGCTTTCTGAAACATTTTGTGCTCTGTTCTTCAGAAAATGTTTGCTATCATAATGAATTCTTACTATAAGAAACCTTAATGTTAGAGAATAAAGTTGATGTACAATAATACCCTTCATCCATTTCTGAAGCCATAAAAGGAAAAAAAAACTTACTTGTGGTCGCTACCATACACAGAATAGTTTACCGACCTCTCCCATTAAACATTGCTCTTATCAAACTCTTTACCACTCATTCACTGATATAAAGGAAATACACAAGTTGTAATAAACAGTAATGAAAAGAAATATTAAGTTTAGCACCAAATCTAAGTATAACACTAAGATAGTTGTTCAAAAGTGTCAGCAAGGAAGAAAACTCATCAAGGTACAACTTGTCAGTCCTTTCTATACCAAACAGCAAAAATCAAGAGCTGGTATCCAAGTCTCAGATATTGCCAAGAAAAAAAGGGGGGGCTCATCTAAAGTTGTTTGTGGTAATTTATGATACATTTGTTTCAAAATAGAGCACATTCACAATGGACCCATACTTAAGTTGAAAAGGAATTCAAATGTATTTAAGCTTAAGCTTATAGTACATTAAGTTATACTTCCTTCCTGAGTTGATAGACTCAGCTGATAGGCTTAGAAAAAAAGAAAATAAACTAATTCTTACACTTTTACAATTGTCAAGTTGGTTTAAGGTTAAACTACAATAGTTTTTAGAAACATTTCCCAATATTAAAAACCTTAACTGTCTCCATTTCCCAGGGGGTCATACTGTGTAAAGAAATGTATCTATTTCTAGTCAATGAAATCAGCAGCAGTAGTTTTTGCTTAGAAAATTATACTGTGGCCTGACTATTGGCTTCATCATGATATAAAATTCCTGTCAGGCAGGAAGGCGCCTTCTAAAGGGTACTGTGGTGGCCTAGCTATGGCCATATCTTTATATTGACATTATAAATGGAAAATCGACTATTAATACACCTTGGAAAGGCAAACAAGAGTGCTAAGGATTATCTAAGCTGCCCACAGTAAAGAAATACTGTTTAATCACAAGTAACTCTAACTATAATTTTAATCCTCCCACCATCCTTTCTACTTTGTCTTTTTCAAGAAAGGGTCTCATGTAACCCAGGCTTGAGTTAGCTATGTAGCCAAGGGTGATGATGTTGAACTTCTGATCGTACCACCTCCATCTCCTAAGTGCACGTATACTGGAGACGGAACTACTGCCCTTTGGTTGGGCATCACATCATATCTTTCATGGTACCTCTAGTGTACCATACTTTATCAGATACATGATCTATTAACTCAGCAAAAGGTGGTACAGGAGTATGTATTTGTAGATGTAATAAAAAAAAAAAAACACTGAAGGCTTGCTGGTGCAGCTATATAGGAACTGAGCTTCCTTTCCTGAGTCCCACACATCTACTTTCAAACAGTAGTTTTGCCACTCCATTAGCTATGAGACATGAAACACTTGACACCTTGGCCACATTTTTTAATCCATCAAATGTGAATCTTAATGGTACCTCTGCTTATAAATTAATGCATTTAACATATATTAAATGCTTGGTACATATGAACTTAAAATATTAATAGAACTAAACAAAAACCCTCTAATTTTTCTTTATGAGATATTATTGCTCTTCTACTCTGAAAATATTCACATTGAGAGCAGCATTCTTTGCTGCACACAGATCTTAAATTCCTTTAAAATTTGCTCCATCAACATCTTAGAAAAATGGTCTAACCTACTTAGCAGCAAATAACTTGTGTGATGCCCACACAAGTGCAGTGGTGGCACACAGCCATGGTGGGGAACCAACTGCTCTCAATTTGGCTAACTGATCCCCTCACTGGTATGGGACCCATAGCTGGAGCTGGGAAACAAGTCAGAACCAGATCCAAACGTAAACCCACTCTCCAATATCAAGCTACCATTAATTGTGGGCTACAAGAGGGCCTACACGTATTAAATTCTCTATTAAAAAAAAAAAGTAAGGGTTATCTCATTTGTCCTGGTGCTAACTTACTCTCCGTTGGAGAATCCGCTTCTCTTTTTCAGATAGATGTAGATCCTAAGGAGAGAGCCACCCCATCATACCTCAAAAGGGCCCCGGCTGAAACTAAGAAAAATTGGAGAAACAAGCAAGGGGGCTGTTTTCCTGATGAACCGGATACCAGCACAAGGGGGAAGGAGATCAGCACAGAGAAAAATCAACTCTTACCAAATCAGAGAGACAGAGCCTCAAAGGCCCCCAACACCTCATCACTGAAGCAGACCAAAAATGAACCCAACATGGCTCAGGGAAATTTTGCGCAAGAGGGGGCGGAAAGAATGTCAGAGTCACATGTTGGGTCATGATATGCAGAGACATTTATCTTACCCATAACTGTGGGCTAACTCCACAATGCATGACCCGTATACCTCAACAAGGAGGGGCCAAGGGGAGGGGGTAGGTCACGGATGAGCCTAATAATGGTACCAAACTGACTGTATTTGCTGAATACAGAACTGACTAATAAAGAAAAAAAATAAGTAAATAAATAAAATTAAATTAAAGTTAAATAAAGAAAAATGCAATTACAGTTATCATCAGAGCTACAAAGTATTTCTTCGTAAACTATAAAATTCAATATTTAAAAAATATTGTATTTATTTATTTGAGAGAGAGAAAGATAAAGAGAGAGAGAGAATGGGCACACCAGGGCCTCTAACCACTGCAAACAAACTCCAGATGCATATGCTACCTCGTACATCTTTCTGACATGATTCTGGTGAATCAGCCTGGGTCCTTAGGCTTCGCAAGCAAATGCTTTCACCACTAAGTCATCTCTCCAGTCCCCCAAATCAAACATTTTGTTTTTATCTTTGCCCACAGTTCTTCAATGCTCTTAAGAGTGACAGTTGACATTCTTCAAAAGAAGAAATAGAATAATGTAGAATTCATTTAAATATCACAACAATTTCACAGTTATAGAAACATGTTTAAGTAACAACTCAAACATCACCCATTCAGTAAGAAGAATCCTAAGAGATGTGTCAATTGACACAAATATACTCTTCCTAGAAGGTCAATTTTATTTGTGTAGTTTTTTGTTTTTAAATTTTTTTTTTCTAAAATAACCCTAGATCTTAAGGCCCAAGTTCAAATACTCAAGTTAACTAGCATAATTTTTAAAGGGAATTCCAATTCAAGGCTTAGTGACATTAGTGGTCACATTCAGATATATAAAAACCAAAAGGTAAGGGAACACCTTAACCATTTAAAAACCAAATACCTATAGGCAAAATGACTTTCCTAAGTCTTAAAACCCAGATGTTAAAATGAAAAGATTATGAGTTATAAAAAATAATGCAGTGGAAACTTTTCTTCTCAGAAATAGAAGTCGCAGAGATGTAGCCAAGAAGACAGGACTTGGAATGGCCCAATAAAACTCTGGGAGCACCTGTATTCAGTTCATTCAGGTTGGTGAGGAATTGGAAGAGGTCCTTTGTTTAAAAGTGCCAGGGAAAAGCCGGGCATGGTGGCACTGGCAAGGCTGAGGCAGGAGGATTGCCAACGGGGAAGGCTGAGGTGTGAGGCTAGCCTGGGCTATGGAATGAGTTCTATCAACCTGGGCTAGAGTAAGATCTTGCCTCAAAAATAACAATGAAAACAACAACAACAAAAAGAGAATGTGTGAGCATGCTCAGCATATGCCATACACCCCTGGATTTAGTCTCTAGCACTACAAAATCTATATGTGTGTGTATATGTTTATATCTGAAGTGGGGGAAATGCAACAAAATGTAGAGTTTCATTCCAGTCATATTACAGAAACAGGGATGAATGTTGTCATAAGAAAAATGTAAGGTGACAATAACCAAGGAAGACATAATGTGCTATGAGATAAAACCTGAACTATGTGAATAATCGCTTCAAAGAAGACAGCTGGGAACTGGGAGAGAGCCCAGCACTCCCTGTGCAAGCATCAAGACCTGAGTTTGCATCTCCAGTAAAATGCCAGGTGGCTTTACAACAGCACTGTGGAAGTAGAGGTGGATGATCTCTAGGAATTCCTGGCTAGCTATTCTGGCTGAGTTGATGAGCTCTAGGTTCAGTGTGAGGTGCCAGGTCAAAAAACAATGTGGAGTTACTGAGGAGGTTTCCTGATGTTGAACTCTGGCCTCCACACACATATTCACACACGTGCATGTGAGCCTACATATATATGAACTCACATACACATACATACATGCCACACACACACATACATACACATGCTAAAAATAAGAAGGCTAACATACATATCCCCAAACTACTACTATTTCTACTAGTTTTAGACATTCATTAGTCACTTTTAAATATGTGTACCTTTGAAACTTCAAATGCAAAAGAATCATGCTCATCTCAAAATGTAGGTAGTTTCCTCTCTTCAAACAATAGTATGAAGCCTTTTGTGGATTTGCTTAACTTTGGTTTTTTCCATTTGTTATGTTGACCCTGAAAAATCTATGCCTGACTTTAAAATGTCGGTAAGTATTCATCATGCAGAATTCTCTAAGCAGTGAGATTCTGCAAGAGGCCTCTCTCACGTGGAGCTGGCCTGGGATACCTTGCAAACCTAAGGTCTGACTTCCTGTATAGAGACTTGCTGTGCATTTAATACTTCCAAGGAGGCAAAAAGGCAAGAACAGGAAGAGAGTACTTTCAGCTAAGTCATGTCTCTCAGGGATCCCCTATGCTTCAATTGCTTATGGAGACAAGCCAGGGCATTTGGTTGCTCATGAGCAATTCTAATCACTCCAGCACCCCATGGCCATCCAGGCACATACTTGGAATGCTTCCAGAGAGCTGTTCTCAATCAGCCAATTGTCTTGATAATAGAACAATTGCATACTCAGCCCTATTTAAAGTGTCCACCCTGCCATGACCACAAAAACTTTTGTTACACTCTCCAGGGTTTCCTTTCATCTTCTGTGTTAACATAGAAAAAAGGATGCGCCCTAATGAAGGAAGGTGTGCCTCTTTCACTTACCCTTGCCCTGTAGTTACTATCTCAAGCAGAGAGTTAAAAAATAAAACAAAAACAGGGAGGTTGTATGGAACAACTCATCATTCATTCATTAAAGAAGTATTTAATCAGTACCACTGATACTGCAGAGTGAATTATGATATAGGTACTTGCAGCCACAAAGAAATGCTTACTATGTCCTGAAGCAAGCACAGCTGTGCTCATATTCAAGTAAACAATATATTACCTATGAAATATAAAGGGTATAATTACTGCCAAAGATGGCATGTCCATGTTTTCCTTTTGCAGTCTCTTACCTGAAGAACCTAAACCCTCAAAGCATTAGGAATTAACCTCTATTTTGCAGGAAATTATATATAAGAATGTCCTGTGGTGTTATGAGTTATTGAGGCAGAGCTTAAAAACTTTAGACTCTCTACAACGAGCTCTTAATGTGATTTTTGGAGTAACATAAACTCAGTAATTGTAGGTGGATTTAAATTTTCAGTGAACTGGTTTTTATAAATTCTTTGGAGGCAAACTCCATGTATCTATTTATTCCAAGTAATTAAGTAAAGACCTCAATTAAATGATAAAAAGTCAAGAGTTTTTCTTTAGCAAGAAAGCAATTTTCAGTTCAAAGTTCAGTAAGAATACAATCTTTTACTATTACAAAGACCTGAAAATGAACTTCTTGATGACGTAAGTCTTTGTGACTTTTTGTACATCTCAAGCTCCCACTTTTGCAATTTCAGGATTTTAGAGGACAAAAGCAAGGACAGTAGCAGGAAGTTCAAACCCCAAACTTCCAATATTGTGATGAAATCATCAGATATTATGATGACTAGAGGAGAAAGGAGTCAGGACATGTAGAGGAATTATAACTATTTTCATTATCAATTACAGAAACATCTGTTAGTGTCTACTATGTTATCAGCACCCTGCTTGTGGTCGATTCTGGTGATTCAAAAATGGATTCCTTTTCAAGTGACTCTGTTTTAATACTAACTTGATGCTTATTGCTGGAGATAATCAAGTTAGCAGGACACATTCATAAACAGAATTCAAAAACTGTGTATATATGTGTATCTGCGGTGTCTTTATGTAGTGAAGTAGTACTAATACAGTACAGCACATGTAAATCCTATGTAATGAGGCATTTTAATTATTTAAAAATACATTTATTAAAGAAAGAGAAAGGACAAGAAATCATAAGAATGTGATTCTCAAGTATTTTGCTTGAAAGTTAATGAGCTTTTTAGTTGAGAGCATCAGTCATAAGTGTCCCACCAATTAACCCCAGCTGCATATTTTTAGCATTTGTCTCATTAAAGCCACATGTAATATCACCACATGCACTGAATCCTGGCAGTACAATGAGAAAAGACCAAGTATCTGTCTTCAAGATGCTTGCAGTGTAGAGTAGGAAAGAGAGGCATAATCTAACAAAAGTAAGAGCAGTAGGGATACTATGGGAGCTGAAAAGAGGCCCTCTAAGTGGGCCAGGAAAAGCAGAGAAATTCTTAAGAAATCTTTGCATCTTTCATTATATTCCAAGCACTCAGCACAGGGTCAGGTGATTAAAAAGTAATCAATGAAACTTTGTGGAAGTAAAAAATATGTGAAACAATGTCAAAAAATTCAAATATGAGTTCTTAATTTGAACAGCTTAAAAATTATACTTGAGCTTATATAACTGTATAATATCAATAAATACAGAAACTGAGCCAGATATACACAATGGAATTTATTTCAGCCATAAAGAAAAGTGAAATTATGTCATTTCAGGAAAATGGATAGAACTGAAATTGTTAAATAAGTTAAGTCAGATCAAGACAAATCTTACATGTTTTCTGTGCCAAACAGAATCTAAAGTATATTATAGACTGTAGTACAGGAACCATCATGGTGACAAAGATGTCTAAAGGTCTAAAGGGAGAGAGAAGGGTATCTAAAGGGAACAAGAGAAGGTAATGGTTAGAAACATGAAATACCTCATTTTTGCTCATAGATGAATCTAGATAAAATTGTGTGTGTGTGTGTGTGTATGAGAGAGAGAGAGAAAGAGAGAGGGAGAAAGAGAGAGAGAGAGAAGAAAGCAGAAAGGAGATTATTAATTAACAGAAACACTGAAGGCTTATATAGTTTGCTAAGTACTTACTGAATTGAGCTAGAAGCATTAGGGAAGGCTTCTTAAAGAAGTGAGAATATTTTTGCTTGTTTTGGTTTTGTTTTTGAGAAAGAGTTTTGCTATCTGTTAGCCCAAGGTGGCCTCCGACTCATGGTAATCCTCTTCCTTTAGCCTCCCCAATGTTGGGATTACAAGCATTTGCTACCATACCAGCTAGAAAGTGAGAGTGTAAATGCTCCTTACAGAGTGCTGTGGATTCCTGGAGCTAGTAAGATGTAGGCAATCCTACATGGAAAACTCTGTGTTAGGCTGGTAGGAAGATCAATTTGGCTACATATTTGGGACAGTAAGCCTTAAGTAGAATGTGGAGCTCTTCTTAAGAGATTAGAAATTCACAGGCTTAATGAACTTGAACTGTAGGGTTTTTTTTTTTTTTTTTTTTTTTTTTTTTTTTTTTTTTGCTTTTCGAGGTAGGGTCTCACTCTGGTCCAGGCTGACCTGGAATTCACTATGTAGTCTCAGGGTGGCCTTGAACTGGTGTGCCACCACGCCTGGCTTTGAACTGTAGTTTTTATAATTTATAGGTTGCAACTAAAACTTTTTGGGCAGTGTGGTAGCATAAAAGTTATATTTGTGTATGTATATTAAACATGTAGGAATATCTCCATTATCCATTAACACATATATTTATCTTGGTTTTTTATTTCTTACTCAAGATAATCTTTTTTTTTTTTTTTTTTTTTGGCTTTTTGAGGTAAGGTCTCACTCTGGCCCAGGCTGATCTGGAATTCACTGTGTAGTCTCAGGGTGGCCTCGAACTCACTGCAATCCACCTACCTCTGCCTCCCTCCCTCCCAAGTGCTGGGATTAAAAGCGTGCACCACCACACCCAGCAAGATAATCTTAGACTTACCAAAGAGTGAGAAAAAAAAATCTACCCACTAAAGATGTCTTTGAAAGATTATTCAGGTTAAAGAACAGTTAGGTCTTTAACACATGCATACTTTAACCAAATTCCCCAAGATTGTTTCTATAGATAGACCAAAAGTGGACAATTACTGAAACCGGATCTTGAGAAAACCTTGTAAATTTGACTAAAACGACAAAGTTGCCTTTATGCCAAGTACTCAGCCTCAGGAGGACTGCATGTGAACTTTACATAGCATGAGGGATGCAAGATGTAGACTCTGAATCAAAACCTGGCCCAACTGTAGCAGTTAGTGGATTCCTGAAGTTCACCAAGTTATTGCCAAGATAGAAAGCACCCTGTGGCCACTCCCAGCCTTCCTCACACACTGTTCTCACCCATAGCGGGAGTGTCTAGGGCTTGGCAGATTGGGATACCTTTGCTAAAGTGTTAACAGGATAAGATCAATTCGTAGGTGTGTTGCTATATAATGTCTGATTTAGACCCACCTGTGTTTGCCACTTTTAGGGTTAAGGCTCTGACTCTTCCTCACTTGTGGCAGATGAGGGATGAGATGCAAAAGTTTAGGTAGCACATTAACATGGAAAAGGTCTCAAAAGCTACTGCTTCAGGTAGGTGGTCTGGCCTGAACAGACAACATTGTCTGCACTGGGGTGTGGAGTCAAATCCCCAGAAAGTAATGAGGTGTTACTTTTCTTTTGCTATTCTTACTTCCTCAGAAATCACCAGGGGAGTGGTTGCTGTGGTCTTGCGGGGACTTGGGTATTTCTGGTCATTTGGCCATAATACCAAGTAATAGTACCAGAACCTCAATGCAATCCTTCACACTGCCAAGTATATCCATGTACATTTTATTATTCTGGTTCATAAGAAAGTTTTAAAAAAAAGGTTCTCTCTTTCTTTCCTTTTATGATTAAAAGAAGAAATAGGGTGCTATTAATTCAAGATTAATGCCATTATTTTGGCAGTATATTAGTTTCCATGAAAATGGGTTTCTGATAAAAGGATGAATTCAGGGCTAAGGAGATGGCTCAGTGGGTAAAGTGCTTACTGCACAAGCACGAGGACCTGAATTTGGATCCTCAGTACTTACAAAATAAACTGGGCATAGCAGTGTGTTCCTGCAATCCTAGTGCTGGGGAAGAAGACACAGGAGGATTGCTGGTGCTTGCTGGATAGCTTGTCTAGCTAAATTGGTGAACTCTACCTTTAGTGAAAGAACCTATCTCAAAAAATATAGTGGAGAATGATTGAGGAAGATACCAGTCATTAACTTCTGGCCTCTATATGCACATGTGCATGCTACATGTAGGTGTGCACACATGTACTCACACACACACACACACACATACACGTACCCACATGCAGGAACATACAAAACACATACCTACATGCACACCACCCACACAATAACAAAGGACGAATTTCAGCCTCCTCCTTTTGCATCCAATTTTATTTTTTCTCCTGCTCTCACTCCCTCTCACCATGTGATCTTGGAGTTCAGACATTCCCGATTCTAGAATCTTGACAAAAATACATGTTTATTGTTTATAAACTGCCTAGTCGGTTAGAGTAGCAACAAACTGACTTTCTTTAAAAAAAAAATGCTCAGAAAGTTGTTACTTCATCCTAAAATACCAGTCCTATGTTATTGTAGTACCATTCACAATAGCCAGGATATCGAAACAATCCAAGTGTCTGTTAACAGATAAATGAGTAAAGAACATGTGATACTCAACCTTAAAAATGAAGAAAATCTTTTAATGTGCTACCACATAGAACAACCTGGAGGATATCATTCTAGGTAAAATAGGGCAGACACAGAAAGACAAGTATAGAGTATGATCTTACTTGTACATGGCATCTGAAAGGTTGAACTCACAGAAAAAGAGAACAATGAATTATTATAAGAGATTGGATGGGGATGCAATAAGAAAATGGGCAGATGTTGGTTAAAGGCCATAAATCTCATTAAAAGTTCTGGAGACCTAATGTAACACACAGAGGTTATAGTTAATAATGCCACACTACAGACTTGAATTTGCTAAGGGCATAGATGATGTATTTTTATACCATAAACACAAAGATGTGACGTGATGGATACGGTAGCTTTATTGGGGTAATCACTGCACAATGACTATATGTGTCAAAACATCAGATTATATGCCATCTACTTATAGAATTTTTATTTTCCAAGAATATCTCAATAAAGCTGGAGGGAAAATTAAGGCCCAAGGACACCTACTTTCATGAATAGGCAGCACTTTACCAAATACTTGGTATACATGTGTTTTGAGAAGAACAGACTCCTAGCTGGGTATGGCTGCCCAAGCTTTTAATCCCAGCATTCAGAGGGCTGAAGTATTACTCTGAGTTCAAGGACAGCCTGTACTAGAGCAAAACTCTGCTTTAAAAAGAATGAACACAGGCCACTGTATTTATTAAATGTTTAAAAATATTTCAGAATACTGATTTTCAACGTACTCCTACCACAACCTAGAATCACAGGCACAATGGAAATGCAGTGTTTTCATGTAATGATCTGGGCATGGGTGAAACATAGTAAATCACATTATTCTAGAAAATCTGATGTTTGTTTCAGTTCTAAAAAGAGGTACTGTACAATAATTCTGTTAATAAAACTAAAGTTATTATAAAACTTTTAATATGATGATGCAACATTTAAAAATCAGTAATATATTCACATACCGTTCAACATGCAAACTAAATATATTGCAAGAAAAAATTATCTTTCTCCCCTTTTGTTTAGTATTTTGCAAGCTGGAGAAATGCATGAAAAAGGCACGTCTCCCTCTTCCTTTAAAATCTGCTTCACGTGTTATTTGTGTGTCTTAGTAATTGTCACCATGACAACATCTGACAATAAGCTACCTAACATTAATCAGGTCAGAATTCATTGCCAAATGTTTGGAAAGCAGTCCTTATGTGTATTATTTGACGCAAAACAATGTTTTTTGACCTTGTAAGTCATGAATTCTCTAAGGCAAATATCCAAATTGATAAGCAAAACAACAGATTTACATTATACTAGATTTGGGGGATTTTCATTATGCAAAATTCCATATAAGTAATCAAAAGCAGAGGTGAGGTAAGAAATTATGCATTATTTTTCATTGACAACAATAGCATAATATTGCTATTTCCTACCATTATAAAAATTTACTAACAAAAGTCCTATGTCCAGTATATACTTTCAAATGACTGCTTTGAAGAACAGAAAACCATAAAATGTAACAAAATGACAGAACCAATTTAACAATTACTTTGCAAAATAAATTTTGGTTTAACTATTGCCTCAGAAAATCATGCTTTTAGAAAATAAGATAACCAATCATCCAAGCCAAGTGGGTAAATGTCTTTTTTCAAAGCTAATCACTGAGACAAAGTCTACAACCTGGGGAGATGGTACCTCCTGGAGTCTAACAGCAATCAATTCCACAAAGTTCTTTGTTTTGCTCAATCTAAGTCTCTGGCAGCAATTTATAGTATTTATTTTTGTTACTTTCCTTTGGGAGATGAACTGTGGGTGAGCATCTTTCTTACTCTGAAATCTAATTTACTTAAAGATTGTTAGATCAATATTAAGTTTCCTCCTCAGTCAAAACGACAAAAAGAACGACACCTTTCTCAAAACACACTGGCACTTCTCCCCTGCCACATACACACAGGAACCATCTTATTGCTCATCTTTGAAACCCCTCTCTAAATTTTAATACCTCCCTTTAAAATTTGTACATTAAAATGGGGTAACATCTCAGTAAATAAATATGACAAATGACAAGCAGAGAAGAGCTATTATTGATTTATATATCTTTTCTTCATCCCAGTCCAGTAACATTTTATTGATTCCCTTCATATCCAAATTACTTATTTATACCAGCCAAGCAAGATATAGTCACAGGTGCAATAGTGACTAGTAAGTTATGGGGATCACCAACTACTCTGTGATTGGATATGTGGCCTGCTTGGTGGGAGCAGGTGGGAATTCATGCCTGATACTGAGGACTGAGTCAAAAGCCTATGGCTTGGAAAGTCATGGACACTAAAGGAAAGCTTACACTGTTACTTGCCTAAGTGGAGATGCTATGTACAACAAAATGCCTTGTAAATGTATATGTTTTTCTCCTTTGATTAATGAAGCTCTTACACTTGATTAGAAAACCCAAATTTCACAGATGGTAGCAAATACTGGAGAGACCAAAGACTCACCAAATGACAAGAGGAGAAAGCTTAGTGCCTAGCACTGAAAAAGTCATCACTATCAACCCGTCAGGGCCTAGGAAACATGGCAGAGGAAGCAGTGGATTAAATATGAGTGCTGTTTTCACTGCTAGCCAGAGAACCTTCTCTACAGAAACACCGGGACACTAAAATCTCATCAAAGCAGAAAATGAAAGGGCATCAAGGTCTCAAAACTAAAGATTTATAACATGCCCTTCAAGGCTCAGGGAACATTGCAGAAGAGAGGAAGAAAGAATGTAAGAACCAAAGGGTGAGAAGGTGTACTGTGGGGCGCTGCCCTTCTGAAAGGAAATGACTGGTGTGTTCATGACCTCACAGTGATTAGCAATAATCCCACAAGACCTACAGTATTTTAAACCCATAAACATTTTGACATAGAGGACAGAAGAGGACAAAATGATTGAGTAAAACAGAGAAAGGACTCCCTTGAAAAAGGAGGGCTCATAGTGGAATGAGGGTGGAAGAAAAGTAACAAAAGAAGATAACTTAGTGGAAATACAACAAGATTGCAGTATACTATATACATTAAAGTTCCCAACAAAAATACAAATATGGGCTGGAGTGATGGCTTAGCATTAAGGCACTTGCCTGTGAAGCCTAAGGACCCATGTTTGACTCTCCAGATCCCACATAAGCCAAAAGCTCAAGGTCGCACATGCCCACTAGGTGGCCTCAAGTGTCTGGAGTTTGACTGCAGTAGCTGAGACTCTGGCATGCCAATTCTCTCTCTCTCTCTCATAAAATTCAAAAAACTACAAATAGGCCAAAATTACTCACTAGATAACAGACGGATTTTTAAATAAATGGTTCTGGAAAAACTGGATCTCTATATGTTAATGACCCTAGATCCTCATATCTCTCCATGCATAAGAATTAACCCAAATGGATCAAAGACCTTAACATAAGGCCTGAATCTGAAACTTCTAGAAGAAAAAGTAAGGGAAATACTCCAAAATATATACATAGGTAAGGAATTTCTGACTAGAACTCCAGCTGCCCAGAAAATAAAGCCAATAATCAACAAATGGGACTTCATAAAATCAAAAAGCTTTTGTACATTGAAGGAAACTTTTAATTGAGTGAAGAGGCAGCTATATATCTGACAGAGAAATAATATCTAGGACATACAATCAACTTACTAAATTAAATAAAAAAATGAAATAATACAGTAAAAAAATGGGCTATGAAATTGAACAGAAAGTTCTCAAAAGAAGAAATATAAATGGACAATAAATATTTTTAAGTGTTCAAAAGTGTTCACTGTAGCTCCCAGGGAAATGAAAGTTAAAACTACTTTGAGATTCCATCTTACTTGGGTCAGAATGTCTACCACTAAAAAATCAAACCCATGTAAATGTTGGGAATGGTAGCACTTGCCATTATAATATCAGTGCTAGGAAGGCAGAACAGGAAAATACCTACAGTTTACTGGCTCATTTGTCTAACCGAATCAGTGAGTTCTAGGTTCAGTTCAAGACCCTGTCTCAAAAATAAGGGGAGACAGCAACTGAGGAAGACATTCAAAATCAATATCTAGTACACACACATACACACACACACACACACACACACACACACACACAGGAAGTCTATATTTTTCTAATAAACAGTCTCTATTTCTACTGCAACCGTGTCTCTGTTCAATTATTTGGGTACATAAGAACCAACCACTCTGGAGATGCCCATCTAATTTCAGTATCACTGAGAAGAGTTATTCATATAATTTAGAATCATAATACAGGCCAAATTAATCACAGTAAATTGACAAGAATGGCAGTGTGGGAAGCAAGTATTCCAAGTGCACAGCCCAGTATCTTCTGCACTGCATGTGTCTTTTCTCTCCCCACAAATGCTCTTCCAGCTATTCAATCCCTACCAGAAAGTATTTATTTATAACATACAATGTGTTTTTTTAATTAGTTTTAGATGTTATCTTCTTAGCATCAGAAGAAGGTGGGGGGATGGAAGGAAGAAGAGGGAAGGAGAGAAGAGGGAAAAGAAATAAAAATGGAAAACAAAGAGAAGGGGAAGAGAAGAGAAAAGAAGAAAGCCTATATTATAACAGCCTATATATTACCAATAAATGTTAGGAGAAATAAGGAAACAGAAAGCTCAGGGCTTGACTCTAGTGTCTTCCTAGAAGTTATTAGTCAAGAAAATCTTTCTGAGTTATCTAGACGAGTACATGTAAATCAGTCTAAACTAGTTACTTAAACTAAGAAAATTTCAAAGCAGGTAAGCTATGGGCATATAAGAGTCCAGGCACTGCCAGGTCTGATGTTCCCATTTTGAGGTAAGGATAGGGCTGTTTCAGGAGTTGTAAGGGGCAACAGTAACAACAGTAGTGGCTGAGCTGGTATTTGTGCATTATACATCAGTAGTCATGGCCAGCAACAGTCCTCACTGGCTGGTGCCCTGCCACCCTGGTTGGTAAATACCTTGCAGACCATCCCTGAAGCAAACACGTACTAATATTTAATATGGACCGTTCTGTAGACCTGCATTGATGAATCTGTATACTCTCCACAGACACTCTAAGAAGTAAAAGCTCTTGTTATTCTCCCTTCAAAGATTAAAAAGTCATAGATGACAAGTAACACTCTCCAGGTCACACAACAAAAAAACCAGACATAGGCTGAGGTCTGACTCAAAGCCGTCTATGCTCTGCTGTCTAACAACAGCAGCAATAACACAACAACAACAGACACTACAAACTGTTTAAACAGGTAAAAAATATTTTTAGGTAAACATTAACATTTGTTTACATGCATGTTTATCCAAAAGTTTTAAATCATCTTTCTTCCTAACATCACTTTTACCTTTAGGTCATCCCAGAAAACCCTTTGCAGACTGAATTTCATGCAATTTATCTCTCCATATCTCAAGCACAGAGTCTGATCTGTTTGTGTCAATCTGACAATGTTTACTGCATAAATGAAAACTAAATGTAGTGAATGGAGATGTAGTTTTAATTATATATGGGGAAAATATCATTTTTTTCGAGGATATAAGGCCCCAGCAATGTGAATCCAGGCTTTGAAAAATTGTGCATATAGCCAGGTGTGGTGGTTCACGCCTTTAATCCCAGCACTCGGGAGGCAGAGGTAGGAGGATCAACAAGAGTTTGAGGCTACCCTAAGACTGCATAGTGAATACCAGGTCAGCCTGGGCTTAGAGTGAGACCCTATCTCGAAAAACCAAAAAAAGAAAAGAAAAGAAAAATTGTATATTCAAAATGTAGGCAGCTAGCAGTTATTAGATTAGAAAAGTAGAATATATATATACATACATACATACATATATATATGTATGTATATATATGTATGTATATATATATATATATATATATATATATATATATATATATACATACATACATACATGCTAGGTAAGAGTACTTGAAATAATCCTTAATTAACTCAGTGTCCTTCTTCCAAAATAAAATAGGAGAGAAAAATCAATTTATGGAGAAAAGTTTAAATCTAATTAAATATATAATCAACTTAACTTTACAGTTTGCTGGATTTCACAGACCTTTCCAATGCACAAAGTCTCCTGAGTTCAGGAACATATGTCTATCAGTCCTAAACATGATTCTGCATGATCTGATCATATTTATTAAAGGGAAATCCCTATGTGAAAAATCTTTGTGCTTTAAATGGTAACATTTTTATTACTTGCAATATATTTTATATTAGTGGAACTTATTCTACTTCAAATGTCAACTGCATAGCAAATTTGAAGTGTATAGGGGTTAACAGTAAAATTAAAAAAAAATCAAAGCATTTTTCCAAAAATAAAACTAGTTCAACTATTTTCCTCCCATCTACTTCACCCACCCATTTACTTTTGTACATACAGATTTTTAAATTGTTTTATTAAAATACTAGATTATATTTTTCAGCTCTAAAAGGAATGATCTAAAACTAAGCAAAAAGGGAGGGTTTTCTTTTTCCCTCCTTCTTCTCATTTGCAAGACAATTGTCTGCCAACTTAAACTGCAATGATGCTTTCATTTTAATTTCAACTGAGCAAATGTCATAGTTGTATTAGTACACATCAACAGGAAGCAAGATTACTCATCTGTTCCACTGAGATATCGAAGACTACAAGACAACACATTTTTCTCTATTCTTAAAGGAGCCTATGTGATGAGATTAAATTTCACAAACTCCAAAATACATTTACGACACAGAATTTTACCACTGAATCCCCTGGCCATCCACTCTAGTTTTAAACAGCTTGTTTATCTTCTCTGCGAGCACAGAGCCCAGCAGAGAAATGGAAACCAGGCTTCTTTATGGGGTGAACTTCATGTGGTTTCCACATTTCTCCTGGCGGTACTTTCCCAGCAGACATCCATCTAGAAAATTCCCCCTTGAGTGATTTTTAAGTAAGATGGCATCTGCAACATTTTGTGGTACATTCTAAGCACACTCCCCAATGCTCCACAAACTGCTTCCTCCTTTGAGTACGCACGGTCCTTAGAAAGGCAAACAAAGATGACATCATGTAATCTAAAAAAATGATTTTTACTTAAGAAGGAATCTCTTTTCTTTGGCTTTTGTCATTTGGGAAAAATCGCCAATGTGTTGTTTGACAGATTCCATTCAGAAATCATTGTTAAGGTATACATAGACATGTAACGCCCCTGCAGTTGAGGAACTTATAATCAAGTTGGAGAATTTTTTTTAAGTTTAAAAATAACCAAAAGAGAACAAGCAATGAAAGGATGGCAAAGACAATGAGACCTACATGAGCTCTCTGGAATACGTGCTGTGCAGGATAACAAAGATTTGAAGTTTAGGACAAAGCGGATTTAAAATAAAAGGGTGTCATTAATACAGACCTCTACCATTGTTCCCCCTCTCTTGGGAATACATTTAATGTTTTGTCTAAACACAAAACAAAGCCAGCAACTTATAGAAGAGTTACTGTAAAGGCCAAAGGAAGTGCAAAGCAATGTAATCTTACTTAGGAGCTACTGCTTTTTTTTTTTTTTGTACTTTTGCATCTATATGTGTATATGCAATACATGCACATGTATATGCATGCTCATATTGAATAATCTAATAGTTTTAACCACTAGCTCAATTTCATATTTTAAAGAACAAATCAGAAAAATAGAGGTTGGAGAGACAGTATCATACTGAATAGAGGACTGATGGAGAGAGAAGGCAGAATACTGGAAAATAAGAACAGAAGTAAAGAACATGTGCAGTTTACATACTGAATGTGTCCACAACTAATAATAAATTAATTAATTAAAAAAACCAAAAACTAATAAATTCATTTATTGAGCATCTATTAAAAATATTTTATTTTAGAGAGAGAGAGAAGGGGGACAGAGAGAGAGAGAGAATTGGCGAGCCAGGGCCTCAGCCACTGAAATTGAACTCCAGACACTTGCATCACCTAGTGGGCAAGTGAGACCTTGCACTTTGCCTCACCTTTGTGCATCTGGCTAACGTGGGATCTGGAGAGTCCAACATGGGTCCTTAGGCTTCACAGGCAAGTGCCTTAGCCACTAGGCCTTCTCTCCAGCCCCTGAGTACCTTTTGATTACTTGAACACCAAGTGCTTTTTTCAGTGGGTGACACACATACTAGGCAGCAGGTAGGCAGCAGACTACCCCCAAACCATCCTCAATGGACTACAACTTCTTTTAAAGAAAAGGAGGAAGAAGCAGCTACTCATACATGTATGTGTGTATATATACATAGATTTGCACATGTTTACTTAAAGTCTATGAATGCTTGGGATGGGGAAGCTTAAAAGTAATCACAATCCACTTATCTACTCAGCCAATGAAAGCTAAAACTACAATATAGGTTCTTTCACCGAAAATTAAAGTGAAAAGGAAATGAAGCAAAGTGTACCACAGAAAACATTTTATCACAGGCACAAGATTAGCAGTAAGGTTAGTGCTCATCAAATGAAAGGGAACCAATAGTACCAAATGCATGCACACAACATTTAGTAGTACCTGCACCTATGCAGAAATCAGTCTTCTTAGATTATTGCATTTGCAGCTAACATGGTGCACATCTGTAATCCCAGCACAAAGGAAGCAGGAGGAGAAAGCTTAAGGCCAACCTGGGCTATATCATGAGACCTTGTCTCAAAAAATGCATTGTTCATTTACAAAATTAGAGATGCTTCTAACTTGACATTCTCTTACTAACCTTCAACTATTGCTGTAAAGTTCTGATAGGCACAACTTTAAATAAAAAGACTAAAATGTACAATACCAAAACTTACATCTAAGATGACAAACAACACTGTATGTGGTTTGCCCTTAAAAATGTTACTTTAAGGCTGGACAGATGGCTAAGTGGTAAAGGCACTTGCTTGCAAAACCTACCAGCCTGAATTCGATTCCCCAGTACCTACATAAGGCAGATGCACAAAGTAGTGCATGCATCGAGTTTGTATGCAATGGCAGGAGGTCTTAGCATGCCTATTCTATGTCTCCTCTTCCTCTGTGTCCTTGCAAATAAATAAATAAAAATGTTTTTTAAAGATGCTTCTTTAAAAACAAACATAATCGATTTTGATGCTGACAATTCTCATGGAGATGATTTTGAATTATTACATGTACACATGCTCATACTGCCATGCTCACATATTCTTACACAGATGCACAAATACATAACTCCATATATGTACACATATTCATACAAATACACATATATCTTTTAAATAGATGTGATTAATACCCATTTTCAATGTGTAAATATATTATATTTGCTATACATAGATAGATAGATAGATAGATAGATAGATAGATAGATAGGTCATACATGCAAACATACACAACCACTTTGAGTTTTGAATATGTGTTAAGGGGTGTGTTTGTGTGTGTAAATAATTAGCAGACAAACTCAAGGAAGAATAGATTTTTTTCTTCCTAGTTTGTTTTTTATTAGATTCCTCATTAGCTTACAAAGAATTGTGTTCAGTATGGTGTTTTAGATTATTGAAGCTTTTCAAAAAGAATATCCAAGGGGTTGTCTTAAGAAGTCAACTTCTATGCAGAATGTTTTTAAAAATATTTTTATTTATTTACATGACAGCAAGAGAGAAAGAGAAACAGATATAGAGAAAGAGAATGGGCACGTCTGGGCCTCCAGCTGCTGCAAATGAACTCCAGATGCCAGATGCATGCACCACCTCATATATCTGGCTTATGTGGGTGCTGGGGAATCGAATTGGGGTCCTTTGGCTTTGTAGGCAAGCACCTTAACCACTAAGCTCCATCCCCTGCAGTATTTTTTTTTAATAACCCTGTTATCATGCTTTGAAAATCAAGCCTTTCCCTCTATGCTGGTTTGTTTCACACATGTGATTTCTACCAGGTGAAACTGGGAACGCCTTCAGGAAACAGCATACTTCTCTCCTCAACAACACTCCCTATTGCCACCCCGGGCTTGGAGATCAGGAGTCAGTGACGGAATGAAAGTGAGTGGCTGGTGCAGTGTGGCAGTGGCATCGCACCTGCACGAGACCGAACTCTGGGCCAGGCTCTGTTCTGGGTTCTTTCTACATGTTAACTCATGTGTTCCTCAGTTAAAAAGACAACAAAACTGTGTGCAGATGAGGAAGCCAGAGCCCAGAAGAGTTCAGTAACTAGTCAAGGTGCCATAACAAGCTGCATAGCTGAGATGTGAACCCATGCTGTCTAGCACCACAGCCTCCCTCTGCACTGGCTCCTGTGTTTCCAACCTTATTTGCAACCATGGGGATTCCTTCCTGCCAGGATACTGATTTAAATACATCATTTGTGGGAAATGCCCTGGATGAGACTGATCATAAAATATTAATGAAACAAAGAATCTTCTATATACGGAAAGTAGTATATACTTAAAGACTTGGAGCTTCTAAAGTGACCTACTGCCTACTTTCAGGTATTCTGGAACTACCCTTCACACACTTATCTTCTTGCAGCCAAAATGCTTGCTGTACACTCCCATCAACAAAAAAGGTAACCCCACCCCTGTGGTAGTTTGAATGTGATATCCCCCATAGCCTATTTTGAATCTTTGCCTCCAGCTGAGAGCAATTTGGGAGGCGGAGCCCTGCTGAAGGAGGTGTGTTGCTGGGGCAGGTTAGGGCTATTATAGCCAGCTCCCACTTGACCAGAGCTCAGCTCACTCTTGCTGCTTTCTTCCAGCTGCTATGGCAAGAAGTGATGTCCAGTCTCTGCTATACCATCCTTTCCCTGCTATGATGAAACCTCTCCTCCAGACTGTAAGCCAAGATAAAACTTTTCCTCCCATCAGCTGTTTATGAATTGCTATTTTGTCCCAACAACAAGCACATAACTCCAATTATCACCGCCCCCATACACAGCTAATAAAAAAGAGGTTTTGAGTCTTTGTGTGACACACATACATACAGATTTTGTTTTTCTTTAGGACATTATGCATGCTCCTTTTTGAGTAGCACTGAGGAAACAAAATATCATTGCTAACAAAAGATATCAGAAGTCAATATTCTATTAGGACCGGTGACCCAAGGATACCATGCTTCTATTATCCAAGTGAGTCGGTGATCATTTTTTAAACATGTTTTAAGTTTATTTTATTTTTTAATATTTTATTTATTTATGTACTTGAGAAAGAGGGGGAAGAGAGAGAGAGAAAAAAAATGGGCATGCCAGGGTCTTCAGCTACTATAAACAAACTCCAGACAAATGTGCCACATTGTGCATCTGGCTTACGTGGGTCTGGGGAAATTGAACCTGGGTCCTTTGGCTTCGCAGGCAAATGCCTTAACTACAAAGCCATCTCTCCAGCCCTCAGTGCTATTTTTTTCATCTTTATTACTTAAGTTAACTTTATTTTCAAAGTGATTGAAATATTAAGCAAAAAAAAGACAATGGCAGTCTAAAGATAGCACAGACCAGACCCATGATTTTCAGAGAGTGCTTGAAGGGCAAAGAGAACAGGGAGGGAAAGTGTTCAACATTTTCTAGCTTCAGAACAAGTGCTAACTTTAAAGTATGGGTGTAACGTAGAGTTCAACGAAAGCTTGTAATACAGAATAGTCACATGCTCCTCATCACTTCGGAGGGTTGAAGCAGGCAGAGCAATGGGTTCCTAGCATGCTCTCCAAAGGCCAAAAACAATTATTCCTTTTTCTTGACTTGTCATAAGGATTTCAAGACTGTGCTTCAAATTTGATGGAGTTATAAGTCATTTATTTACCTTCATGTGACTGCTATTCCAGAGAGCCAGTCTTTCAGGTTTGTCTGCCGGATGTATTGTGTTACTGGAACATAGAAATGGCTGCTGTGCACGCCAGTGGTTAGTAAAACTCAAAGATGTAACATTATCTTCCTCAATTGATTTGAGGGAAGAATGTTCATAAAATATATACTGCTTTTGGTTAGGAGCTGATTTCTAAATAAACAGACCCAGCAATGGAAATTCTAGAAACAGGCAAAACAAAACATGCATTCATAAATGTATGCTTTAAAATCAAATCACCATCTTTGCCTTTTATAGGCTTTTCAAAGACTGTGGAGTCAGTTGCATTAGGTTTATGATTTATAGCTGTTCTAATTTAACGTCTTTTTTTTTTCAGTCACCAAAGGAAATTCTTAACTCCCCTGAATATTTCTGTGCTTTCTTAGAGACCTGTGTGCTTCTTGTCTGGGAAGGTACTTTCCTACAATGATTAGCAACAGCCATTTGTTAGGGAGTCAAACAAAGGAAGGATAGTAGAGAGCTTTGCTACAACAAATGTCCTGGCCCTTTGGGCCCTAACAAAATAGGAAACCCTGGAGATCGGAGCATTGCATAGCCTTCAGCAAGTAAGTGCTAATCCACACAGCACCAGGCCAGGCTAAGTGGGGCTATCTTCCCTAATTTGCAATAAACTGAGGTCAACTAGATTTTTATCTCAGCTACTAATAGAGAAAGAGAAAACAACAAAAAAGGAAACACCACAACTTGGTTAGGAACCTGCTTTTAGCATAAAATCCTATTGTTAATTAACTCACAGGATGCTTCCAGAAGATTAGAAGGTCAAAAATAAGCAAGGAAATAAGGCTGGTCTCCATGTACACATGTATTCCAGAAAGAACAGTGCCATCTGATGTGTGTGTGTGTGTATTTTAACATTTATTTTAATATATATAAATAAAATATATATAAATATAAATATATATATAATAAATATATAAATGTTAAAATAAGTGTTAAAATGTTAAAATCACACTGTTTTCCTTTAGCTTTAATTTTCAAGCTATTACCATCATAAGTTTTATCAGAAACCATATGCATACTATTCAGCTTTTATCTCTGCTTTGACACTTTGCTAAGGGGCCTACTATGTTCTAGTCAAACAGCATATAAGGATACTTGTCTCTACTTTCAGCTAGCTTATATTCTACTGGAGGGATGGAGGGGACATCAAAATAAGTGAAACAGCAAACAGCAAATGGTTCAGGTTCAGGTAATAGTTCAGTGAAAAAAAAACTATGATAAAGCAACCAATAATTAATGTTTTAATAATGGGACATGTAAGAGTCATAAAATTTTCAGCAGGGGAAAATTATCTCAGTAGGCTATTGACTGTGATCACAAAGTAACCTGCTTAACCTTTCTGAGCCTGGATAACCACCAATAAAATGATAATAGTGTTTACACTTTAAGCTTATCACAAGGAGCTAATATACTATGTGTGCAAGGAAATAATAATCTGTTAAAAAGGGTACAGTTCTTTAAAACAGCTATAAAATGACCATAGAAAAGGCAGTGGAAGAAGTCACACCACTAGTTGGAAAAGCAGAGGGGGTGAGATAGGAAAAGATGATGAACAGTTTTTCTTTACACAAGTCTCTATTACAATTAACTTTTGCCAACCTGGGTAGCTAATCTTGTAACATAAGAATTTAAAGTTACATAAAGACAAGCTGAAGTATGCATATCTACATATCAGAAAATATCATAACTCTGTTATATTATACAGATAAAAGCCTCAATCCTGGCTTCAATTTGAGAATTTCTAAAGTTTCATAAAAATTAGCCAAGCTTGGGAATGATAACCAAATGAGAAAGTGTTTCCACAACTTTTTAAAGTGGCACAAAATTCAAAGCCATCCAAGGGCTGGAGAGATGGCTTAACAGTTAAAGTATTTGTCTACAAAGCCAAAGGACCCCAGTTAGATTCCCCAGGACCCACGTAAGCCAGATGCACAAGGGGGCACATGCTTCTAGGGTTCGTTTGTGTGGCTGGAAGCCCTGGTGAGCCCATTCTCCCTCTCTCTCTCTCTCTCTCTCTCTCTCTCTCTCGTAAATAAATAAATGAAAATTATAAAAAAAAACTTTAAAAATAATTCAAATCCATCCAAAGTGATCTACCAATGCAACCAATCACTGATCAACAGTTTTGAAATGAATTAAGTTATTTTGGTTCCTGCAAGGTTAGTGCTTGCCTTGTCTAACTTTGTTGTCAAGGGACTCCATACATTTTAGGTACTCAACTACAGACACATATACATCCTCAAGCTAATTTCAAATCTATGCCCATGACTTTCCCAAGTAGCATGGCAGACTTTCCTGACTAAATGTGATCACAGATTAACATTCCTAACATAATGAGAGAGGGGGCAACGCTCAGCGTTTCTTTCTTTATATGCCTAGCACTTGGTATTGGAACTAGCACAATAAATGCTTCTTGAACTTTGTGGAGGAAAGATGGCTCTAAAACACTTTGGTCAACTGGAAGCTCAAAGGAATGGACATTTATGTTTAAGAGGACCACATCCTTACAAGTGCTTTTTGGAGAAAATCATTTAAGGTGTTTTTAAAAACTCAAAGAAAAATTATATTTAAGCCTCTTGATGAAAACATCATAAAGACTTTAGTATAGATACAACCATTTGAGGGGGTACAGATATGTAAACTAACAGGAAGCAGTCAGACCAGGACCTTTCACTTGCCTTTACAAAACTTTACAAGGCATGCTCCATCGAAATGAACTACAGTGGGCAGAAGGCTTTCACTGTGGGTAGCAGATACAGACCTACACCTGGAATGTGCAATTACCAGAGAACTACCTCTCACTGGCTCACTGTTTCTCCATGATGATTTAACGTGAGCAACTTTGCAGACATGATGATGACAGAGCTGGTATCCACATGTAAAGAGACTATTACATTACACTTAGTCACACATTATTTCCAGTAATATGCAAGTGCTGTTAGGAGAAAAGGGAATCAATTCATACTGTGCTTGCCTAGACACTGTGGAACAGGCTCTGACTCCACAAGTATGGAAGCAAGCAGTGATAGAAGGTAATTCCTCCAGTCGGTTTCCATGGATGATTTAATTCTCTCTATGCATGATGAACCTCTTCAATGCCAATCTCTTTCTTCCATTGTTACATTCTAGATAACCACATTTTTCTTTTTCTTCCTTACCAGGTCTTTGGATCACAACTGAACCCCTAGTGGTGGGTCAATCTAAGAGCACCCTTCTTATGAAAATGGATGTTTTTAAGACAGTTCTCACTTGAAGCATTTAAAAACATTCAACTCAACATATAGAAAAGAGATTTTTTTTTTCCTGCTTCTAAAACAATACTGCAGAAGGCCAGTAGAAATAAATTGCTTTGGCTGTATTCTTTGAACAATAGCATGTTTCTTCATTTCATTACTTAAATTAAACTTGGAAGCTATCTAAAATTTCCCCCACGTTGTCATCTCCAGAAGGACCACTAATCAAAGCTCTTGTTTGAGGCAAATCTTATATTAATTAGAAATCTATAGAAGGAAAGTCAGAGAACTCTACATTCAGAATATTCATCACCATACATAACTGAAAACAGCTAACAACAGGAGAAGAGAAGTAGATGCCAGTGAGCTGATATCTTGTAACCTAACCTTTGGTCAAGAGGTGCTTGGCAAATTTCGACAGATTTTCTTTACTAAAGATAAAACTCAGCAGCAGAGTATCACACACACAAAACAAGTCTGGAGACAGAATCAGGTATCACCACTGGAAAATAATCCTATACCTAGACCCCCCCCCCCCAGAGGACTTAGGTTTTGTTGTTGTTGTTGTTGTGTTGTTTTTGTTTTGTTTTAAGAATAGAGCTGGCAAGACAGTGTGAGTGCCTGAAATCAAAACTTTAAAGTTTCTTTAGGTAAAGCTATAGCCCAGCATTCAGAGAACCAGCCAAAAGAGCTGAGGGAGCCTAGGAAGGGCACATGTGGAACTAATTACTCATGGAGAGGCCATGACAAAGAGCATTTCTCCAGACTTTTCATGGGGGCTTCACTTTCAGGAAGTTGCTATAATTACTGCTGCAGTCTAGAGCGGCCTGCGAGCTGCTGACAGGTCCAACAGACGAGGAGGAGGGAAAGGGAGAGAGGGGAAGAAAAAAAAAAAACTTATCTGCCTTTTCTGACGAGTGAAATACCAGAAAATAAAGTACCACAGGAACATTCAGAGGGTTTCCTAAATGCACTCTGCCTTAGTATTCAGTTTTCTGTTTACTATTTTATCTCCCCTCTATCTTCAAATGACTTCTCCAGTCTAGATCAGACAGCAAATTTGTATTTCTACTCTTAACTCACTTTCAGTTGACCGCAGCAGAACTCTACATCTTGACTTTTTTTTTTTTTTTTACAGCTTTTCCATACTGGGGCCCACTTCCTGCCCAGTTGAGAAAAAAAAAATCTGGCCTGAAGATGAAATGACTGCTTAACATTACACGAAAACATCTGGTACCATTTTATGCACAGACCCATGTCTGAGAGCAGGCGATTCTAGCGGTCTCTCCAGCGGCACAGCACATACCCAAACCTCCCCAGGGTGACATCATCCCATATATGGACTCTCCAGCCCAGCCCTCCCCCTTTTCCTGGTCCTAAATTCATTGCCAGTTCCCTAGTCTGCAGCAAATGTGCCACGTCAAGACTGGAAATCACAGCCCTTGAGTGTGTCTCAGGCAATGCTCAGAATTGAGGGGGGAAGCCGAAATCAACCCCTGGAGCAGGAAGGCAGGCTCTTCCCCAGCACCGGGAGATGTTAAGTGCACAGATGGAAGCTTCGGGAGATCCTGCTCCGTCGCCCCAGTGTTCAGACTACCTGTTCAGGACAATGCCGTTGTACAGTAGTCTGCACATTGGTTAGACTGGGCAAGGGCCAGCAACGCCATGGACGGCCGGGGAAGAAATGTGCTATTCCCAAGGAGAAGACAGCTGTTTGATACTTTGTTGAATCTCATATTCAGTGTTTTTCTTCACAGGTTTTACACACTAGGGATGAAGGATCTCTCGGGGATGCTGACGAGAAAGGACCGCTCCAGGGAAGTCCGGCGGGTAAGGCCGTGGCGACTGCTCACCTGGTCTGTGATGGGGAAACCTGGGTACAGACCCCATGGTTTATGAGACCGAGCAAGAGAAGCCTGCACCGAGGTGTGATGGATAGACATGGATTGAACTTTACAAGAGAAACACTGGGTAGTGAATAGTGATTTACTGTATTTTTTAAATAATTTCTAAAAAATGATAATTCAGGTGTTTTCTTAAATTTAGAAGTGTTCCACTTAAAATGAAATGTGAAAAAATTCACTCCAGACCCTTAAGAATAACTGGATAAGACTTAGCTTTGGATGTAATAATTCAGACTTAAACATGTATGTGAATGAGTACTAGATGCATAACTTCTAGCATCCCAGGACTGACTGCATTATGTCCTAAAGGAAAAGTATATGTATATTTGCTATTTTCAAAATTCCAAATGACAGAGTTTTTCTACATACTTATCTATATGATATAAATACCAACAATAATGGTACCTACCTAACAATGAAAGAAGAGCCTGCCAAGTCTTTGCCCAACAAACAATGCAGAAGGGCTTTGCTTGAGAAGGGTGTCCACTGAGTCAACAAGTGGATAAACTTGGGGAGAGAAAGCTCTGTCTTAGATCTCTATCTATCCATGCACATTGCATTCTTTAAAATCTAGGAATGGTTGATAATTGCTGGTTAGCTGAGCCCTCTCATCCATATTTCATTAGGCTTTTACTTACTTGTCCAAGAATTGAAAATGATAAGGTACTTTGTCTAAAAACTTACTGATTAAAAAAAAAAAAGAATTTGTAAACTAAGACAAGAGAGTTTGGTTTGGTCAGTTTCCAGCTATCCTGGAGGTGAAGAAGGTGGCATGGGGGGGGGGAGAAGGAGGGGGAAAAAAACCCTCACGTTGAACGAAATCGTAAGAGAGAAAATAATAGAGAAGTCTCGTTTGCCATGTGATCTGGGGTCCAGTGCTTTAGAAGTGGGTCCTGTAAAGAAAGTTCTGGAAAAATGTTATTGTTTATCCCTAAAATTCTCTCACTTCTCATTTATTTTTTATATTTTAATATAGTTAATATATATAACATAGTTTAATGACAATATCTGCTTCCCTATGGGCTTTTGTGGAACATGAATACAATTTCTTTTGTGCTCCTTTAAATACATTTCAAAACTACAGTAGCTCCTGAACAACTCCTTTTCTAAGTTATATACTCTGCAACAATTCAAAAGTGGACACAAGTTCTCTTTTGCAAAACATTTTGTTAACAGTTATTCCCTCAAGTTTCTTTTCTATGAAAACAACTTATTTTATAATTTACCCAAACCTACTGTAATGAACATATAAGTTGCTGGTGTATTAGGATGTTTAGTTAAACTATCAATAGCAAAGAGAAATTTAGCTGTTTTCCTCTTAGATAAAACAGTAAAAGCATCCTTTCATTTTCTTTGGAGTCAGGGATTTCTGTATTAATTATTTTAACAGAATAGAGATTTTAAACATCATCATAGTCTCTTTTACATAGAAAAATTAAAAAATAGTATTAGTTAACTTGTGGAAGCTTCTTTCAGGAAATGTACCTTTACCAATCAATGCAATTACTAAAGAGGAGAGACAGCAGGGAGGCACTCTAACAATTTTTAAGGTTTCTTACATTTTGTGTTGTTGGTGTTTTTTGTTGTTGTTGTTTTTTACTATGAAATGACTGAATTTCAAACTTTGCTTCCATTTAGTATATATTTAATTCAAAATTCTTTCTTTGTATGAAATGGCCTTTATGTTTCAAAGAAAGTAATGTTTATAGGTCCCTTACCTATTTTCTCCAGTTAATATTTTTTTAGCTGAAAGATAGAAAGGACCTAAGGGTGTCCCTGGCATGACTCCAAGAGTAGAAATGATAATTGTAAGCCAAGGAGTCCTTGCCTGTGCTTAATGGGGCCTCACACCCATTTTGGGGCAAACTTTAAACAAATGAAGAGCAACTGTACTTAATTTTCAATTGTATGAGTTAAAAGATCAAAAGTAAAAGGTCACTTTGTAAGCCTTTACTGAAGATAGTCTATGTACTAGTACATATACCAACACTTACACATTACCTAAAAATCTTCATATCCATTTCTATGGTAGTTAGAATAATACATGATTTCATTTTAATATTGCTTTAGAAGGAGATATGCAAATATTTTAGGGATCATGGAATCTATTCCAGAGGAAACTAATCAACAGCAGACATATTCAACTAAAATTGCCCTGGATGTTATGGTAAGCATAAGTATTAAAATTAAACATTGTACATGTTTATAAAAAGGAAACTATTTGCAGGGTCTGGTCAAATTTCAGTTATTTTTCATTTCAGGGGGACGATACATTAGACTGGGTACAGAGTTAATTTTTTTTTCTATATTATTTTCTGCCATCTAAGAGAAAGAAAATTCTCATTTGTATCTTCAACACCATCATTTTCAGTCTACTTGAATTTTCAAACCAATTTTTTAAAGGCATAGATTTCAAAATTAAAGAAAGTTTGTTTGTAACAGGACAAAGTTTCACACTGATCATTTTCCTGCCATTAGTCAATAGGATTAATATCCTTCCTGTTTTTCATTTGAGCTTTGGGCTTAGATAATATGTTTATGTTTTTAAAAGACCAAAATATACCATCTCCCCCACCTCTCGCCTACAGACCACCCAAGTATTATACACTGTGGGAAAGAGGAAAGAGTTTAGGCATGAAATCTTAATGAAAGAATCCTCCTTTTCATTTTTTTTTTTTTTTTTTTTTTGGTTTGGTAGAAATTTTAAGCTGTTGTATCTATTGTAGGAAATTAAACAGAAAGTAGTAATTGGTAAAGATTTAAAAAAAAAAAAAAGACTCATTCACAAATGTTCTCATTAAAGAGAAGCCAAAGCTTTCACTGACTGGACAGGCAGGACCTGCTTTTGAAGGTTGGTTCATTTTGCTCTTATCTCAAGGCCTATCCCACCCATCACAATAATGTCCAAATAACGACCACGAGACCATCACTTAGAAATCCCAGTTTAAAATACCTGGGAGGTCAGTCTCCAATCTGAGGCAGGAAATTCCTCAGTTAAGATTAAAATTTTCTTATTTCGAATAACTTTTTACTGTGGTGTCCTGTGAGTTATATAGATATAAATATTAAGCTCCTTTTCAAAGCTCCTTTGTTAAGAATTTTTATCAACTATGATAGAGATAATGGAGTAAATTATGGAAAGTGCTTAAATCTTCATTTTGGATTTTCTGACTTGTCATGATACCCATCTTAATGGACTTGCGTGGGGTTAGTTGGAGTTGGCTTAATTTTTCTGCAGGAGATTTAGAAGATAACACTTTCTTGCATTTTTTTCTTAAGATAAACAGAAAGAAAACAAGGCATCATCAGTACATTAAACATTACATAGCATTGTAATTATGCAATAGTTCTTTCACATTTTAGACTAGAATTTTAAATGGATCACAAAAAGTCATTTTTTTCTCTGTCTTTGATTATTTTTTTAATCCAGTTAGGGGCAAGTTCAGCATAACAAAGAAACAAGCATTGCCCACATGTACTACAACTGTGTTTGAAAGATAGGTCAGAAAAATTAATTGTCCCCAAACTCATGGAGTATCAAAATCACTTTTCCTTGTTTCTTCAACAAGATTCTTTTTTTCTCTGTTAAAAAAAAAAAACTGTTATGACTTTTCAAGCACAAATATTTTTTGTGGATATCACAGTATAATAAAACTGTTTTATATTAAAATATATGAACTCACAAATATTTCTTTTTACTTTTTCAGGTTGCATGCACCATTCGTTTAATTGAGCAGAGTAAATTGGATCAAATTATTTGTGGGAGAGAGAGGGAAAGCTATATGGAATTACAGTAATTTTTGATTGCTACCAATATATATTTTTTGTAAGTGAATCACTCTATAATTACTTTATATTTCACTGAATGAGATAACAAGACAAAGTAGCATTTAAAGGTACCTTTTTATTTTTTGCAATTCTAACTTTGTAATTATTTAAATAGTAGCCACATCGAGTGACGTTTTGGTTCTGTCAAGAACAAAAAAAGCTCTATTCAGAAGTGAGGGGCAGAAACACACATCTATTTTCTAGAAGCTAAATAAATATGCATCAAATTGTACTTATCAACTCTTTGTTAAAGTTTTGCCATACCTAGGCACTACATGGAAGTTTAGATTTTGTAGAAAATTGTAATCTTTTCAGTCTCTAAGCAGCATTTTAATTTCCATAAAATTTCTATTTGCTATTTTCTCAGAATTTTACAATTAAAGGTAAATAATAAAGTATTTGTTTTCTTTAAAGTTCTTTGAAAATATCCCAAATATATAATCCTTAGACAATAATGTGTATTTTGTTATTTTTAAATAACCTTTTACAATTTTGATTTGTTGACTGTTTTATTTTTTAAAGAAGGTAGAAGTTGTGAGGCACCTCTTACAGATGCACACTGGTGATATAGTCATATAGAGCTGTGATTATTCCTACTTTGCTAGAATTATATTTGACATTTTTATATTTAACATCATGAATTTTTTCATACACAAATTAGAATATCAGTTTCATTTGGAATATAAAAAGAACTTTCATTATCTGTGTTTAAGGTACTACTGAATAACAATGTCCAACATACTATGACCACTCCTGTGGGTGAAAACTTTCTAGTTTATATCCATTGATGCATGGCATGGCCCTGCTATTAAACAAAATGGAGATAAGTTTTAATGTTCACATGCATGCTCTAAAACTTTGCACTTAAAAGGGAAAGGAGATTTTTAAAGCAATTTCCTGTTGTTTGGCGAAAATATGTTCCCATGTAAACCCCATGGTCAATGTCTGAGATACCAAAGTCTGTTGGCTGGCTTGCCAGTACAACAGACTCATTAATAATTTTAGAAATGGCTGCTGGTACCACATAAACGGCACTTTTCTTCTTCACGGGCAAGGGTATGGTACTCATATACTAGGAGAAACGTGTACACAGTCTTTAGCTTCGGTATTAAGATATGCAGAGTTTTTGTGAAGAGGAAAACATCTGGTTCAATTACTCTGAACTCTGACTACATGAGAGCCAGTAATAGAAACTGGACTTAAGGAAAAATAAGTTCATTTTTTTTTCACCCCCTTAAAATCATAATGTGAGTTTTCTGTTACAGTAATTATCCATGTTAGCACATTTGGAACAAATGTATAAGTGTACTTTCTGAATAAAGTCAAAGTCTAACTTGTTTTTAGTTCCATAATGTTTTAATGTTTAATTCTGTTGTGTGTTTTTCTCCTTCCCCCTTACCCCCCAAAATCACCAAAACTGGAAAACAGGCTGATTGTATCTGTCCATGAGCAAAGGAAACCTGAAGGACCCAAGGGCCTGGCTGGACAGAGTTGTCATGTGTCTGCCTGTCTACACTTGCTGTGCAGAACATCCGCTCACCTGTACAGCAGGCACAGACAGGCAGTCACATGACAACCCAGCCTGAATGACAACCAGCCATTGAAAGCAAGCAGCCCTCACACCATACATCTACACCAAGAGCTACAACCACAGTGAGGGGCTGGGGCGGGGCTTTTAATCTGTTGACTTATTAATACTTAACTCGTATGTATTATTATTTTATTTTGATTCAACTATTAAAACCCACCCAAAGTAAAGTGAGTGGTGCCTATGAAATATAATAAAGCCCATTTCTGAAAATGTTCCTGTGCTTTCTATAGTTCTCTTTTCCTACTTGTTGTCAGTAAATCACTTAACATTTATTGTGCACATCTTTGCTGATTCCCAAAAGTAACATAACATCAGTTTGATGTTTGTGAAACAATAAATTATCCTAGTAACTCTAATATATAAACTATCATTTACTATATCATGACTCTTAAGGGGGTAGAGCATGGAAAAGGAGAAAGAGAGTGAGAGAAGATTAAAAAGAAAAGAAAAGAAAAGGAATATGATATGGAGGGTCAACTATTTAGACTTAAGAAACTGCCAGTCTTGTCTGGGTAAAACATAGTTAAAAATATTTTCAATATAATTTTCAAATGCATTAATTGTGTCTCTTTTTGGATAAATGGATTATTAAGACTGAAATTTCAATATTCCAAGTATCATAATATATGCAGATTTATTACTGTGCTACTGTTTAAGGAAGAAGGGGCTTGTACTACAGTTGTAGGAGTGAAATTTACAGGCTAAGTATATTTACTTGGAATACATGCTTCCGTTCACATAAACTTTCATACGCTTGAAATGCTCAAACATGTCAGTAATTTCAAAAGGGAAAAAAAGTGATTAGTAGGTCTACATTGTATATTTAGCCCTACCTTTTGGGGAACTATTAAACTTTAGACACTGCTATTCACTGGAGTGAATTAATGAGGACTAGCTTTCATATATGAGTATTTTATTTTTTAATTTTTTATTTATTTAGGTGTGTGTGTGAGAGAGAGAGAGAGAGAGAGACAGAGAGAGAGAGAGAGAGAGAGAGAGAGAATGAGCATGCCAGGGCTTCCAGCCACTGTAAACGAATTCCAGAGACATAAGCTTCCTTGTGTATCTGGCTTACATGGGTCCTGGGGAATCCAACCTGGGTCCTTTGGCTTTGCAGGCAAGTACCTTAACCACTAAGCAATTCCTCCAGCTCTGTATATGAGGATTGTAAATAGTTAAGGTTAAAAATTGGGAAGGTAGGTCACTTCAGAAAGTTGTTCAACTTTGATTTGGTTAATTAAAATGTTTTACCATTCAGTATTCAAAACTAATTTTTATTTCCTACTTCTAATCTTTAAAAATATAATGGGAAGCTCCTTCAAGCTATTCTATAAGAATTAAACACCTCAAGTATATATCTTGAATTAAAGCAAATCTGTTTTCTAAACAGACATTTTAATTTAAAAATGAAACATACCTAAAGGTTAAGAGTCCGATAGCCTTCAACATTTTTGATTTTGTGATATTTTTACTAAACCTGCCAGTATAGTTTCTTTAAGACAAAAAAAAAAAAAAACCCTGAGTCTCAGACAAAACTATGAAATGGAAATACAGTAATACAATGAAACTAGACTTATTCCATGTCAGCAATCTGAATTTACAGAAACACATCTTCTATTAAAATCTGCTTCTCTTTCTAAAAGAGTTATTGTGCAATGTGGGTTTTTACCTCAAAAAAAGTCCCATGGCTAGCAAATAGAATAAATAATTCATAGAATGTAAACTATAAACAGGAAGACAATATAATACTGAGATAGCTACATAGTTCTACCCAGTTTTAATGCTTTATACAACCTACAGCAAACACTGCCAGAGTATGTGTGGGGAATCCCTCTTATACCTTGCAAGGCCATGTCAAGAAGGTGCTTTACAGCTCTCAGGATAGCAGAGGACACCAATCAGAACAGGAAGGAGGGCTGGGGAACAGCAGGTATCTTCAAGAAAAACGCCCAAGAATAATGTTTCAAATAGCTTTTCCACAAATCATAAAGTTGCCATTAAAAAGTACATTTATTTCTTAGCTCTCAGAAACTTTAAATCTTTTATATACATTTAAAATTCATTAAACATAGCACATTTAAAATTCTATTCTTCTGGATAAGGGTAATATAAAGGGTATGGACTTTACAGTACATACTTTGGGAAAATGACAATGTGTGTAGATCGGAGACTGGGCCTGTGTTTGAAAGTATTTTTAATAAATTGCAAAATGCACTGGCCATTATTGTTGATCAAATAATAACAATTTTTTCAAAATCATAAATATTTGAAGAATGCTAGAATATGGAAATATTTGCAGGGAGTAATCTTACATCAGAAAGCATAATATAAGACACTTTCTGTATATGAAAAAACCATTAGCTATGAAGATGAATAATTTTAAGTTATATAAGTAGATTTAAGTTCAATGTTTATTGTGACTTCTTTTTTAATAAAAATATCTTAGCTGTGGCTAAGGATAGGATCTCAATGAGGAGCATGCACAGTATTCACAGGGCCAGCACTGATCCTCTCCATCACAGAGAGTATGTGGACCTAGCACAAAATGGGCCCTGCCTAAAAGTATAAGTGAAAATGAAAAGAAAGCCGAAGATTTCTGTGACATCTTGATCTCAGAACTTTTATCATTCAGGGATTCAGCTGTCATTTTGAATCCTATTTCCAAGTTACATTTGTCATCTGCTACAGCTACACAACAAAAACAATACTAAGTAAATATCCCTATAAGAGGATTATATAATCTCGTTATCAAGCTATCCAAACATTTCAACCCACAAATATGAGGCCTGTAATTTCTTAGGAGTCCAAAGAATGTCCTTACTTCAATGCAGATTTGGGTTTTGTTCAATAGTGTAAGATTAGTACATTTCCACTGGGAATACTTCTGCTCATGGCTCTGCTTGCCTAAGAGGATTCCACCTTGATTTTAATCTTTATGTTGGGCTACAGAAGTAAGAAAATATTGGCAAACCACTTTTATTATGTATAAATTAGCAGTCCTTTTCCTTCAGTCATTTTAACTGTTAAAGTTTACACATTTCCATAAGCTCCCCCCTTTCTCATTGATAATAATGAAAATCAGGTTCTTTTGCCTTGAATCAAGTATCTTCTACTCTTAAAAATTATGCTTTAGAAGTATTTTAAAGAAAGGCTATCACTTTTTTGACTTTTGAAGTTATAATATTTATATAGTATTATCTTGGCAAGAAATTCTTTTGAAATGACAGTTCCTATTTTATTCTCACTACCTTTTTCTAAATTTGCCAAGAATTTATATACAAAAAATAACATGAGAAATTTACTTATTTATTTATTTTTTGGTTTTGCAAGGTAGGGTCTCAGTCTAGACCAGGCTGACCTAGAATTCACTATGTATTCTCAGAGTGGCCTAGAACGCACGGCGATCCTCCTACCTCTGCCTCCCGAGTGCTGGGATTAAAGGCATGTGCCACCATGCCTGGCTGAGAAATTTAATTTTTATCTAAATTATCTTCAATCCAGGAAGTCATACTTATATACTCAGAAGACAAAAACCCATTAACCAATGATGAAAACTAACAAAATCCAAAGGAATTCTATAATTCAATAAATTAATGTAGGCACTTGTTATACTTGTTATTACACTTTACATGTGTTAATAAATTGTTCCATGAATATTCACTTTCTGAAAGAAAATCTCTCAGATCCCTTCATTTCTATCAATTTCCATTAACTAATCCTAGCCCAAGCTACTGTGATCTCTCATGCAGACCATAATTATAACTACCTAACAACTCCCCAATCCAGTTTTGTCCTTATCTATTCAAATCTCCACCAAACAACTGAAGGAGTCCACTGAAAAATTCAAGTCTGGAGCTGAAAAGATAGCTTAGCAGTTATAGTGCTTGCCTGCAAAGCCTAAGGACTCAGGTTCAATTCCCCAGTACCCACATAAAGCCAGATGCACAAGGTGGCACATGTGTTTGGAGTTCATTTGCAGTGGCTAGAGGCCCTGGTATGCCTGTTCTCTCCCCACCCCTCTTTCCCTCTCTCTTTATCTATCCATCTATATATCTCCTTCAAATAAATAAATAAAAATTCTTTTAACTATTTCAAATCTGATCATGTGACCCTCCAGTTTAAAAACTTCAGAAGCTTCTCATCCCTGTGGAAATAAGTCTTTCATCTCTAGAGTACCTTTTGCTCTTGCTCCAGTCCCCAGAGCTTAATCCTGTTCCTAATATTCTTCAGGCTCAACCCTACCCCAGGATGTTAATAAAAACCTTCTCTTGTCACTCAGTTTAAAAGTCTCCCAATCCCATAACCCTGCCAACTTAGGCATTTTTTAATGTCGAACACAACACTGGCTTTATGTCTTTCATAGTCTGTACTGAGCATCTGACAGGTTTTATTGTTTGAATGTTTACTTTATTCAAACTGCCCCTCAAACAGGCAGCTATTATAGAACCTTTGTTAACTATCTTATATTCAGTGACCTTATATCAGTGCCTGTAATATGGCCTTGGAAATATTTGCCAGGTAATTTTCAGGTGTGCAGTATTGACACTTCACAGTTAGTTAAGTCCATCATTGTCTTGGAATGTCTAATGCGGAGAATGCAAATAAAGTACTGACTTAGCTTTTATATCCATATTTATATTTATAATGACAGGGACACTGTAAATACTCTATAACTGTTACCATAGCAATGATGGCTGTTATCAGGAAAACCAGGGATACTGAAAGCCAACACACTGGGTGTAAGCAGGTGTGGTAATAGATGAAAAGTTGCCTCCAAACACAAATGCTAATTTCTTGTATTCTTGGTATTCTTGTATTGAGATTCTTGGTATCTGAAAACCATTTGGAATTTTGTTTGGTTGAACATTGTGACTGTTTTGGATATACAAAAGTAAGTCTGCAACATAGGCTTGACTAGATGTTGACAGATGAACTGATAAGGGTAGGGCATTTCAGATTAATAGTACTGAGAGAAAAGAAAGTGAAGACAAAGACAGAAACCAGTTCTTGGGATGGGCTACAAAAGGTTAAAGCTGGCAGACCACAAACAGGTAAAAACTGTTGTGCAAAGGGGTATTTAACATTCTATTTGATATGAGAATTGCTAGATTTCTCCCAAACTCCTTAGTAAAAGTATATACTGCAACTCACCTCACAAGCTTATTTTGACACAGATCAAAGCAGACATGTCCCAACCATCTCAGTTTCCTTGTCTACATGTCCGAGCTCTTACTTCACCCCCATAAACAACTACATCCCCATCACACGCAGGCCTTGGGATGTGAGCACTGGCGGAGTGAGTTGGGGATGAGCCACAAAGAGGCCCATGAGGCCCCTGGCAATGCACTCATAGCCATTTGCGGAGAAAGTTCCAGGCCTGGGTTGTGGCACGTGAACCCAATCCCCCTAGTGATGACTTATACACTGTTATTCCTTTTATGTTGCAGAAAGCTCCAATCTTGGAGCAGAGTTAAAGAATAAGATATGGTCAAGTGACGAAATTGTGTCTGCTGTAACCACACTGCATGGCAACGACTCCATGAAGATAACATGCGGCAACTTAACATTGCCAGAACACACACAGAAACCTTTCTTTTAAGATCATGTCTCCATAACATTGAGAATAACATTACTCATGTGTTGTACTGGTTTGAAAACTACTGTCCATGGATTCCTGAGGGGCTTTGTGGATCCATCCAAAATTCAAGAACAGAGTAGACAGATTCATTTTGAATAGTGAGAAAGTGGAAGTAACCTTGGTACTACAGTCATGCCAACTGTAACTTAAAACCATTATGTGGGTTATCATAGAATGGCCTAATGTGCCAATTTGATGGCATCATTTCTAATTTTTGATTAAGATGAGGGAGAACCCATAGGCAATAGGGGAAATGAAATGGGATCTCAGTGCCTGCTCATTGTCTGAACCTTATCATCCCCTATTAAGAAAATCCACATCTGGACTGGAGAGATGGTGTAGTGGTTAAGGTGTTTGCCTGCAAAGCCAAAGGATCCCAGTTTGACTCTCCAGGACCCACATAAGCCAGATGCACAAGAGGGCACATGCATCTGGAGTTCGTTTTCCGTGGCTAGAGGCCCTGGCAAGCCCATTTTCTCTCTCTCTCCCTCTCTCTCTCTCTCTCTATCTGCCTCTTTCTCTTTCTCAAATAAATAAATAAATAAATAAATAAAATATATTAAAAAAAAGAAAATCCAGATCCCACACATCCTGTTGGACAACATGAAATAACATAAACTGGAAATTAAAAGAAATGTAAGTCAAAGAATGACATTATATGATACAAAGAGACAGTGGTATTAACTTCAATGTCAAGAATAAATATACTAAGTACCAAGAGTCCTTGCTAATACATGATTTATCAGTGCCTTACAATATCCAATGGAAGTGAGTTATCAACAATGGTCCCCACTGATCAGTGAAGCTACTGAGTCTCAGTGAAGTGAAGTGATTTCTCCCAGCACTGGAAGTTAGTCAGAGAAAACCCACAGGCCCAGTATCTCAACCTCTACATGGTACCACATATTGAGTTATTGGGTCTTGTATTCCATAATATCATCTTGAAAAGTAGACTGAGCTGTTATTTCTGATCATAGATATTATTTCAAAAATCATCTATACATATCACAATCCTATCAAAAATTGAATAAAACCATATATGTTCATATGATATAATCTGCTATTTATTAAGCAGTAGTCTAGGTTCTAATAAAATATACCAGTCTAGTTACAAAAGAAAGTGGGGATGATGAAACATGCTATTAAAGCCTTTTATGATAATCTCAATATAAATTTATCATTGAATAAATGAAGGAACCCCCAAATACATCAGTGATGTTTTCCATGTCACATGTACTTGGCAAAGAAAGATAAATTTGCATGTATCAGGGTTTCTAAACTATGTAAGGTACCGATGTATGTGTAGCAAAGTACAAGCACTCCACTAACTGATAAATTAGCTCCAAAAGTTAAAATGAAACTCAATTATTTATACAAAAGAATATTCTAGATTCGGGGTCTTTGGGGGTTGTCAGCAGAACCATATTTAATGTGCATGTGGTTAACTACACTTTTTTTGAAACCTGAGTGTCGTTTACAACAATGTTGAAAGTCATGGATTACTCTGTGGCCACCCTCCTGATACTTTGTGCTTGTCCTCCTATCCCTTTACCCACTCTTAGGCTTTGCTCCCAGCAACCCTTTCACTTGTTAACACTGCACTATCACAGGCAGCAATCAGCAGTGCTGTCTCTTCTCTGCTCTGACAGCAGACTAAGGAGCAGTCCGATGCCGTAGGAGCTCCAGCAAGAGAAACAAATGGAGCAGGATAGAGAAGAATAGTAGTGGCAGCCAAGGGGTGATGAGGTGGGAATAAGCAATGCAGGCTCCAGTGGAAGAGGACTCTGTCAACTGACACAGACAACTTGAAGATTGTCATCCTCCAGTCTGGCATTGCTGTTTTGAAAACTTCCTGTCTTGTTTCTGGGCAGCATTCGGAATGAGTAACCATAGCTAATAACTAAAATACAGCTGTATATAGGCACAGATTTGAGTGTTTCTCACCAGTAGCTACTACCCAAAGTAAGGCATCATTTTCTCTAACATAAGACTACTATGGCTTCCTAGTTGGTCCCTTGTCTTCTATTCTTGCCATGTGCACCTTTCAAACAAATACACCCTAAACATCTTGCACAGCTCAGCGTCACAGTGATCCTTCTCCACTGTAAATCTCATCCCGTCACACCCTGCTGGAGCACTCTAGTGGTTTTCAATTATTCTTGGGAAAAAACCCAAATAATTTGGTGGTGATGTCTAAGTTTCCCACCCCCCTGATGCCTATGATCTTATTTCATGCCTTTCTCATGCATTATTCCTACAATTGCATCACAAACTCCCTCTCAGCTTCCATCTCTGAAGCTTTTACATTTAGTGATCTTCCTGCTGTAAAGCTCAAAAATTCTTCTTGCAGCTCATCATTCTTGTCTTCTCAAATGTTACTTCCTTCCAATCACCCAGGCTAATGGCTCTTCCCTGGTCAGCTTCTTTCTCTGCAGAGCACTTAATACCAGCATTACATTAGTAGTCTATTTGTTTGTGAGTTCTACACAGCAGCAGCCTTCTCTGACCTTTCTTTTCTCTTGGTGTGACCTAAATGGAGAAAGCTACCTTTTCCTCAACTTTCTTCACTAAACCATTCCCTTTCATTTCAAGGTCATTCATACACTCTCCTCCATTCATATTCACCACCCTCCACACACAGGCTTTTAATAAAATGTCCACTGGTCTTGGGTAATATTAGTGTGCATGTTTATTTTTTAATTGTTGGAATCATGGATTCCAGAAGGAGCTTCAAGCACCAGTGATTCGGTGTAGTTGTCCTGAGTCTTAGAGGTGAGGAGGATGCATCCAGTGACATGACTTCCCAGGCTCTCAAGGCTTCTTCCTTCCCTCCTGGAGCATTAGGCACCCCACCCCTCCCAGTCCTTCAGGCCAGAGGGCCCTACAGCTATACTCCAACAGCAGTACCTTCCCCAAAGACCTCAGGAGCCCCTAGTGGCCACATGTAGTCACAGGTTGATGCTGAGACACCTGAAAACTGTGCTTATGAATGTTCTGTAGAGAAAGGTGGACTTGGACAAACCCAGGCATTTGTGGGATTCTGAGAGCCTGAGGTCTGTTTCTTGCTTGCTATTAACTACCTATGTTACCTTGGCAAGTTATCCCCACAAACACTAAATGCTCTTCAGTAAGATAACTGAATCCTGTAGAAATGATATTGTAACACTTTGAGTTTGGGAGTTTTTGCTGGTGGAGGTAGTGATGCTTGCTTGTTTGTTTTAGTGTTTCATCTGCAAAATAGCAATAATAATAATCTTTCCTCAGGTTATAATGGGGGCTAATTAGCATACACAGAACACTTGCTATTACTATCACTATTCCTCAGTAAAACTTTTTGCTTGCCCTTAGGTAACTGAGGAAGGTCCTGATTGACAATATATGCAATTATGCATAAGTTATCATCTAAGAATTTGGAGGGAAATGTGTCTAAAGGATTGCAAGAGCAAGAAAGCAGAAAATGAGATCATCTGCTTCTGATATACACATACAGAGAGAAATGTCTTGAAGCTTAAGCTGTGACTTAAAACTAGAGCTTTCCACAGAATGGCAGGAATGTCTCTAACCAGTCAGTGTGGTAAAGAAAGCATTGCTAATCCTCAGATTCTTACACTGGCCAGTGTCACTTTTGACTCAGGTCAATGAAAACATTTTAAATAACAAATTTGTGTCGGCATTTCTTTCGGATTTGAGTATACTTGTTATAGAAAATTTAGTGGCAATCCACGCCATCATTGAATATTTTTCAACACACTGTTGCACACAAAACATCTGAGAAATGGAAAGACCCATTAAGACATGGAACATTTTCTGTAAGAACTGACAAATACAACTTGTAGTGCCTTCAGGAGAAATCAGCTGATAGGAAGAACTTCTAACTCTGACATCCATTCCCTGTAGCCAATAAGATGGAGCTGATCTCACCTATACATGGTTTTGCTATCACAGAGCATTCTTATGGAATCTCTGTAAGCTGAATTTGAAATTTCAAAACACCACTGATCAGACTAGAATGAGTAAAATTACCAAAACATAGTTCAGTTTCTATACATGCTCTCCTGAATCCAGTTCTATCACTTCATAGAATGTTAATAACTCTATGAGAATAATATGACTTTTATTTATACTTTTATAGCTACCAGATTCAAATAAATGGTAAGTCACAGTATCAAATTATTAATAACTAACTTAAGTTAGAAGATCATACTTATCATAATTTCTGCTTTAACAGCGAGCAAATTCTCCAAGGAGAAAACTTGTTTAAATAATGATCTAGGAAGTACTTGATGACTCATTTGAGATGGATGTCTCAGTAACAATTCCAAAACTGTTTACTGTCTCCACATCAGTGCTACAGTGTTAATAAGATGTTCATTTCGGTCTTTTAAGTATATTAATGAAAATTACAGCACCTTGAATGACATTTTTTCCAACTCCTGACCCTTAAATCCACTTCTTTAGGAACAGCAAAATAATACTATACCAAACAAATAAGCAGGAAAAAAATTCAATGGGAAAATTTGTACAATTAAAGATCTACAAGGACAAAACTATGTTTCTCTAAACAAATATTCACTGCTAAATCTCATTGAGAGACAACTACTGGCTTCTGGAATTAAATGTCACAATAATAGCAATTATATGAACTTTAGAAACACTTAAGAAAACTGTGACTCTCTGTGGCTTACCTCATCATCTTTGTACCAGGATAAGCTTTCTGCTGTGAGGACAAACCAGTATCCCTTCGACCCTCCTTTCATGATGCCGATGTTACTGATGGTCAGCCAGCCCTTACGAATCACCTGCAAGAGAGCAGACATCAGCAGAAACATTTGGTTTAACATGAGCACACAAGACTAAAGGATTTAGACTAAATAAAGACAAGATATAAATCATACTAAGAACAGCATTGTTCCCCGAAAGCTCAACTGTTTGAGCTACACAAGAGAATGTTTCTTCTAAGCTGCAGATGACCAATGGGAGGTCTTGCCCATCAGTGAAAAGACAAAACTCTCAGACTGTTATGTTTGGTGGAAGCATAGTGACTGAAACAGACAGGAATGAAATGAGGCAGCCTAACAGACTTGTGCCAGCCTATTTATGGCATCGCTGCTACAATTAAAGCATATTTAGTTGACTGGATGAACAATAGACTCTCCATGCCCATTGCCTCTTCTCTACTTCCAGCATATTGGTCCATTTGTGTGCCTGGCTTGCAGCATGAGGATTTACAGCAGACACTGGGCAGCAAATGATGAAGCAGAAACTCAAGTCAATCACTTAGCTTCTTGTTAATAGCCATGAATAAGGCTGATTGAAAAAGAAAGCTGAAATAATAAACTAAAATTAAAAGTTTGGGCTTTTTTCAATGGTATAGATTTATCCACCTCCTTCTGGTTATTACTTGCTATTATATAAACCATACAGCATCTTTAAAACATCTCTAAAATAGTTTTCAAATTTTAAAACATTAACAACTTGGGGGACACATTTGACAGACCCATTTAAAAGTGACATTTGAGAGAAAATGCATTTTTTCCTCACAATGGTTTTGAAGTGAAGTTATTATCCATATGGCATAGTTTATCATATCCTCTACACTAATTTTGTTGTCATAGAATGAGAAACACAACTCTATATGGAACTATATTATCCTATAGGTCAAAAAGTCTCCTATACCAAAAACATTCCCTATGCTTGTGATCTTAAAGTATTTCTTTAAAATACTTGTGTTGAATGACTATTAGTTCCTAAAAGATGGAGACAGTCTAATTAATAATCAGAGTAATTTTTATATTTCTATTAAGCTTTCTAGGTGAACTTTAAGAAAGGCTAATCCTTAGAAAAATTATGAAATAAGGTAAGAGTTTCACTGCCAATCGTTCAAGCCTCTCTATTCATCCCTAGGCCTGGGTACCTTTGAGTCCCTGTTTCAGTATCTCCTAAACATTCATTTTCCCTTTGGGTAGTGTGATTTCTTTCATACATCCCCATTTCTCAGGTCCAGGCTAAAGCAGTTTTTTCCAGTGATCAAAACTTTCCCTTCGTCTTACTCTCTACTTCAGAAATAAACAACAATATTGCAAGATAAGGTTCCTGCCAGATACAGCATTCTTGTCTAAAAATGTAGAATTGGGGCTGAGGAGCTTGCACAGCTGTTCAAGACACTTGCTTGCAAAGCCTTTCCAGCCCAGGTTCATTTCTCTAGCACTCACATATGCTGGACAGGCATTTGCTTGCAGCATCAAAAGACCCTGGTACACACATACACCAACACACACACACACACACACACACACAGAGGTATAAATTAATAAAAATGTTAAAAAATAAAATGCAGAATCCTGGGCCAGCTACCACACTGAGTGAATCAACATACATATGTAAAACACAGCGGTCTACATTTCAATATACTCCCTCGTGACTCTTATTCATATTAAGTTTTGAAGACCACTGCATGTACACATACAATACAAAAAATTGAAACTCTATCTTCCATAGCAGCCAAATGATTCTATCTAGGTTTTGGTAAGAAGTACTAAAATTTCTGGTACTAAGGTTGTTTATAATCTACTAGGGTTTATAATAACATACATACTCATCATACTCAATCGAAAAGACACTGATTATTTCAAGTTGTTAGGTATCATTTGGCTATAAAAGAAGTCTTCCAAGTACTACATAAAGTACAATAAGCAAGTCACTATTTTGCCTACTAGTAGAGCAGGCTGGCTCTATTGAAAGTCATGAGTTGTAACTTTGTTACAATCTATCATATTTCAAGATGAAAATATCACTATGATGCCATCCACAATCCATGTCCTTAATAGTCTTAGAATTTAGAGGGATGATAGATCCAGAAAGTCATAATTCCATAGAATCATATAGTAAGAGATGCATGCTTAAACAAGGGATGCTTAGGAGGTTAAAATAGACTTGTCTTGAGGAGATAATGCCTAAAAAATTACTAGTTTATCAGTTTGTTTTCCACAGAGAAAAGCAAACAAGAGAAAGCTTGGCAGTGCCCATTAGTGTAGAAAGTGTGAAGTGAGGATGAAAACGCAGGGGCTAGAGAGAAGATGGGCTGAAACTGGAGTGACTCCAGTTCAATGACACCCTGAAGATTACTGGTCTCATATCTCTGGAAAAATAAAAAATAAATTTTAGGTATATATCCCTAATATTTACTTTGAAATTCTATGTATGACTATTGTATTTATAAATTGTATGAATTATATAAAACATGGAAATAAATTTGGCAATATGGTATGACAATGAAAAAAATAATATTTTAAGTGCTTAAAAACAATGATATATGTATTTAATCTGCTATATTTGTTACTTTATCACTGACCTCTTGGACACCCAGAACATGGATGTGGTTGGTGGACAATAAGTATGATAAATGTTAATAAATTTGAGCTGTTGTCCTGTTTTCTAGAGACATATAAGTAGATGCCCCACTCTATCCTCCTGCAGCCCAGTGGATCTTGCATATTTCTCTGGACAGAGAAACTGGGCTTTTTTTTCTGTCTTTTGGTTGGTTGGTTTTTAAATTTTTGGTCCTTTTAGGACCTCCCACCTGCTCAGCAAGCACTCCAACCCTGAGCACCACCCCCAGCCATCTTGCTACTTTTTATTTTGAAAGACTGTCCCCCAAGTTGCACAAGCTGGTTTAGAACTTACTCTGTAGCCCAGCCAGGCCTTGAAATTGTGATCCTTCTGCTTCAACCCCCTGAGTACCTAGGAGTATATTCCTATGTCAGCAGGCCTGGCTGAAACTAGACTTTATAAGTTACTACAATAACCCATTGAGAAATGCCCCTTGTGCAAACTAGTCATGATGTACAAAGTTAAAAAGAGATTAGCCTACTACAAAGTGCCTAGGAGATAAAAATAAATACAAGCCAGGTGTGGTGGTGCACGCCTTTAATCCCAGCACTCGGGAGATTTCCATGAGTTTGAGGCTACCCTGAGACTACATAGTGAATTCCAGGTTAGCCTGAGTTAGAGTGAAACCCTACCTCAAAAAACCAAAAATAAATAAATAAATAAATAAATAAATAAATAAATAATATTTATGGCTGTATGGGAAAATTTATGAAGGGCAAGATGCTACTATCAATAGAGTAGACACTCCACTAGCCACAGACAGGTTTGTCAATGATTAGTTTGGCTTGAGGTGTGTGATAGCAAAATGTACAAAGAATGTACAATGTCTAACTAAATAATATTTTCTAGAGATTTGGTTAAATAAATTTTTAAAATTAAACTCATCTACACGTTCTAATGTGGCTACCAGAAAATTTTCAATCATATGCACATAAGCATTTATTTTTATTAGGTAGAATGGTTATGTTACAATTGTTCTTAAATGCTTGGACCTGTCACACAGAGAAAGCTGAGCATGAAGACACAAACTTTGCAGGGACATAATAAGAACTGATGTATATTGGAAGTGGGGGTATGAGAGTAATTCAAGTGATCAACCATTCAAGCTAGGTCTGGCAGGAAAGTTAGACCTTGGGGTGCTAACAGAGAAGTAGCAAAATAAAAAGATGAAGGGAGGAGAAAATTCAGGGTGTTCAAAGAGTAGATGCTCTGCAAGTGACAGCAAGAATGGAGTTTTCAGGGCTGTAACATGACATGATATAATACACTGCCTGATGTGACTGGTACTCTTTGATTCACCCATCAAATATGCATCACTACTTCCACACGCATCTGTTATGGCTGATACAGTATTTACTAACACTATTTAGTCTAGTAGTGGTTATAGTCAACGGAGCTATCTGGAAATCATGAGTTACTAAAAATAGTCAAAATGTGAGCTTGGAAGAATAAAAAAAAAAAGGATGACAGCTGCCATAGGGTTGCACATGTCCATTCCTCTTAGCAGGCCACCCACGACAGTGTGCTCAGCACTAAGTACTGCTAGTAATTAAGATGCTGTCACAAAAAAGCCCAAATAGCTTGTTTTCTTCTTATGACAGAGAAAAGCATATTCCTATAAGGGTAACAACTGGTTATAAGTAGGAATTTAGAAAAACATATCTAATTTCCTTTTCCACTAATTGAGAAAGAAACTATAAAATCAACGTAAAAACTGGGATGGTGAAGGAAAAGACAGGAATTCAGCCAAACTGGTTAGAATGGTGGTTCTTCTAAGCACCTAGTAGGTCAAGGCATGACGACTGCCACAAGTGTGAGGTGACACATGCACTTGGAGTTTGTTTTCAGCGGTTGGAGGCCCTGGTGCACTCATCTTTATCTATCTATCTATCTATCTATCTATCTATCTATCTATCTATCTACCTATCTATCTATCTATCTATCTATGTGTCTCTCTTTCTCTCTCTCAAATAAAAATAAAATATTAAAAAAGAACAGGGTTGGAGAGATAGCTTAGCGGTCAAGGTGCTACCTTAGCAAAGTCTCAGAACCTAGGTTCAACTCTCCAGCACCCACATCAACCAGTTGCTCATGGTGGAATATGCATCTGCAGTTCATTTTCAGTGGCTAGAGGCTCTGGCACGGCCATTCTCTCTCTCTTTCTCTTTCTCTCTCTCTCTCTCTCTCTCATTCTCTGTCTTTCTGTCTCCCTCAAATAAATAAATAAAATTTAAAATTTTTTTTAAAAAGCAAAAACATAGGTCAGAAAACAAGGAGTATGAACACTAAGAACAAATTAACAAAAAAGGGGGGTGAGGATTAAGGGAAGAAATGAAGAAAAAATAATAAGCACAATTTGAAAAGAATGCCAAGGAAAATGGAATTGGATATAATATCCTGTCACAGAGAAAGAGAAAATAAAAGTTTCCATTTTGCATTCACCTTAAGATTAGCAAAATAAATCTATTAGCTTTCAGTATGATAGCCAACTACAGCCTCTCAGTGTTTGAGTATGAAATCCTGTTTTGAGTACCCAAGTAAACAAAGGCAAGAAATCCCGTAATTACAGAACTAGAAGGACCTTGAGAGCTGAAAGGACATGTTCTCATTTGTTCAGCTGAAGACAAACCACTTTTCAAAAATCGCTCCCATAAATATCACTGAAGCTTCTTTTGCCAAATGTATAAACTTTGAAAGCAACTACAAGACTAGCATCAGGAGAGTAGAGGTACCAGACCTCTTTCTGGGGGTCACCCTACCCTAAAAGAGTGTGTTCTACTTGGCATCCGCCATACAATAAGCAGCAGACAAGGTCAGGGTTGGCAGAACCTGTATGCTACAGGAAAGTTCAAACTCCAACATCTGGCAAGTAAACTGGATCATAAAAGGAAAAAAAAAATCATGGGGAGAAAAAAAAAGAAGTGCATGTGGAAAAGTTCCAGTGTGGTCAAGGCCTTGAACTTTATTTGTGAGCAAGGGATTCTGACATAGGCCTTGCTTATGGAGGACTACACAGCTGGCTTTTTTATTACTGCAGCCTGGGACGAGGTTGTAAAGCATAGGCTATTTAATGGCCTGACCTTGGGAGACTATAAAGTCTCATACATAGGTGTTCTCCGTGGACGAGTGACTGATTCTATAAAGACAATTCTTCACTTGGTAGGGCCTACCCAGACACATGCTAGGGAACTGCATGGCGCCCTTAAAGGCCAGGCCTGTCGCCTGGCTGCTCTGGAAGAAGTTACTGTTACAAGTACAGGCATCCTCACAACACAGGCAGCTCACCCTGAATTTGGCCGGCAGAGGAGTTTTTCCTTCCCTCCTTCCTTCCTTCCTTCCTTCCTTCCTTCCTTCCTTCCTTCCTTCCTTCCTTCCTCTCTCCTTCCCTCCCTTCCTGCCTTCTCCTTCCTTCCTCCTTCCTTCCTTCCTTCCTTCCTTCCTTCCTTCCTTCCTTTCTTCCTTCCTTCTTTCTTTCTTTTTTCCTAGCAGACTGTGCCTGAGATAAGGATTTGATTATAAGGAAAAGTTTTTTTTTTTTTTCTCATGTACACATTTATTGCCTCTGAAGGTGAAACTATAGTCAGCACTTTGACACTGTGGGGCAGAGAGCTGAGGTACAAAGGGACAGCAGGTACGCTCCAGGTTCTACCTCCATCTATTAAAGCCAAGCCTAGTGGGAATAGTTGGACCAGCCACCCTTTGATTTGTTCCCCTCCTGACTCCATCCCCAAATATGTGTTCTGCAGCTGGCACTGGCATAATTGTATAGGTGGTAAAAGGCTCTTTAGGGAGCCTAGACTTCTTATGCCAAGACATTATGTAACAGAAGAAGAAAGATAAACACAAAAGCAAAAGGAAAGTAAAAAGTATGGGGTTTTGTCTACAATGGCATAGGAAGGTGACTCAAAATAAGTCCTGGTGACTGAGGTACCATCACTGTAAATCTAGAGGCACTAAGACACAGCAAGGCTTCAAGAATCCTTCTTCAAGACTACATGTATACACGTAAACAGAGCCATGTGTTACCATAAGCATAGTGGTAATATTAGCCACTTAGGTAGAGATTTCTCCCAATGTATTTATAGAATCACGAACAACTAGAGAAAAAGCGACTTGATAGCCTGGATGGAGCCAAAATCAGGAAGGTTCACTTCATTTACTCCCTCTTAGTACCCATGAACATCTGCTTTAGTGAATGTTGACGAACATAAACAGGGCCCTGCAATAAATGCTTTAAAGAATAGGGGGTCAATATATTTTATTGAATTTGGTTGATGTTGAGCTATGGTTGGAATTATCTTTGGCTTCCTGCTCTTTGCCTTATTCATGAAAAAAGTGCTGCGGTTTGTATAAGTATGCCACAGAGGTCCAGGCATTAAAGGCTTGGCCATTAGGATGACGCCATTGGAAGATGGTAGACTCTTTGGGAGATGGGGCCTGCTAGGAAATCCTAAAGTCATTGAGGCATGCCCTTGAACAGGATCACAGGACCTGTTCTTTTCTGTTTACTTCCTGCCTCATAAAGTGAATGATGTCATTTGATTATTGCAGAATATCTGACAGGTTATGGAAACAACCTGACTGAACATAATTTGAAACAAGAAATAAAACAGGGTATAATAAATCACAGACTGGCCTCAGAGTGAATTTTACTTGTGAACTGTTTTAACCTATTTCAGAGCCTTCTGTCCACCCATGGTCCTAGATCCTAAAATGGCCCACAGGAGTTATGGATAGCTTTGGAGGAGTGGCTTCAAGAAGGTAGGAGCAAGACAGGTAGGCTGGGTGTGATGGCTGGGGGAAGGAGGGACCCTGTTTCTTCACTTGTTCTCCCAAATAGAAGTAAAGTGACAGCTCAGATTGGTAAACCTAGAAAGATGATGCAGAAAAATGGAATCCACAGCCTTTCTTTCTCCCACCCTCCTCTCTGTTCTTTATGAAAGATGCCTTGCTCACAAAGGCACATGCTTTGAAAACAAAGGGTCATGCCTGTAGTTTTTAGGGCTGAGTTCAATACAGAAAAGTATTCAAAGGCCTTTCTCACTTAAAACACTCGATAAGTCAACAGACATGTATGTCCCAAGTGTCTGTCGATAAAACAAAACTGAGCCACATGCCCTAACACACCTATTACAGATTTTTACATCTGATGAATGAATCTTATGACTAGGGTAAAGAAACAATGGAAGCAAGAAAATAAGGTAAAGCACATATAGTTTAAAGATCAAAGTAAGATGCAAAGTAATCAAGTATTTGACGAAATGTTTTGTTTTCAAGACTAAATGTATCACTATAAATAACTTGGCTCTGTGCCATTTGTATCTGTTTCGATATTCCTTCATGGCTTTAACTTTCTAGGAAATCAGAGTATAATTTTGACTTCATTTCTAGGAATTCAAAGATCGTAACAATAGCTAACATTTACTCAGTGCCAGGCATTTTGTTAAAAGCTCCGTGAGCACTATTTCTCTTAATCCCCCTAATAATTCTACAAGGAGGTAATGTTTTCCTTATGTGACAGATGAGGTGACATATCTGGCTCCTGCTTAACTGCCAAGGCCATGCTAGTAATCAGCCAGCCTCCTCTGCAGGACTCAAACACTGTGTGCCATGTGCCCCACTGTGTACCATGTGCCCCACTATGCAGAGCACATTCACAAAAGTTAGCATGTAGCTCATGAATGAAATAAACTCTCTGGTGATTTGGTTTCATAGCCCCAGCCCTCACCCACAACATAGAGGAGATTGGTGATAGCTTCTAACAAGAAACAATCTATGTGGCTAACACAGAGCTGACTAACAGGCTATGGCTTAATCCTCTGAGGATAAATTAAGCTGAACCAAATCACCAAATATTAGAATGTGAAAAAATATTTTTTTTCTGGTCATGGTGGTGCATGCCTTTAATCCCTGCACTCAGGAGGCAGAAGTAGGAGGATTGCTGTGAGTTTGAGGCTAGCCTGGACATACAGAGTGAGTGCCATGTCTGCCTGGGCTGGAGTCAGACCCTACCTCTCCACCTCACCCCCCAAAAAAGGAAAAATATTTTTTCCCGTATATATTGATACTCATCAGAACTTTCTGGGACTTGCTCCTTATTCCAAAACTTACTATCTAGGTGATGTTGGGATTCATTTAACCTGTATGCATCATATATAATGTGGGATAATAATACCTGTAGCATCAAATTGCTATGCAAATCATGAGTGAATACACATAAAGGATTTAGATCAGTGCCTACTAAAATGTATAGTATTATTTTAGTTGTATTTGATAATGTAAGAATAGAAACAGCCATAATACATAAAAAAATTTTGCTGTAATGAAAATTGGTAGTAAGGTATGAAGTTATATATAAGGAATAAAGTTATATATATTTTCTCTTTCATTCTCCCCATATCTCCTTCTACTTCACAAAAATATTAACATTATTGAAACCCCAAGCACAGAGCTTAGGAGATGGCTCAGTTGGTAAGAGTGCTTGCACTGCAAGCATGAGGACCTGAGTGTGCCTGAGTTCCATCCCCAGCACTTACATCAGACACTAGGGAGGGATCACTCATGGCTGTAACCCCAGTCTTTTGGGAAGCAAAGACAGGAGAATCACTGGCAGTTTCTGGTTAGTCAGTCTGGCCAAAAACAGCACCGATGGGTTCAGTGAGAAACTCCCTTTCATAGAAATAACACGCAAGAGCCGGGTGTGGTGGCGCATGCCTTTAATCCCAGCACTCGGGAGGCAGAGGTAGGAGGATCACCATGAGTTCGAGGCCACTCTGAAACTACATAATGAATTCCAGGTCAGCCTTGACTAGAATGAGACCCTACATAAAAAAAAAAAAAAACCACAGAGAAATAACATGGAAGAATAATAGAGGAGGACACCAAAGATCTCCTCTAATCTCTGCACATGTGTATGAAGGCATGCACATTTATACACACATATATACATACCACACATGGACCCCTCCCAAATTCAAGTTAGAATCATGATATTGCTTCTCTAAAACAGGCCATAGCTTGAGTTCAACTTTTAAATATGTAACTAGCAGAACATGCTAGAGAACTGAAGCAGATAAAAAAGTAACCTGACAGTAGAATAATCCAACATCTCAATATGAAAAGAAATGGTTCTGGAAATGGAAAACTCACCATGCTGAAACTAGCTTTCCTATTTTAAATACAGAGCTTATTTGATTTGCTAAAGATACATTAATACAATGTAATCAAAGCTGATTGAAATAAGGAAACAATCTTGGATATTCATGTCAAATCTCCTTTTTATATGACTATCCAGCTGCCATAAATACAACTTTCTCATTTCTCAGTAAAACAACCTCTACTTCATAACATTAGTATAAATTTAAGTTGTAACCACCTAAATAAACTCTGCATATTAAGCAGAAATTCAAGTCTTTTTTTCCACAAAGTAATCTCACTAAGTAATAGAAGCAGGTCCTTCCCTGTTTTTTTTTTTTGTTGTTTTTTTTTTTCTGGACTGCCCAAATCTCCAACGACGACATCTCCCATTCACTTGCCCTGTAAAGATATCTGAAAAGTCTCTCTGCTGAGTCTCTTTCCAGAACATGAACCCAGACTCATTTAATGAGAGTAGTTTTCATGCCTCTGTGGCTCACTTGATCTCAATTCATAAAATTACTGCTAAAGAATTTCTTCCCTTTCTTAGTGTATCACAGAATTTGCTCAATGGACGGCTTAGGCAGCATTTCTGTTACATGCACTGCTATTTATGAAGAGCTTATAAGTGAGCTGTTTATTCTCAGAGTTTACTCACCTAAACCTCTATGAGATCCAGGCCATTAGCCATGATGAAAATCAGGGCTATACTTTCTTTCACGTTTTTCTCTTTGTATCTTTTCCATGTGTAGAGCTTCCTTTGAAGTTACTAGGCTCTCCATGTGGAAGAGATTCCACATGATACAAAACAGAATGAGAACTAAGCTCGTCATCTACTTCTCATATTCAAGGACGAAAATACACATACACAACAGAAAAGATATCTCAATTAGCAGGGCCTAACTAAAATGTATTTTACTAAAAATATCCTAGACTGCTTATGACACAAAGAAAAGCACTTTGGCAAATATGAATGCATTTAATAGATAACTAACGAATATCTTATAAATGTCAGGGAGCATACTGGAAATATGAGCAGAAGTGAAAACAACAGCAACAATAAAATATCAAAGCAAAAACAACAGTTCTTGACCATCACCAAGTTTTCATATAGTTGGGAAATAGGTATTGAACAAAGACTCACACAGATAAATGTAAAATTACCTATTAATCATCTGCCAAGAAGCAGCTTACTGTGCTATGAGAGTGGTGACCACATGTAGTATCAGAAAAGTCATACCTGATGTTTTTAGAACTTGAGTTAAAATCTGAAGGGTGTCGGGAAAACACAGAGATGGGCACCCACACAGCATGACCATAGCATATACAACTGGAATAAGCTTGTGCAACATGAGCTTAAAGAAGAGGAAAACCATGCTTGGCCATGTAACTCATGTGAAAAATCTTAGTCTTTATCCTGAGAAATAGGAAGCCTTTGAACTTGTTAAAGCAGAGTGGTCACATCACATTTGTATCCTGAAAAGCTCCCATCTAGCTCTAGTTCGGCGAAGATGTTAGAAATAGGAAAAAGGGTTCAGGGAGATCAGAAAGGTGACTATTGCAGAATCCTGAGTAACAGATGGTGACAACTTTGACAAGAGTGCTTGAAATGGACATATGGAGAAGTATATGAGAAATATTTAGGAAGAAATCAGCATGACAATGATAAATTGGATATGGAAGATAAGAGAGAATGATGTGTCAAGGATAACTTCTAATGTCTCAGTTTATGAAACTGAGCAGATTGTGGAAGCACATCCATATAGAGAGAGAAGGGGGGGGGGAGGGAGAGAAAGCCAGAGGCAGAGTCTTGTGTTTAGGGAAGGGATGAGTTATGTCCAGATATGTCTCCTCTGGATATAAAGTAGCCTTGATCAGAAGTACAGATACGTGAATTATTGATTTGTGGGTGTGATTAAATCTGTGGGTGTAGGAGAAAGTTACTTAAAACGAGAGCTTGAGTGGGAAGACAATCTAGAGCTGAGCCTCGAGGAAAGGCAGGATGTAGTGGCTGCACAAAGAGAATGAACATATATGGGAGGCAGAGGGGAGTCTAGAAGGATGGGAGAGCAAACAATTCTGCTTGTGCAGAAGTTAGTGGAAAGCATGCTTCAGTGAGTCAAGATGACAATGTCATTGTGAAGGAAAGTAAGATTTAAAAATTTTTATTAGTATTGAAAAGCTAATTTTAAGTAGTATGTCATTGCCCTGGCCAATTCAAAGGGACACTGGAATTACAGTACTAGAGCTGGGTGTCATAGGTTCCTGTATCTGGCCTTTGACTTTGATTTCTAGATATGGAGAAGAGTGGAGAGAATCTGAGAGAGAGAGCTTCAGCTCTCTGATGATAGGTAGGAAAAGTTTTAACAGTATGCTCAATTAACACATACTGACTGAGCCACCTTACCAACACTTACCAAGTGTTGTTTCTGTGCCCTAATGGAGGAGAAAAGTAGGCAGACTGGAGTGGGTTCCCAATGCAACTATGATTTCAAGAAATGAATTAATTCTTTCCCAACATTTCATCTTGTGGATACAAATCCCAATATTGCAAAATAATCAATTGCCAATGAAGTAAACATATACATTATCAATTATAAAGATGTTCCTGGACCACTGCTGGTGGGAGTGAAAACTTGTACACAACTATGGAAATCAGTATGGAGTTTCCTCAAAAAGCAGAAGGAAGACCTACCATGTAATCCAGTTATACCACTCCTGGGCATATACCTAAAGACTCTACTCTTTACTTCAGAGACACTTGCTCAGCCATGTTTGTGGCTATTCTACTCAAAATCTAGATCTAGAATCATCCCAGATACCTTTAAATAGATGAGTGGTTAACGAAGATGTGGTACACATACACAATGGAATTCTACTCAGCAGTAAGTAAAAATGAAATAGTGAAATTTGTAGAAAAATGGATGGACTTGGAAAAAAATCATACTAAGCGAACTCATACAAGCACAGAAAGACAAATGCCACATGTTCTCCCTCATATGTGGTTCCTAACCTGGAACACCTTGAGTTGCAGACATACCTGACAGGAAACTAAAGGGACAGATAATTAGGGGGAAGGTTTTGGAGGGAGGGGAACAGAGGGTGGGGGAAGACATACACAAAACTGAAGCCAACATGAGTTAATACCATAGAATTCTTCCCTCTGAACGGCAAACTAATAGATATAATCCTCAATAGGAGTGTGGGGGGGGCATCATCTTGACAGAGGGGCCCCAGACAGGGTGAGAGGAAACCTAATCTTAAAACCCTTAGTTCTGGCTTGTAACTCCAGGTACCAGAAATGGGTTACACCCCACGGTGAGCTGTTGGTTGGAGAGACCTATAAGGTCCCCCAAACAAGGAATGCTCTGTCAAAGCACTTGATTCCCCACCTGAGCTAAAAGGTAAGACCCTATTACTGAATACATCACAAGCTTCCAACACAGAACATGGAGAGATCATGCTAGAATTTGGAAGGAAGCCAGCTCTCCAATGGATAGCTCTCATAATGCTAGAAAGTACTACATGAGCTGGTGGAGGAAAATGTCCACAAATGTAAACAAGCAGGAGATCCTTCTAGAGATGAAATCAATCATCTAGACAAGATGTACACACCTGTGCAATAGTGACATTCAGACAATGGCTCTAATGATTAGATAGGAGACCCACTTAATGGGAAGGAACTCATGGCTGGTACTGGGAGACAAGTCAGCATCCCATGGAGAAGAGGGTCATGGACTCCAGTGAGAAGCTCCTACTAGTTTTTGGCCAAAATATAGCACACACACATCAAAATGTCTCATAATTAACTCTGCCTATCCCCTTTAACCTATGCTGATCTCACTCTCCATTGAAGAATCAATTTGCTCTTTTATAAATCAGCAAAAACCAGGGAGAATCAAAATCCACCAACATAACAAGCCCCCTCATTGAACAATTTCCTTCAACCAGACCCCACCTTCCACAGTGTAATGAGTTCCCAACTGTCCATTAAGTTTTGAATCCATCAATGAAGTAAATCATTGATAGGGTTAGAGTCCCCATAATCAAATGGTTCCTGGAAATGTCCTCACAGACTACTCTATGCATCTCTAACTAAGCATATGATCAAAATTAACTATCAGATAGAAATCATTAGAAGGTGTGAACAGGGAATTGGATATGACCTGTTTTCAAGTGGCTCACGGACTCCTGGACTGTGATTCACAGGCATGCAAATAGAAATCTAGCAGACTCACAGGCCATGTGTGAGACAGTGAGCACTTCATGCAAGGTGGTAGGGATGAATGGACTGAGAATGGTCACATTCCAGGCTTGTCAGGTTTGGTATAAGAAGGGAAGGTGTGATATGGAAGGTATCTCCTCATGCCAGACTGTATCATAGCATTTTATTATTCCCAGCCTCAAAAACACATCCTGTACCTATTGTATTTATTATTGTTGTAGATAAAATTCTACATGGAAAGACATATGTTTATATGTTTCTCATGTGCACAAATGTAACCACACTTGAAATGACCCATTTGTTTTTCTCATTTGTAGATTATCTGTTGTGAGGATAAAAAAATTGATGGAAATAATTTTTTGTCACTTCTTAATAAAATATTTATCCTATAATCAACAGATGTACTTTTTAGACACCACATGGCATGTTTATAAAATATAAAATACATTTTTTGGCCAACTTCAAGATGCCCATGGCCACCAAGGAGGCATGACACTTCATCTATACCAAAGGCCAGCTGCCAGCTCTTGTGTCAGCTGTGGGCAGGATCCTCTCAGAACCTCAATCTTCTCACCTGCCAATGAAGATAGTAGTATCTACTTTTGCAGGATAAATGACAGCACACAGGCACTTGATAGTTCCTGTCACCATTACTCCATGATATAGCGTAACTTCAGTCAGTGTTAGTTCAGGGATCAAATGGTAGACACACATGAAGGAGGGAAGGACCTTTTATATTAATGACATCAGTCATTCCATTTCATCTGCATTCATGCCAGATTTCTGTGTAGGGCAGATATACAAATCGATAGTTTTGGAGATTCTGGTAATGTGAAAGCCTTTATGAGAGCAAGAAATTTACGAAAGCAATCACCTAAATCTGTTGTCCAAGTTACAAAAAGCAACAGCCTCAGAATACAGCCTAATCTCCACTTGCCCCTCATCACCACCATGCTTCAGAGCAGGGGCCATTTCAGGTCCTATGGAGCCAAGCCTTTTTCTGGTCTTGGCCTGGCCCTGTGGCAGGCTTATGTTTCTTGACCTTCGTGTGACTGGCTGTCTTGTTACTCTGAGCTCTCTTTATACTATCCCTCTACAGAGATGCTCTTCTGTTCCCTCTTTCCCAAAGTGTCCTGCCAACTTCACTTTTCCTTACTTCAAGCTATTTTGATTTTGTGTGTGTGTTATTAAGTAGCCAAAGTTTTCTTGCTTGTCTTCTTGTTTCCTATCTCAGCCATCACTAGAATACAAATCATGAGAGTACACACTCATCTGTCTTACTTATCACTCTTTCCCCAGCAGTGTGCCTGGCATCTATTCAATGAATAGCAAAATATATCAGCAAATAATATTGGAATCCCTTAGGAATGCAGTTATTTGCCTTCTTGCTTTGGATTATTTAAGAAGAGAAGACTCCAGAAGATACGGATGCTTGACATAGACCTATGAGAGAATAAGAGTATGATACCAAGGAGGTTATTCATATTGACTCTTTATGATTCAGGATACACTGAGCAAATGTTTGCAAAAGCTCTATATACTTTTTTCACTTAATTTCAATAAAGGAGCTTAGCATTTATGTCAAGAAAGGTAGACTTTGTGTTTTCCTCAGAACTTTTAACTGTTAAAATAAAGCAAGTGGCTGGAGGAAATAATTATAGTATGTTCCTTTATAGAATCGTTGAAAAAATTAAGTGAGGCAATCCATAGAGTAAGCAGCTAAAAAATAGTAGTCAAGCCAGACATGGAGGTGCACACCTTTAACCCCAGCACTCAGGAGGCAGAGGTAGGAGGATTGACATGAGTTCAAGGCCACCCTGAGACTACATAATTAATTCCAGGTCAGACTGGGCTAGAGTGAGACCCTACCTCAAAAAACCAAATGTGTGTGTGTGTGTGTGTGTGTGTGTGCGCGCGCGCGCGCACGTGTGCGTGTGTGTGTGTAATTTAGCCAGTCTGCCATTTGGTCAAGATTAAAAGTAAAGCACCACTGGTTATTGTTGTAGCTCATTTTCTGGCTATTTTGGCTGGTTCTGAATCTCAATGAGACAACTTTTTTGCTAAGGAAAGCCTTTCCACATGATCATCTAATTATACAGCAAGTACCCACATTCAGCAAATAAACTAGGCATTCATTCAGACCCAAAGGGCTAATTCAATGCTAATAATGCTAATATTATTAAATAAGAGGCATCATAGAAGGTATTGGTTGAACTGAAATTTGTGGGTAAAATTCTAGGAATTCAAGAGCACAACTTCAATAATGATAATAAAAATGACAGATAACCCTTAATGAATAAATACTATGAATAGTAATTTATATGAACCTCCCTTTTTCCCTCAATACAAAACCTCTGTGAGGTATGTATGCCTGTTCTTACTATTTCATCTCTGAATTCCATAAGCACAGCAGAGAGAGGCTAATTTTATGACATGAACATTTAACTAGGAAGTAGCAAGCAGAGACCCAAACTCATGATAACACCAAGTCTATGCTATTATCCACTTTTGTCTCTGTGAACAGGAACAACAACAAAAAGCATCATTATAGATTTTTTTTGTCACTGGATAAAAACTGATTTCAAACGTCCAGGAACTGACTATGTCTTCATAAAATATGCCTGCTAGAAAATAGAATGACTACAGATATTCAGAACCAGCACAACTGGGATGAAAGAGCTACCCATATTTAAAAGTCACAGAGCTAGGGCTGGAGAGATGACTTAGTGGTTAAGAGGCTTGCCTGTGAAGCCTAAGGAACCAGGTTTGATTCTCCAGGTCCCAAGTAAGCCAGATGCACAAGGTAGCACATTCATCTGGAGTTCATCTGCAGTGGCTAAACATCCTGATGTGCCCATTCTTTCCTTCTACCTACCTCCTTCTCTCTTTCTCTCTCTCTCTCTCATAAATAAATAAAAATAAATCTTAAAAAATGTCACAGAGCTAAAGAGCAAAAGGACCCCAAGATTTTGCAGCTCTACTATTTTCAGGAAGCAAAGCAAAGTCAGGCAGCTTCAATGTTTCAGTTTATGGGTTCATATCCTAGCCCTACTATGTACTACATATGTCACCTTGAACAAGTCAACTAACTTCTCCATGCCTCAGTTAACCTCAATCACAGAGCTGCTTTGCTAACTAGTACATAAGGTTGTTATAAAGATTAAATAAATAATAAATTCAAGGTACTTGGAATTGAGATTTATGTAATTAGCTTTTAATACACATTAAATTATCATACTATATCAAAATGGTGATAATGGTGTGTAACTCTGTAAGGTTGTTCAGAAGAGCAAAGCACACAACACACTGTTTAACACAAAACAGCTATTCAATAAATTGTCACTACTATTATGAGTGTGATTATTTGAAAATCAAATATTCTGGAGAATTACAGGCAGAAATATAAATATATAGAACAATTTCTAGGTATTGTAACAATCTATAAAAACACAACAGTTAATCCATGGCACTAGTTTAATGACTAGTGAAGCAGTTCCAGTTGTGCATATTGGCTCTTTTCTTTCTCTGAATATTTATTATGTCAGTTGAATTGTGCTCCTACATCATCTTGTTTTGACTACTTGTAACTGTGTTTGCTGTGCTCCCCCTTTTGCTAATATCAGAGCTGAAAGCAGGCATTTTCTGTTTGTTCTGCCATTCTCTATCTGTGTGAACTTGGGAAAGTTACTTAATCTAGCCATGTCTTTTTTTTTTTTATTTCTTTCTTTTTCATCTAAGATTTAGACCTTATGAGCCCATCTTCATATATATTTTAAGAGTATTAAGTGTGATGAGAGGATATTCAGCATTTGGTAGAATATCTGAACATCTAATAAATGTCCAGTAAACCATAGATATTATCAAGTAGAGACCAACTATGCTTTATGCATCTTTGGAGTATTTGCACCTTCCCTAGATCACAACATTTGTCAAGAAATTATTGACGCAATGGTTCTTTTTTTATTAGTTTTGTGTTTACTTTATTCATTTGAGAGATAGATAGAGGCAAATAGATATATAGAAAGAATGGGTGCATCAGGGCCTTCAGCCATGGCAAACGAACTCCAGACACATGTGCCACCTTGTGCATCTGGCTTACGTGGGTATCAAAACTGGGGCATCAAAAAAAAAACTGGGGCCTTTAGCTTTGCAGGCAAGTACCTTAACCACTAAGCAATCTCTCCAACCCCAATACAATGGTTCTGAATGAGGAGCTTTGCCCATACCAGAACTATCTGTCAATGTACAACAGATATATAGGCTTTGGCATAATGTCTGAGATATCTACTGAACAGAGGTCCTAAAGAAATGGAAAACTTAGTTATCGAAAATGACAATAGCATCTGCTAGAGTTCAAGAATAATTCATTTTTGCTGTTAATCATCATAAATCAGTTTCTTTATAAGACTTAAATTGACTATATTCAAGACCATGACATCTCAGAGATAAATGTAATAAATTTTGTGACAATGTATATAGGTGGGAAATATAGTCACCATACAAGGCCCAAACTGACAACTGTGGGCAACAATACTGTCAATGAACCAATTTTTTTTTTAACTATTGGATGACAAAAACAGTAATGTTCAAAATTAATGTGCTCTAATAGTCTTTAGTAGATTTTCTCTTCTGGATGTTAGCAGCATAGTCATTATTTTGTAGATCTTTTTAAATATCTGGCCATTTCTAGATTTTAAAATCTTTCCTTCTTTTGTTCATTCAATAATTATTTATTAGAAGTCTATTGAGAGATTTCTTATGACAGACATAGAGGATAAAGCAATGAAATGGCAAGTACTGTCCCTGACCTAATAGAACTCATAGGCAAGTGTGGGAGATAGACATTAAACACACAAAAGAAAGGCCCATGTTTCTATGGAAACAGAGTGGAGCAGTGAAAATGGTATAGAAGTTAGAGAAAACACCGAGGATACAGCATTTATACTCAGGGAATGAAAAGATGCTGTCAAGGTAAAGATGGAAATGAAGATTTTCCAGGTATAAGAATGAGCACACACGCAGTGCCAGCAGAGAGAAAGCCTGGCCCACTGGCAAGGCTGCGGGATGACCGGGCCTGGTAGAGCACAGAACCAGGAGTACCAAGGCAACAGAAAGAGCTGGAAGTGGGCAAGGAATTGAGTAATAGATGCTAGAATTTCAACTTTATCCTAAATATACTATTTCGTAATGGCTACACACTGAGTAGCAACAGGTTCTCATCTGTGCTTCTACCAAAACAAAAGAAATACTATGTTTCTCTTACATGTGATTTTAGCAAAAGGTTTTAGAGGAGAGTGTTGGAACTTCTGGTTGAAGTCAGTCTTTTAATTACTTGTGGATTTTAATTATCCATGTTCTTCCTGACCTCCTTAATCATGGCTAATTAAAAATTGGCTCAAACTCCAGAGACTATGAGGAAACTTGGTGAAGTATGTAGCAGATGAAGTCTTGATTTCTATTGGAAACTGAAGAACATATAAGTAACAGACATTTTGATTTCCATGGGAAATGGAGGGGCCCTGGTAAATATCAGTCATACAGAGCAGCTATTTTGTTAATCCCCTGAACTAGTTGCAGATGTTGGCTCACACAGCACGGCTTTGCATCTGTAATTTTAAAATTGTCTCATATTTCTACAACTTGACGCCACATGCACCGGAAATCAGTGACATGAATTATGAACTTCAGGAAGAAGAGAAGCACAAGAAATGCCAGAAGTGATAGGAGATAATGCTCAGAGAGTAGCAGGCTGTGTGTACAGGATGAGTGAAGGATGACACGGTTCCTTCCTCCAGGACATGGATCCTGCAACCAAGCATGTGAAAATGAATCCCCTGCAAGCTGATGTACCAAATGAGAGGAAGTCATTTATAGATAGCTGAGTTCTCAAAAACAAATCTTTGTTTTCCCTTTACCCTCCTCCACTTCATAGCAGGTCAACAGGAAGACTAAAGTTCTAGAAAAGAAAAAGATTTTTGAAGAAAAAAAAAAAACAATACTGAGAACATAAATGAATGCTAAGAATGCCTTACCTTAATTTAGAAAATTGTTTTTAGTAATCTAAGATAGGAAATAATAAAATTTCTTACTAGTAAGCTAATATTTGTTACAATTGTGCTTTGTCATAAAAGACATGTCATTAGAGACATAGAATTTAAAGAATTCCTATTACATTACAAAGAATAATCAGAGGCATTATGATTATTTAAATTGTGGTGGATACATTTGTATTGCTCAAGTTCATTTTAAATTTCATTCATGTGTACCATGTCCAAGGCTGTTTTCCATCCATCCAGGCAATATAAGTATAGCACATATAATAATCTGCCCACAGGGGCCATCCATCACAGGCTATGTATAAATAACTTCACCAGGAATGAGGACAAAAATTCCAGCCAATTATCTGGTAAGGATGGAGTATGGTACAAAGCTTCAAGGCACTGAGACGTGATTATGAAACCAAGACACTCATTTCCTGGATGGGGAACATTCATCCTGTAGAGTTCAGCCTAAAGGAATTCCCTGGGGTTGGGAATGAATTCGTTGCTGAATCAAAGATATTTCATAGTAACTTTGGGAGTAAGACATTTCATTCCTTCATTTAGCATAAACTCCACATGTTTACATTTTCTTCAAAAATTTGTCTCAAAGCTTCAGTTTATTTCTGCAGTTTATATAATTAAGAAATGCATACTTTTCAGTAAATAAGCCACTTTGGTCTTTACAGAATTATTCAGATAATTCTCATAATAGCGTGAGCTCTTTTGCTACTCTACTCCCATCAAATCACAGTCTTGCTACATCATACACACTACTCCCAAGAGAAAATAACACCAATTCCACAGAAACTATTAGGGGCCTGTTAATTGCAAATAGCTGGGGGGAGGAGGAAGGAGGTACTCCACAAAGGAGTAGGGAGTTATAGCAAACAGAATTTTAGACTGGCATGTAGAGCTACTGCAAGAGAGATCTGTGGTCCCTCATTCTTAGAACTATCACATTAGAAATTTATATTTTCATAACAATTTGTATTGATGTCAGCATTAACAGCTGCACTGACACTGAGACTCTTCATAAAGACAAGTGTGAGGCCAAGACTGGAATCCATAGGCTAAACATTAGGTCCATCTGTTTGACTGATGTGGCTAGCATATAAGCCTTTTTCTCTACGAATGCATATTCTTATTGAAACAAATTGAGGATTTAAATAAAATCTTTTGAAGTACCCGAGTTAGGTATTTTGATTCAGGAAAAGTCCCCCCGCCCCCAGGTAGGGTCTCACTCTGTTCCAGGCTGACCTGGAATTAACTATGTAGTCTCAGGGTGGCCTCAAACTCACAGTGATCCTACTACCTCTGCCTCCTGAGTGCTGGGATTAAAGGCCAGCACCACCACTCCCAGCTCAAGGGGAAACTTTTGATAATGTTACTGTGTTTGATGTAAAAAAAAAAAAAAAATCCAAGTTCTTGAGACATAAACTGCAATTTGCCTTGGTCATGGTGAATTTGGGGCATATTTCTGATTGGTAGATCTAATTTCAACTTGAAGAATGGACAACAATAACAAAAGAATGCTACTTAAAATACACATAAGAATGTCTCAGCTTCCATTGACTTTCATCTTCACTGTGATAATGAACTAGTATCCTCTAAGATCTTCTGAAATAAAATATGGATGCCACCACTAAAATTTAACTGTCAGTGAGGTTTTATAATCTGTTTTTGGCTAACCCATTAAGTTGCTAAATTGAAAGGACTGAGGTACTGTAAAGACAGTGGCACTGCTGTGAAGACTTCTGAGCCTGAGACTCCGAACCAGACAATAGCTAAAAGCTCACCTGCTTATTTCCTGCCTCAGGGACTATGCTGAAATTCAGTCTTCTTAAGGCTTCCAAGTTGTCCACTATCCCCTTACTTTCAAAAACATGAGCCAGCAAACTAAGAAAAGAAAATTCTTTTCTCTCCAGTTTCTGTGAGGTTTTCTTTCAGTAGGAATTTTCAAAGTATTTTATATGCATTCTGTTTTACCAATTACAATTTTATTTCAAAGGCAAAGTATACTAATGTGAAACTAAATAAAGAAATTAATTTAATTGTAAATTATCACCTTCAATAGCTAGTGACCTTATTTAAGAAAAGCACCGATGTTTGACAAACATATCAATATAATTAATTATATAGTTTGCTCCATAAGTAAGAATAAGATTATGTCAACAAAACATAATCATTTTTGAAGTAGAATCTCAGACATAGAGGAATATCTTTATCATACTATGAAAGTATATTTTATTAGTACCACACTCTAACCAACTGAGTTAACTAGCCAAATTGTGTATTTCAAATCGAACTCTAACATAAAATCTTTTTCATTAAAATAGAGAACAGCTATTAAAATCTACTAATGTTTCATATTTCTTTGAAAGGAATAATATGTGAAAGTTAGAAATAGAAGACACTCATATATGAAGAGTTCAAAAGTTGAAAAACTACTATAGTTCAGTAAATCTTAATATAAAATAACTGCCTCAAATCAGTATTTTTCCAACAAGAGAGCAGATTAGCAAATGTAATTTAAAAACATTCCATTAATAATTGTAGCATAAATGTATCCTAGTTATTTAATATTTTAGTAAGAAATGTGCATGTATCTATGTTTAGGGAAAAACCAGAAGATTATAACAGAGTGAGCAATTATCTGATTGGATGGGGAATCAGGATTTGAAAAGATGGGGCTTCATTACAAATTAATTTATAAACTTCACAAGCATCCATTCAAAATTCAAATGATACTCCAACTGAAATATGAAAAAAACTTAATCTTTAACTAAGGACATAAGAAAATATATAAAAGCAAAACACATTTTTTAAAATCAAGAAAAAGGCTGAGGGGATGGCTTAGTGGATAAAGGCACTCGCTTATAAAGTTTGACGACCAGGGTTTGATTCCAAGCACCTATATAAAGCCAGATGCACAAAATGGAACAGGCATCTGGATTTCATTTGCAGTGGCTAGAGGCCCTGGCATGCTCATTCTCATTCTCTCTCCCCCCCCCCTCTCTTTATCCTTTCTCTCTCTCTATCTCTCTGTCTCTCATTGCAAATAAATACATAAATAAAAATAAAAAACAATATAATAAAAGGAAGTGGCTAGCAGATATTAACATGTATTAGATAGCTGCAATGATTAGAAAGCATGTCAATGTGTAGGAATCAAGAAGAAAGGAGACAGACACCTTAAATAATGATTCTAGGTTATGATTAGGCCTGAGGCCCAAATTCTGCCATCTATCCACTGTACAGCCTAATGTACTTTTGCAAGCTCTGCTTTTCCAAACTTCAGTTACATTGCTTATAAAACAGGAGAAATAATAGAACCCACTTCACAAGGTTGCTACTGAAATGCCTGTGTTAATGCAAGACATATACTTAGGGTAATAGCTGACCACAAAGTAAGTTTTTAAGAAGTGTGAGTTGGAGCCAGACATGGTAGCACAGACCTATAATCCCAACACTTGGCAGGCTAAAGCAGGAGGGTTGTGAGTTTGACACCGGCCTGGTGACATGATGAGTTCCAGACCAGTATGTGATGTAACCATTACATAAGACATGATCAAGGGAGCATTGCAAACCAATGGTGATAGATCATTCAATTGTATATATGCATTTACTTCTTCAGAATAAAATAGCAAGTGATCAGTAGTAACTGAGGTAGAAGCATAATTATATCTATTTTTCACCAACCCTCACAGATGGATTCAGCACTCATTTTCTTCATGCAAATAAGTTGACAGATGAACAGAGATGCTAAGTGACACATGTGGCTGGGTGAGTGCGGAGTCAGATGTGGAAACCTGGCATTCAGGCTGAGGAGTCCATGAGTGTAACTGCCGCATCCCTATGTTTGTTCCTCACTCTACTGTGTGCCATGATAAAACCGAGCTAGATGGGCCACAGAGACAAATGCCAATCATGGCTTCATTAAATGGCTATCAGCACATTGCTGAGTATTTTGCTATTCTTGAAGCCTCCTTTCTGGATGTAAATGCTGTGGGAGAACTGAGAGAAAAAGAGCAATACTAAAGTTGATCTCAAAGAAAGAAAGTAGACTATTAGTCAAAAGAGCCCAGGAAAGGCGTGGGAGCAAAGAATGCAGAGAGATGATTAACTGACATAAATGCAGTTGTATAAGAAGGAAAACTTCAAATTTTCTATAGCACAGTAAGATAACTATGTTTGACTACTATTAAATTGAGTATTTCAAAATAGCAAGAGTATTTTGAATGTTACCTTCACAAAGAAGTGATTTATGTCTGAGGTGATAGGTATACCAATTACTCTAATATGACCATTAACATTGTGTACATGTTGAAATGTCCTATGTGCCCCAGAAATATGTTATGTGACAATTAAATAATTTTAATTTTATAAAGAAAAAGAATAGTATTTATCAACACAAAGGATTTTCACAACTTACCTCAAAAACATTTAAAAAGCTTTTGGCCAAGATGGCTCCGAAAGTGAAGAAGGAAGCTCCTGCCCCTCCAAAGCTGCAGCCAAAGCAAAGGCTCTGAAAGCCAAGAAGGCCGTGCTGAAAGGCATCCACAGCCACAAAAAGAAAAAGATCGACACGTCACCCACCTTTCGGCGACCCAAGAAACTGCGCCTCCGGAGGCAGCCTAAATACCCCCAGAAGAGCACACCCAGGAGAAGCAAGCTTGCCCACTATGCCATCATCAAGTTCCACCTGACCACCGAGTCGGCCATGAAGAAGATAGAAGACAACAACACCCTGGTGTTCATTGTGGACATCAAGGCTAACAAGCACCAGATCAAACAGGCTGTGAAGAAACTCTATGACATTGATGTGGCCAAAGTCAACACCCTGATCAGGCCTGATGGACAGAAGAAGGCCTATGTTTGGCTGGCTCCTGATTATGATTCTTTGGATGTTGCCAACAAAATTGGGATCATCTAAACTGGATCCAGCTGGTTAATTCTAAATACACCTTTTTTTTGCTATTAAAAAAACATTTAAAAAGGTAAAATATGAAAATGAAAACATGTTATAAATATGACAAAAGATAAGTAACATTATTGGGTCAAAATTCTATTATGTACCAATGATAGTAAAAAATGTCAGAGAACATAAGCAGAGGCATGAACATTTCATTCAGAAAAGAATAGTACTGGTCAAAAAATATGAAAAAAAATTGCTCACTATTGAGTGATGGGCCTAAGTAACTATAGCTTAAGAGAAGAGTACTATGTGACCAACAGGAAAATTACATACAAATAGCTAAATATAAATCAATAAAGCTTTGTGGAGAAAATATATATGATAAAGTATAATTACTTAAATTATCTAAACCAAAATTAGAACCTCTTATTTTATAATATGCAATAAAAAAATTAGAAAATGTTCTCTCTGTCCATATATACATATATCCCATTCAAAATAGCCAAACTATTATAAAGCAATAAGAATCCAGACATGGTAACACACACCTTTAATCTCAGCACTCAAGAGGCAGATTAGGAGGATCGCCATGAGTTTGAGGCCAATCTGAGACTACGGAGTGAGTTATAAGTCAGCCTGGGCTACAGTAACACTTTGTCTTGAAAAAGTAAAGAAAATCACTAAGAAAATAGTATGAGAGTTCCTCTAAACTGAGCAGGGGATCCATGGGAACTTCATAGTCAAGAGGATAGAAATGTCCATTAATCTGTGAAAAGCAACTCCATAATTGCAGTGGGCGAAATACAAATCAAAGCAGTAATATGTACTTCTTTCCATCAGATTATCAAAAATTATCTAAAATATAGTTGCTCAGTACTGGATGTTTGGATCAGTATGTGGATAAGTTTGTCTATACACTGGTTCGGTGCTTTTAGAAAGCATGGAAAGAAAGCAGTGGAGATAGTGAAAAAGCTTGCCTTCATGGGGTGAGCACAGAAATGACAGGGATCCTACCGCAGGAAAGCTGCAGTGAACTTGAGGGAGACCCAAGAGTAGGCCATGAACAGTATGCATGGACGCAATCTGAATAAGTAAGGTGTGGAGAAACACTGGACCAATCCAAGGGAGAGAAAGGAGCCTCTGGTGTTCACGGAAGGAGAAACCCTCAGAGAGCCCCTTATCAGTAAGGTGGTGAGGTGGTAATGCAGTGCAAGCTTATCTGAGCTGTGTAGTCAAAGTTAAACAAGTAGTTATTAAAACAGGGACTGGCTACTTCAATGAGATCAAAGAACTGATATAATCCCAATGTCCATAAACCCTGAAAGTAGTCATAAACAGGGAGATATTAAGAGGCTATTCATATATTAACACAGGGGAATGTTCAACTCTGAAATTCCAGTGATTAATAAAGCAACGTCTTTAGTGGAAGATGTTAAAATTTTAAAATGTTATATAAATTCCAGGAAATGTTTGAAGGCATTTACCTCCTTTGGAATCAAACACACCACATTTATAAAAAGATAGAAACCAGGCTGGGAAGATGGCTCAGCCAGTAAGAGCCTGAAGACCTGAGAGGTAGCCAGAGACCACACAAGTTCAGTTTCTCAGCATGAAAAGAGATAGGTGTGGCCATGTTCATCTGTAACCCCAGTCCTGTGGGGTATAGAGACTGGAAAATCACTGGATCCTGCTGACCAGAACAAAATAAAAGAAAGGAAAGACAATGAGAGCTCTGTGTGGAGTAACAGACTCCATCTCAAAGAAAGAGATGAGTGAAAAGACCCCTGATGTTTTCTTCTGGCCTACACATGGAAGTGTTCGGGGTACACACACATGCATATACTACAGAGCAATCACATACCACACCACATATACTCTCCACACACAAACAAAAACAAAACCAATACAATAAAGAAACTAAGGGATCAAGAGATGGACAGGGAAGAAAGGAGAAGGTATGGGCAAGGGCAACTAAAAGTACAGCATGGAAGTAGGACAGAAACGTGGTTTAAATCAAGTGCTCTTTCCCCAGGTGTATTAGTTAGTTACTTTTCTTGTTGCTCTCACGAAAGCAACTTTAGTAAGGCTTGATTCACTTTGATTCACAGTTTGAGAGTACTACCCCCATGATGGGGAAGTCATGGCAACAGGACCGTGAGGTAACTGGTCACACTGCATTCTGAGTCAGGAAATACAGAGAGATGAACAGGAGTGGGGCTGAGCTATAAAACCTCAAGGCCCACTCCCAGTGACCTGCTTCCTCCAGGAGGGTCCACCTCCTAAAGATCCCACAACTTCTCAAAGAGCACTGCCAACCAGGGACCAACGTTTAAAACACACGAGCTTAAGGAGACATTTCACATCTAAACCAAACCACCAGGTGAAGCTACAGCAGACCTCTACTGCCCCACATAACATACCAGAGTCCAGGTGTGGGGCTGGACTACATCTATTTTCTGAAGAGGTTTTCACGGTAATTTTGAGTAGACAGGATTTTTCTCTTCACTGGTTTTTGAACCTGTAAACCCTCAGTTAAAGACAACTTATGTGGAAAAGTATAGACGCATACCTGTGTGTATTCTGCAGGAAGAAAAAAATAAGTGGCATGCATTGAGTTCTATCCACACCATCACTATATTCAAAAGATGCAGAGCAAAGTAACAGCTATACATTCCATGAAATTTGGCTACATAGTCTCCATTCCCTATTTTAATTAAAATAATGATTATTGTATCTTAGAAGGTAGTGATTGGCCCCTGTGAAGATAATTTTTAATTTTTTAAGGGACCAAAAAACTCAAGCAGCTATTGCTTTCTTCTTGTTAATCAGATTAATTTACATACACATAAGTTCATTCTTTTCAGGATCTAACAGCATTACTATCAAAGAAATAAAAACAGCATTAACTGAATTAAATGGTGTGACTTTCCATAACTGAGACTATGAAATGAGATTTTTCATACAATTTGCAAACCAATGGATGCAGTGGTTAAAGGTAGTGACTAAGAGAAGATCCAAAATCCGAGCACCTAAATTTGAATCCTGGTGTCATTACTGATAATCTATATGACTATCTCATCATGCCTCAGTTTTCTTAGCTGTAAAACTCAAATCCTAAGGGTACCTACCTCAGGGTTGTTGAAAGGAGATAGCAAATTAATGTAGATAAAGCACATGAAACTATGTGTAAGTTTACTAACTACTTATATAATGTTTATAAAACCTGTGGGGCAGTTACCATTATTTCATTGCACATTAGACACCTGAGGCATAGTAAGGGTTAAATAATGTGCTCATGGTGTCTTCACAGTTATGTAAACCATGGTACTGTGTTTCTTCTCAACCTAGTGGTACTAGTCAATAGAATTATTTTTAAAACAAATAGAAAGAAAAGAGATGGAAAATTCAGAAGGTGGATTGGGATCATGATTAAATGTAATGAATAAATTAGCCATAAAGGTTTAGTAGAAAGAATTAACCTCAACTTTTCCTTTAAGAAGGTAACACGAAAATGTATCCTCTTATCTAAATTAAACTGTTCTGAAGACAAACCATGCTCAATGAGTCCCCACCATCATCACGTCCTGGAGTGGCCATGTTCTGTTCGTTGGACAACAGCCCTCACTTACTGGTGGAGAGGTGCCCATTCCCACTTCCAGGCCCTGTGATCAGGTGAAGAGCAGACCCTGTTCCATATGATCAAAGGCTTAAGCCAATCAGTATGTCTCATTCTCAAGCCACAGTGGTTGATTCTAGAATGAACATAAGATCAAAGAGTCCAATCATAGTGAATCTCTCAAGTTTTCCCAGAAATCCTGGGATAAGGGTTCTTTTATTTCTGTTGGATTCAAACTGGAAAGGAAATCCTATGGGACAGATGGTGGTCTTCTTGCAATTCTGTGGGGCTAAGAATTAAGCCAAAGAGCAAAAGTCAAGCACCAAAAAATATGAAATGAACCAGTTTGAGCCATGGATTTAACAGTGTTTATATTTCTATCCCTGAAGTGTTCAGTTAATAAATTCGTTTTCCCCTGAGGTCTTTTGAGCTTTTTGAAATTTATATCTGAAAGAATTCTAAGGGCTGGAGAGATGGTTCAACAAATAAGGCACTAGCCTGCAAAGCCTAACAACTAGGGCTTAATTCCCCAGTACCCACATAAAGCCAGATGAACAAAGTGGCACATGCATCTGGAGTTTGTTTGCAGTGACTAGAGGCATCCATTCTCTCTCTCTCTCTCACTTTCTCTCTTTCTTTCTTTCTGTCTCTGTGTGTATGTCTGTCTGTCTGTCTCTCTCTCTGCTTGCAAATAAATAAATTAATAAATTAAATAAATACATATGCCTTTATAAAAAGAATTATAATGATGGAGATATTTCTACTAGGAGGTCAGATGAGGATGGAAGCTAAAAGGGGCAATTAATAAAGTAAAGAAGGCTGTGGGTGGCCTGTAAGGAGCATGCTACCTTAAACTAGGAAGCTGGCAGCCCTGTGACCCAGTTGTACAATAAGTGATTAAATTCTCACCACGTTAACATAGAACTCAAGCCATGTGTTACAGAGGATAAAGAACTTGGTACGAAAATGTTAGGACACTGGGTTATATTGAAAATTTTTTGAGACCTGCAAGAGAGTCTAAGAAAAGAAGCTGAAGAGTTTCTTTACAGACAAGCATACAATAAACAAAGCCAATAGATGACCCACAGAATGGGAGAAAATATTTGCGGGTAATCCAACTGATAAAGGCCTAATCTCTAGAATCTACAAAGAGCTCAAAAATCTAAACAGTAAGAAGTCAAACACCCCACTCACAAAATGGGGCAAAGAGCTGAACAGGCAGTTCACAGAGGAAGAAATACAAATGGCAAACACACACTTAAGAAAATGTTCATCATCCCTAAGCATCAGAGAAATGTAAATTAAAACAACTATGAGATTCCACTTTACCCCAATAAGGATAGCAAACATCAAAAAAATGAAATAAAAATAAATGCTGGCGAGGATGTGGAGAAGTAGGAACACTCATCCACTGTTGGTGGGAATGTAGGATGGTACAACCACTTTGGAAAGCAATATGGAGACTTCTGAGAAAGCTGAGTATAGAGATACCAACAGACCCAGTTATTCCCCTACTGGGCATCTACCCTAAAACCTTCAAACCACAGGCTAGAGAGATTTGCTCAACCATGTTTGTAGCGGCTCAATTTGTAATAGCTAAGAGCTGGAATCAACCCAGATGTCCATCACTAGAAGAATGGATAACTAAGATGTGGTATATCTACACAATGGAATTCTATACAGCAGTAAGAAAAAATGACACAATGAAATTTGAGGAAAAATGATTGAACCTGGAACAGATGATTCTCAGTGAACTTACCCAATCACAGAAAAAAAAAAAAACGCCACATAGTCTCACTTACAGCACCTAACCTGAATCTGCCCAAGATACCTTACATACCCAGCAAGCATCTCGTGGACTAGACACTAGGATGAAAGGGGAGGGAGGGGAGGGTATTAAAGGGGTGGGAAACACAAATCTAGACCCAAATGGCAATGGTACCATAAAATTCTACTTACTAAATGGCAGACCAAATGGCTGATCCTTCACCAGGCCCTTACAGGGAACACCTGAACCACAAGACACTGGAGAGGGTAGGATCAAGACTAACCTTAATCTTCTCCATCTTCCCCCCCTCCTGCTCTCTCTCCTTCTCCCTCTCTCTTCTCTCTAACTCTTGTATATTAGTTATCTTTTTCCTCATTTTCTTAGTGGGCACTGACCTGTAACTCCAAGATCCAGCATGGGGCTATCATCCACAGTGAGCTTTTGATCAGAGAGACCTACAAGGTTTCCTAAAAGACAGACAGATTTCTGTCAGAGTACTTGATGACCCACCAAAGGTTAGTGGTAAGACCCTACTGCTGAAGACACCTTATGTGGTTGACATGCAAAATAGAATGGCATGGCTGGAAGTTGGAAGAGAGTCAGTCCCCAGACAGTCAGCGCGTCTGGTGCCAGAAGGTGCTACATGGGCGACTGGGGGAAAATGACCAATTTCTGTCCAAGCAACGCATGGTCTAACATACTTAGCAGCAAATAACTTGTTGTGATGCCCACACAAGTGCAGTAGTGGCACACAGCCATGGTGAGGAACCAACTGCTCTTAACTTGGCTAACTGATCTCTTCAGTGGTACGGGACCCATAGCTGGAGCTGGGAAACAAGTCAGAACCATATCCAAACATAAGCCCACTCTCAATATCAAGCTACCATCAATCATGGGCTATAAGAGAGCCTACACCTATTAAATTCTCTATAAAAAAAAAAGTAAGGGTTATCTCTTTTGTCCTGGTGCTAACTTACTCTCCATTGGAGAATCTGCTTCTCTTTTTCAGATAGATGTAGATCCTAAGGAGAGAGCTACCCCATCATACCTCAAAAGGGCCCTGGCTGAAACTAAGAAAAACTGGCAAAACAAGCAAGGGTGCTGTTTTCCTGATGAACCAGATACCAGCACAAGGGGGAAGGAGATCAACACAGAGAAAAGTCAACTCCTACCAAATCAGAGAGCCAGAGCCTCAGAGGCCCCCAACAACTCATCACTGAAGCAGACCAAAAATGAACCCAACATGGCTCAGGGAAATTTTGCAGAAGAGGGGGCGGAAAGAATGTCAGAGCCACATGTTGGGTCATGATATGCAGAGACATTTAGCTTACCCATAACTGTGGGCTAACTCCACAATGCATGACCCATATACCTCAACAAGGAGGGCCCAAGGGGAGGGGGTAGGCCATGGATGAGCCTAATAATGGTACCATACTGACTGTATTTGCTGAATACAAAACTAACTAATAAAGAAAAAAATAAAAAAAATAGTATAAAAAAAAGAAACTGAATAAGTTTCAGAAAGGAAGAGGGAAAGGAATGTTGTTTTGACAGGTAAGACCTGTACTACTTAGAACCTGCAATAGAAAAGGCTGATGATCCACAGTTCCCTGAACATTTGGATATCTGGGAAAGGCAATCTAAAGTCTGAGCAATAGTGACCCCACTGATGACAAAGAAACAAGAAGCCTGGTCCTAAGAGGAACCTTAGCCAAGCCTGGGCAAACACCTACTCTCATCCTGCCTAGAGAAGTCTCCCCAGTCACCCAATTGCAGGTGGATGTAGTCTGGGACCACGGAGCATTCAGGAACCCTCCCATCCTGGACTGTTAAAACTAAGGGCATGAATTATTTATTATGTGAATGACACATTAATCTTTCTCCCTAAGCAGACTAAAGCCCAAAAATTCCATCCCCATTTTTCTTTAGCTACTCACATCTTCTACAAGACAACACTTCATAAGTATCTACAGCAGTCACTCTGCTCCTCCAGTGTCCTCTTATTCCATCAACTCCTCTGATATTCTGGTGTCAGAGGCATCACCCCACTCACTAACCAACCTGCCAAAATTTTCTAACTTTTGGGATACCTCCCACCCCATGGTAGTTTGAATAGATGGCTCCTGTGGTATGTTCAGTGTTTTATTAGTTCATAGTTTGGATCTGCAGCCACCTGGCTGGAATTAAGGTCCAGCCCTAAGGTGTGGTGGTGGATTTGAAATTCTAATCTAAGGATATGCAAAGTGTGCCTGGTGGGAGTTCCAGAAGTGTGCTGTGTGGTATGGCTTTTGGTTTTGTGACTTCTCTCTCTGTCTGCTTGGACCTGTGAAAGCAGGGCCAGCTTCTTCTGCCATTATGGAACTGCCCCTGGATCTGTAAGCTTCAATAAATCCCTTCCTCCATAACTGTGCCTGGTCTGGAAGTTCATCTCAGCGAACCTGAAGCTGTCTGCTACACATACACCCCCCACCCCCAGAGTTATTTCCCTTCAACTTTCAGCCAATGTCATCTGTTTTCTTCCTGAGCACAGGGTCACATTACACTGTCCTGTTTCTCGTAGAGTTTGGTGAACCCAAATGGCAAAACATTGGTCAGTGGAATATAAATGGAAGTGGTTTGTGTATTTTATGAACTGGTCCTTAAAACCTCTCTTAGACAGGCTTCTATTTCTTTCCGATGTTCTGGAAGAAACTGGCAGATTCAAAATCCAGTAAGATATTTACTGCATGTTATGGTTTCAAAGTGGGCTCACATACTTAAAGCTTGGTTGCCAAATGATAGGCTATTGGAAAGTGATTGGATAATGAGAGCTCTTACCTAAGAGATGGATTAGTTTATGATTTGATGGCATTATTGGGAAATTGGAGTCAATTAGAGAAAACAGAGTACTGGGTGGGGGGATTATGTCATCAGGAGAATATGTCTTCTGACTTTTTCTTCATTCCCTCTACTTTCTGGTCACTGTGAGATGAGCAGCTCAGCTTTGCTATACCTTCTCCATCATGATGGTCTGGCTCCCTGTAACACGAGAGCAGTGAAGCCAGTACAGCACAGACTTCGATTCTGACTCAAGGAAGTCCTTCGTCCCTTAAATTGTCGCAGTGACAAAAGTCTGACTAATGATGAGGAGTGAGACATCTCTGCTTTGACCACTTATTTAGATTGTTATAGCATAGTGAATTAAACTTTTATTATGCTGAGATTATGGGATTGTTTGATCTATCCTGATTTATTTATCCATCAATCAGAACCACTCATATTAGATTAAGCAGTCCCTTACCACAGCTACTTTCTCTTCACATCTAACTCATCCTCTCGTGACCTTCTTTGTCAACTCCCTAGAAAAACCTCAGATCAGGTTAATCCCATTGCATGTCAATGGATTCTATTAGCTATCAGCTGGGGAGGATGACTTATACCTTCAAGAACTAATTATAAACATTCTAATTATGCACCTCAAATATTTTTGAAAATTTCCCATGTCTTCTGCTACTAACATTTGTATTTTTCCCATCTGAATTACTTGAAAAGAATATCATCAGCTTTCATACCTGTATTAGTCATACTCTTCTAAACCATTCTTCATGACTGTCCTATACACTATTCTAACAAAAAAAAAAATCATCCAATATCCCTTTCCTATTGGAATCCATTAGTAGCTCTCTGCACCTTGGAAGGAGTAGTTCTCCATTTCTTCTGAACTCTAGATACTTTCATCTACCTTCCTGCTGGATATTTTCTGTTTAACCTCTCACAGAGTCTCACACTCAAAAAAGGTACTCTTGGGCCAGGCGTGGTGGTGCACGCCATTAATCCCAGCACTTGGGAGGCAGAGGTAGCAGGATCACCATGAGTTCAAGGCCACCCTGAGACTACAGAGTGAATTCCAGGTCAGCCTGGGCCAGAGTGAGATCCTACCTCGAGAAAAACAAAACAAAAAGAAAAAGGCACTCTTTCTGAATATGATTTCAAAACTGATATCAATATACTCCTTTCTCTATAAAGAACCCCACACTATCTACCTGTGCCAAAATGAGAAATATGATTGCAATGTGGAGAGTTTCCAGCCCTCTTCCTAATATCCAGTTAATCTCAGATTCTTTGAAATCTTCCTTTCTAATAGCTTGAGTTTATGAGAAGTACCTCAAGCTCATAGAAACATCCAAATGCAGATTGTCCATTATCTTTATCCACAACTGCTTCCACCTAGTGTCCTTTTCTTCTTTTTAAAAATTTTTTTGGTATTTTTTTTATGAGACAGAGTCGGGGGAGAGAATTGCACACCAGGGTCATCAGCCACTACAACTGAACCCCAGACGTGTGTGACATATTGTGCACATGTGTGACCTTGCAAGCTTGCATCACCTTGTGCATCTGGCTTACATGGGACCTAGAAAGTCAAACATGGGTCTTTAGGCTTCCAGGCAAGTGCCTTAAACACTAAGCCATCTTTTCAGCCCTCATGTCCTCTTTCTATCTGGCCTTGCTTTAAAAGCCTTCTTTCCATTTCTTTCCATTCCATAAGCAGAAGACTTCTCATAGGTTGATGTGATTGTGCTTAAAGCCTCACAATGATATCTCTTCACTGCTCTCAACAAACAAAACTGGCTTGTTGGAAGTCAGATCTTCACGACAGACAACCAAAAAAAAAATCATAAATAAATAAGACTATTGAAAATAACATGTGACAGTACAAGATGCTGGAAAGGGAGCATGAGTAGATACAAGGGGTAGGGCCAGCCTCTTAAAGAGGTGGAAAGACCTGAGGGAACAGAAGGAGCTAGAGCTGGTACAGAAAGCAGATTTCAATATGCTTACTTACCAATACCCCCACTGTACTGTGAACCCCAAGGGCTGAACCCATAAGTGGTTCACCATATTGTTCTAAGCACGTATCACAGGGGTTAGTATGTTTAGATTTTAAATACATGTTTGATGAATACAGAGATGAATGAAGTTTGCATAAAAACTGAATACAGATAAGTTTTAGGTAAATTATGTCTCAATAACTTTTTGTTACTTATTGATATCAACTTGAACTATTAAAATTTCTAGGCAGTTAAAATTGAGTAAAATTTTAGATTTTATAGAGCAGTTTTCCTTCCCTTAAGTCTTTCTAAAATATTCCAGAACAGATGCTACACAGCCAGACACACTCCATGGACAGCAGAATGGATGTTCCTCTTGCAGGATACTGTAGGTGTTTTAGCTTTACTGTACAATCCAACGTCCATTAGAATGCTGGCCTCCAAGGTCCCTTGAATTCAGCCTTTTGACGGGCAAAACTTTTCATACAGACCCAAATCAACATAAGATGCCCAGATTCTTAAAGAAAACAATTTTAATTCATTGTGGCACATTTCTGTTCAGCACAAAAATGTAAAAAAAGAAAACCTAAAATATAACGCATTATGCTACAAAACACTGGATTTAATTCTGAGAAAGAAAATACTGAGATTCATAACCCATTACTTAGAACTGGCTAGTTTTTTTGCAAACAAAGTTGGCAGCAAAACCAAACCTAGTATAAAAGGTTTTGTTTCATTTTATCTGTTTGATGTAAACATTACTTTGTTTCACTACAAAGTGTATGTTGGATTATAAGGTACTCCCTCTGACCTCACCGGAATGCTGGGTGATATATGGCACAGTAAATGTATTGCTTTTATAAAGCTCAAATAATTCTGACTTTCAAGACTTGAGTGGTCCCAAGAGTTATCAATATTCTGTTTTTTTTATAAATTTTTGATGTAATTACTTCAGAGAGAGAGAGAGAAAGAGAGAGAAAGCATGTGCATATCAAGAGGTCTCTGCCACTGCAAACAAACTATAGACACATGAGCCACTTTGTGCATCTGGCTTTAGTGGGGAATTGAACCTGGGTTGGCAGGCTTTGCAAGAAAGCATATTAACTTCCAAGCCACTTCTTTGGTCATTGATATTCTTTTATAACCCTCATCCAATTCTATTATCTTGGGTTGTAAATATTTCATAATGTGTGATATTTGATATAGTCAATGAAAGTAAGTTACAGAAACACAGTTACCACAATCCTAGCATTTAGTTATATGCCAGCTATTGCAAGTTTCCTCTCAGCCTTGATTTAAACCAGGCAGCTATGCCATTGTACTATTACTGCCTTGCCTATCTGCATCTACTTCTATAAGATAGAGATGCTTCTGACCACGAGGAAAGCTTGATAGGTAAGTCCACAGTACCATCAACCACAACGCAGACACTTGTGGACATTAAACAGTTTGGCAAAATGTCTAATTTTTCCAAGTACTTCATGATCCTTTATTTATTATTTATTTTTATTTTTATTTTATTTTATTTTTTTACGTTTTGGTTTTTCAAGGTAGGGTCTCACTCTAGCTCAGGCTGACCTAGAATTCACTCGGTAGTCTCAGGGCCTTGAACTCAACTCCTACCTCTGCCTCCCGAGTGCTGGGATTAAAGGCATGTGCCACCATGCCGGGCTTTTTTTTTTTTTTTTCTAGTACATTTTTTTCCAAGAAGTTTCAATAAGTAGCAGCAGCTGCCTGCTGGGAACATAGCTCATCCTCTTCATAGAGTATGCATCTTACACTTGGCTACAAATGCATGATGTATTTTATTTGTGACTCCTGCAATCATTCTGCAGAGTTTTTTTTTTTTTGAGATAGAGTTGAATCTGTAACCCAGGTGGCTTGGAACTCACTGCATAGCTCAGATGGACCATAACTCATAGCACTCTTCCTGAAATGAGCCTCCCACATGGTGGTATGAGCCACTACACCTGCTTTTCAGAGATGCTTTCCAGTCTTCCTATCACACACCTGAGCAAAGCTAGGCTCACTTTGTCTAAAGCCACATGACTCTGAAGACAGAGAATGGAAGCCAAACCCAGGAATAGCTACACCCAATGCTAGTGCCCTCTAAAGCATCATAGGGCAAATAACGGACTCATTTGTCCATCCCATTCTCAGTGTGAGAATTGGGAGGACAAGCCTACTTTAGCCACAGTAGAAATGAAAGCATGCTTTTTTTTTCTAAATTCATAGGCTTATCATTTGATCATGTCTTTATACCTTGGTGTAAAGTATCTATTTTTAAAAGATTCAACATTGCTGCCACTTAAAAGGATCAATCTACTTTTTTTCTTTTTGATTTATTATTTTTTAAAAAATACATATCATTGAAACTGGTCAGAGATTCAGTGTTCACCCACCTTTTAGAAGCATCATCTACACTTATTGAGAACATTATCATATGGAGAAAAGAGAAAGGCTTACACCACAGAACAACCAAGTAGGAAAGGACAAGTGGAGATTATTAGTGACTTTAATTATTTTAAGGCCCATTGAAATTAGAGAAATAGTGAGGCACCCACAGTGTTAACAGTTTATTGTCACAGAATTTTTAGAGTTTACTAGTTCATACCCTTCAATCACAGCAAGTTATTAGCAGTGAAGGAGAACCCTCTGGAGAGGGGTTTTATTTCAGTGACGGTGTTATGAACAAGACAACCTAAGTTTAAAAAAAACATTAGTAGCAAGCGCTAGTTGGGTTAATCAGTTAAAGACAAACTGTGCCCTTCGAAAGCTAAATGAGAAGCAACAGTAAAGCTTACAGAACTTAGCTCGTACAATTTGCCTTGAAGGCGGAAGATTGGTTCCCTGAAATAGCAAAGAATTATATGCTTTAGTTCAGAAAAAAGTCTTCAAAATAAAGTCTGTTATTACCTCTTCTCTTTTCAAAACAATGGGAAAAATGTCTAGAGCAGAGGTTTCAATTTGTTCAATAATTGTACCTCTGAATTTAAAAAAAAAACACCCTGAAAATCATCATTGTTTTGACTTGAAAAGAAATAACAATACAAATATTCATTATCACATAAAACATAAAAGAAACAGCACACTGTCGGAGTTAATACAATCTCTGCAGAGCACTATTAGTCAGAGACAAGCTGGTCAGCCGGAAACACAAAAACTCAAATGATCAGATCGTCTTAGAAGTTAATATCGTCATTACGCAATAGAAATTTGGAGTGGCAGAAGTTCGCTCCAACAACTGCCTTCTTTGTGAGCTGCCTCTTCACTGTTACCAGGCTGTGCGAATGTGTGAACTAGCAAGCAGCACCAGGAAGCCCATGCACCTACCCCCACACGTTAACCTTGAACCCATTCACAGGTTCAATGTTAAATTAAGTTCCGTGAAAATGTAAGCAAGCAAGAGAAGACACAGAGTCAAACTGAGAATGCATAGCAAGTAGCAGCAGTTACTTAAGGAAAGGCAATATGGTTAAGTGTGAAAATAGCCAAAAAAAAAAAAAAAATGCAGTTCACTCTAAAAGACTTTAAAGGCAAAAATAAACAAAATAAAATAAAGAGCCGCATCTCAAGCAAAAATTGCACATGATTAATTTGCATTTAAAAAATTGTCAGTCAAGCAATTTAGTTCCAGTCCTCCGGGCATGCATGCACTGATTCTCTAACAGGGTTCCTACCTGATTTCCAATTGTGTTTTTCTTGTTAACCTGACTGCTCCTCTGCTGGGCACTGAGAAAAGCAAAGGAAAGCAATACTGAAGAAACGAGTAAGACTTTTCCCCTAAGCAAGTAACAGATACTACATATATGACAGGCTTTCAATAAAGAAATCTCTCTGTGGGAGAGGAAATTCTGAAGACCCAGGTTCATTTAATGCTACGAGAAAAAAAATCTTCTAATATTAATTAACAACCATAAACACAAACTGCAATAACTCCACATAGGAAGAATATACACTAATAACAATGAGCTATGGGTGTGTGATGTCCCACAGGTGTGAAAAATAGCCATGATGAAAATTAGGTGAATGCTTATGAAGTGTATACCATGTTCTGCATGCTTGATAGATAAGAGTGATTTCAATGCTCAGAATCATTTGAGGTCTGCACTATTATTCTTTTTTAAATTTTTTGTTTATTTTTATTTATTTATTTGAGAGTGACAGAGAAAAAGAGGGAGACAGAGAGAGAATGGACACTCTAGGGCCTCCAGCCCCTGAAAACAAACTCCAGATGTATGCACCACATTGTGCATCTGGCTTACGTGGGTCCTGGGGAATCGAGCCTTGAACCAGGGTCCTTAGGCTTCACAGGCAAGCGCTTAACTGTTAAGCCATCTCTCCAGCCCCTATTATTCTTTTTTATTTTTAGTTATTTATTAGAGACAGAGAGAGGGAGAGGGGGAATGGGACATGCCAGGGCCCTAGCCACTGGAAATGAACTCCAGATGAATGCATCACCTTGTGCATCTGGCTTGTGTGGGGTCTGGAGAATTGAACCTAGGTCCTTGGCTCTGCAGGCAAGTGCCTTAACCACTAAGCCATTTCTCCAGCCCTGCACAATTAGTCTTCATTTTACAAATGGGGAGACTGAGTTACAGGGAAGATGGATGACTTTCCCATTGTCACTCTGCTAGCAAGTGGTGTTTCCAAGAAGGCTCCATGTCCTGAACACAACAGGATGCTACTCAACCTCACTGCATTGAATTCCACTGTAACTAAGCAATGCTCTTTAGTGCATCCCTAGTCCTATTGCCCTAGCCCTGGACTCATACATTCATGGTCTGGACAACTCAGCAACTCCACTTGAATGTCTAAAGGGATTCTCATATCAAACTTGCCAAACTGAACTCTTAATATCATACCTAGAGCCCATCCCACCATAGTCTCCTCTTTTGAATCAGTGACAATTCTCTACCATATTTCCAAATATTGAGGCCAAAATATTTGCCTCCTCTTTCTCTCATATTCCATAGGCAAATATCCACAAGTGCAGTTGCTTCTATTTTCTTACAATGTATTTTAAAAAATCAATCATATTTTCATCACTTTCGTTGCTTCCATCTTACAACAAACCACCATCACCTCACCTGGATTAGTGTAATCATGGACTCTGTGGCCTTAGCTTCCATAGTTGTCCCCCAATCTATTCACAGTTCAAAAATAAGAGTGCTCTTTGCAAAAGGAAATTGTTACTCTTCTGCTCTAAACGTTCTCCTACCATCTACACTGTTCTGCTCAAAAGCAAAAGCCCTAAAGTCCTTACAATGAGTCTTACGGCCTTTAACTAATCCCCTCCATCTGTCCCTTTGGCTTACCTCCTCCTACACTTCACCTCACTTACTGGAGATATCCAGCCACTCTGACATATATCAAAATACCTCAATTTAGTCCAAACCCCAGGTCTGTATGCTGGCATGCTACCTTGAAAATGTTTCCCTATGCATCCACATGGCTCCCACCATCTTTTCAAGTCTTGACCCAAATCTACCTTTTTAGTGAAGCCTGTGCTGACCGCTCTATTTGGAACTGTGTCCATCCTTTCTTCTGGGACTTCCTTCTTTTTCTCTGTATTGCATTTTCACTTCCAAACATACTATACACTTTATATGTTATTTGTCCTCCTACATCAAACTATAAGGCCTTGGAGGGCTAAGTCTGTGTCTGTTTTGTTTGCTGCTCTAACCCCAGGACTTACAAAGGATCTACCACATAGATGACTTCAATCAGGTTGATATTATAGTACCCATTTTACAATGAGCACAATGGGATGTGTTAGAAGTCAGTTCTAACTCTAAACAATTTATCTCCAGAGCCTACACAGTTAGGTATGATGTTATTCTCTTCCTCTTCTCAGGAAGCTTTATTTTTGTGTGCTCGTGGATCTACTGAAAGGATATAAAAACACAAAACTCATATTGGTTTTTCTGGAAAGCAATACTACACACTTAATCAGCTTGTCTAGTAAATTTATAGTAGCTGTGTTGAGGAACAATGGAATAGTTGGAAATGAAGATGAGATAAAGTAAAGCCATCAGCCAACTCATGGGATGTTATGGTCCAGCAGTAAGATAGAAATCAAAACCCCACTTAGAACAGTTGTTCATAATAGCTGCCTGGGGGTTGGAGAGATGGCTTAGTGGTTAAGGTGCTTGCCTGCAAACCCAAAGGACCAGGTTCAATTCCCCACGATATGCATCTAGAGTTCATTTGCAGTGGCTAGCGGCCGTGGTGCACCTATTCTCTCCCCCCTTTCTCTCTCTTCCTCAAGTAAAGTAAAATTAAAATTAAAAAATTAAAAATCGCAGCCTTGCCTAATCTCTCCTGATGAATTTAAACTGCTTGCCTTACTCACACCCATGAAAATCACAGTGCTTTCTTCTGTCTTTCAGTTACTAATTTATTGATTTCAGTTGCTTTCTTTCTTGTTATTTTGTTTAGTTTTCTAAACAGATTTCATCACTATGAAGTCATCTCTTTTCAAGCATTCCTTTGAAAACTCTTAGTTTGTCATTCTCAGGGCTTTGTAAGCAAGCTGAGGTGCAGAAGAGCAGCCTGCTGGTTCTGTCTGGCCAGGATCAGATGCACACATACTGCCCTCTGGCTGCTCAGCAAGCTCTGCACACCAGTGTCTCCTAGGGCCAGCTAAATTCTTTCTCTAGTCACCTTTCTGGAGCCCTCCAGGCTTTCCTCTCTTCTCAGAGTAAATGGGTACACTCCTACTGCAATGTGACCATGCCTTCTTCATAGGTTATAGAATCTCTTCTAACATGTGGTTGCATTTTGAGGTTCTATCAAGCTAAGGGGAAATCTTTGTGATAAAACCCTGCTTGGTGTTGATTAACTTCAAAACTGTAACAGACCCAGAGATGAACATTTCTGACTCAAAACTGATTATGTAGGTCTCCTTAGAAATCACATAAGGGAAAACTGCAGAATATAGAGCAGAAGGCATCTCACATTAGGCAGAGCTTCACCTCAACTGGACCACAGTTTTTCAGTGGAAGTATGAGCACTGTGGGTCTTGTAAGAGAATCACAGACAGAAGCTGCGACACAGAAAGAAAGAAAGAAAGAAAGAAAGAAAGAAAGAAAGAAGAAAGAAAGAAAGAAAGAAAGAAAGAAAGAAAGAAAGAAAGAGAGACAGAAAGAAGATTGGACTTGCTGGTTGGATTGGTTTGTTTAAGTTTGGATGGTAGTGTTTTCTTTTTAATTGTTTGTTTGTTTTCATACTAAGGCTTGAACCCAAGACCTCACCCATGCTGGACTGAGCTATACCCCTAGCCTACATAGTGTCCATGTAGATCCAAGGTTACTTTAGAGGCAAAAATCTTCTCAGAAACTTATTAGTAACATCATTAACATAGTTGCCATAAGAAATACTGCACATTTAGGATCTACTACTTACAAAATTGTATAGAAAAAGCAGATCTATTTATTTTTATTTACTTTTTATTTTTATTTTTTGGCTTTACAAGGTAGGGTTTTATTCTAACCCAGGCTGACCTGGAATTCACTATGTAGTCTCAGGGTGGCCTTGAATTCACCATGATCCTCCTACCTCTGCCTCCCAAGTGCTGGGATTAAAGGCATGCGCCACCATGCCCGGTGAAAGCAGATTTATTTCTATGAGACAATCTTAAATGGTAGGGTTAGAATAAACACTAAAATAACATTTGTTTGGACCTAAAGAATATCTTGTTTCCAGGAATTAGCCAGATGAATTCAAACTGTTGTTAATTATGTATATAGGTTTGTAAAATTGCTTCATAAATAATAATAATCAAAACTAATGATTATGTTATTAGCAATTAGAAAAGTCCTTTATCATAACACCTGATAACTAAACTAAAAGTGTTCCAAAGAACTTATTATTAATATGTTCATGAGAATATATGTTAAGACTTATAAATTAATATGAGTCTTTGGATATATTCTTGGATATGGGCACTTCAGTGATTATCACATCAGTGTGATAAAATAGGCCTATAGACAACATTTTAATCTGGGCATGAGTCAAAAATTTCAGTGCAGCAATTTGGCAGATGTAAACATAAATAAGTTATGGTCATTTTAACATAAACAGATGTGCACACAAAACACAAATAAAGACAGAATAAGACTTATTAAATAAACGTGAATATATTAGAAAATGGAAAATAGTACCCTGTTTCAAACAAGGGTTTCAAACATTGCATCATCTGTGTGCACGTTTGTTAAGTGTATGCCTTTCCATTGCACACAAGCCACTTCGCAAGGCTCTCCTGGACCACATAAAACCAAGTTGAAGATTTTTAGTTTTATGCTCAAACATGATTCTAAAAGTTAGTAAGTTTAACTTTTTTATAAAACTAAGGACACATTAAAAGACATCCAAGGAAAAAGAGTTCATAATGTCACCTTTGTCCAACATTGTGAGCATTTTCTTCTATCCTTGTCTATGAGAACATGTAATAAAATAAGAGAAGTACATGCCAAGGAAATGTGTGACCCATTATCAAGTAAGCCCTATACATGGTCATTGCTCTGAATGCTTAGGTACATGAGTGTCATTTCAGACTGATGTGATCTGAGGTTTTTATACAAAACTTAAAAGATAAATTTTAATATAAGAACTCAACTAACTGTACCCCTAGAGAATAGAGAATGAACAAAGCCAGGATGTGCAGAGATGAGACAAATAGGAAAGTTGTGGAGAGGAAAACTATTATGGTAGAATCATATAATCATAGATTCAGGTTTGTAAATGCCTTGAAAACCTTTTAGCTCAATAATTATATGATGGGGTAAATTATGGAGAATTTTGCCAGATATCATTCACTGTTTCTAAGCCAAAAATGCCATTATCAAAACACAGCTTTATAAAATTGCTTCCCCAAATCGGCAGTATTCAGTCTGAAAGAGGTCATAATGTCACCTTTGTCCAACATTGTTTGTGAGCATTCTCTTCTATACTAGTCTATGAGCACATGTAATTAAAGATGTAAGAAACTACCTGTGATACAGAGACTGGGGACTCATGCTGATGATTTTAGACTTTATTCTAAAAGTAATGAAGTATTCCAGAAAGAATGTCAAAGAATGAAAAAAGAGCATGACAGGAGGCAGACTTCATTGTGACAACCCAGTGAAAAGTGGACTAATGTGAGTAATGACAATGATAGAAAGAAATGGAAAAATTTTTTAAGTTTTATGGAGATAAAACTGAATGAATTTAATAAAGATTGAGGGGAAGGGGGCATACCCAGGTTGAAAGAAACCAGAATTGCAGAATGACAACAGATTTCTTGTTTGAGCAACTGGGAATTGCCATCCAGAGTGGGAACAAGGGAGGATGTAGGAATTATAAAAGCAGATAGATAGTTTAATAGGGAGCTTTGGGCTGAGGCTTCTCTATGACATACAAGCAGAATGTCCAGGAGGCAGCTGAATATGGAGCATAGTCCAGGAATGAGTTCTAAGAATAAAGATCTCAATACAGAGTCATCAGCACTAGCAACTAAGGCAGTGGAACTGGTGAGATTGTCCAGGGACCAGACAATGAATGAGAAACAAAAGGGGCTAGCTAAGAACACTGACAAAACCAGTTTTAGAGCAGAGGACAATGAGTCGCTAGAGAAGGCTGAGGAGAAACTGACATGGGAAGAGGCTAACCAGGGAAGACTGGAGGATTACTGAGGCACCAAACCCAATCTCTCCAACAAGCAGAGGTCAATGACATTGAATGAGCCTTAGGAATGTCCACTGGTTGTCTATTTTGTCTTGGACAAAAGCAATCCTAACAGAGGGCTTTGGTGGACACCAGACTGGCTAAGGAGGGTTAAAATGTGAAAGAGATGAGAAAGAAGAAAGGAATAGCATGTGGATTATAAATCAACTCCAAGAAGCTTGGGTGTGCCAAGGAAATGTATAATTCCTTAGAAGGTAGGCTACATGGAAGTCAGGGTATGCCTCTATGCCTCCACCTCCATTTTCCTTTGGATAAGAGATTCAGAATTAAAAGAAACCCAGTAACACTAAGTAGGGAAGAAGGCAGAAAATATCTCCTCTATACTTTAGTGACAGAACATTAACCCCTAGAGCTCATGTAGCAGTAACTAAGAGATCTATTTCCCTTTTCTGTCCTGTAGGCTAAGAACAAGGCATCAATAAACTAGGGCTCACTAATGAAGGACTCTGATCCATCAGCTGGATTCAACATACTCAATAACTGTGTTCTACAACACAGCTGGTAGACTGATATTTAAATTAAACTAAACCTTTAAATCAAAACTTCATTTACTCCATTTTGTTAGCCACATTTTAATACTCTGTGGCCATGTATAGCTACTGGTTACTATATAAATCAGCACATTATAGAATGTTTCTATCATTTCAAGTCCTATTGCCCAATGCTGCTGCTGAGTTAAGAAGTTTTTATAGAATGTTCTCTCACATTACCCCCAACAAAGATCATAAATGTTTCCTGAGAGTCCCAAGAGTACAACCTGCCATGTATAGATCTAGATTCATTCAATCAGATTGAAGCAAAAAGAGATGAAATACACTTTATGATATCTTTAGTGTAGTCTTGGGCTAAGTATTTTATGAGTAAGTCTGACAGAACTGGGAGAAGAGATGGGGATCTGAAAAAATGCTCATTCATCATTAAATTCATTTTAAGAATGAAAATAAAGTTAAAAATAACTGAATTGGCATTGAAAAATACATTTATTTTTAAAAATAGTACATGGAACACTAGAAACAACCATTTGAATGGGTGATACTTTTGATGCCTCTCCAGGTTGCTCAAACCTTGAGTTCTACCTGATAATAATCCCACTCAGTGGCCAAACATTTAATTCCTACACTTGCATACAAGTCAAAAGAAGGATCTTTTTATGCTCTGCTGCTCATGCTTTGATTGCATAAGAGAGAAGACGCTCATGCAAGGACAGGACCTAGGAGCACTATCATTATAGAAAATAATTTTGTATTAAGGAAACATGAAGGAAGCATGGAAAGGAAAAGGACATGCTGGCTCTGGCATCTGAGGGCAAGGTCTGCACCCACTGCCTTTCCTAGATGTTGACAGAGGAATTTCATGGGATCAGGAAAGAGATACAGGAAATGCTACAGCCCCAGAATTTTCATGGTGGTCAGATGACAAGAACTAAAATGTGCACATTGTATCTTTCTGACTATGAAAAAAAAAAAAAAACAGGTGTTGGGATAGAAAAACAACCTGACCTTGGTCTGCTGCTTACAGTGCAGAAATATGATTTTAACAGCCCATTCCTGGAGTCTTCTTTCCCTTAAACCTTAGACTGCATAAATCTTAGTAACTCAGGAGGCAAATTGTGTCCAAGGCCAAATGAAGAGCATGAGAATTTGAAATTTCCCTTATCAAGGCATTCAGCTAACAAGTGTTCTCTCTATTCAAGCAGTAAGATAACCGAGAACGAGAAGTCAATGATTGAACAACTGAGTCTGTTCTTGTTTTCTTAAATAGCAAAAACTAGGCATATTATATAAGGAAATATACTTTAGGGGCTTTTTCTTCAAAAAAGAAGAGGGAAACATTAAAGTCCTTAAGTCACGAGGAAAGTTGCTGTTTTCATCTAAAATCCTGAACATTTAGGTCCAGAAATATAGCTGAGACACTAAGCTTTCAGGAGTCAGGAAATTCCAAAGCCAGCCTATAGCAGAGCTTACTTGGACATATAACGTGGTATAATTTTTTACAGTTCATGTTCAACAAAATGTTGGGAGATGGAAAAAGAAGGTTCACATATTCAACATAGGGAGTAAGTTCCACAGTAGAAAGAATTTCTAGATTTTCAAACACTACTCCAAAACTAAATAACTACTAGACTAATTTTTAACATTTGTTGTCCTTTAAAAATATTTTAGAAAAGTCATTTCAGTTGAAAACATTACATTTACAAAATACTATGTACATAACCTCCTACAAACTTGAGAGCTGGTACACTTTCTCTTGGCAATGCTCTTAAAAATCTCATTAAACAAATACCTACTTTATTCAGTCCTGGGCCCTAATTTTCTATCTTTGGAACTAAAAAATACTCACATAATTGTCTTCAAATATGGCTTGACTTTTCTTCCTTGATGGAAACAACATTCCTGCCAACTTTAAAATTTATAGCTATAGCCATATATTTTTAATTTCTAAAAGCATGGAAAAAAAACACAATCTCTCAAAGTGATTTTGAAATGAACATTTCTTCATCTTTATAATTATCCCATGTCATTCTGAAATATACTCCAGTTCAGCATACAAATGGAAAGAACATTTACCTTCAAGTCTTAGTGCAAAATATTATATTCAATGAGATTCCTAGAGGGATAGGGGAGGACACAGGAAAGCTAAATTTGATCTATTCATGATGTATGTATACATGGTATTATCATATCACACTGAACATGATAAATATGGAAAATTAATTTGCTAATCAAAAATTAAATTAAGCATTATCTTAGAAACAATGGTATTAGTAACAAAAAAATTACAATGGCAATATTAACTCATTGTAAATTTCAATACAAAGTAAAATGGTGTATCAAGTAATCAAATTCTTGTGTCTGCCTGAATGGAAAGAGAAAGACTGACTCAGTTTTATACTACAACATCATTTTACAAAGAACTTCTATGTAACTTCATTAATTTGATCTTTTGACAACCCTCAAAGGTATATAAGACAAAGATAATTTGTTATTTTATTTAATACGTCAGTAAACAAAAGTAGCTCAGCATGCTGATTCTCAGACCAGTTGTTTAAAGGACAGTTTAGGTGAAACGAGAAATATGTAAACTTTTTGGACTTCTAGAAAACTTTCCTATTTTCTCCCCAACATTTGAGAAGTGTAGCTCACTGTTAGAAAAGGAGAGAAGTCCCTTGGCTCACAGAAATACTGTGACAAAACACCGTGTTCACAAGTACTAAATATAACAAAGATGAAATGATCCTAGAAACCTAGAAATCAACATAATAAAGTAATCCAGCAGCTTCTGAAATGGAAAATAAAGAAATCTACTGGGGAAGAAACTGAAAGAGAGAAACAAAGTGAAAATAAGAGAGATGGAGGAGGAAGGCTGATCTAGGAAAAAGAATGTCTTAGGCATATGAGTGAAAACTGGTAGTGGTAGCACATACCTGTAATCTTAGCACTGGGAAGGGGAAGCAAAATTATCAGGGAATCAAGGCCATCCTTGGCTACACAGAGAGTTCAAGGCTAAACGGTATTACATGAGACCCTGTGTTGGCACTGGTTCCATATTATACTCAAACCTTGAACCTTCCAAAAGGATTGGCCTTTTGCTCCACCTCCTCCTTGGCTTGGGATGTGCAACAAAGGCAGTATTGCAGCATCCTTCTCTTAAGTTACTGTGGCACAGTTACATCTGTAGTGGACACATTTTTATAAGAACCTAAGTGGTACTTGGCATCCATAAAAATCAACATGAAAGGCAGCATTCCTGTCCTTTCAAATGACCAAATGGCACATGTATCTTGTAAATTCCTCAAAGAAGCAAGTGCAGTAAGTGAAGATTGTGGCACTTTAAATTTTTACATGTCCCTGTACTGTCAACTATTAGACAGTCCTCTAACAGGCAAAAATATGATTTTGTTGGCCTTTTCACTCTGTGTAGAGCCACCTGGAGCTGGGAGACCTTTAGAACCCTAAGTAACCAACCATTTGCCTACATGGCAATACCTGTAAAGAACTGCAACATTCAGTTGTGTATAAATCATATGCATTTTATACAAGGAAAATGGTTATCTCAAGAAGTGCTATGTAAATTCAGAAAAGGATACCATTTTAAAAATAGGCCTTCAGGGCTGTAGAGATGGCTTAGTCGTTAAGGTGCTTGCTTACAAAGCCAAAAGACCCAGGTTTGATTTCCCCAGGATCCAGGTAAGCCAGATACACAAAGTACCACATGCATCTAGAGTCATTTACAGTGGCTAGAAGCCCTGGAGTGTCCATTCTCTCTCTCAAATAAATAAATAAATATATTTAAAAACAAGGCCTCCATATTCTGATGTAGGGAAGTCAAAATACTTTAAAGATTTTGATTCCATCTGTTGGAGAGATGTCTCGGTGGTTATGGGTGTTTGCATGCAAGGTCTGATGGCTCAGGTTCAATTCTTCAGCACCCATATAAAGTTAAATGTACAAAGTGGCACATACATCTAGAGTGTTCATTTGCAGTGGCATGAGGCCCTGGTGCACCCAACCCCTCACCCTATCTCCTGTCTCTCTTTTTCTATTCTTGTAAATAAAAATATTTTTAAAAAATTTAAAAACGATTTGGATCCCATGATTATTAATTAATTAATTTATTTATCTATTTTTGACATGGCATATTATGCTATGGCCCAGGATGGTCTTAAACTGAAGGCAAACCTCCTGCCTCACAATATGACATACTGTGATTATGACCATGAGCTACCATGCCTGGCTTAAATTGTACTTAATATTTCAAATTAATGTGAGAAATTATTTCCCCCCCCCCATCATTTTTTTTTGGCACAGGCCTCACACTACAGCCCAGGCTGGCCCTAAACTCATGACAATCCTCCTGCTTCAGCCTTCCTGAGTGCTAGGATGGCAGGTATCAGCCACCACACCTAGCGCCCCCACCAAAGTTTTAATTTTCATTTATTGATGTTTATCTATGGAAGTTCAGAGTGTCAGCATCCAAAAACAATGAACATTTAAGACACACAGGACTTCATAGGCTGCATAACAGAGCAGACTACAGTGCTTTATCAAGAACATGGTAAATTTTCCTGCCCTTAGCCATAGAGCTTAAACTCCCTACATAGGTAGAATCAGAATTAAACCTGACATGGACTGTACTGTCAAAATGTGGTAGAGTTGTGGCAGAAATGCACACTATGTGTTCTAGAAAAGCCAGAATGAGGAATACATGTAGCAGTCAAGTGTTGCACATACTTTGCAAAGCCAATGAAGTCTTCATGGTTGGTGTTGATGTAGGAGACTTGAATGTCAATCAATAGCAGTACCTACAAATCAAAGAGAAAGACCTTAGTGACAACCCATGTTAGAAAGTCTCAAATTTTAATTTTAATCAGTGCCTATGCTATTTATTTTTGTTTAATTTTTAAAGAGATCTTTCAACTAGAATGAAAATTTACATAATTTTTATGAGAATCATCTTGCACTGTAAATTTATGTTAAAAACCATCGTTACAATCATGCACAGGAACCACCATCTGCTATCAGTCCATGAGGATAGTATTAAGTCAGTCAGTTCCTCAGAATAGATGAGGGAGGGACACACAAGCCCTATACCTTCCAGAGTAAATAGTAGAAACTGATGATTGGTGGGAGAAGGGAAGTCATGTTCTTTAGGTGGGTAGCCACTGGAGGATGGCTCATTCTCCAGCAAATAACCACCTACCTGTGAGTATGCAAGCAATTCTAATTTAAATCAGTGAGTCAAAAAATAAAATAAAATAAACAAGGCATAGAAGTACGGTGCAGTATAGCCGGGCGTGGTGGCGCACGCCTTTAATCCCAGCACTCGGGAGGCAGAGGTAGGAGGATTGCCGTGAGTTCGAGGCCACCCTGATACTCCATAGTGAATTCCAGGTCAGCCTGAGCTAGAGTGAGACCCTACCTCGAAAAAACCGAAAAAACCAAAAAAAAAAAAAAAGGAAAAAAAGAAGAAGTAGGGTGCAATATAATGGGAAGAAGAGTTTTAGTAGGAGGGGGAAGGAGAAAAAGGATAAATTCAGGGATCAAAATGCATTATACACATTTCTGAAATTGTCAACATGGGAAAATAATAAATAAATAGAAATAGGAAAAGTATGACATGAGAGGTAAGGCTGAGTATCACATGAATAAAACAGATTTTATATGTATGTATGTATGTATGTAGTATGTATATACAAAATTTAGAATTCTTCCCTTCCTCTATAAATGTAGGCATAGTGTTCAAAAGGACAATCACAGAAGCAATATATACTCCTCTCTTTTTCTTCTCCTTTTCTCTCTAACCTCCCTCTAAGCAACCGAAAAGTACCTAATCAACCAGCTCAGAAAAGCAATATGCAAAAATTGCAAGGAGTCTTTCAATGAGTTGATTTCATTATCAAGTGAAAACATCAGCCAGGGTTCTGCTAAAGCCTCACCAACAGAGGACCTTCCCTGACTTTCCACCTAAAGTAGCAGTCATTTCCCTCTGTCATTGGGCCCTGCCTTCCTTTAAAATGTACCACTACCACTACCCGACATAGGACTTTGACACATTCCTTATTCAGACCTTCGCCTGTTGCATCCTCTGCAATGTTCCTAGTGTTTGGAATATCATGTACATTCCACAAAGATTTGTGAAGGAATGGATTGATTGAATGACCCAGGCAAAATAAAAATGTTTTGGACATAAGATGCTTATAAACTGTAAGACAGAGATTTGGAAGGCTTCTTTGTGGGGAAAATGTTCAGTGGGAGACAATGACCTTGAACTCCTGATCCTTCTCTGCCCACCTCTCAAGTTCTGTAAGTTTTTGCCACCAATCCTGGTGTATACTGCACTGGGATGGAGCCCAGGGCATTATGCATGTTAGATGAGCACTCCGCAAACTGAGCTACATTCCCAACCCCTACTGAATGAACTTTTAATGGATTACAGGCAGTTCTTTCATGCTGTTTCCTTTCACTGAAAGTAACATTTGAGAGCATCAGTGTCACCGTGGTAACAGTGCATAGATATAATGTTCTTCATAATGCTCCCCAATGAGAACTTCCTTGGGAAGATCTGTGATTCTCATCATCTCCTTCCTCATTCAAGTCCAGGCTACATTGCACTATGGTTCTCAGATAATCTGTATGCAATAATTATACTGTGTCTACATACATTGTACTTGGTTTTTTTGTGTGTGTGTTTACCACAAATGTAATGAATCATTTTATATTATAACATTTTTGTTACATGTTGTAATTACTCATAAGATTGTAAGATCTAAGGAACAGGGATGCTATATGTCTTATTCCTCATTTTAGCCCTAGAATGTAGCATGATACACAAAACAGGTGCCCAGTAACTACCTACCAAGCTAGAAGAATAGTTTGTTTTAAAGGAGTAATTTACTCCCATGTGATTAGTTGGTGGCCTCTGTGATTATTTCTTACTCAGTACCCAATGCTATGGGCTCTGAGAAAAAATCTTCCTTAGAGTGACAAGAACATTTGCAGCTCCCCCCAACAACAACAAAAAGAAATTAAAAGGAGCACTGTGAACACATTCCCACTACTAAAACTAAATTCAATGCACAAGAACTACTGGGCCAATAACTTTATATGTGTATGAATAAAATAGCATCATAGTTTACAGATATATACTTTTTGTTATTTTAACACAAAATTCAGAATTCTTCCTTTCTAATAAAATTTAAGTATGCGTAAGTATAGGCATAGTGTTCAAAATGGCAGTCATACAGAAGAATACCACTCTTTGCTTCATATCATTGAAGACAGCTTGTTTTACCTCTTGGAAAACCTGAAGAATGAATTTTATTAAATTATTTATAGTGCTACCTCTCTTCCCAAACAATCAATGCAGATTCTGTTAAGCATTATGTTCTCATACTAATTTTTCCAGGATTTTGTACCATAGGCTATTATTTTTAAGTACAAATAAATAGTTGCCACCACAAAGAGCAAAACATCTACATAATTCTTAATACAACCCAAGGTTGTCATGAGTATCTTGGACATTGACACGCATGAACTTGGACTGAAGTATAGGAAAACAGTGGAAAAACAGAAGTTATGGCTGTTCTCATTCATGTTCCTGGAAACTGGGAGTGTGTGCTCACCCCAGGAAAAGGGCCAGGTCGCATGTGGGGGGGTGAAAAAGAAAACAGTACATTTTCTTCTCTTTTTTTTTTTTCACTTTCTCAGAGTTAGTTTCTCACTCTGCTTTTACACAGTGACTTGAATGTTTAGTTGAATAAAAGTAAAGCTACTTATACAGCAGTAATCACCCACAAAATCAGCCACTTTGACATGCAATTAGAAATACAGAAATATAAAGAATAGCAGGCAAATCTAAAGTTCCAAAATCCTTTTCTTTTAATTTTTAAAAATGTTTATTTATTTATGACAGGGAGAGAGAGAGAGAGAGAATATGGGCATGTAAGAGACTCTTGCTGCTACAAACTCAAGACACATGTGCCACTTTGTATATCTGCTTTATGTGTATACTGGGGAATTGAACCCAGACCAGCAGGCTTTGCAAGCAAGTGCTTTTTAACTGCTGAACCATCTTCCCATCCCACAAAAACTATTATTTATGAAAAAATGAACAGATTTACAGGTTGCCATGTTTAATTTTGAAGACTTTTTTCAACTACCAAGTTTCCCAAGCAGAAATAGTTAATTATTTTTAAGGAAGATTTTTTTTTTAGAGAGGGCTAGGAGACTGCTCGGTTGGTAAAGTGCTTTCCATGCACATTTGAGACCTGAGTCTGGATCCAAAGCACCCACATAAGAGTTGGTATGATGGCATATACCTACTCTGCCAACACTGGGGAAGCAGAAAAACAGGAAGAATAATGGAACTTGCTGGCTAATTTATCTAGCCGAATTGGTGAGCTCCAGGTTCAGTGACAGACTTGTCTCAAAAATAAAATGGGAAGCAACTGAAAAAGACCTCTGACATTAACTTCTGGCCTCCACATGTGCACACATGCATGCACATCCATACACATGTGTATCCACACATATATGAACATGCACACACACCACACACATAGACATTCAAAACTTTTTTGAAAAGAAATCTATAATAATGTCTCAAAGTAATTCTGGTACAGAGGCTTGAGGAAACAGTTCACTCTCTGACCAGACACTTCAAAGTACATTAAGGTCCAATGTGGCCCACAGTCCAACATTCAAGTGGGACATCTATTCAAAAATGGCATGATCATATCAGTAAAACACACATGTTTCTCCTATGCTACATAGGTCCAAATTAAAAGTGACCACAAAAAAACTTCTAGAGACAGTTGATAAATGCCAGAGCAGGACAGTTGAGATTGTTATTTAAGAGGGACACATCCCATCCCATCTCTAAACTCCTGCTTGGAGAATGGATTAATCAGTATAACAAAGTTACAGTAGGAAGAAAATTTCCCTCAAAATCAGAAAAAGCAGTACTTCTCATATCTACCATGTGTCATAGCTCTGAGAATAACAGCAGTGTTATGGTTTGAATCTGAAATGATTCACACAGGTTTATGCTTGGGATTCTTGGTCCCCAGCTGGTAGTGCTATTCTGGGAAGTTCTGAACCTGTAGGAGGTGGGGCTTTCCTGGCAGAAGCAGGAGCAGGTCTCTGAAGGTTGTGATCAGGCTAGTTCCAATCTCACTTTCTGCTACCATGTGAACAGACTCTGTCACGTGTTGATGCCACCATAAACTGAACTTCTTTACCATGTATTCCCACTATGAAAGACTAAAAACCTTTGAAACTGTGATTCAAAATAAATGTTTCTTCTTCTAAGTTGTTTCTGTCCGGTATTATCACAGATATGCAAACTTCATAACAGAGAAGTGGTACTGGTGCTGTGACTAAAACTAACAAAGCAGTTTTTAGGACTTTGAGACTGGTTTGTGTGAAGAATTTGGTAGTGTGGGGATAGAGGCTACAGGAGCCCTAGAATACTATAGGGTGATTCTAGTAGGAGTTTTAAAGTTCATAATGCCAATAGAAATGCAGACTATAAAGACTGTTTCATGAGGTTTTACATGGAAACAAGGACACAGTTGGGAATTTGAATAGAGGCCATTTGCATTACATTCCAACAAAGTATTTGTCTACTTTGCCTGTGACCTGAACATTTAAGTGTAGCTAAATTCAAAAGTAATGTGCTAATTAATTTGGTGGAGAAAATGTCAAGATACCATAGCATTCAGACGGTGTCATTGTTATTGCTGACCACCTTTAGCCAAGTTGACAGTGAGAATCAGGAGGAGAAAGGTGTGAAAAGATAAAGATAGTTCAGTTTGTCCAGAAAAAGAGCTCCGTTTAAAGTGGCAATGAGGCTGGAAAAGAGAGTACTTCCATTAAAAAGAATATAGAAACTTCACTGGGACAGTAGGAAAGGTGTGCCTTGAGGACATTTCAGAAATTGTCCAGAGCCTACTCATCACAGCCTCCAGGGTACAAAACTGCAAACTCATTTAATAGACTTTTCTTATATAAAGAGAGTGTCTAAAGGGCACCCTGCTTACACAGGACCACATAGGGAAGTGTTTTCCCAGGTTCAACAACTCAGGAACTCAGAGGCTGCTGTAGCCATGGTCCAAAGGGGTCTGGCTGAGGTGATCAGACTGGCAGCAAAACTTAGCATTTTCTATGTGGTGCTGATTTTGCAAGCATGCAAAATGCAAAAGTTATAGGATCATGGAGGCTTCCACCATGATTCCAGAGAGAAGCCTGCAAGGTCAGGCATTATATAGCTGTTTCCTTGCAGGTAGTCCCTGACATAGTGATACAGGAAGCTGTGGGTGTAATGACCAAAGTGAAAAAGAGACAGTAGGATGTTAGAAATGCTGGAAGCATGAAAGATGTGTTGAAGAATGTTAGTAACCTGCAGGCAATGAGTAGAATTGACCCAATAAGTACAGAGCCCATGTATGGTATAAACAGCAGCCTTCCATACCTGTGGAACTCAGATGATGCACCAAGTATCCCAGATGCTAGAAATGGAGCTTTTAGTATTTGTCCTGCTGTGTTCCAGTCTTACTTTAATCCAGCATTTCCTGTCTATTCTACTATTTCTCTCTTTTTGAATTGGAATGATTACTCTGTGCCATTATATATTGTAGTTATATAACTTGATTTTTAATTTTATAGAGGTTCACAGATAAGAGATAACCTTAAGACTCAGTAGAAACTGGACTTATCCTTCTGGACAATGTTAGAATTGTCAGGACTACAGGGATTCTTGTAGTTTAGAGTAAATGCATTATGAGATGACTATGAGGCTTTGGGCCATGGGCAAAATGTTAAGGTCTGAATCTGAAATGTCCTCCACAGGCTCATGTTTTGAATGCTTGCTCCCCAGCAGGTGGTGTTATTTTGGTAGACTGTGGAACCTTCAGGAGGCAAAGGCTAGCTTGCAGAAGAAGGTCACTAGGGCTTGTAACCACTCCTGATTTGTCTTGTGCTCTCCTTCTTGACGCCATGGCTTGAGCTTCTCACCAGGCATTACCTGTTACAATGATCTGAAACTGTGAGTCAAAATAAATATTTCCTCCCTTAAACTGTTTCTGACAGGTATTATGGTCAAAAAGATTCAAAAGGGGGATGGAGAGATGGCTTAGCAGTTAATCGCTTGCATGTGAAGCCTAAGGACCCTGGTTTGAGGCTTGATTCCCCAGGACCCACGTTAGCCAGATGCACAAGGGGGCGCACGTGTCTGGAGTTTGTTTGCAGTGGCTGGAAGCCCTGGCACGCCCATTCTCTCTCTCACTCTCTGCCTCTCTCCCTCTCTCTCTCTGTCACTCTCAAATAAACAAATAAATAAATAATCTTTAAAAAAAGATTCAAAAGGAACTAAAAGCTATATCCTCACAAAATGTGCATGAGTTAACTACCATCATTATCCCAAGAATGAGGAAATTAAAGTATAAGGAAACCAAGTAACTCACCAGGGATTTCATAGAAGGCAAATGGCATAGCTTGGATTTGAATTTCAGGTAATCCGAGGTCATAGTCCACAATCTTAATAGGATTGTTGGAGGGAATGATCTTGACTTGACCATAGCCATCTTGGATCATAACCACCATGACTCCCTGAGTAACTCTACTTCGCACTTTACCAGACCCCTACACAGAATACTAACATAGGTTTGATTCAGGTCTCCCCCATAAACTATGTGTTCCAAATGCTAGGTCCCCAGCTGGCAGCAATTTGGGAATTGGAGCCTCCTTGACGCAATGTAGTGCTGGGGGCAGGCTTATAAGTTCATAGTCAGCTTCTCCTTGCCAATGTTTGACACATGCTCCTGCTTCGGTTGTCCACCTGATGTTGGCCAGGAGGTGATGCCCACCCTCTGCTCATGCCACTATTTCCCCTGCCATCATGGAGCAAGACATCAAGTCTGTAAGCCAAAATAAACCCATTCCTCCCACAAGCTGCTCTTGGTCAAGTGTTTCTTAATAACTGTAACAAGTGGTATGTGGAGCTTTAGGGTGTGATGTTGGTGTCACAAATGGACCTCACTCTCGATATTGGCTTGATATAAATTACATATATTCCACTTATGTCCTTAACCACTTTATAAGTTCCTGTCTTGTGACTCAAGTGAAGGAAATCCACTTAGTATTACCATCATCCAGAACCACTCTTCTGACAGTAAATCCCACACAAATAGAACTCAGTGATCCTGGATCTGTCTACCTATTCTTCAGACTCATGGCGTTTTAGGGCTGCTTCTTATACATTGGGACCTGGTTGTTCCAGAATTTGAATATGCCATTTTAGTGAAATAAAAACTCCTCAACATGAAACATAAAGATCTTATTTACTTAAGGTCACATATACAGTTGATTTTTTTTTTTTCAGGCAGGGGCTCATGTAGCCCAGACTGGTCTTGACTTGCTTTGCAAACAAGGATGAATGTGAATTCCTGACAGGCATGTAACACTATAGCAGTTGATCTTTTAAGAGCTAAGGTTTCTTGGTACAGTAGCAAACAAGACATTAAGTAGGGGGAGGGGACCTCTAGGTTGAGAATATATATGTGCTCCCTGATTTCATTTCATTCTGGTTCCTGGTTTATAAGGTAATATTGATTTGCTTATCCCCACCAAATCACAACACTGGTTTTCAACACTTTTGACAATTGTAGCTATCCAAGAGTGTATAAGCTGGAAAACAAATAAAAATTATAAATAGTGGTTAATTACCTTTCAAAGAACTCTCATAGGATATAATAACAAAGAGTCCCACAGCTTGGAGAAACAGCTGTCACTGGGGTCACCTACTGTGATGGTTAATCTAGTCACTTTGACTGGATCGGAAACCACCTAAGAGACATGCCTCTGAGCAAGCCTTTGAGCGCACTTCCAGGAAGGATTAAGTAAGGCGGGAAGAACCTCCTCCTGAGTTGGCAGCCCCTTTATCTACAAAGAAGTCCAAGAAAAAAACGCAGGGGTGTTTGCTTTCCTGCCTTCATTTCTTGCTGGGGAGTACATCTACCCATTGTTGTTGCTGCTGCAAGTCTTGCAGCCATCTGAGTCCAGTTTCTTTTGTCTTCCAAAGTGGACTGAAGACCAGCAGCTCTCCAGGAATGCTCAAAGCCTTCAGCACCAGATTGGGACTGCTGAGGGATCCAGCCTCATGGAATATGGAGCTATAGGGTTCTTAGCCTCACCAGCATGCAGACAGCTATTGTTGGACTACCAGCCAGTATCATGTAAGCCAGTGTAATAAATTCCCTTTAGTAATATATATTCATTCTATCGGCTCTGTTCTCTAGAGAACCTCAACTAATGTGCCGCAACCTGCTGAGCCTCCATCCTGCTGTCTCTTCTCTTTCTCCTTCTACCCTCCTAACCTCCTCTACACACTTACACCTTGTAAGCAGTGTGCATCTTTCTTACTGTGGTTTCTCCTCCCTTTGGTATTTTCCTTCCTTTTTTCTTCATTTCTCACTTCCTCCTCCCAACTCACCTGAGAATTACAAAACCTTGGGATATTAATTTATGAAGATTTAAGAGGCCATATAGATCATTATTTTTTTATCTGGTTTCTGTCCATGAGAAAAGAGCAGTCCAGAGAAGTAATTTGCATGAGAACATGCTGTTATTTTGTGGAGCACATGTGGCCTATGTCCAGTGCTCTCTCCATATTACACCTGCAGCTGTACCACAAAAGTTAAGAAGACTTGAAAACTTTTGTCCTTCCTATTATAATCCTTTACAATAACTAAAAATAATTTAAATGTAAGATTTTATTGTTCTCATCAAATATTATAATCAATTCAAAATAATCTTTCTAGTTCCACGACTCAGGAAGCAGAGGTAGGAGAATCACCATGAGTTTGACACCACCCTGAGATTACATAGTGAATTCCAAGTCACCTTGGGCTACAGAGAAACCCTACCTCAAAAAAAAAAAAAAAAAAAAAAAAAAAAAAAAGAATCTTTCTGCTGGGTGCGGGGTAGTGCAAGACTTTAATCCCAGGACTCAGGAGGCAGAGGAAGGAGGATAGCTGTGAGTTCAAAGACAGTCTGAGATTAGATTCCAGGTCAGCCAGGGTTAGAGCAAGACCTTACCTCAAATAAACTGCAAGGAGGGTGGATGGAGAGATGGCTTAGCTGTTAAGGCACTTGTCTGAAAAGCCAAAGGACTGAGGTTTGGTTCCCCAAGACACACATAAGCCAGATGCACAAGGTGGTACATGTGTCTGGAGTTTGTTTGCAGTAGCTGGAGGCCCTGGCATGCCCATTCTCTTGCTATCTGCCTCTTTCTCAAATAAATACATAAAAACTGCTTAGTGGTTAAGGCAGGTTAAGGCTTACAAATCCTAAGGACCCAGGTTTGATTCACCAGATGGCACAAAATGGTGCATACATCTGGAGTTAGTTGTTCATTTGAATTGGCTAGAGGCCCAGGTGTACCCATTTTCTCTCTGTGTCTTCCCTTGCAAATAAATAAAAATTTAAAAAAAACAATTTAAAAATAACAACAAAAAAATCTTTCCATACCACAGAGCTAGGATTATAAGATGATGTCAAGGTCACTTCTTGCATACTATATACATTTACAAATGGTTAGCAGTGTTTAAAATACCATCTCCTGAATGTTTATCTTCAGTTATAAGTTTCATAGATGTTGATACAATGCTATATTATTCTCAATAAAAAATTAAATAATCATTTTACATAACATTTTAGAAATTTATGAATTCCTACAGCCCATGTACACAACTACCAATAATTAAAGAAATTGTCTTAAAAATGTGGTATATTTCTGGATTAGCTGTTTTCAAAGTGGGGTGTATATGTTGGAGGGTATACATGATGATCACAGAAGGTTGAGGAAAAATAATCTAACTCATATTTTTGCTTCTCTTTTTTAGGCAGTATTACACTATAGGCAAGGCTTCCATCAAACTTGTGGCAATTCTTCTGCCTCTACCTCTCAAGTGTTGGAATTACAGGTGTGAACTCTTATACCTGACTCTGAAATTACTATTACTGATTTTAAATTTCAGCTAAAAATTTATAAATTATATTTTTTATATTTGCTTATATTTCAATATGTATAAAATGCTAGCATAATAGCACTTGTATATAATTCATAAAAATAAATATAATATGATTATGTGCTTTACTGTTTTTGCTATTAAGGGATGGACCCACTGCTGAAGACTAGTAGTAACTTTGTAAAAGCCATATACTTCCCTCAAGGGTTCTGCACACCATGGAAAGCCTCCCTTACCTGGTCTTTAGTCTTTCCTTCTCGTTCACGAATGTGGTTAGCAATGATCCTTTCCGTTTCCTCACAAAGTCGGGGGAAGTTTGCCAGCTGTTGAGAAAGTAGGTCTGAGTGTTAACACAGTGCGAAAAGTATACTATAAAAATAGAAGGAAAAAAAGGCCAGTCCACTGGGCTTGTCTAAAACAACAAAACAAAACAAAACAAAACAAACAACAAAAAAAAAACCAGAAAAGATGCATTATGCTATGTCACAGAAGCTGCCTGCTACAATTCTGAAAGTAAAAATAATATCATCACTTCTACACAAGAGTAACAGCAGCAACCTTGTCATCTAGAAGGAGACAGCTCCTTAAAGCTAGCACAGCAATGCTTTATAGAGAAAGCAGAAACCCAGATACTATCCTGCACTATGTTCTACAGAGCTGACACTTAAAATTTTAAGATGAAGAAAATGGAACAACGGACAAGAATTGGAGATGTAGCTCAGTGGACATGGAGCCTTGGGTTCCATTCCCAGCGCTGCATAAGCATATGGTGTGTGGTGGTTCATGTCTGGAATCTTAGCTCTCAGGAGGTGAAGGCAGACAAATCAGAAGTTCAAGGTCATCCTCAGCTCCATACCAAATTCAAAGCTAGCCTGGGATATACATGAAACCCTATCCAAAAATAAAGAATATAAGGAAGTGAAAAGAATATTGGCAAATATTCACATAGTGCTTACCATGTCCCAAGATATATACAAAGAACACTTCATGAATCATCTCATTCAATATTCATAAAAATCACAAGAAAAAGATCTAGTTATCACAATACTTTATAAATGAATAAAATGAAGCATAAAGAAGTTAACTTAACTTGGCAAAGACCCAATAATTTATAAATGATGGGGTGAAGGTTCAATTGAAGGCCCTGGACTCCACAGCCTATAGTCGTGTTCATCATTTTTTAAGATGATTCATTCCATGAACCATAAACTACAATAACTTTAAAAAGCCCTAATAAATGTATAAGTGTATACATTTTTTGTAAAACTGTAGAAGTGATTCATGCCAATCCCGTACTCCATCTAAATTATACAAATAACTATTTAAAAGATAGTTTGCAGGCTGGAGAGATGGCTTAGTGGTTAAGCACTTGCCTGTGAAGCCTAAGGACCCCTGTTTGAGATGCAATTTCCCAGGACCCACATTAGCCAGATGCACAAGGGGGCACACGCATCTGGAATTCGTTTGCAGTGGCTGGAGGCCCTGGTGCGCCCATTCTCTGTCTCTCTCTGTCTCTCTCTCTCTCTGTTTCTCTCTCCCTTTCTCTCTGTTACTCTCAAATAAATAAAAATAAAAAAGTTTAAAAGATAGTGTGCACAGTGAATAAATGAATTCAGCAATTTTAAATACAACAGGAAATGGGGCAATGCTATAAGGATTTTAAGTATCCTTAATCTACAAGGACTTAATCTGATAAGAGTATGATACAGAGAAGTCTTGGGAAAGATGGAGCTTTCCAAGTTTGGGAACATGTTTGAAGCCCTGCTGGCATGCGAAGTGGTGACAGAAGCACTGGCAGGTCGGCACCGAGAGGAGAACAGTGAGTGCAGGCAAAGCGAGGAAGGCGGCAAAGATCAAGTCAAGCAGATCTCTGCAAGTCTATTTGGAATTCTGGCGATTGAAGAAATTCAGATGGGAAATGATAATGGCTTTGACAAGATGGCAACACTGGAAATGGAAAAACAGAGTGGCAGATCCATGGTTCATTCTAGGTAAATGATAATTTCAATTATGATAACAGAATATGTATACATTATTAAGAATAGTAAACTATCTCAATAAAAATAGGCAAAAAAATCATGATTCATAAGAATGTATGGGTGAATAGGCAGAAGACAAAACAGTAAACTGCACCAGTTATAATATAGAAAATCATTTTTTATAAGATAGGAAGGGAAGGTATACTGATATTGCTATGATTTAAATTTGATGAAGGAATGGTCATGAGAATAAACTTTCTGGAAAGCAATTTAGTAATATCTATCAAGAATCACACACACACACACACACACACACACACATGTCAACTTACTTTGAAGGAGCTAAAATCATACAGACTTTTATCACAGCAGCCACTGTAATAGCAAAATAAGACAAAGCCATTTATGGTGCCTCATACTTTTAATCCTAGCACCCAGGAGGCTAAGGCATGCAGATTAAAAGGAATTCAAGGCTAGCCTACTCTACATTGTGAGCTCTGGACCATTTGGACTACAGAGTGCAAACCTGTCTCAATAAAATCAGAATGGGTGTACGTTCATATAGAAGTTCATTTTTAAGTTATCAAATAAATGCAGCTTTGATTTCCCATTTCAGACACACTGCCCCAGGAAACCACAAAACTCCAGAAACCTTTTCAAAACGTTCAGAATACTGCAGAGTATCTTTTGTGAGACTTATAAAAGCTTTTCAAGAGTGAGAGAGGTAGCTTATCACTATGTGACTAACTACCAACCTAGGTGCTCTAAGCCAGTAGCTTGTTGTAGGGGCTAGGACAATTTCACCTCCGTACCCACACACGACATCCTAAGACTGATTATCAAGGGACACTCAGTGACAAACACATCACAGACAGACTCACACTGCTGCACCAAAGTTACGGCAAGGAGTAGTGGTGGTGGAGGAGTGAGATGCCTTCAACAACAGGAGTGGATTTACAACAAAAGTTGTGCTTTTTATTTTTATACCACCAAGTAGTGGCAATATTAATATTCAAAAATTAAATACTTGACAGCTCAGGGACTCTTGGCCAGTACATGGCTATCATTAAATCAGAGAGAGGCCAAAATGGCAAGAACATCTCATGAAGTAAGGTCCTGCAAATGTGTCCCATCTATTAGCTTTGGATAGTGTTGCTGTGTGTGTACATTATTTGCTAAATAAATATTTTTAGAAAAAGAAATGTTTCTTTTTCTTCAAAGAGAAAAATCACAGAAAAATTAATGGTGGCTTAACTCGCAATGAGAATGCCTTTTGGGATATAATGTTCACATAGTGATAATGAAACTTCTGGACTAAACCATACATCTATTAAATGGAAAATTATTTCCAGGTAGCTTATTATTTAAATCATGTGACTATTTAAATATTCAATTAAAAATAATACAGTATGTAAGCTTTCAGAATTCATACCTTAAATATTTAATTATACGTGAAAAATTTAAATATATATGTTCTGACAGAAAGCAGCACTATAATTTAAAATTGCAAAAACACATTTCAATTATGTCCAGTATTTTGAGTGTTACCTAGAGCTATATATAATAATTTTGGTGAAACCTCAACATAAAATTTTAATTTAAGCATGAACCAAATTCTTCTCCAAAGGAAAAAAATCACTTGAAAGACATTACTATCCAACAAAAAATAATTACACACTTGTAAAATTTACTAAGCATTAATTAATTGGCTCATAAGAGCCAGAGTATTAGGTTTCATCTGGAATAGGCATAAGCCAGGCAAGAGTTCTATAGCTTTAAGAGTAACTAGCTTTATGCCTCTAGCAAAAACTCAGGTTATTAGGTAACCATTGTTCATAAAGAGCTGAGAAAAGAAACCAAAACCAGAATAAAATTTCCTTCACTCACAGTACCTGACTTTATGGGTCTGGCTGAACTAAAGGCACAGGTTCTGTTTTTACCAAAAAGCAATGAACCTTCAAATGTTGGCCACCTATTTATCACACACTGAGTAGCCATGCTTTTACTGCTCATGAAAACAGAATCTTATTCATTTTTCTGTGAATCAAACACTCCATGCCTCCTAAGTTCCCTAGCCATCCTTTACTTGTGTGTGACACAATACTGAATATATTCAAGAGATGAAAAATAGTCATCAGCAATAAGACATTTGCTATGGAAAAAAGAAAAACTACATCCACCCACATTTGCAAAAGTGATTGAAGATGAGTATGAGCCAGAGAGGAAATGGTAAGATAGCTCTGCATGCTTTTCACTGGCACATAGGAAATCTAGATAGACCTTAGTGAGAAAGAAACAGTGCTAGCTGTCTTCCAAGTGGGCAAATCCCAAGTCTCTAAACACCAAGTATTTTCTATGAGTAGGAGAAATGATGAGGTGTGTGATGGAAAAACTTTTAAACAGAGAAATAGAGAAAATTTTAGTGTTATTCAGCAAATGCTAAGAAATCAAATTTTAAAAGCCCAACCTTGGATGGAATAGAACTGAAAGGCAGTTGGAATGGTCTCTTACTTAGGTAATGCTGAAAATATGTAAATAGGTCAGGGTGAGTTGACACTATGTCAAAATAGTACCTGAAGGTCTTAGTCAAGCATATATCTCATCTGTCTTCCCAAGTTTTATCTCTGGTAGGAGTTAAAGCAGAGCCAATGGCAATTGTACAGTAAGAGTTGATTATAAAACTCACAAATCTCTTAATGAATTTTTAAGATTAAAAGATGAACTAAAGCTGGGCATGGTGGCGCACGCCTTTAATCCCAGCACTCGGGAGGCAGAGGTAGGAGGATCGCTGTGAGTTCGAGGCCACCCTGAGACTCCATAGTGAATTCCAGGTCAGCCTGGGCTAGAGTGAGACCCTACCTCGAAAAACCAAAAAAAAAAAAAAAAAAAAAAAGATGAACTTCATATCCCTCTAAAGTCAAGTTTCGGGATTGAATTTCTTTTTTTTAAATTTTTTAATTTTTATTTATTTATTTATTTGACAGAGAAGAGAGAGAGACACGGAGAGAGAGACAAAGAGAAAATGGTCACACCAGGGCCTCCAGCCACTGCAAACAAACTCCAGACACATGCGCCCCTTGTGCATCTAGCTAGCGTGGGTCCTGGGGAATCAAACCTGGGTCCTTTGGCTTTACAGGCAAACACCTTAACTGCTAAGCCATCCTTCCAGCTCCAGGATTGAATTTCTTATAGTACACAATACAAGGCTCAAACATTAATAACCAGCCTGATTTACAGTTTGGACACCAAACCCTGTTACTTAAGGCATGTACTATATGCAAAGCCTAGCACCAAGTTTGACTGAATAGGCATCATTAGGGGAGGTCACATGCAAATCTTTTATACACAGTGAAAGCCATAACATGACAACGTGGATTACTGATTCTGTTTGAGCACGATGTTTTGCAGTCATGCTTTTCATTCTACTTTAGCCAAGCCGACTGGCACCTGTCACATCAATAAGACATGACTTATTTATTCTTTCAATTACTCACTCAAAATTGCATTGAAAACCTGGGTGGTTTCAGGAGTTAAAATAAAATTGGGTATACTAAATAGAGTCTAGACTCTCATACAGCTTACATTCTCAAGGCCCCTTTATTGCCCCCAAATAACAAAAGACATCTGAGCATAATTCACATGTGCTGAAAAGAAGAGTTGGTGAGATGAAGAGTGGGTTGTAGGTGTGGGTGGTGGGTGTTTGCAAGGAGGATTTTGCAATGGTTAATCATGTGGAATTGGACAGAAACCTGAAGGAAGCAAGGGTGTGACCCATGCAGGTAACCCTGAGAATGAGAAATGCAATAGCTTGGTTATGTCTCCTATGGCTGCTGAAGAAACAAAGACCAGTGTAGCTAGAGTGGACTGAAAGGGAGGAGATGAGTTTAGAGGTAAAAGGGGGTAAAATTATGTTGGGCTTTGAAAGCTGAGATAAGAACTTTAGATTCACTTGTTTCATTATGTATACTCAGGGTCAAATATTTACTTACCTAACATAAAACTCAGCATGTCTTATAGCATCACTTTTTAATAGAAAACCCTTTTGTGTATTTCTAACAGCCAACTAAGGTAACTTTTCTTTTATTTTTCCTTGCAAAATTTTTTTCTAAGCTGAAAAAAATTTAATTAATTGGTATCCTAGTGATCCAAGAATGTGGTTTCCCAAGAGGCCAATAAATGGCACAGTTGCTAAACTATGGCTTAAAAACAAGACGTTCCTCTCTGTGCTTCCTGCAAAGAACTTTGGGACCTTGATATGATGTGCTGGAGAAGAGAAGAGGTAAAGAAAAGCAGCTGAAAACTGATGCCAACCAGAAAAATTCCAAAGTTGAGATATCCCTGGAGAGAAGCCAAGCAGCTCATAAAGTCCTAATGTTCCTGTCTTGTCCTCCAGGGCCCCAGAGACAACAGTGAGAAAATATCTGAGAAGAAATGCATTCCCCAGGGTTTGCAGTCTAACTTTATGCTTTGTTATTTGAACACACATAAATCCCATATGTTATAAACCAATGTTTATTTTATGTGGCAGAAGAAAAAAATGTTTAAAGATTTTACACATAAGGCATTCAACATGAGGAGCTACAAATAAAAGCAATGCTTTAAAATACAATATGTATATGAACCTATAATGTAGCTGAAATAACTATATATTTTTATATTGCCTGAGGCAGTCTTCATTTACTCTTATTATTCCAGTGAAAATATTAATAGCATTCCTTTTACCTCTTAAAAGTGTCTTGCATTGAATAATAAATTATGAAGTCACTTTCTTAATGGCTCATGTTCAAAAGGAGTCAAACAATAAAGTCTTGGCACACTCAACACTAATTAGGATTACTTTTGCTTTACAAAATATTTTAATTAGACCAATTTTAAAATAAGAGGTTGATGGTAGGCCTAATAAGGCCAAAAGTCAAGAACATCAAAATAGATGCTTGAAAAAAAAACCTGTGCGGATGTCATTGTTTTAAAGGAAATGACTAAAACACTCTTTTGAAACCAAGTACATAGCTCTTGAGCATCAGGCAAACTTTTGTACATCTAAACTGTTAACAAGTATTCTAGAATGCTCCTCCTATGGGATGAGTCATTGAACATGGTAGGAGGCTTAGGAAGATAAAATGTATAGGAACTTATAATCAGAAAGAAGAGGGACTCACACAAACAAAGAAATGATCATTAATCCCCACACCATGTCCTAAGTACCAGGATAAAAACAGACATAGGGGGAAAATTGAAGAGGCCCAGAAAGGGCTCACAGGGGCCCTCTAGAAAAATGCTTGCCAAAAGATGATGGTTGTGCTGGACTTTTGAAAATGAGAAGGAGTGCTGCGAAGACAAGAGGAAAAGAGAAACATTGCAGACAGAGGGAATCAAATCACACAGATACCAAAGGTATGAAAAGTCTTTAAGGGTAGTAAAGATCACTTAGATTAGCCAAAGCAAGCAGCCATAGTTGTGGATGTATTCAGAGATCCAATAGTGAAACATAGACCTAAATGATCTTAACTTTATTCTTAAGGCTTGAGGGGGAGTTGAGTAATTTTTTCTAAATAGACAAAATATGTATCTGAATTTTAGAAAGGCTAGTTTGATAGCATTGAAGAGGATGAATTTGAGGGTGTTGAGACTAAAGGTAGAAAGTTCAAGCCACTGGAATAACTCAGGCTTTTAAAAAAGTCTTCAGAGCCTAAATAAGGAAATAAATTGCTGTAGTTGGTAAACAGTGTTTTGGTTTGAATCTGAAACACCCCCCTCCCAGCCATTTTGTGTTTGTGACACTATGGATCCTACAGGCAGTGGGGCCTAGTTGAAGAAATTTAGTTACTAAGCTTGGGTATCTCAAGGTTATACTCACCACAGGTTCTGGGCATGGTCACTTCTTCCTGGTCCACAAAATGTGAGGTCCCACACTTTCATTGTTATGTGCCTTCCTGGCCATGATGAACTAAAATGTCTCTAAAACCATGAGTCAAAATAAACACTTCCTCCTAAAGTTATGTCTATCAGGTTATTTTTTTGTCATATGTATGTCAAACTTGACTCATGTAAGCCATTTCAGAAGGCCTGAAGGAGGTATAGATTTGGAATCACCAATATTTTAAATGGTAGTAAAATGATGGGAGAGATGATCTACCAGCAAGAAATTAAAAATAAAAACAGAGAAAGAAGATTTAAAAAACATGAGCAATCTCAGTAGGACTCTAGTGTTTATAAACAGGAAAAATGGACAACCAATCAGAGAAGGCAGGAGGCTCTATAGATAACTGGAAGAGTACTAGTGAAAGAAGAGTGGCAATTTCAATGAGCCGCACAGTTGGGAATAAGAATGCCCTTATTTGTAACAATCAGGACTAAGTTGACCTTGGCCATGAATATTTTATTTATTTATGTATTTATTTATTTATTTATTTTGGTTTTTCAAGGTAGGGTCTCACTCTAGCCCAGGTTGACCTGGAATTCACTATGCAGTCTCAAGGTGGCCTCGAACTCACAGTGATCCACCTACCTCTGCCTCCCGAGTGCTGGGATTAAAGCCATGAACCACTATACCCGACTTCCATGAATATTTCATAAAGTAGTAGAGTGCAAGTCAGATTACATTTGAGAAACTAACTGGACATAGAGTAAGATAGGGTAATAGATAGGTTTATGACATTGTTTCTTTTAGTTATAAGTTGATTTTTTTACTGTGACAGAGAAGGTGACCATGCAGACAATGAAAGAATTAAGAGAGTAAGTTTTCTTTGGAAGTGTGAGTTCAGGTAGGACTGCAGCCTTGGTCAGGGACAGTACTTGAGAGATAAGAAGGAAAGGGTAGCTGGGCGTGGTGGCGCACGCCTTTAATCCCAGCACTTGGGAGGCAGAGGTAGGAGGATTGCCGTGAGTTCGAGGCCACCCTGAGACTCCATACTGAATTCCGGGTCCTGGGCTAGAGTGAGACCCTACCTCGAAAAAAAAAAAAAAAAAAAGAAGGAAAGGGTGTTTGTGAATAAAGGCCAATTTGGGAATTAGAAGATGCCAGTGTTCCCATTTCTGGTCCCTGTAAGACCACCACTTAAAAGCAAAGAAGAAAGTTATTAGTAGAGGGGCTTGAAGACAATATTAAAAGTTATCATGACTATTGTGGAGAACAGAGGCAGTTACTACTTAAGTTGAACACATGGCCAAACTGTCTAATATTAGACTAAGGTCGAAGATTGAATCTATTGTGGTACTAATACATAGAAACAGAACAATTATCTCCAAGTTCCCAAAAACCTGGGGAGGGGGAACAAATGACAAATTATTAACTTTAGAGTTTCAACAGGGAGAAAAACTTACCTAAGCAGAAATGAAGTAATAAATCAGAAAATTAAGTATTCTACCCATCTACTTGTCTTCGTAACAGTGAGCCAAGTGCCAGAAGGACTTGCTAGATCTCCCTCTTTAAGAGCACAGCTTTAATTGTGTTTTCAAATCTATCAGTAACAAAGTAGATAGTGAGTTTCAAACCTCTTCTGGACTTGTATACTAATTTCTCAATGGCCTTAAAATCTAAAGAAAGTAGGGGGCAAGGGCAGCATTCTAGAAACTCTAGATTTCAAGTTGCAATTTTTGGTAAAATGTATGTTGATTATAACAGGAGCCACAAGAGGTCATTGGAGTATGTTTAACAGTGTGAACTGAACAGTCTTAGGAAAGAAAGGCAGCTGTTGTGTAGTCTACATGGTCTCTGCATTATACTGAAGTCATGCACCCTGAAGATGAATTGCAAATGGAGAGGAAAAATGTAAGCCAATTTCCAAATATCCTAATGAGCTCAGTAGAGGAGTGAGGCCTGGTGGTAACAGTGAATATAAGGGGCCAGTAAGAGAAAGAAGACCTGCTACTGTTTGGGCCTTAGTAGAAGACTTTCAAAGGAAGGTAACAGGATCATTCGGAATCCAGAGCAGGGGAAATAGGCAAATGTCATACCCACTCCATGCCCTTAGATTTTTCAGGTTTGGACTAATAGATATCCTTCAATGAAGAAAGCTGCAGTATAAACAACAATCTCATGGAGAAACCTAAGTTTTGTATCATTTTTATTTAAGCTAAACTATAGCATGTTTTAAGAAGACAGAAAAATAAAAAGGAGACTGATTCAGACAGTAAAATGGATAGGGGTGTTCAAAGGGTGGGAACAAGAATAGAAGCCATTGTCTAGGAACAAGCTATCTTGTCCCAAGCCTACAGTTGTGTTTGCAGTAAGTTGGAGAAAATGGGACATAATTTTAAAAAATCATACATACTATAAACATTTTATGTAACTGAAAACATGACACATGTGCCAGTCTTTTGATGTCAAGCCCAGGCCTGTTCTTTGCACATGGACCCACTGACTGGAGCTATGCCTCTTCTGTCTTACATAAACCACACCCTTATCTATGATTTCAGTTTTGCCTTCCTGAAAGGGAGAAAGAACCTGAGCACACTTGTCAGGTAATGTGAATGTGGAATCATCTAGGTTTTTATATCCCACTCCCAACACATATATATTCCTTTACATTAACCTCTTAACACCTAACCAATAGCAAGGCTTTTGCACCTAACATTTATCAAGGCTTTCCCAAGCATTCAGCTCAGTTTTCACAGAAAAAAAAAAAAAAAAAACTCAAGGATTTTTTTTTTTTTTTTGCATTTTATTACTTACTCTTCACTTGAAGAACATAATGAAAACAAAAGACTGGATAACTAGGTTTGAGGACAAGCACAGTACAACTTGCCCTGGGGGAAAACACAGTTAGTTGATAAAAGCAAGAATACATGGACCACCGAAAGAAGTCTTTTGATTGAATATATTTGTATGATGAAGCTGGCAGTCCAGTATGGGATGCAGAACTGGCTGTGGTGGTTTGAATAGAATAGATGGCCCTCAATATATTCAGTTGTTTATTTGTTTGTATGTGTTAAAGTTTGCATCTTTAGCCACCTGGCTGGAGGCAGTGTCATTGTGTGGATCTTAAGGTGTGGTGGTGGGTTTCAGATTTCAATCTAAAGATATGCAAAGTGTGCCTAGCAGGAGTTCCTAAAATGCGCTGTGCTGTGTGGCTTTTTGGCTTGTACTTCTCTCTCTCTGCTTGGTCCTGTGAAGGCAGGCCAGTTTCTTCTGCCATTATGGAACTTCCCCTGGATCTGTAAGCTTCAATAAATATCCCTTCCTCCATAACTGTGCCTGGTCTGAAAGTTCATCTCAGTGACCCTGAAGCTGTCTGATATACTGGTTAATCCTGTAAGTCATTTAAAAAAGCAATGGGAGTGTTTTAAATACACAAATGAGGATTTTTTTTTTTTAATACACAAGAAAGGTTGCATGATGTACAGCGTGCCCAGGACCCCAGTGTCTGTGTCTTGCTTCAACAGTGTTTGTACGGAACAGACCCGGGGACTTCCTCCTTTTCCTCCCCCCCCCCCAAAAAAAATTTCCAACTGCCTTCGCCTTCCAGGACCATCCAGAACCTTCTAACTCCTTATTGCCAGACCAGCCATGACCTCCTAGATTCATCAAAATTATTCCACTGAGGTGGAGGCAGCCGTCAACTACCTGGTCAACTCGTACCTGCAGGCCTCCTACACCTCCCTCTCTCTGGGCTACTCTTTCTACCAGGATGATGTGGCTCTGCCTGGCGTGGGCCACGTCTTCCGAGAGTTGGCGGGGGAGAAGCGCGAGGGCACGGAGCAGCTACTCAAGATGCAAAACCAGCGGGGCAGCCAGGCACTCTTCCAGGATGTGCAGCCTTCTCAAGATGAGTGGGGAAAACTCAGGAGGCCATGAAAGCCGCCTGGGCACTGGAGAAGAACCTGAACCAGGTCCTTTTGGATCTTCGTGTGGTAGGTCCTAACCACACAGACCTCCATCTCTGTGACTTCCTGGAGAACCACTTCTTGGATGAGGAGGTGAAGCTCATCAAGAAGATGGGCGACCACCTGACCAATCTGCGCAGACTGGCAAGCCTTCAGTCAAGTCTCAGCGAGTATCTCATCGAGCAGCTTACCCTGAAGCATGACTAGATACTGCACAGCCTTCCAGGGACTCCTGCTCTGCCTTAACCACTCTCAGGACCTCCTCCACCCCAGCCTCTCCAGCCACTAGGCAGCTTTGTAATGCCCAGATCCCCTCTCAAGTCTTGGACCAAATAAAATAAGAGTTTGTGCAGCAAAAAAAGAAAGATATGTTGCATGAAGCCGGCAAGGACAGCAGGAAGGTAAAACATTCTTAATTGGCTTCAAGTTTTAAAATTGAATACTGATATAAGAAAGTGCCTTTTCTTCCCTTCATATACTTTACCCCACTGCTCCCCAGTTTCTTAACTCTTTGGGATTTTCTTGTGTCAGAGAAAAGATACCAGGGCTTAGGGGATAGCTTCCAGAAGAACAGTAAGAATTCTACACAAGAGTTCTCAACCTGCAATTACTTCTGGGTCTTAAGTTATTTCCATATGGTCCTTTGCTTCCAAAGTTCACATCTAGGAGCCTATCCTGTTTGCCTCATTCACTATACATACTTTTCCTCCAGGTCATTAATTTCTTCATTCACATGCTCTTTCTCTTCCTACTACATTTTCAAGGAAGTCACTGACCATTACAAGATATAAAGGAAAGGACAGTAAAACTAACCACCTGTCCCTGGACTTTTAAGAAATGCTCATAGGGCTGGAGAGATGGCTTAGCGGTTAAGCGCTTGCCTGTGAAGCCTAAGGATCCCCGTTCAAGGCTCGATTCCCCAGGACCCACGTTAGCCAGATGCACAAGGGGGTGCACGCATCTGGAGTTCGTTTGCAGTGGCTGGAAGCCCTGGCCCGCCCATTCTCTCTTCTCTCTCTGTCTCTCGCTGTCAAATAAATAAATAAAAATAAAAACAAAAATTAAAAAAAAAAAGAAATGCTCATAGTCCCAGTGCTCTGGGGTTAGGCCTGCTCTACCCTGAACACCATTATTAATTCTTCATTTTCTAGTACAAGTGTTTTCTTAATGTTTCTAGGAATTCAGCACATGTTATCCAAATTCCTCAATGAGGAAAGTCCTAAATTGAGAAGACGTTCCCTCACCATACTCCAGCATAAATGCAATGGATATTTAGAGTGGACAACATAGGTTGCTATGAAAATGGCCACATATAGATTAGTTACCATATATTGAGCCTTTGCCATGGTTGATCAGTGTGTTCAGTGCCCTCAGATTTTAGCATCATCTGAATTAGTCCTTACTGAGGTCATGTTATTATTACCATGATAAGCCCATTTTCACATAAATTAATAAAACCAGAGGAATTAAGCATGAAGCCTGAAGTCACACAGTAAGAAATCAGAAGCAGGGTGTGAATGTTGTTAGCAGTACCTCAGAGACTAAGCTCTTAGCCACTACACTCACACTCAATGTCCAGGCATGAATGGAATCATTCATAATTTAGAAGAATTATCCTTTTGATACAATGTCAATGAGGCCCTTCACTAGTAATTATCTTCATCCATATACTATAGAAGTAAATTGTTTAGGCCATTCATTTAATTGTTTTAAATTTATGTTTACCTGTTTCAGACTATAAAGAAAAAGATGATCTGACAAAATGTTCTCTTTCTGGCTAAGCAATATTATTTTCACAGCAATGAAAGAAGACAATGCATGTGCTTATCACAAAAACAATTCCCACTCAGAACAACTCATCATAATTCTTCCTCCTGGATAAATGTACAGTGTCTAAACAAAATGTGAGCTAGGAAAAGAAAGTCATACGATGGCATAGGAAAAGTGGTGAAATCAAATAGTTACTTTCTGGCAAGTTGAATAATTCTAACTTACCTTTTTGGTACACTTCTTGACAGTATTAATTAGTTCTTGCATTACCAGGTCTACACTCTTCAAGGAAGGCCCTTTAAGCTTTACAATCTGTTTTTTAACTATTGCTTCAAATGCCATGTCTGGAGTAAACAGCCCTGTTCTGAATACAAGAAGCAAAGAAGTACATTAGACATAAGCACCTGAGTTGTTTCTGATAATCTTTTGAAAAATACTTAAACTGACATGCCACGTAAATGAAGAATGTTATGGACCTGATGTAATTGTTACATAGTAATGTTTGCCATCCATAGTACCACTGTAATAAGATGTTTAATTATTTCAAATCCTAAGTTCCAGTCCAATAGCAAGGCTCAAAGGCTGAAAATAAACATGGAGGGAGCCACAAATTCATTTTCAAATTGCACAATGCTTAAGTTACAAATTTACAAAAATCATGAATGTAACCAAAATCTTGTTTATCTTCTTTTGGGCTGGAATTAATTCAATTTGATATCATAATGATGTTTTTGTCATGCTGAGCAGAACCTCAGGGAAGCAAACACAAATATGGTAGGCTGTGTCCACTTCACAAAAAATGTGGAAAATGATCATCCAAATTTAAACAAAAAGGTCAACAGAGAAAAACTATAAGATAGACCCAAACTCTGATAACTGCCATGACTAAGGGCTTTGGATTTGGCATTTGATCCTCCCCTTCCAAATCCCTCATTCTCTCCCCCTTTTGCCTTTCTCTGTTTCATTTTTTTTTCCTTCAATATTCAGTTCAAGGTATCACTTTGGAGAAAGTTCTTTAACACTACCTTTACCCCAGCTTTACTCAGCATAATTTACCACTTACTGGGAACCCCGTGTGCCTCTATTTCTAATAGCAGTGATTATAGTGTAATGGTAATTTCTCCACATACACAGAATAATACCCAAATTACTCAGCCTTAGCCTGAATATTTCCCTCTGTCTAATCATCATCCTCCTTTGTAGCTACTTTCTTCAGCTCCTTTCACACATGCTGTGTGGCAGTAAAAATTAACGTTATGTGAACTATTTATTATTCAGTACTTGCCTCTATCTGTCACATTCATCCCATACTCTCCTCAATTTCAGCCTGTCCACATCCCTGCTGTGCTTCAAGGCCCAGGTAGAAGGCAACCACATCCAACCCCCAGGCCTTCTCCAATCTGGCCACTGAGAAACTCTTCCTTGGAGTGCCAGCATTCTATCCTAGACTGTAATAAGCCAGGCTAAGGGAAAGTTGTCCTAGTTCTTAGTTTTCCCCACATCTTAATCATGGTTTATATTCAGTGTTAGCAGCACAAAGATTAAAAAAATTCTGGGCTGGAGAGATAGCTTAGTGGTTAAGCACTTGCCTGTGAAGCCTAAGGACCCCAGTTCGAGGCTCAATTCCCCAGGACCCATGTTAGCCAGATGTACAAGGGGGCGCACGCATCTGGAGTTCGTTTGCAGTAGTTGGTGGCCTTGGCACACCCATTCTCTCCCTCTCTCTCTCTCTCTGGCTCTTTCTTTCTTTCTCTCTCTCTCTCTCTCTCTCTGTCACTTTCAAATAAATAAATTTAAATTTAAATTTAAAATTTAAAAAAGAAGTTATCGTTCTCATTTTTTTAAAAAAAATTATGTTGTCATCTCTGTCCTGGGAAAAGATGGCTTCAGTTCAAACATCTTAAGAATCAAATGGAAAAAAAGTATGAGCAAGTTATTTTTTAATACAGAGAATGGGTGTGCCAGGGCTTCCAGACACTTGCATCATTTTGTGTATCTGGCTTTATGTGCGTACTGGAGAATTGAACCTGGGCTGGCAGGCTTTATAAGTACTCTTAACCACTGAGCCCCTCAAAAGGAAAAAAAATTAAGCTAAGTATATCTAAGTGCTTAATTACTACATTAGTATAGTCAATATTTAAGACATGTACTTTGTATCTTATAGGCAAATTAACTCAATCAATAACAACAACCAATCTCCTCTGTTGGAGAACACATCAACCAGAAATTACAATTCTGAATCATAAGGTGTTTGCAGTTATCATAAACAAAATACATATGGTACGGAGCTTTACAAGTCAAGTAAAAGTGTTATATTTTGTTGAATTAAAATATTTTATGAGCCAGGCGTGGTGGTGTGCACCTTTAATCCCAGAACTCAGGAGGCAGGGGTAGGAGGATCACCATGTGTTCAAGGCCACCCTGAGACTAGACTACACAGTGAATTCTAAGACAGTCTGGGCTAGTAGAACAAGAGCCTACTTCAAAAAAAACCACCTCCCCCAATATTTTTTTTATGAGTGCTGGAGAGGCACTTGCCAGAAAAGGCAAAGGACCTAGGTTCGATTCCCTAGTACCCATATAAAGCCAGATGCACAAGATAGTGCATGTGTCTGGAGTTCATTTGTAGTGACTTGTAGATGGTAAGGAAAAAATACTTGATTTGACTATACATTTTCAATTTGTAAATTTGCATTTATACTCTGTGAGACTTGTAAAGCAAGTTGCCTAAGTTTTAATGGCAAATAATTCAAATCTCATAATTCCTTTAGGAATCACCCATCACATGCACACTCACTGTCAACCTTTGCCCTCTCAGGGTCTGTTCCCAACATAGTCTCACCTTGCTCCTGTGACAGAAGCTGAGCCACAATTGCCCATAAATGGGGAACATCTCTTCTATGTGAGATAATCCATGACCCAGGCAACTTGTTGTATTAGCTTGAATTTAGAACACTTTTATGTAACATGTGTTCATTTAATTATGTTTAGCTTTCTATACATGAACTCAAGAAAATCTGTTTTAAAATAATTTATATCACAGTCTTTTAAGAATGTGCTTTGGTCTGAATGTATATGTTCCCCCTAAAATTTATATGTTGAAACCCTTCCCACTTGACATGATGGCTTTAAAAGGCAGGGACATTGGGAGGAAATTAAGTCATAAGGGTGGAGCTCTCATGAATGGAATCAATGCCTATATAAGAATACATCAAAGAACTGGTTCTCTTTCTGCCACATGAAGGCACAATGAGACTTAGGGAGTCTGCAAATTCAAAGAGGAGTCACCTTACAGAACTGAGCCTTGAAAGAACCCTGATATTGAGTTTCCAGCCTCCAAAATAGTCAGAGATAAATTATTCTTGTTTTATAGCTACCAAATATATGGCAACTTATTCTAGCAGCCTGCAAATATGGAGATAAAATACACTGGCTAAAACAATAACTTAGAAGAAATTCAGGTACTATCTCACCCCAGCCTACCTTGTGCTCTCCTGCCTACAATACACATATCTGGCATGCAAACCCCAGCTCCATGAAGACCTGCTGCACCTTCCCACCTCTAGGTCTAGTGTCTTAGGTCATACTGTCTCTTCCACCTGGAAGCCATACACACACACACACACACACACACACACACACACACACGTGACATACAGAGATATTTTTTTTTTTAGTTGTCATATAGAGATGAAGGTATCATTCATCCTGGCATTTTCAAATACAATTTGTATTTATTGTTTCCAACTGCCCTCCAGGCCCAATCCTCTCAAACACCCCAGTTCTACTCCATCCCTCAGAATCCTTCAGCCTTAACAACCTTTATCATCTTTTGACTCTCTCACAACTCACTGTACCGTCACCTTACACACATGAGTACACACACAAACACACAAACACACACATACAAATACATGTGGGCATGCAACACACCATGGCTAGATGAAATAATTCTCTAAACAGGAAAGGCTCAAATAAAAAGTAATTTCCTATATTAATATTTTCCAAGCTTCCTCCCCAGTTGCATGAGTAATTAATCTCTACATGATTGTTTATGAACATGCTGGGCCTTCCTCACTAAAATTCAAGGCTTTGGAAAGGAAGGTCTTGTTCATCCACTCCAAGATGAGTAGGAGACTCAAACTCTGCTATGCAGAGTTCAGGCCATGATTGCAGAAAATACACATTTTTTTTAATTTAAAAAAAGACTGACTTCTACCTTTCTACTTTTTCTTTTGTTCCGATGATAAAGACAACTTTGCTAGCCATTTTCAAAAGTTCCTTTTGTTTTGTAGGTTGAAGATGGGGAAAATGTGAATCACTTGCCTGATACCATGTATGTTTTTGATTGCATAGCTTATTTCTCTTCGCAGTTCTTTTTCATTGAACTCCATCTGCAGATGCAAAATGAGCCACAGTTATGACACTTAATTCCTTTGGATAATATTATTATTGAGTATTACAGAATGAGAATAACTTGACTTAGTTATTAATAAATGGATACTCATGTCTTTTCTAAGCTAAACCCAGATGGTCAAAACATCTGTTTACATAAAGTTCAAGGCCACATGGAACACTAGGGATTTCTGGGAGTTCCAGTACAGCAGACGTTGGCTCTATTTTATATATAAGGAGTGCTATGCATAAAGGATGCCTTCTGGACATAAATCCAGTCATTCACTTGAAATATATAATTCTTCATTATTTTGCTGGACATAGTAAAGTTTAGGACTCAGACAGATGCATAAATGAGGGTGTCACCTGATGGGCAGCAGCACAGCTGTTCTTGGATTCACAATGGCTGTCTTTCTCCCTGGCCATTTTAACCATCTGCATTCAAGGTCACATTATGAGAGGAAATTAATAATACCTCACCAAGCCAACACAGGATACATTGCTATATAAATATTTCCCAGAAGTCCTAGGTACCATAAATCTACTTGGAAGTAGGATCAAAGTGTCATGGAGCTAGACCTGGAAGGCATATCCAGACAGAGAACACTGGATTGAGCCTTGACAGAGATGCAGCATTCCAGTCTCACTGGCCATGTGTTTCCTCCCTCACACTTTATTCTTCGGAGCAATGACTTGCCTTGGGTTTATATCCATATCTTGTAGCTTCACAGATCAAAGATTTTATCATTCTTTAGTGTCAGGAGTACCCTGTCCCCTTCCCCACTTCCTACTCTTTAACTAGTTACCCATCCTTCCTTCCAAACTCAGCTGAGAAGTCTGGTTCTTTTGCACACTTGGGCTAGGATTCATGTCTGTGGGCTGTTTCCACAGCACCCTGTGATGAAACTTATCACTTTACTTAGAGCATTTTAGTAAAACTACTTACCCATGTATTTCCCACACCAAGACATAAACATCTGTGGTGGTTTGATTCAGGTATCCCCCATAAACTTACGTGTTCTGAATGCTAGGTTCCAGCTGATGGAAATTTGGGAATTAATGCCTCCTGGAGGCAGTATATTGTTGGAGGCAGGCTTATGGGTGTTATAGCTAATTTCCCCTCGCCAGTGTTTGGCACATTCTCCTGTTGCTATGGTACACCTTATGTTGGCCAGGGGGTGATGTACACCCTCTGCTCATGCCATAGTTTTCCCTTGCCATCGTGGAGCTTCCCCTCGAGCCTGTAAGCCAAAATAAACCTCTTTTTCCCACAGGCAGCTCTTGGATGTGTGATTTCTACCAGCAGTGTGAACCTGACTGCAACAACATCCCATTTCTTTGTAAGGCAGGCAAGTAGCATGGCTCTAAAACTATACAACTGCCTTATGAAGCATGTCATATCTAGAAAGACCAAACACAACTTTGTTTCATAGCTTCACACCAACATAGCTTTTCCTCAGTTTCCCTCAACTAATGGATGCCATCATTTACTCAACTACAAAATCTAAAACTGGAAGAGTCATTTTGAATCTTCTGTTTTCCATTTCTAGCATCAATCCAAGCCCCATGAGTCTTCCTCTGCAATCCCCATGTCATCCATTGCTCTCCATCCTCTCATACTACACCATTTTACCATGAATGTAAAGACATTCAAGTTTCAGAGTATGGCCCTTACACAGAATACCATCAAGACCATTTGCCTAACTGTGTATTTATAATTTTATACTCTTATTCAAGGGGATCTCTGAAAATATAGAAGCTTCAGGCTGACTGGGGAGAAAGTGACACATCTACCTCAGGACTGGCCCTACTCTTTTCCTTACTTCTTATCCCTAGACAATCTTCATGCTGGTCTAGTCATGGCTGAAATTTCTTGTACTCAGAGATAACTTGCCTGGCTAGCTCATGAAAAAAAGGCACTCACAACATGTTAGCATAGCAACAACTAGCATTTTTTTTTATGTTGGCTATTTTTCATTTTCTCTTCTTTGTCCACTATATAAATTATATAAATTCTCTGTCTTGGTTACAGAAACTTTAGTACATAGGAAGGGATGAAAAATATTCTTAAATTAATTAGACAACTGATAAAGATCATAGCAAAACTCAATTATCATTTCTTGAAGTAATTGAAATGTTCTGAAATCTCATTAAATGAAATCAGAATAGACTATTTCTCTCCTGAATTTCATTACCTGAGTACAAAGGATTTTATTCAAAGAACTCTATTAGTTCCACACCAGTCACATCTTGTGATATCAAGAGATCTGCAAATGCGAATGCAGAAATATAATAAAACTAAAGGGAAACACAGCACTCATGACACACCTTCACTATCTCAAAAGGAAAGCGTTCATGGAAAATACGGTTGATTTTGGCCCCGCCTGAGAGCTCCAGGGTATCTACTTGGTCACCTGACCCTTCAATCCTCTTCTCAAAGTCCACAGCAAACTGCTGAACCATCCTAGAGTGGTGGAGAAGAAATGAGTTCAAGTTAAAGTTATGTGGCTTTAATCTGTTTTCTTTTACTGTGATTATTCCTTACAATCCTTTTCTGGTGTTCTTAGTGGCACCTACTGGTAGAGTTAGCACTGCACATGGTTCAATTCACAGAGCATCATTATATACATACGTTATGATTTGTTTTACACATTTAACTATAGTAAAGATTTTCAATGTCTTTGTCTTTAAGTGTGTTCTATCTATTTGGTTGTAATCATGAAATAATATTTAAAGAATGCCTGGATTAAATGTTAAGGAGACCAGGCCAACAAACCTCTGCTCCTATGACACCACACTTGCTCACTCTACCTGCTCCACTGAAATCCCTCACACAGCATGGCCTACTCTTCCTCCCCAAGCTTTACGCCCTCTTCCTTGTCCATTGACATTGTCCTAAGTGATCTAAGGGTGGCCAGAGCTTCAAAGGTTATCAAAAAATCAGTTTCTTCAGACCTTCAATTTCCCTTGTATGTGGCAGTGATGGGCCCATATGCCAACTATGTGCTGGATATTTACTTTCTCTTAGTTGACTTGAATTACCACACCTAAAACTTGAACCACTTAACTTCTCTCACCCCTAAACCTGCTGATTCTTCTGCCTAACTGGGTTCAGCTCTCAGCAAATCCTCTGGGGATTACTGACATGACCTCAAAATTTTCATCTTCCTTCTAGGTTCATCCTTTTCCTTTTGAAGTTCAGACCTTACCCTGCCAAAGCAACACAAATTTGTGACAAGAGGCCCCTCTACAACCAGCTCTGGCTTTGCATTCCAGTGTTTTCCCCTAATTTGATAATAAAATGAAAATTTATTAATCCATCACCAAAGATTCATCATGGTCTGGCCCTCATTCTACTGAAGCCCAGCTCTTCCTGCTCGTCTGCAGTGACTTTCCAAACCAACCACAAGAATCTTCTGAAAATCCCACAAATGTGGCATGCCCTTGTGATTTTATATTTGTGTTGCTTCTGTCTACAACACATTCTCTCTGTCTCTTGCTGACATATCTGGCTACTTTCCATTTTCAAGGTGCGGCTCCATCACTATGCTTCCAGGAAACCTCATGACCAGGTAGCTTCTCATCAACCATCCTTGCTTATCACTGCCCAGATTAAGGGCACTTCCCCTTTCCAGCAAAGTAATTAGGAGGCTACATTGCCACTGCCTCTTTGTCTGTCAGTCACACATTTGATTTCTCTCTGCCTGCTCAACAAGGAAGAAATATTCAATAAATATTTGTTTAATGCAGGATGAATTATTTGAAGTGGCTAGTTATAACAACAACAACAAAAAAAAACAGAGAGAAAATCATCATCTCCATTTGTGATGGTAAGCCTTAGAAATTCTAATTTTGATATAGTAGAATGGTTTTCAAATTCATAATTTAATAGAAAAATAATTCAAATCATTGAAAACATGTACCTATTTATTGTCTTTCATTAAATAATGGATAAAAGTAATTACAAATTACTCAGACCAGAAAAATTAGAATTAAGTTTGATTATGATCATGAGTACGATATTTGGTTTTAAAAAGCAAAACAAGCCAGGTGTGGTGGTGCACGCCTTTAATCCCAGTACTCAGGAGGCAGAGGTAGGAGGATCACTGTGACTTTGAGGCCACCCTGAGACTACATAGTGAATTCCAGGTCAGCCTGAGCCAGAGTGAGACCCTACCTCGAAAAACCAAAAAACAAAACAAAAAAAAAAAAAGAAAGAAAGAAAGAAAAACACCTGTAAATGTGTGACATATACACTGAAACTGTAGAACATTTTACAAAATTTTTCTCCAGAAACTCTTTTCCCTCTACTTTGCCTGGCCCTCTTACTGATCCTGGATGAAGCTCTACCCAATTTCACACTGCCCTCTGGCCCTCCTGCTGATACCTGACAAACTCCTCCCATACTTCAGGGTCTTCAGTATCATTTTCTCTATGAACCGATGCATTTCACATGTAAATGCTTCCTCATCTGGGCATATAATATTTGCTATTTATCTGAAACAGCATTTATTAGATTCTAACACAATTAATTGTTTGTCTTCATGATTCTCTTCTTGAATGCAAAAATCTTATTCATGGTTGACTCTGTGGTAAATAACTTTTAACCGAGTCTGGGTAGAGCATGAGTGGATGAGAAAAAAAGAAGAGGAAAGAGGGCAAGAAGGCAGGAGGGAGGGAATGAAATACTAGGTAAAAGATAGAACCATAGTAAGAAGCTGAATAGTCAATAGTCTACTGGTGAAAATTTTTGTAATCTGATACCTCTGTAGTCACAGGAGCAACAGAAATAGGTTCTCTGTCTGTGTAACTTGAAGAGTTTTTAAAAGAGCTTAACCAAAGCTGAGGAGGGGGGAGAGGAAGGGAGAGAGAGAAATCAAAGACATAGAAAGGAAGAGAGAAAGAAAAGGAGGGAGGGAAGGACAGAATGAGGGAAGGAAAGACAAAGAGAGGGAGGGAAGGAGGAAGGGAGGAAGGGAGAGATGAAGGGAGGGAGGGAAGGAACTAGGGAAGAATTTCATTCTAAGAAAAAAATTCTTTCCTTAGTTTAGATTATATTTTTAATTGAAATATAAGATAATGTATTTAATATGTCATTCAAATGTTTTTGGGCATTTAAAAATCTCACAAGGACAGTAATTAAATTTTGTTTGTTTAAATGGAAATTTAAGGGTGCTTTGATATCAACATCGCAGAGGAGCAAAGATGCCATAAGAGGCATCAAATGTTATCTTCGGGGTCTGGGAAGATGGCTCAGCCTCCAGGTTCAATTCCCAAGCCACCACATAAGCAGGACACAAAAATTGGCACAAGTGTTTGGTGTATCATTTGCAGTGGGAGGAGGTCCTGGTGTGACCATGTACACACATGCATGTACAAATAAAAAACGTCATCTTTGGATGGACCCCTCAGGTATCCTTGGATGTAAGCCAGATAGAAGTCTTCCAGTTGAGAGAAGTCTGGAGCAAGTTGTAGCACATGGATTAGGGATTAGGGACAGATAAGACCAGGAGGTGGCAAGGGAGAGAATAGAGAAAGCTGGTATTCCTTAACAACTCTGCCATCCTACACTAAGTCACCTTTAATAAATTGGCCAGCTCAAGCTTAAGACAGGAAGATCATGAAGGTATAAGTCTTCTAAGTGATTTTTTTTAAAGTTTTCATTTTTAGAGCCACTTTACAGTCATTACCAGAAAGGAAAAGAGAAATAAATGTGGCTTAATTCTCTATATTATATTATGTTGTTCATTTTCACTTACTGAATAATGCACACAGATAAATCACATGAGATAATTGAAATTAAAAGATAGCAATGATAATAAAGTGACATCTATAGAAACCATTGTGGTTGGGTATAGTAGCACACGCCTCTAATCCCAGCATAGGGAAGGCAGAGGTAGAAGGATCACCAAGAGTTCACAGGCATCCTGAGACGACATAGTGAATTCCAGGTCAACCTGGGCTAGAGTGAGTCCCTACCTCGAAAAAAACAAAGAAAGAAAGAAACTACTGTATATCAAATATGTAATTTTCACCTGTCTGTACTCACTTCAAGATTAAAGAGAACAAAAAGCCTGCTGAGATATCACTATTGGTTTTACTCACTGACTGAATCCAGGGAGGATAAATGATTAAGTTTAAAGTAACAGACCCTTTGCAAAAACATTCAAAGGTAACTGTGTAACACACAGAAAACCTGATGTACACTACTTTCTGTCTCTGTTGAACCTAGAAAAAGAAAACACGACAAAGGGACACAGACAAAGGCAATGAAAACAAATTGAAAATGAACAAAGGAAGAGAAAGGAGACCCACTGTAGCAGGGCTTTGGTCTTCCTGGTGGGGTCTTCTGGCTTAAAGTTTTTGTAGGCTTCCACTTCATGTTCTATGGAGAGCAACTGTCCCTGAAGTTTGTTCCTGAAGTTTGGCAGGGTATCCCGAATGTGGTTGGTAAGTTGCTAAATAAAAAAAAAAAAAAAATACAAAGCCAAACAAGTATATAATGGATTGAAGATTAACTCACGAGGAAAAAAAAATCAGCCTCGACTGTTAACCTCATTCACAGCCTTGGAAATCACACATACACCGGAGACTGTACTGGTTAACTGCAAGAAATAGCACCTACTCTTGTTACCACTACTCTTTTGAGATGCTTAAAAGTCCCTTCAGCTAGAGTCTCTCACTTGAGTTATCTCTTTGTATCCTCCCACAGCCTACTAAATGGCAGCTAATGATATTCATGAGGCTATGCAGTAACACCTTAGCATGGATTAATTTGTCAAATCACTTACCTCACAGCAAGGTACCTGAAGACAGACTGTGCTAGAAATGGAGGAAGTCAAAAGTTATAAGTAGTGCCTGGTATTTTCAAGACCAAATGGACTATACCCAGTTGGAGCTCAGGTAGTCCAGAATGCTCCAGGTACCTGCTGGCTGTTAACTTCCTCCACACTCTGCAGCTAGGGCAGATCCTTCGATTCCCCACCCCCCAGACCAGTGTGACTCTAGCTAGTTTATGGGTTTACAAGACTGATTCTAAAAGTTCTATGATGAAGTAAAGGAACACTGTCTGAGACTGACATCCTGCTTGGTGACTTCTCTGCCATCTGTTTGCACCCCAAGCTCAGTACGACAAACATTTCTGGAGGAGATTGTCCAAGGACACAAGTTTAATTATAAACAAAGGTGGGCTATAAACCCAAAGTGTTAAGCTCTCTGCTGCATCTTCTTTCTACAACATAGCTAAAGAAAAATGCAAATTAATAATCTTCTTGACCTGCTGCAGTAATATGCTGGGGAAAAAGACAAAGCGATAATATAAACTTTAGAAGCAATGAAAAAGAAAACAGGAAAGTGGGGGAGAACACCAGGTCCAGCTACTAAAGCAGCCTAAAAGTGCAACAGAGAGGGACCAAGGTGGGCACTCAGCATAGGTGAGATTGGAAGCTATCCCAAAAGGTAACAAGGGCCTATTTACACGAAGCCAGGTACATAGGCCTGTAGTGGAAGTGCTAATCTCACATTCCATGCCAGGGCAGGTTGTGTGTTAGATTTGATCAATGTATTCTTGGTCAGCTTTACTATTCTCAAATAAGCTGCATTTTGGTGTTGACTATTGTTGTCTTTGACATTTCCTAGTTTATATAGCCTTGGTTTTTTTCTTCTGTCATTACTGGGTACAGGGTCTCACTTGGCCCCAGACTGACCTGGAACTCATTTCACACCAGAAATCTTAGCCTCCCAGTTGACAGGATAAAGGGTATGGGATAACACACATACTTAGGATCTTTGACTTTATTAGATTATCTGTTTGTTTTAATCCCCACTCTTGCATAAATACTCTTTGATTGAATGTGTATATTGTTCAGTTGAATTTTAGAATTTGCCAGTAATTTGCTCCAGCCAGCCTACTAGAATACTTGCATAGCAGGCAAACTCAACACTTAGGGTCACTTCAGCTGTTACTCTGAGAGTAATATAAGATCCACACCTGGAGCCTTAAACTCCTACCCTGAAGATATATAACATCAGATTTACATGTCTTAGAATACTGCAGATAACTAGAAAACCCAAGCAACTAATTAACTCAAGATGTAAAAATCTCTACATTATAATGCAAGAAACACAAAAAATCAAGACAATACAATTCCACCAAAAATTATAACTCATCAAAAATGACCTCCAATGACACTGATTTAGATGAAATACCTGGCAAAGAATTCAAAAGAATGATTATAACTATGTTCAAAGAAATCAAAGGAATCAAAGAAGGAAAAAACTCCTGAAGGAGAACACAGGAAACAAACTTAATGAAATAAGGAGGTAAACACAAGACATGAGTAACTATAGAAATACTGAATAAAAACCAATCAGAAATACTAAGAATGAAAAGCACAGTAAATCAAATAAAAACTTTGTAGAAAGGCTCACCAATAGAATGGATGAAAGAGAGAACAGAATATCTAATATAGAAGATCAGCTGGAAGATCTAATACAGTACAACAAAAAGAAAGACTGATAGGAAGGTATTAATGAGAATTTCAAGATATTTGGGACACTATGAAGAGATCGAACAAGAATTCAGGGTATAACAGAAGAAGAAGAATTTCATTCCAAATGCACAGTAGGTATTTTCAACAAAATCATAGAAGAAAATTTCCCCCAAGTAGAGAAAGAGATGCAATATAGACACAGGAAGCTTTTAGAACACCAAATAGATAAAATCAGGAAAGAACCTCTCACCATCATATATATTATAATTTAACCACTGAACACACAAACCAAAGAATATGTATTGAAGCAGTTAGAGAGAAAAATCAAGTCACATATAAAGGCAAGCCCATCAGGATAATAGCAGATTACTCAACACAAACTTTAAAAGCCAAAAGGGCTTGGAATGATGTATTCCAAGTTTTGAAAGAACAACTTTTTATTCAGCAAAGCTATCAATCCAAATTGATGGAGAAATAAGGACATTCCAAAACAAAAACAGGCTAAAGGAATATATGACTATTAAACCAGATCTACAGAAAAATACTTGAAGGGATCCTTTATTTCAAGAGAAATAAAAGCACATGCATAAGGAAAAAGGAAAAAATAAACCATACTCAAATAATAGTTAATACAAGACAGTAAAGGAAAATCAGGAAGAAATACATGACAAGAAGAATGGCAAGAATAAATGCATATCTTTCAATAAAAACTCTTAATATCAATGGCCTCAATGCCCCCACCAAAATACAGAGACTTGCATCCTGGGTTAAAAGGCAGGGTCTTCCTATTTATTGCCTCCAAGAAACTCATCTTTACATAAATATGAACATTATCTTAGGCTGAAAGGATGGACAATGGTATTTCCAGTAAATGGGCCTAGAAAATAAGCAGGTATTGCTATTCCAATATCTGACCAGATAGACTTCAAACAAATATTAGTTAGGAAAGATAAAGAAAGTCAACTTATAATGACTAAAGGAATGATCCAACTGGAAGACATTATAATTCTAAACATAAGTGCACCTAACATGGGGGCTCCCATGTTCATCAAACAAACACTAGTAGACGTAAGGTCACAGATAACACCAAGAACAATTGTAGTGGGTGACTTCAATACCCCACTCTCATCAATTGGCAGGTCATCTGGCAAAAAATAAACAGAGAAGTATCTGGATAAAATGAGGTCATATAACAGATGGGCCTACCAGACATTTACAGAACATTCCATCCAAATGTTGCAGAATACACATTCTTTTCAGAGCACATGGAACATTCTCTAAAATAGGCCATATATTAGGATGCAAAGAAAATCTTAACAAATACAGGGAAACTGAAATAATTCCTCACATTCTATCTGATCACAGTGGGATTAACTACAAATCAACAGCAAGAAAACTGTAGAGCATACACAAAGTCATGGAAACACACTACTAAATGATGAATGAGTCAATGAAGAAACCAAAAAGGAAATTCAAAAATTTATAGAATCAAATGATAATGAGAACACAGCACACCAAAACATTTGGGACACAATGAAGGCAGTCCTAAGAGGGAAATTTATAGCTTTAAGTATCATATTGTGAAATTAGAAAGGTCTCAAGTAAACAACTTAATGCTTTACCTTAAGGTCTTGCAAAAAGAAGACAAGGCAAACTAAAAATCATTAGATGAGAAGAAATAAAAGATTATAGCAGAAATTAATAAAATAATAACCAAAAACTAATCCAAAGAATCAATGAAACAGAGTTGGTTCTGTAAAAGGCTAAACAAAATTGATAAACCCTTAGTAAATCTGACCAAAAGAAAGAGACACAATGGAATTAGAGATGAAAATGGCATCATTACAAAAGACACCAATGAAATTCAGAAAATCATAAGGATGTACATTAAGAACATATACTCCACTACTAAGTTTGAAAATCTGAAAGAAATTGACCTTGATTTATATAACCTACCAAATTAAATCAAGATGAGATAAACCATTTAAACAGACCTATAATAAGCATAGAGGTCAAAACAGTTATAAGAAAAATCTCCCAGCTAAAAAAATGTCCAGGCCAAGATGGAGTCACAGGTGAGTTTTACCAGACCTTCATGGAGAACTAACACCAATGCTTCTCAAACTTTTCCATAAAATATTAAAAAAGGAATACTACCAAACTTCTTGAACAAAGCCAGCATTACCCTAATACCAAAGTCAGACAAAGACAGAACAAAAAAACTTATAATCCAATCTCCGTCATGAACATAGATGCAAAAACTCTCAACAAATTTCTGGCAAACAATAGAAGATTATATTGAAGAGATCATTCATCCTAACCAAGTAGGCTTTATCCTAGAAATGCAGGGATGGCTCAACATACAGCAATTAACAAATGTTATACACTGTATAAATAAACTGAAGGACAAAAATCACTTGATCATCTCAATACATGCAGAAAAGGCATTTAATAAAATCCATCATCTCTTCATGATAAAAGTCCTAAAGAAACTGAAAATAGAAGGAGCATATCTCAACATAATAAAGGCTATTTATGACAAACCTACAGCCAACATAATACTAAATGGAAAAAAATTGAAGGTTTTCCACCTAAAATCAGGAACAAGACAAGGGTGTCCACTGTCCCCATTATAAAAGGGATACAAATTGGAAAGGAAGAGATCAAGTTATCATTATTTGTGAATGATATGATTCTATACATAAAGGACCCTAAAGACTCTCCCAGCAAACTGTTAGAGCTGCTAAATACTTTTATCAATGTAGCAGGATACAAAATAAACACAAGCAAAACTCAGTAACCTTCCTATATACTAACAACAAACAAACTGAGGATGGAAACAGGGAATCGTTCCCATTCACAACTGCCTCAAAAAAAAAAAAAAAAAAAAAGTACCTTGGAATAAACCTAACCAAGGAAGTGAAGGATCTCTACAATGAAAAATTTTAAAACACTCAGAAGAGAAGCTGCAGAAGAAACTAGGTATTGGAAAGACATCACATGTTCTTGGATTGGAAGAACCAATATTGTGAAAATGTCAGTCTTACCAAAAGCAATCTACACATTTAATGCAGTCCCTATCAAAATTCCAATGGCATTATTTATGGAAATAGAAGAAATAATCCTAAAATTCATTTGGAAGCACACACACACACACAACCTTGAATAGCCAAAACAATTTTGTGCAACAAAAATAAGGCTGGTGATATCACCATGCCTGATTTTAAGCTATACTAAAGAGCCATAGTAATAAAATCAGCATGGTATTGGTACAAAAACAGACATGTAGATCAATGGAACAGAATAGAGGAACCAGATGTAATTCCAGGCAGCTTCAGCCATCTAAATTTCAACAAAAATGCCAAAAATATTCACTGGAGAAAAGACTGTGTCTTTACCAAATTGTGTTGGAAAACTGGACATCTATATGTAGAAGGATAAAAATTGCACACCCTTCAAGATATTGACATAGACAACAACCTTCTGAATATAACCCTAATTGCTCAATGAATGAAACTACTAATTAACCACTGAGACTACATGAAATTAAAAAGCTTTTGTACAGCAAAGGACACTGTGAATAGAGCAACGAGGCAACCTACAGAATGGCAGAAAAATCTTTGCCAGGAATACATCTGTCATATGAAACATCGTTAAAATATTTTTGGAGCTGGGCGTGGTGGCACACATCTTTAATCCTAGCACTTGGGGTGCAAACGTAAGAGGATCACCATGAGTTCAAGACCACTCTGGGACTCCATAGTGAATTCCAGGTCAGACTAGAGAAAGACCCTACCTTAAAAAACCAAAAATATATGTTTTCTTTTAAAAAAAAACACAAGTAGAATGTTGTTTGGACAAAAATAAAAACTTTTAAAATAAGAATATGAATTCCAGCTGGGTGTGGTGGCACACACCTTTAATCCCAGCCCTTGGGAGGCAGAGGTAGGAAGACTGCTGTGATTTTGAGGACACCTTGAGACTACATAGTGAATTCCAGGTCAGCTTGGGCTAGAGTATGACCTTACCTTGTAAAACAAAAACAAAAAAAGAATATGAATTCCAGCAGTCTAGATATTTCATAATTGTACTTATTGCTTGAAGAAAATTTTACCTGATTTAGAACCTTCTGAAGGTGTGGAGTTCCCATACGATCAGCAATATGTCTGTATGCCGGATGAGAAAGAAAAAATTTCCTTTCTGCCAACATGGCTGCCTTAATGTCCTTCTTCCCATCTATGTCCTTCTGGCTTCTGTTGACTACCCCCACATAACCTGAAACAAAACACAAACCTATGGGGTTTGGTACACTTCCTGTCACTCTCTTCTAGGGGAATGTCAATTCATTTCAACAGACAAAATTAGTCTTAAGGCATGAAAATTGAGTCCCTCTGCAAAATTCAACCTGAGATATCACTATTCAACAAAGGCCAATGACTTGGGTAATGATAATATTTGGTATCAACAGAATAATATTCTTCACCATTTAAAGCTCTGTGAACTTTAGAATATGTCTTAGTAGTTGTATCATATATCAGGCAAGTATGTGTCAGACTCAAGACAGAATGGTGTATATTTATGTAGCCTATGATGAATATTTATAACCTCCCTTCAAATCCCTTCCTTTCCCTGTTTTCTTATTCCTGTTATTTTAAGGAATAGTTCTCTTATAAAATCATTTTTTAGTATATCATTTGAGAACATTGTACGATTCCATAAAAAGTATAGCTAATAATAATCCTCTTTCTTACAACAGAGGAAGCAGTAAAACCAAGGCTCCCACTGGCTTGTCAGACATTTCTCAGCCATATTACCAAAGGCAGTCCTGTGTAAACAGCAGTACGTTACCCCTGCGAAGAGGCAGCAGCTTGTTCTCTAGCACATCCCTGGCATCTGTTCCTTCATCCATAAGATCCAGTTTGGTGATCACGCCAATGGTTCTCAGACCTGTGTCATAAACAAACACAACTTGCAAGATACAATCTGCAGAAAACTAACCAAGTTTAGAGACATACTTGTCTCAGTGCTTAAAGTAAGGTTCATATTCAAGTCCTTTTGCTGTTTCTTTCTATCTCCACTTTGCTTCTAATCCACTGTCATGCCAGTCTGGTGAGTGGCTGTGTGATGAAATAAAGAGTTACAATCCTACCTATTCATGAGATGACTTTCCAGCCAAGAGATGAAAACAGCTACATTTCAAAAATACTTCTAAACGCAGTCATCTACCACTTAACCACAGGGATATGTCTGAGAAATGTGACATTAGTAGGTCTCATCACCGTGCCATCATCACGGAAGGTATGCATGTTAATCTAAGCAGTAGGTCAGTTTGACGACAGGGCCTCTTAATGCAGTCAAGAGATGTGGTGAACATGAGATGTATGAGACTGCTGTCATGATTGGTAGCATCCTCTCTTATTTATGGTGAGCAATGGTATGTATAAGGAGGACACTCTAAAATAATGCTTAAAATTTCAGTGTAGTAAATACATGAATCAATCATATAGTCATGTATTATCATGAGCAAGTCTTGTGCAGTGAATTATGCTACTTTTACAACCCTGGCGGAGCAGCAGGTTTGCTGTTAGCGGCATCACAGCTAACCTGAGGAATGTTGCACTGGGATATTACGAAGGCTACGAATACACACCAGAAATACACACTAGAAAATTTCAGCTCCATTATGAAGCCATCATACCCATGTAGCCTGTCATTGGCAGAAAAGTTGTTAAATAGCACATGACTGAATATGAGTTTATTTTTGAACCATACACAAATGGGAACTATATTTTAAATTTCCTCTAATATATACCACCTAATATGGGTGCTTTGACTTTTTTATGTATCATATTATTAGAAGTAACTCAATAAGTAAGTGGGCTATGTATAAACTAATGATCACAGTATGTCATAAAACCAAGGATTATTATTTATTTAGCCAAAGAGGGAATGAAAAAAGGTACAGGATAGTGTCATCACCAAAAATAAACTCATATGTCTCACAGCATTCATGTATGGTCTCTTAGAAAAGGAAATATAATCATGGAAAGAAGACAAAATTAGGGATTATGAGGCTTGGATTCAAGAAAACTGCCCCTCAGTTTTTCTTACCTGCAAAACAGTTGCAGAATCCAAACCTCCTTCTGGTAACAAATAACTAAGAACATGACATTTTATGGGACAGCCAGACTCATGTCATCTGTCCCTTGCTTTCTTCATTAGCTGAATAAGCAGCATTTAACTGATTGATTATTTAACTGATATGATTACTGCACGTAGATTTATCCTCCTGCTACTGCTCCAAAATATAATGGCTAGAAGTTATTAATCTAGTTCTGTTTTTAAATGGTTCATATATCTTAAATCTTCTAATCCTACAAGAAATGATAGAAAAGCTAAATACTTGCCTAATACAGTCACCCAAGCAGTAAATCCAAGGACTCCAGATCAGGAGCTCAAACATGTCTTTAACCAAACAGGTCAGAAGCAATGAGACAGGACTCCAGAAAAAAAAAAAAATTGAAAATAATCCAGGGGGAGAACTGTTAACTGACACCACAGATGAGCTGAAATGCAAAATAAATTTTAAAAAGCCAATAACAAAAGTCCAAAAATATTGATTGTTTCTTTTTCAGCATCTCAGAAAGGGCTGGAAACTGAGATCAGAAGTTTAGGGAACAGAGAGGGATGGTAACAACTGAGACTGAAAGCTAGAGTCATGGATAAAAGCAGGCAGACTTCCATGGTGCACACAGCTGGATCTATGCTGGCAGGACTGTGCATGGATTTTCTTTGGAAAGAGTGAATTAATGAAGCCTCTGAATTCAAGCGCACATGGCCCTTGAAAGATCTGTTATCTAAGGAAGGTGAGTAACTGAATTTCTGTGTAATGACTGGGAATGTCTACCCTAGCCAGTCCAACCTGCCTTCAAGATAGAACTGAGTGTTAGAAAAACCCCATCACCCTCAAGTAGAAGATTGGAGGAACTTCTGTCTCAGTAAATGAATCATTCAAAGAATAAAAACAATGAATAGATACTGACATTCATTCCAATAAATCACCTTGCCATGAAGTCTAGTACTCAAAAGCCAAGCACAACCACACAGTGCTTTGAGCTTCCAAATGCTTGTTAATAGTTCATACTTATCTCTAGTGGATAATGAAGCATTTCCTTGCATTAGTAAAGCAAGAATAGAATGCCCAGAAAAAAAAGTCCCAATCATTAAAAATACAAGAACAGGCTGGGTGTTGTGGTTCATGTCTTTATTCCCAGCACTCTGGAGGAGGAGGTAGAAGGATCACTGTGAGTTCTCCGAGGCGAGCCTGAGACTATATAATGAATTTCAGGTCAGCCACAGCTAGAGCGAGACCGTGCCTCAAAAAACCATAATAATAATAATAACAGCAACAATAACAACAACAACACAAGTGGAGATGAAAATGTTAGTATAATGTTTACAAGACAAAATTGAAGAATCATTCCTAAAAGCAATAGAAAATGGAAAGACACTTTTAAAAGCTAGTGAAATAACTTTGGAGATCCAGCGTCTGAATAACATTCCATAGAAAAAAAAAGATCAAGCAAAAATAATTAGCTGATGGGGAAGGTCCTGTTTAAGAAAATGTCCTGTAAGTGGAAGATATGAATTTATACCTTCAATGAACTCAGCAAGTGCCCAACACAAAATGAAAACATACTCAGGTTGTACCATTGGTATGATATCAAAACACTAGCAACAGGCAACATATCCTAAAGAGCTCCCAGATGACTATAAAGTGGTGCTCACAGAACCCGTCAGTCTTCCCAGCAGCAAACTCAGACTCACAACACAGCAATTTCTCTAAAATCCAGGGGTTAAAAAAATTCCAATTTATCAATCAATGTAACAGTAGGAAAATATACTTTCAGACTTACAAACTCCCAAAATGTTTTAACTTATTTTCTTAGTTTTTAAGGTAGTTATTAAGAAATGCACCCTGCAAAACACAGGAGCAAATTAACAAAGAAGAAAGGAAAACTTGGAGCAGAGTTGCAAACAAACAAACAACAACAAAAAATAACCAGAATTTTCAGATGCTATATATCCCAGAACAAAGCCAATATTGCAATGGACATCCATCAGAATGAGAGGACACAGAGTCCTGCATGCATGCATGTGCACCTGCACATACAGCACATACACGTAATGGAATATGAAATGCCTAATGCTCTGAAAGGCACTGAGAGATTCGGTCTTCTGCAGGGGAAACTGAAAGGCACTCATGGCAGATATGTACATGACTGTGCAAACAAAAGACTTTTTAACTTCAAAGAAGACAACATCATTCAAGAAAGGGAAAATTAGTAATTCAGGCCTGTCTCAGCAATCAGCTGATACATTTTCAAAATCGAGAAAATTCACTCAGTAAAATACAAGAACAGAGAAAGGTAACAATATCATGTGTACTTAAATATAAGTAAGTATGAGAAAGGAATGAAGAACAACTAAATATTCTTCCTACCACAAATTATAAATTCAAATAAGAATATTCAAAACTTTTTTTAAAATCAAGAAATAGTACTATAAAAATATACACATGGAGGTAAAAACCAAATGAAACAGGTAAAAGGTTTAAAATAGTTGCCTCTAGAAACTAGTAATCAGGAATTCGAATTGATGGTTAAGGAGTTTTTCAAAAGCATGAGCAGTAGTTTTCATCAAAAGCCTTTGTGACTGACTTTTTTAAAGCTATTTTTATAGTTTTAATTTAAAAAACGAAAGTTTGCTATAAAATTATTTTCTTTATTATTCCCCTCTACAGGAAAGACTGCCAAGACCACACCAAGTGGTACATCAGAAATTGCAAAAAGGCCTATTTTCTTTTTTTACATTTAGTTGCACAAATAAGCAGCTTAAAATAATCAATGTATGAACTTTTGCTGGGCAGAACCAAGACCTGCATTATGGGTATCAAAAAGCCATTGTCAGAAGAGAGCGCAAGGGCAGGGTGTGAAAAACACTTCCCTGGAACCCAAAAGACCTGCTTCAAATAGAACACATTGTTGATCCTTGATTGTGTGCCAGCCTCATTAAGAACTGAAACGAAAACCAGATGAGATAGGTGCTATTATTTTCTCACTTACACAAACTGAGAAAAGTAAAAGTTGGAGGGGAAAAAAACACTTGCCTAAAGGGCCACAGCCTCCACACATGGGACTTGACCTCCATGGCACTAAATCCAGCAACCTCAGTCCATGTTTAATTTCTCTCTCCTCTTTTTCTGCATCCCAATTCTTAGCAGGATTCTTCAAATAATGAGCTGTGTTATTTGGCAGCTTAGTAATATCATCTAGGGCTGCTTATCTATACTGCAGCATTCAAAGTTTGGCTAGATGTCTAAAGTTGGAATTCTGGTAATAGAAGCAATTTCCAGATTTAAAAGAGGTTATAGTCAGTGATAAAGAAAGAACAATTTAATGCACTCAACCATCTTACAAAAGAAAAATAGAATAAGCTAAGAGCTGAAAAAATTTTTGGTGCTATGTTATAATTATTTTTTGTAAGTAAAGAATAACCATAATAATGAGTACTAATGAACACCCTAGAAAGAAATACAGACTTTTCAAAAAATTGGATACTTATGTAAAATAGATGTTAAGTACATTAAGGAGCAGACTGTCTTTGCCTCTTCTTAGTCTGAGATATTAATCTCATCAGTAGGAAATTGCATCCATCAGTAGGACAGCCACACATCACAGCTTGTTTGATATCCTGTTCTAACTACTAACAATATTCCCTTCAACTCTCAAAAGATTGCCCTTTTAAAGGTAAAATATTAGGTTTCATGGTGGTTTGATTCAGACGTCCCCCATAAACTTAGGTGTTCTGAATGCTAAATTCCCAGCTGATGGAGATTTGAGAATTAAAGTCTCTTCAAGGAAATGTATTGTTGGGGGCTGGCTTATGGGTATTACAGCCAGTGTCCTCTTGCCAGTGTTTGGCACACTCTCCTGTTGCTACTGTCCACCTTATGTCAGCCAGGGTGTGATGTCCACCCTCTGCTCATGCCATCGCTTTCCCCTGCCATCACAGAACTTCCCCTTGAGTCTGTAAGCCAAAATAAACCTTCCCCCACCACCACCACAAGCTGCTCTTGGTAGGGTGATTTCTGCCAGCAATGCAAATCTGAGTACAACAGATTTACTCCAGCTCATCAAGAAAAGGGAGAAAGGCTAAAGAGATGTCTCAGTAATTAAGTGTGCTTCTTCCACAAGTAAGAGGGCCCAAGACACCCTGAGTTCACATCTCCAGAACCTATATAAGCAGCTAGACATGGTCACTTATGCCTGTAACCCAGTCCTGTGGCAAACAAAGATCTAGGAATTGCTATAGCTTGCAAACAGCAAGATCTGGAATCAGTAAGACTCGCAAAGAAAAGGGCAAACAGGTGAGTGAGTGGGGAGGGGCATCTGACCTTCTCCTCCAGTCAGAGCAGGAGAGTCCACAGGGTGCCACATCAACAGACACACATGAATATACCACATACATGACACTATATGTACCACGCACACACCAAAATTAAAAAGAAACAGGACAGCCGAGTGTGGTGGTGCACACCTTTAATCCCAGCACTTGGGAGGCAGAGGTAGGAGGATTACCATGAGTTCGAGGCCACCCTGAGACAACACAGTGAATTCCAGGTCAGCCTGAACTAGAGTGAGACCCTACCTCGAAAAAAAAAAAGGGGGGGCGGGGGGAGAGTAATTCTACTATTTAAAATTGAGTGACAAAACTCAAATCTGGTAGGTAAGGAGCTTGTTGTGAGGACTTCATCCTCACAACATGCAAAAAATATAAACAAACAAACAAAAAACCTTCATAGATCCTTCATAGGTATAGAATCATAGAAAACATTGCTTACACACACACACACCAAAAAAAAAAAAAAAAAAAAAACGGAAAGAGAGATGAGTGTAAAGGATTCCAGTTTACCAGATTAGACATGCAGAGCCAGAGACCACCATGGGAATCAGGGCCAGAGTAGGAAAACCTGAATTATGATTTGCCCCTCAGAAAGGCAATCTTTTGAGTTAAAGAAAACATTCAAAATAATCCCAGGACCACAGGCATGAAGTATGAGGAATGGCTCTCTACTGATACAGCTCCCTACAGACAAAGAAGCTAATGTTCCGATGTTGAGACAGGAAAACCCAAGTTAGGGCTGCTGGGCAAACTGCCAGAGGCTCAGTGTGAACAACTCAGAGTTCAGAACCAGGAGACCTCCGCAGTTTTGTGAGTTTTACTTCCAAGAGCTCCAGCAGGTTCTCACAGTGTTAGAGAAAAATCTCCTTCTGCTTCTGGCAGGGAGAAGGGTAGAGCAAGTCTGAAAGCTCCTAAAGCATTCTGTTCCTCTAAACGTGGCATGTCTGCAGAAGAAGCAGGGCCTAATCTCCAGGGGAGGTGGAGTCACAGAGTCAAACAAATGATGGGAAGGAGAAATTTCAGGTCCAGCCAGCTCTGGCCATCTTGCCTTACCCGATAAGATGGGGTAAAGACCAAGAAGCACATATGAGATCCACAGTCCAAATTTATGGATTAACTAAAATAATATGACCTAATCTTAGAACTATAGAATGCTTCCTTCCCACCCTCCACCCACCACATTACTGAAGGCCTCTTTTCCACAGTTCCATATACACAGTGCACCATATGTGGCTATTAATAAAAAAAAGTTACAAGGCATACTAATGGGCAAAAGAAAACTGTAGTGGTATGATTCAGGTGTCTCTCATAAATTTATGTGTTCTGAATGCTAAGTCTCCAGATGGTGGCTGTTTGGGAATTCAAGCCTCCTGGAGGCAGTATATGTTGGAGGTCAGCTATGGATGTCATAGCCAGCTTCCCCTTGCCAGTGTCTGGCACACTCTCCTGCTGCTATTGTCCACCTGATGTTAGCCAGGAGGATTTGAAACCTTGGCCTAAAAGATGTCTTATAGTGCTGTAAGCACAGCTTAATGGACTATTCTAGTCAGAGCTGAAAAACGCAAATGCAGTAAGAACTATGAACTGTGAGGTTTGGCTTACAAGGGGAAGAACAAACTTTGCCTGGACTGGGCTAGAAGTAATTTGTGTAAGAGACTTGCTGTTATGCCCATGTCCTGAGAATTTATGCAGGGTTGCATGTGTAGAAATGGACTAGTGTAAGCAGAGGGATATGGCACAGAAAGAAATGATATCTTTGGGCTAAAACTGTTGCCCATTCAACTGCAATTGTTCGAGAGATTGCAAGCTTTCAGATTGCGCCAGCTGATTTGCATTGGAATCGGGAAGAATGCAGATTCTTTTGAAGTAAGGGGCCTGAATGCTGAAGGAGTTTGCTGTTCTTCAAAGTCTGCTTTATTCCACCTGGCTTAACAAATTGGTATCCCACCTGGTACTATAGAGTATAACAAATGCAGGAAAGAGAGAGTCATTCAATTTGCAACACAGTTTTGTTTGGTGGAAATGCCTTGGGCAGTGTGAAGCAGACTTGTTGGATTACCTGCGTGGAGACCTGATGGAGCCAAGAGGATGATGAACTGTGGGTTTCAGTGGAGACCCAGTGAAGATTCCAGTACTATAGCAAGCCTGCCAGGGAGAGCTGCTGGCACCTGGATAAAGTTCTCCAGGACTGTGAGGAGCCTAGCTGGAGGGGCAGAAATGGAACTCTAGAGACTCATTACTGTTTATAATTATCCAACTTGGAGACTGGTAACTGGTTAGGGTTATCAGACTTGGAGCAACAGAGTTTAATGTTTGCCCTGTTTTAAATCTTGTATTGATTAAATATTTCTTGGTATGCACAATGCCATCCTTTAAAGTGTGAATGTTTATTCTGTGCCATTATGTTTCTTTAGTTATTGTTGTTTTGGATTATGGCTAAATTAAAGGACCTTGGACTATAGGAATGTTTGAGTATCATTGGGATTGATAAAAATGACGGGGACTCTTATTAAAGTTGGACTGAATGTATTGCATTTTACATCATGGATGGTTATCAGTTTATGGGGGATAGGGGCAGAATGTGGTAGTTTGATTTAGGTATCCCCCATAAACTTATTATGTGTTCTGAATGCTAGGTCCCCAGCTGGTGGCTATTTAGGAGTTGAAACCTCCAGGAAGGACTGTGTTGTTGGGGGGTGGGCTTATGATATTATTGCCAGCTTCCCCTTGCCACTCTCCTGCTGCTATTGTCCACCTGATATTGGTGAGGAGGTGATGTCCACCATTTGCTCATTCCATCATTGTCCCCTGCCAACATGGAGCTTCCCCTCAAGCCTATAAGCCAAAATAAACCCTCTCCTCCCACAAGCTTCTCTCTGTTGGGCATTTTCTGCCAGCAACATGAAGCTGACTGCAACAAAAACCATTTTTAAGATGACATAAAAATCAAATTCAGATATTGTAGGGATTTTAAAAAATTAATTAATTTTTTTATTAACAACTTCCATGATTGTAGACAATATCCCACGGCAATACCCTCCCTCCCCCTTGTAAGGATTTTTGATGAGTTTCTTTTGGCATGTGTGATGTGGTGTGTGGTGTGGCGTGGTATATGCACATGTATGTGCCCACGTGCCGCTCCATTTGCTCACCTCCAGTGGGATGTGCTGCTCTTTTGCTCTTCAGCTCACTCTTTCTTGAGTTGGCATCTCTTACTGATCCCACAGCTTGCTTTCTTTTTTTGTGAGCTCATGCAACTCTCTTGTCTCTGTTCCCCTTTGGGACTGGAGTTACAGACAAGTATGGCCACACTCAGCTATTTATGTGGATCCTAAGAACTGAACTCAGTGTCTCTAGCCTTCTCATGCCTTCATGCTTGCACATGAAGTGTTCTTGACCACTGTGCCACATATCTAGCCCCAGACTGAGAATTTTTTTTAGTTTTGTTTTTTGTTTTTTGAGGTAGGGTCTCACTCTGGCTCAGGCTGATCTGGAATTCACTATGTAGTCTCAGGGTGGCCTCGAACTCATGGCAATCCTCCTACCTCTTCCTCCCAAGTGCTAGGATTAAAGGCGTGCACCACCGCACCTGGCCCAGATTGAGAATTTTTAAAAAGGTGAAATTAATACCCTAAGGACAACAATTAATGATTCATACCACCTGCATGAACAGATGTTTAATGAAGGCAGAGAAAGGCAAATGCTAAAAAATAATCAAGAATAAATGCTTAAATAAAAAGCATTGCAATAGAAATAAAAAATGTACCCTGTGTGTTCATTGGTATATTGAACAAAAATGAAGAAAGAGGGGCTGGGGAGATGGCTTAGCAGTATAAGGTACTTGCTTATGTAGCTGAATGATTTGGGTTTGATTCCTCAGTACCCACATAAAACCAGATCACACAAAGTGGCACATGCACCTAGAGTGCATTTGCTGTGACATGAGACCATGGTGCACCATTCTCTACAGGCCCCTCTCTATTAAATAATTTTTTTAATTGAAGAAAATGAGCTTCAGTATATTTCTTTTTTTTTCTTTTCTTTTCTTTCTTTTCTTTTTTTTTCTTTTCTTTTCTTTTCTTTTCTTTTTTTCTTTTCTTTTCTTTTCTTTTTTCTTTTTTTTTTTTTTTTTTGGTTTTTAAGGTAGGGTCTCACTCTAGCCCAGGCTGACCTGGAATTCAACATTTAGTTTCTGGGTAGCCTTGAACTCATGGTGATCCTCCTACCTCTGCCTCCTGAGTGCTGGGATTAAAGGCATATGCCACCACAGCTGGCAAGTATATTTCAATAGAAAGTTCCAAAAGTGTAAAGCCAGATAGATGCCCAAAGTGGTACATGTTTGTGGATTTTATATGCAATGGCAGAAGTCCCCAGCATACCCACTCTCTCTCTCTCTCTCTCTCTCTCTCTCTCCCACTCTCTGTCAAACAAATAATACAAATACTAAACAAAAAAGAAAGTTCCAGGGCTGAAGAGATGGCTCAGCAGTTTAGACACTTGCCTGCAAAGCCTAAGGACCCGGCCCACATAAATCCAGACACACAAAGTGCTATATACATCTGGAGTTCGTTTGCGCTAACTGGAGGGCCCAGCATGCCCATATTCATACATTCTCTCTCTCTCTCTCTCTCTCTCTCTCTCTCTCTCTCTCTCTCTCTCTCTCTCCAAAAATAAATAGTTTGGGGGCTGGAGAGATGGCTTAGTGGTTAAATGCTTACGCTTGCCTGTGAAGCCTAAGGACCCTGGTTCAAGGCTTGACTCCCCAGGTCCCACGTAAGCCAGATGCACAAGGGGGCACATGCATCTGGAGTTCGCTTGCAGTGGCTGGAGGCCCTGATGTGCCCATTCTCTCTCTCTCTCTCCCTCTCTCTCTGTCTCTAATAAATAAATAAGTCTTTTTAAAAAACCATGAAAACATGTTCAACACATGTGTTGTCAGATTTTTCTTTGCTATTGTAAATACCTGAAAAAGTTTAAAGGAGGAAGGACTGATTTTTGCTCACAGTCTCAGCAGGCTCCATTGCTTTTGGGCAAGACAGAACATCATAACACAGAGGATATTATGGAGCACAACTGCTATGGTGGTTTGAATGCAAAATGCCCCAAAGAGCCTCAACTGTTTGTGATTAAGCCTCCTACTTAGTCCCAGGTAGGGGAGCCTTTGGTAGGTGTGGTCTTGCTGGAGGAGCTGGGACACTGGGAGAAAGCCTTGAGGTTTACTAGTCCAGCCCATTGGGTATCTAGGAGCTTACCCTTGCTGCTGCCTCCCACTGATATGTGATGATGCAACTTGCTGTGACAAGATGTGACGTCTTGGCTGCCTGCTCTGCCATGCTTTCCTCATCATGGTGAAACCTCCCCTGAAAACTGCAAGCCAAAATTAACCCTTTCCTCCCATAAGCTGCTTCTGGTCAGGTGTTTTGTCCCACAAATGAGACTTAACTGCTGTAGCTGTGTACACAGTGGAAACCAGGAAGCAAGAGAAGGTAGGAAAGGGACGGAAACAAGGTGTAGATTCTAGCACATGCTCTATGAAACCCATTTCTTGTCGCTACACATCACCTCCTGAAATTCCCAGCAGCTATGGACCAAGCCTTCAACACATGAGGCTGTGGAGACATTTCATATTCAAACCATACCAGGATCATATGTCAATAGGAAGTAGCAATAAAAATGCCAGTGAGATGCTACTACTCACCTATCAGCATGACCAAAATCCACAAAAGTGGCAACACCAAATGTTGGTGAGAAAATGGAGGGCAGGAAATCTCAGCCACTGCTAGTGGGAATACAAAATGATCAAGCTAGTTTGTAAAACAGTTTGGTGGGATGTAACAAAACTAAACATACTCCTACTATGGGGTGTGGCCATCACTGCACTCCAGTGTATTGACAAAAAATGAGTTAAATTGTTGTCCACACAAAAACCTGTACAAGAATGTCTATAGAAGTTTTGTGTGTCATCACCAAAACTTGGGAACAATCAACATATTCATCATCTATGAATAGATAGTTAAACTTGGAACTTCTAGGCAATGGAATAATTAGGCAATACTAAAATGAAATGAGATATCAAAACATGAAAAGGCATGGGGAAAAACTTATAAAGGCTGCATTGCATGTGATTTCAATTGTATGATATCCTGAAAAAGGCATACCTATGGCTACTGTTCGATTGGTGCTTGCCAGGGATTTAGGAAAGAAAGAGGGATGATTATACAGAACATGGAATTTTTAGGGCAATAAAACCATTGAATTTAATATTACAATGGTAAGCACATGTTATTATGCATTTGTTCAGACCCACTGGGTATACAATAGCAAAAGTGAACCTGTACTCTTAGGAAGATAATGATGTCCATATAAGCTCACCAACTCTAATGAAAGTACCACTCAGGTATGGAAGACAGTGGGGAAGGCTGTGTATCTTACATGGTGGGGTGGGGTCAGGGTGATATGGTAACTCTGGACTTTTGCTTCATTTTGTCATGTAACTAAAACTGCTTTAAAATAAGCTTATCAATTAAAAATTAAATAACATAGCAGATGTATAGAATATAGAATATGAAAAATAGTAAGTGAAAGTTGTGATCTCATGAGTTCCATTTTACCTAAATCTACAACCTACTCTGGTTTTAATAACCAGCCAAACTCAATGATTTTCAGTTCCCAGATGATTAAGTCTTGCCCCTCTACCTTCATAATGCTATTCCCTTCAGCTTCACATACCCCTGCCTTCTTTTGTTTTGATATATTTTTATTTATTTATTTGCAAGCAGAGATAGAGAAAAGAGAGACAGAGAGAACACAGAGGCACACCAGGGCTTCCAGCCACTGCATACAAATTCCAGGCACATGTGCCACTTTGTGCATCTGGCTTTATGTGGCTACTGAGGAATCAAACCTGGGATGTTACTCAGGTCATTAGGCTTTGCAGGCAAGCCCCTTAACCACTGAACCATCTTCCCAACCCCCTCTTTCGTTTTCTTTTCTTGGTCAACTAGTATCTATCCTTCAAAATTCCAGCTGGGCCTGCTAACAGAGCCTTAATCAGAGTCCTACAGTAGGGCTCATTCTCTCTGACTTCAAAACTCTCTATGTATACAGAAATCATAGTTCTTGCATAATACCAGGAGTTTGCTAATCCATCTGGCATACCCCCTAGGCTGCTAGCTCTTCAAGGATAGGAACTACCTGCAATGTTCATATGCTAAGCAATTCATAAAAGTGGTGAACAGAGTAAGAAATGAGTTAATGCAAACATGAACTTATTGTTCTTATGTTCAGATAAGCACTGAAGTACAAGTTCTGGGAAAGATGTATGATATCATTCTACCATGGCACCCAGGTTTGTTGTTTTCACCCTGTGACTTCCCCATTACAAGAACACCGTCATGTCAGCCATTCATACACGTGGCTAAACCGTAAGTGGTGTGTTGTTTCCTCTAATAAAGAAGTGGGACAAAGCCAAGCCACAAACCACATCATGAGTTGCCCAAAAAGCAATCTGGAACACTGTGCACTGAAACAGCTGCAATAAAAACCAGTCAATATAGAGCTAATTCAAGAATCTATACAACAAAATTACACAGAGACTAGGATTTGCAGGTCTGTCAGTTCATGTATTTTTGTTCTGGAGTTTGGGTAGGATTGGGAGAAATGTAGTCCTTTCTATTGGCAAAGATTATGGAATATTTTTTAAGAGAGAGATAGAAAAAATTGAAACACCAGGCCTTCAGCCACTGCAATCCAACTCCAGAAACGTGCATCACCTTGTGTGCATGTATGGCCATGTGCATGTGCAACCTTGCATACATGTCATCTTGTGCATCTGGCTTACATGGGATCTAGGGAGTCAAACATGGGTCCCTAGACTTCATAGGCAAGTGCCTTAACCACTAAGCCATTTCTCCAGCCTGGAATATTTTATTTTTGAATACAATCTATGATGAATAGGAAGATTCATCTTTTTTTTTTTCTTAAACATTTGGCATGTGTCTTATTTTCTTGTTCATTCCAACTATTATGAATAACACTGTTATCATCTGTAAAGTCATCAGATGGTATTATTTTCTGTCATTCTGGGTAAATACTAAGTAAATACATTTTAAAATCCTATGAAACTTAAAAAAAAATTCCTGCCACTATGGCAGAGGAGACTCTCTTGCTCACCAGTACAGTATATAATCCAGAAAAGTACTTGGAAATTGTAATATTTATGGAAGAGAGAGGGGAAAGGAAAGGGGAAGAGGAAGAATGAGAGGAAAAAGGGAGAATGAAAAGAATTCTTTCAAAAATAAGAATATCCAAGTTTAAAATGCTTCTTTCACTGAAAATTATACTTCTTTATACCTCAGCATGAAGAAACAAAAGAAAAATAACACACATGTGCTTAAGTCTCCCTGCTATTGTTATTGGCACATAGCTAAATTACATTTTCAAGCCTCATTTATAATTGTGTTATAATCTCCTTTATGGTGTTTTTGTGATTGAGTTCTAGCTAGTGGAATAGAAAACGTGTCATGTGCCACTTTTACTGCACATCTGCTCCTGAATGCTCTTTTGCATTTATTTGCTGGAAACTGATTTGTATTACATACTCGCTGTATGTCTTATAAACCTGATGTATGTGATAATTTAGCTTAAGAACCTGATACAGTGAGAAGTTACTGGGAAAACTCATAACATTAATTCATTTTGATTGTTCCTTACTGCTTCAAATAAGGCATCTCAGAAACAATGTAACAGTTCACCCAAGAAATTTAGCATTTTTAAGTAGAAAGAAGAGAATAGAGAAAAAAATGAGCTCCAGAATTTTCACAGGGATCTTATATTTATTTGATCATGTGTAAACATTAGCTAAAACTCTACATGACTAGACTAAGGATAACTTCAGAATCCTCTAAGCCAAATAACTCCCAGAATTCATACAGGAATGGGACTCATTTAAGTCCCTGCCAGCTAGCATGGACAAACCTTGTGTAAGATAAAGTACCTAGGAGAGACACCAACAGGGTCAAAGCTCAGTACACTTTACTGCAGACCCACCCTTTTAAAAGCCTAAACATAGCAAGAATATCAAACTGAATTTTAAAAAAGTCAAACTAATTTTCAAGTAATGTTTCTACCTGCTAAGACGAAGTCCAACACATTTTGTGTAAAATGATTTTTTATTCAGCAAATTCTCTTTGCACATTCATTTCTTAAATTTATTTACATTTTGTACATGTTTATAATGTACTTAAATTACCTCCCATTTCCTTCTCTTTTCCTCCTCCCTCTGCTTCTGAACTTTTTTTTTTTTTTTTTTTTTTTTTTGTCAGGGGGGTTCAAGGTAAGGTCTCGCTCCAGCCCAGGCTGACCTGGAATTCACTATGTAGTCTCAGGGTGGCCTCAAACTCATAGCAATCCACCTACCTCTGCCTCCCAAGTGCTAGGATTAAAGGTGTGTGCCACCACGCACAGCTTTGAACCCCTTCTTAATCCCAGCTAGTCGCTCTTCTGCTTGTATTGATGGTGGTGATGGTATGTGTATGTCCCACTGAGTATGATTACGGTTGCTTGCATGAGCATGGGTAAAGAGTCATTTACCAGAACACATGCAAAGCTTACCAGCGGCTGCTCCACTGAAGAAAAACATCTCTAACTCCAATCCCTCAAAAAGGAATGGGGTTCTTCTCCTCCACCATCCATCACGGAATGTTAATTGGCCCAATATTATACAGGCCACAGGTAACCACCGCCACTGTGAGCTCATGAATGCAATGACCATCTCCTGTTCAGGAGTATTCTCCCCATTTTTAAATACAGTAAAATTCAGCACTCAATAAAGAAAAATTGAAAAATCTATCATTTAAACAAAAAACACAAGATACATGAAATAGAAGGAAAGTCTGAACTACAACTGACTAAAAATCTGTCCATAAACTTCCACATAGAATAAATGAAGTTTACAAATGAGATTAAACTAGTTATAACAAATATGCAAAAATATTTAAATATAAAAGAAAACATGGGGCTGGAGAAATTGCTTAGTGGTTAAGGTGCTTGCCTGCAAAGCCTAAGGACCCAGGTTTGATTCCCAAGAACTCACGTAAGCCAGATGCACAAGGTGGCACATGCAACTGGAGTTCGTTTGCAGTGGCTAGAGGCCCTGGTGTGCCCATTCTCTCTCTCTCCTTCTAATAAGTAAATAAATATTTAAAAGAAAATATGAACATAATGAGAAAAGAAAAAGGATGATTTTAAATATACTTAATGAAAGCTACAACTCACAGATCTAAAGCTCAACTAGCATTAGCTGCACAAAAATAACAAACTGAAGCACATTATGGCTCAACTGTTAATACAGGGACAAGTGAAAGGCATAAATGCAGAATGAAAACAAGTTCACAAACAAAAACTGTAGACTTCTCATCATGAACTAAGAAAGTTAGAGTGCATAAGAAAATACTTTTAAAGCGCTAACAGAAAATAAGTGCCACCCAAAATTGCATGCTCTGTGAAAATATCTGACCTACAAAAGCTGAACTAATGTAGCATCAGAAAAACTTCAATGGCTATGCACTCTAGGTATGATTTACAATAGATGAAAAATATTTGATATGTATTTTTTAATCTTTAATTTTTATTTAATTTTTTATTTGACAGAGAAAGAGGGAGACAGATAGACAATGGGCACACCAGGGCCTCCAGCCACTTCAAATGAACTCCAGATGTGTGCACCCCCTTGTGCATCTGGCTAACGTGGGTCCTGGGGAACTGAACCTGGGTCCTTTGGCTTCACAGGCAAATGCCTTAAATGCTAAGCCATCCCCCCAGCCCTGATATGTGTTTTATTAGAAGAAAAATTCATAGCTTATGTAAAAGACCAGCAGCAAGACAAACAATTTAAATACAATCATTTTGATAAGTACACTGAATGCAAAAGAGACAGAGATAAGAAGTTTGAATTTAAGAAGGAATTAAGAAGGAAACTAAGCAAAAGTTGACAAGCCTGGCAGGTTGTTATGGTACACACCTGTAATCCCAGTGCTTGTAAGGCAGAGGAAGGAGAATTGAGAGTTTGAGGTCAACCTTGCTTACATATCAAACTGTCTGAAAAAAAAAAGGGAAACTATAATAAATAAATAAAAATTTTAAAACTCTCTCTCTCTCTCTCTCTTTCTCTCTCTCTTGTGTATGCCTTTTCTCTCTGCTTGTAAGTAATAAATATTTTTTAAAGGGATGGAGAGATGGCTCAGCAGTTAATGTGCTTGTCCATGTAGCCTAATGACCTGGGTTTAACGCCCCAGTACCCATGTAAGGCCAGATACACAAAGTGATGTATGCATCTGGAGTTCATTTACAGTGGCTAGAAGCCCTGGCATGCCTATTTCCCCCACCTCATCTATTTCTCTTCTTTGTCTATTTCTGCTTGAAAATAAATAAATAAATAAATAAATAAGTAAATAAGTAAATAAATAAGTAAATCTGTTGATAGAACTTCAGAGAAAACTATTTTAATTTACAAATATCATTGGAGATGTAACATTTCTGTTGTAGTTATTAAACAAACAAGTAAATAGAAAAACCACAAGAAATGTATAAACACTATCAACAACTTTGACTTAATATACATCTGTAGAACACGTCATTTGTAGAATAGATTCTTTTCAAGTGGACATTTGGTCATTCAAGATGGACCACATATGATGTTCCTAAATAAATCTCAATAAATTTAAAAAATAATAACCTCATACATAACTTTATATCGGAAAGCTTTCTACAAAATTCCAAAATATTTGGAAACTAAAAGTCTCTAACTGACTACAAATAGCAAAAGAAGTCACAGGGAAATTTTAAAGTACAGACAGTCCTCAACTTACTGTGATTCAATATATGATTTTTTGACTCTATGACAATACAATGCAATATACATTCAGTAAAACTCATACTTTGAATTTTAAATTTTGATATTTTTCCTGAACTAGGAATCTGTGGTGCAATATTTTGTTTCCTCATGCTGAGCAATAACAGAAGCCACAACTCCCAGGATAATAACAGCTGTTCTACAGGATATGTTGATGCCAAGCTATGATGTTCACTATTTAGGTACATTATATACACTTCCAAAATTCATATTTTCACTTTTTCCCTAATTTATTAGTACATAACTCCACTGTCTATCAGGAAAAATCTGTCTTCTAAACTAAATAAAATAAAAAATCACTGTCAAAATTTGTGATATACATTAAACTAAAGCTTAAAATACTATTACCAAGTAAATAAGCTTTATAATCAATGAGCTAAGCTACCTAAAAATTAGAGAAAGAATAGCAAATTAAATCCAAAGTAAAGGTATACGTGATAAAGATAAGAGTGGAAGTGAATCCTTAGTACCCTTATAAGTGCTGCATGGGGGCACCTATGATCCTAGCACTAAACAGGCTGAGTCAGGGTTCCCCCTGAATAAACTGGCTAGCTAGACTAGCCTAATCCACAAGCTCTGGGTTCAAGTGAGAGACCCTGTCTCAATATATAAGATGGAGAATAATCAAAGAAGACTATCGACATCAGCCTCTGGCCTCCACATGGACATGTATATGTACACACATGTGAACACACACACACATGGAAAATAAAAGCAACAGAACCAACCAATTAAATCAAATGCTAAGTCTTTACAGAGATTGGTATATCTGTCTATTTTTACTCAACTTTTCCTGGCATTCCTAGCCAAAGCAAGATGCACAAATCAAATGCATATAGCTATAAAGAAAAAAATAAAGTAAAGGAAAACTTTTCATATACAGACAATTATTATGTATGTGAATAGTTCAAAGAACCAACAAAAGCCATGAAAGCTAACAAGTAAGTTATTAAGGTCAGAGATTACAAAAAATAGCATCAAGATACAAAAATAATTTATAGGTCTATATATTGGCAACAAGTACAAATTATTTTTCTTAAAATAATATTTATAGTAGTATCCAAAAATATAAATACTTAAGGGTACATTTATTGGAAATTAATCATGAAATATAAGCCAAAAGTTAAAATACACTGCTAAGAACACCTAAATAAGTTAAAACAAAACAATGACTAGAGCATTCACTACTGTTAACTCAATTCTCGCTGTCCAATAAAACTGAAATAATGAGAATGCCTTGCACGTGAGAACTCTTCAACACTGAACCCATTAGCCACAGGAAATTGAGTACCAGAAACATGGGAGTGTCACTTGGGAACAAATTTTTAAATTTTACTTAAGTACACTTACTTAAGGACTTAAATTTTAATGGTTACATATGGGTAAAGGATAGCATATTGAATGGTACAAGTTATGGATTTAATGTAATTACAAACAAAAGATCCCCATAAGCTTCTTGTAGAAAATGAAAACCTGATTTAAAATTCTGAAGAAAATACAAAGTATGTATTACAAGCAAAGCAATAATGAAAAAAGTACACTACCCATCTTAAGCCTTATTATAAATTTATAGTAATCAAGAATAGTGTAGTATTGGCAGAGGGAGAGTCACATGGACCAAAGTAACAGAACACTGAGTCTAGAATTATAGATGTATATGAAATAAATATTAAACATGGAGTGGATGTATAGACATGCACATACAATTGCCTTTGGTCAAAGATGTCGACGTACGTCAATGGAGAAAGGATATTGTTTTCACAACTAACGGTCCTGGAAGTGTATCTCTGACCCTCACATCTTATGCAAAAAAAAAAAAAGCGACAGACCTAAAATTAGATGAAGATTTCTTAGAGCATATTTTAAATAGTGTGTACTATGTAATGAAAATTGACAAGTTAGATATCAAAATTAAAAGTTGCCTTCAAAAGCTACGGCTAGGGCTGGAAAGATGGCTTAGCAGTTAAGGTGCTTGCCCACAGAGCCAAAGGACCCAGGTTTGATTTCCCAGGACCCACGTAAGCCAGATGCACAAGGTGATACATGCAGCATCTGGAAGCCCTGGTGCACCCATTCTCCCTCTCCCTCCCCCCTCCCTTTCTCCGTCTCTCTCTCCCTCTTTCTCACAAACAAATAAATAAATAAAATATATTTTTAAAAGCTATGGTTAAAGAATATTTTTTAAAGGGCTGGACAGATTGCTTAGTGGTTAAGGCACTTGCCTATGAAGCCTAAGGACCCAGGTTCCATTTCACAGTACCCATGTAAGCCAGATGCACAAGGTGACACATGCATGTGGAGTTCATCTGCAGTAGCTAGAGGCCCTGGAACACCCATTCTCTCTCTATCTGCTTCTGTCTCTCCCTCTCTCTAATAAATAAAATTAAATTTAAAAAGAATATGAAAAATAATCCATAGACAGACAAAATATTTGCACTATATAATGAAATATTTTATCAGAAACTACATTTAGGGCTGGATAGATAGTTTAGTGGTTAAGGCACTTGTCTACAAAGCCTAAGGACCCATGTTCGACTCTTCAGATCCCATGTTAGCCAGAGGCACAAAGGTGAGGCAAGTGCAAGGTCACACATGCCCACTAGGTGGTGCAGACATCTGGAGTTGGATCACAGTGGCTGAGGCCCTGGCCCGCCAATTCTGTCATTCTCTCTCTCTCTCTCTCTGAAACAAAAATAATACAATTTAGGGGCTTGGTAAATGGCTCAGGGGGTACAGCATTTGCCACACATACATGAGGCCCTGAGAGGGCCCAAGTTAGAACATAAGCACCCACATAAAAATCCAAGTGTCACCACGCACTCCTGTACCCCTAGTCCTATGAAGGCCAGAAAAGAGAAGAATCACTGAGGCTCACAAATCAGCCAGTCTGACCAAAAAACAGGCAGGTTCAGGATAAGTGTGAGACCATCTTAATAAAAGAAAATGTGGGGCTGGGGAAATAGCTTAGCATTTAAGGTGTTTGCCTGCAAAGCCAAAGGACCCAGGTTCAATTCCCCAGGACCCACATAAGCCAGATGCACAGGGTGGCGTCTGGAGTTCGTTTGCAGTGGCTGGAGGCCCTAGAGTGCCCATTCTCTTTCTTTCTTATTCTCTCTCTCTCCCTCTTTCTCTTTCTCTCTGTCAAATAACTAAGTAACTAAAAATGAAATATTAAAAAAAAGAAATAGCACCATATAGCACATATACCTAGAGATCATATTCTGTCTCTCAGATAAATAAATTTAAAAAAAGAAAACAATGTGGTAAAACCACTAAAAGGGGCCCTCAGTGGAGTGGGTGGGGGCAGGGAGATGGGGAATGATGGTACCAACACATGATGTATCCATACAAAGTTTCAATTTAATAAAAAGGAAAGAAAGAAAAAGAGGGGGGGAAAGTTATGTGGCACAAAGTGCACAGACAAAGGCTAAAGAACACTGTAAGGGTGCTGGGCCCTGAAGATGCTATAGCATGACTAGGGAAAGATTTGGACACCTTCTCCAGATGAAGAAACTGTGAGAGTGGTCCAAGCAGACCATGTATGACCACACACACAACCATCATGGTAACAGTTTCTGACTTTTTAAAATTGCAATAATAATAATAAAACCTAAATGCTGTTATTGTGCTTATGCCTTAAAAAAAAAAAAAAGATCAAGGAAGATGCCTGATGTTCTCCTCTGGCCACCACGCACATGAACATGAGGCTTCCCCATCTGCACACACACATGCATATACTATACATACACATACCACACATACACCACACCACTATACACGCATGCCAAAATACACATCACTTAAAAATAGGGCTGGAGACAGAGCTCAGCAATTAAAAAGTGCTTTCTTATAAAGCCAACCAGCCTGGATTCAGTTCCCCAGCACCTATGAAAAGCTTGTTACAAAAAGTGGTGCAGAGCTGGGCATGGTGGCACACACCTTTAATCCCAGCACCTGGAAGGCAGAGGTAGGAGGATCGCCATGAGTTCAAGGCCACCCTGAGAGACTACATAGTGAATTCCAGGTCAGCCTGGGATAGAGTGAAACCTTACCTCGAAAAAACAACAACAACAAAAAAGTGGTGCATACATTTAGAGATCATTTGCAGTGGCACTGAACCCTTGTGTGCTCCTACATACACACACATGTACATGCACACAAACACGCCCACACAACTGGAAATAAAGAAATATATTATAGTGAAATAAGAAGCCTCATAACTTAATTCTAAAACAAAAACCTAATTTACAATACACAAAAGGAGCTACTGATCTAGCTGAGTTTTATCTCTAGCACTACACAATAAATAGGTAGGGCAAGAGATTTGAACCTAGATGTCACAAATGGCCTACACAGACATGGCATGCTGCTCAGCATCATAACTTTCCAAAGAAATGCACACAGTACCACACAGATACCCAAAGACAACAGTGCACACAAACAGCAGTGCCCAATATCTGTCAGCACATGGAATGACTAAAACACTAGTATGTTGGTATTGCTAATAAAAACTCTGCAATCTCTAGTTTGAGATCAGTTTACTACTTGCTTTTTTTAATGTTAAATATATGCTCATTCAGAAATTCCACTCTTGGGTATTTTTTCCAAGTGGAATAAAGCACAGGAACATAGAAAACTTTTACATTAATATTCATGACAGTTTTATTTGTAATAACCCCAAGCTGGATATAACCTAAAGCTTTATTCCCAGGTAAATGGATCAACAAAACACAGCATATTCACACAAGGAAATACAAGTCACCAACTTAGAAACATGAACCATGGAAAGACGAAGCTGCATGAAAGGATCTCAGAGGAAGCCAGGCACAAAGAGAGCTTATGTACGACTACATTTCTATGAAACCCTAGAAAGACAAATCTAATTTACAGTGACAGAAAACAGTTCAATGGTTTCCTGGAGCCAGGAGTGTGGTACACAAGGAGAGTCTGGCTGGGAAGAAACACAAGGGAACCTTTATGGAAGGCTGCTATGCTCACCACTATATCACCAAAGCTACAGATGATGGAAAGTCTCTATACCTTGGTTGTGGTGAGGAACATAAATGTACATCTGTCAAAATTCATCAGACTTTACACTTGTGATGTATACCTCCATATGTGAGGCATGGCGTCCAGTGGCCTCAACTTCCATGAGTTTAATATGAGAGAAGAGGGCTAGTAGAAGGCATCTTTGTGACAAAAGAACAGTGAAATAAAACAGACTTAAGGGCTGGAGAGATGGCTTAGCAGTTAAGGGGCTTGCCTGAAAAGCCTAAGGACCCAGGTTCGATTCTCCAGGTCCCATGTAAGCCAGATGCACATGGTGGCGTTTGCAGTGGCTAGAGGCCCTAGCATGTTCATTCTCACTCTCTCTCTCCCTCTCTCTCTCATAAATAAATAAATAAATATAAGTCTTTAACAAAAAAAAAAAAAAAGATTTAAGACCCCTAGCTAGCGAAATCCTCCAGGTATACTTGTTTAGTTATGGAAGTAACTAGAAGCAGATAGTAAAGAAGTTTACTGAGCAAGGTACTTGAATTCACAAAGAAACAAAGGGCCTGGCCTAAAAAGAAAACCCTTTAAGTCTTAAAACTATGTTGAAGACCCCAAGTTTGTTCAAGCAGAAAAAGGGTTTTGAAGGAAGTGTTTCTCTCGAGAACAGCACAATGCCCCATTCTGCTTCTGACATGCCACAGGAGAGAACAGACAAGGAAGAAGCTCCCAGAATTGGGAGTCTGTGGAGAGCATGGGCAAAGTCAAGGGGGTCCTCCCAGAAGCCCAGTGAGGACTGAGCCAGAAAACAGGCAGCCAGCACAGGAAGCCATCACAATGGCTGCCTAAGACTCACCACTGCTATGGATCTGGAAGTGGTCACCCACTCTTACCTTCCTCAGCAGGATTCATATTGCAGATAATAACCCATCACACAGCCCTTGGCAATCCACTTGGAACCCTAAACAGATACCCCAGATTACTGACTACTGACCACAAAAATGTTCTGGCCAAGAATACCATGCAGGGACTATGTGAGCCACAACAGGGCAACTCTTTTAACTATCTCCAGCTGGTTAACTTGTGACTAGTTAATACCTCAGGTCTTTCTCACTTAGTGCCATTCCATGAATTAAATCCAAGCTTCTCTGGTCACCTGTCCTCAGTGAACAGGAATTTTTTTCTACAGCAAAAGTTTCCCTTAAGTCAGGACTCTGTTGGGACGTGTTCAATAGGGAGCATGGATTCTACTGTGCACACACCATACCAGAAACTATGGCTCTTGGAAATCAAAACACAGAGACTAGAGAAATAGCTCAGTGAGTAAGCACTTACCACACAAACATGAGGGCCAGAAGATACCATCAGTTCCATCTTCAGCACCTGTGTAAAAAGCTGGGTGTGGCCACACATGCCTGAAACCCTAGTCCTGTGGGGAGCAGACAAGAGAATCTGTGGGGCTCACTGTCAGCCAATTTGACCAAAAAATGGCAGCACCAGGTTCAGTGAGAGACTCCGTCTCAAAGAAAAAGACGTTGAGGAGCAACAGTGGAAATCCAACATTCTCTGGCCTCCACAGGCATGTGCCCAGGACACACACATGCACACATGGGCACACATACGTACCCACATTTGCAGAGGTATACGTCTGCCTTTTGAAAGAGTGTGTAGCTTTTGTGCATTACAATGAGTGGTACCGCTGAAATGCAAACCCTGGCAGCTCAACTCCAACGTTTGTGCTATTAACCACAAATCTCTTTTAACATGTAATTTTTAGATGTCTGATGGTTTCATTAATGTAAATTCGTATTAAGGCAGTTTCTTAGGAATGCTGCTCTGTTGTTTTTGCAGAACAGCTTGTACTGTCATTCCAACATGCTGCCTGCTTCCCCCTCTTGCCTATCTGCCAATCCTTTTCACTGGACCATCTGGAACCAGCTTTATTGTCACCAGATTACTCCAACACAACATGCCCTGGTCTAAATAATAGCACTCACTTCCTACTTGCTTTCATTTTAGCCCAATGCTTTTCTTTATGACTCCCATATGCAAACTGCATAGTCTCACAGGCTCTGTTGAGCACTGAGTTAGAGGAAAGAGTAGATGTTCAAAAGTTTTCTTTTTATTTAGTGCTTCTCCAGACTAAAATCTTCCAGCTTCATGTTAAACATTGCCTTGGTGCCTGACATCATCTAGTCATGGCATCTGTATTCCTCTTCATTGCTACCATCCATCTAATGCCCACATACTCACCACACACGAGAGAGAGAGAGAGAGAGAGAGAGAGAGAGAGAGAGAGAGTTTACTGAGGGTTTTAGTCTCCTGGTATTTCTGACCACCTTGGGCTCCACCATTATCCAGGCAGCACTAATGTATGCACTCTGTTCTCTGGCTCTTTGTTTCCTTAACCCCATGCACTTAATAACTTTGTTCATACATATGCACTTTCAGCAATATCCCCTCATGACCACATCCTGGACATTGATAACCTGGACTTTCTTGTTCTGGTTGGAAATCAAAAATTCTACTATGTAACCACCAATTCCCATCCTCCTCTTTTTTTTTTTTTTTTTCTTTTTTGGTTTTCCTAGGTAAGGTCTCACTCTGGCCCAGGTTCACCTGGAATTAACTCTGTAGTCTCAGGGTGGACCTGAACTCACAGTTATCCTCCTACCTCTGCCTCCCAAGTGCTGGGATTAAAGGCATGCGCCACCATGCCTGGCTCCATCCTCCATTTTCTTTAATTGCCAATCTCTGATCTCATCTAGAACCCATCCTTGAAACACAACCAATGTCTCTAAAATGTCTAGGTCTTTGTGGGCTTCACTTTCTCCCCTCAAAATCCACAATTCTTTTGCCCACCATCTATCCAACCAATCCTGCTCCAACAGCAATCCAAATATTCGCCTCCCTGAACTTCAGCTCCTTAGTGTTTCTGGGGGTTGTTTAAGCTTGGTGCAGATAGGCTCTGGCCCCCATATTCCTCCAGCACTGTTCACCTTCCTAGTAGCTATTCAGCATACTCCTCCTCTAATGTCTACACAACCTCCTTCTTTCCCATCCTCTTTTCCCATACCTACCCCAGTTTGTTCTCAGCTAATAGCCTTGCTTTAAAAGAAAAATCAATGTCATCACACAATGTATTCTTCAAAGGACTCCAGACACCTGCAAATAAGAGTCTGAAAATCTATCTGCATGCACACTTTATTACTTCACTCTGTCTCAATGGTAGAAACAGTTCTCCTTCTACTCATAGTTCACAACAAACATTCAAGATAGGCTGGAGTGAAAGGTGGGACTGACTGAAGCAAGGGAAGGAGAGAGGGAGAGAAGGAGGAAGGAGTAAAGGTTCTGAAAACCAATCAAGGAAAATTTAAGAAATTACAGACTTTATTTATGAGTTTTATTGTTACGTTTTATTTATACTCTCCAGAAATAACTATGTGGATCTACTTTGATTATATATTTAGGGGATGGCTTGCAGAATGTTTTTACAGCAACATTTAAAATAATGACTGCTAATGGGGATGTTAGACGTCCATGATCATATCAGCAGCTAAGAGCAGATATTTAACTTCATGGGGAGTTATTATTTGTATTTCTCTGTTTGCCTGTCTGTTTGTTTCGAAGTCTGGGTATTGAATTTATAGCCTCAAGCATGCTAGCAAGCATTTCATCTCTAAAGTAAATCCCAAACCTGTTTTTACGGCTTCTTTTTTAAAATTTTAAAATAAGAAAGACATGAGAGCACAGTTATTCTGCAATACTAAAATCGTTTTAATTAAACACTTTTACTTTGAAAGTAACACTTCCATACATTAATATAAAGATAATTTCTGAGAAAACATTCTTTACTAATTTGTAATTAAATCACAGAAAGACTATTTTATTGATTCCTTAGATTTTATAAATTTTCCATGAATAATGTTTCCTTTCTACATTAAATTTCTTTACTCAAACTCCTCAAAGAGCAATGTCTTTACAGTGACCCCCAGTGGCAGAAGGAATAAATGTGTCAGTGTAGGAATCCTCATCCTTGTGGCCTTCCTTAACTGACAGCAGTAACAAGCTCCATTTTAACAGCATATTTTCTTTGTCACAGTGTCTTCACATTTTGTTCTTTTGTTCATATTTTTAAAAAATCTGAATTTCACACACATACATATACATTCATACCCAAGTTCTAAACATATACTTAGTCTTCTCTCTCAGATTGCATTTCATAACCATGGCAATTTTGTTTTCTCAACTAAAATAGTGCAGTACAGAACAAATACTACCATTAAAAAGTATTTTAAGGGCTGGAGAGATGGCTCACAGGTTAAAACACTTGCTTGAAAAGTCTGACTGCATGGGTTTGATTTCCCAGTACCCACACAAAGCCAGAAACACAAAGTAGTACATGTATCTGGGATTCATTTGCAGAAGCAAGAAGCCTTAGCATGCCTATTTTCATTCTCTATCTCTGCTCTCTATCTCTCCTTACAAATAATAAGTAAAACTATTTCATACAAGTGTTTTTTTAAATAGTAAGCTTTTGTTATTTTTTTCAGGTCTAATTAATGCTCAATTTTCTCTTTTAAGGCTTTCAATGACAGTTCTGTTCTACCCTTGGGCAAGCCCATTCATATACATGAGATAATGTACCCCTTGATGAGATGACTGATAACCTAAGACTTAACAAGCTTATTAAAGATGCATGTGCGTAAAATACAAGTTAAATGCAAGCACATTCATTGCAGAGTGGCAGCTTGCATCTGAAATGAGCACATGCCTCTGACTCTGGAGCATAAACATTGTATATACTCATACACTTCCTGTCAAAGTTCTGATTGCATGGAACCTAAGGCCATGTGTATTTGTGGTCCCACATTTCTTTAGAGAAGACAAGTAATTTTTAACTTGTTCAAACATCATGGTAAATGCTCAATTTAAAAAAAAAAATGATTAGGTCTGCTGGGTGTGCTGGTGCACGCCTTTAATCCCAGCACTTGGGAGGCAGAGGTAGGAGGATTGCCGTGAGTTCGAGGCCACCCTGGGACTATATAGTGAATTCCAGGTCAGCCTGGGCTACAGTGAAACCCTACCTCAAAAAACCAAAGGAAAAAAAAATGATTAGGACTGGAGAGATTGCTCAGTGGTTAAGGTGCTTGCCCATAAAGCCTAATGACCCAAGTCTTACTCCCCAGGGCCCACATAAAGCCAGATGTACAAAGTGACACATGCATCTGGAGTTCATTTGCAGTGGCTAGAGGCCTTGGTGCACCCATTCTCTCCCTCTCCTCTCTTTCTCTCTTTCTGCAAGTTCAAGGCCAGCCTGAGACTACATAGTGAATTCCAGATCAGCCTGGGCTAGAGAAAGACCCTACCTTGAAATACCAAAAATAAGAATGATTAATTGAATAGAACTGATATATGTTTTCAAAGACCACAAATCTTTTCATTTATTTTAGCCACTATTATTAGCACATTCTTCATTAATAAAAGGAAAAATACTGAATTGATTTTATGGGCTTCACCCTTGTTAGAAATAAGCTCAAAAATATGTCCTTAAAGTAAAACATGGCCTCCATGAGTTATACAAAATATTTTCCTTAAGGAGTAATACATCTTCGTGTGTATGAATGACTTCAACATTAGTAATATCAATTGGCATGCATTTTTACTCCAATTATTTAATATTTACTAAGTTTGTCAATTTGATGAAATACTTTTACCAAAATCTGAAGGCAAAAGTGAGACTACAAAGGAAGGGGGATATGTGCAGAAATAATGAAGTGCCTTGAAGGTAAGGTTTCCACGTGCATTGTTCCTGTAACTGCAGTTTCTAAGCTCACTTGTTTTCTCCCGAGCACTGATGAAATTCCTGGATGTGGGAAGCTTCCCCATTGAGCAGCACCTGCAGCCGCTTCATGTCCAGACAAAGAGGTGACTGATAAATGATGCCAAAGGTCAATATATATTAGCTTACGTTGCCCATGGATTTCAACTCTTCCCAGATTAAAGAGGGGACATCAAAACAGCAAATGCTTAAAAAAAAATAAGCAAGTGCTTGATGAGGCAGGGACACAGGACATGAAGCCACTAAAGTCTGCCTCCAGCTTAGTGGTCAATTCTGGACCAATTCATAGATTTTGTCTCAAGAGCAAATGGTGCCCTCCTTCCCAGCCAGAGGTCTGACATTTATCTTGGGGTGACTGTATACTCCAGGAAGACCTCTGGTCATGCTAGATTTAGAAATGTGGTTCATTTGCTGTGAAATAAATCACCATGAAAGGAATTTCCAGGAACACTTGCCTCCCTAGTAAGGCCTTTGAACACCCTCTACTGCAGACAACAGCTTGATGGGTAATGCTAAAATACTGCTGTGCCCAAAGATAAAAGGCAATGACAGTCTTCATGGGTGATGAACTCATGCTCACGTAATAAATCACCACATGGACTCCTTTGCTTCCATGCAGAAAACGTGAATATTTCTTCATGATGAATTGTCCGGCTAACATATCACTGTATCTATAAGGCACACAGATGTCAGAGACACTACCAGCTATACAGAACAGAAAGGTAAATGTAGTATTATTATTACAGACCACTAGAATCTATGGGGAGAGGTGGCCATTAAACCATCATAAATAAACTTAATGTGATTTTTTAAAAAATGTATCTCCCTTCTAATTGATGTATGAGCTAGCCTGTGTATCTATATCATCTTCCTTTCCTATTGCCAAGATGGGAAAACAACACAATCTTCTATCAATGATCAGGACTTGCACACATACCCTGTTATCTTATTTCCATGTCCCCAAGTCACGAATTTTTCCCACCTATTTATCTTGTTCTACATTTATCCCATCTCTGTCCTCCATCACCAAATTTGTTACTCTTATAAATCAACACATAAATATGTTATAGAATCTCCTATCTTTCAAAAACATTCTCTAAATCTTTTACCACCATTGTTACTACCTTGTTTTGGGGCATTTCCTTCCTTTGCTTATGCATAATCTCTCTTTAGTCTCTGAGTCCTTCACTGTCTCTTTTTTATTTTGTTTTTAATATTTTTAATTTTTATTTATTTATGAGAAAGATAAAGGCAGATAGAGAGAGAATGGGCTTGCCAGGACCTCCAGCCCCTGCAAATGAACTCTAGATGCACGTGCCACCTCTTGCTTTGCCTTCTGTGTGTGTGTGTGTGTGTGTGTGTGTGTGTGTGTGTGTCCATTCATACTTTCCCCTAGATAAGGGAGACTTTCTCAATCTCCCTTCCTCCTTCCCAGCCTGGATCTTTTTTGGCCTTCCTGCTAGCCTTGCCTCTGGATCCTAACTCTCCCTAAAATAAACCTCATAATTCATAATTTCACCCTTCTCAGAGTTTCTATTTTTAATTCCTTGATAACCAGATAAGAACCCAAACGTTGGGGTCCATAGGCCAGGGATCTCCTGCATCTTTATGAAATTTAATTCCTCCCTGGACCCAAAATCCTGCATCAAAATGACTTCCTGTGAGAAGTTTCTGGGTTTATAATTGTATAGAATGAAAGACATTGGTAGGAATGCTAGAGTAAACCTACCTCTGAAAATGCCGCTTCTCCCTAAAGGTGATAAGAAAGAACACTGGCAAAAATGGCCAAAATGAGCTAGTCAGGAATCTGAAATTCACAAAGGACAGTTACAATGACCTGAAGGACATTTGCTCAAGTAGCTTACTCTGGATAAGAACAATAGGCTGTGTGGCATATGAAATTGTTGTACTGCCATTCTCTTGAGAACTGAAAACTCAGTCAAGGTAAAAAACAGCAGCCTAGAAACCCCTGAAGAGACAGAATGGGGCTGGGGGAGCACTGTGTGTGTGTGTGTGTGTGTGTGTGTGTGTGTGTGTGTGTATACCATTTTTAGATAACTGTAATCATTTAACTGTGGGAGCAGTTCCCTAGAAACCACAATTCACAGACTGTTCCCTTATTGAACCTGACTCAGAGCTCACTGGGTGTAGAAGGCCTCTTTCCCCAGGGAGTCCTTGTCAAAAACAATCAGTTACAATTGTTTAAAGCCGTAGCTGCTTCAGACAAGTAAGTATAATGGTGGGGGAGGAGAAGAAACTGACCAAAGAACATGAAAGGAAAAGCTTAGAATGATACATCCACAAGAGCCTTTAAATTTTTGTGTGTATCTACAGTTAGAAGAGGCCTAGGACAGCTCTAAATGTCCACCTCTTGAGGCTCTATATGAACAGAAGGAGATGAAGCAGAGGGGACACTCTGCCTGAGCACTGAGGCCATGCCCTAAGCTGCACAAGGAGAGCGCCAGTAAATGCTGGGAGATCTACTGACTCTGGTGTTTAAGGAATTCTACCCAGTCATTAGCTGACCACTGAGAAAACTGAGCAAGACTTAAGTGGGCACACACAGTGAGGGGGAATTAGGCAGGTTTTCGAGTATTTTCAAGCAGCCAGTCAGGAGAGGGCCCAAAGAGGGAACCAAAAAGACATGTCACACCACCCGCGGTTCAGCAGAACCAGAGTTCAGCATCTGATCCAGCCTGTCCAGTCAGCTTTTTCTCTCCCCCCTACTCAGGTGTGCTGACTTCTTGAGCCAGCCTCCTGAGTCCAGACGCATCAGCCCTCTTTCAGACTCACCTGAGCCTGAAGGTAAAACCTACCACAATAAGATTATAAGTAGATGCTTACTAGGTGGGCACAGTCTCTTTTTGGCTGATCATCTCCCCTGAACCTCCAGGTGCCTGCTCTGGTAAACCCCAGTATCCCGGCTGTCCGGGGCTGGGGTGATGGCAGGAGAAGACCCATATTCCCACATGGGTTCTCTACCCCCTCTTGCCACACTGTATCATCTAAATTCCTCTTCTTCAATGAAAAAAAAGTCAATAAATTATGACTCATACAAAAATAATCAGTTAATAGAAATTATTCTGGAAGATACACAGATACTAAAGAAAGACTTTTAAATATGTTCAAAGAACAAATGAAATTATGTTTGGAAAGGTAAAAAGAAAATACTTTGGCCAAATATAGAAAACCAGTAGATTTTGTTGTGTGGAGCTGGGGATTACACTCAAGACTGAATGTAGAATAGGCAAATTTTCTACTCCTAAACTAATCCCCCCAGCACTCACTATCTTTTAAAATGGAAATCAATAGAAATCCAAAATGTAAAAATTTAAGTAATTATAGAAAAAAAACTCACTACCAAGATTCAACAGCAGATGTAAAGACAAGAAATCAAGGGCTGAAGAGATGGCTTAGCAGTTAGGGCACTGGCCTGTGAAGCCTAAGGATCCAGGTCCAATTCCCCAGAAACCACATAAGCCAGATGCACATAGTGGTAAATGCCTCTAGGGTTCGTATGCAGTGTCTGGAGAGCCTGGCACGCCCATTCTCTCTCTGTCTCTCTCTCTCTCTCTCTCTCTCTCTCTCTCTCTCTCTCTCTTGTAAATAAATAAATAAATATAAGAGCCAAAAAGGGGGAGTGTTTAAAAAAAAAGATAAGAAATCAGCAAAACGCCGGGCGTGGTGGCGCACGCCTTTAATCCCAGCACTCGGGAGGCAGAGGTAGGAGGATCACCGAGAGTTCGAGGCCACCCTGAGACTACATAGTGAATTCCAGGTCAGCCTGAACCAAAGTGAGACCCTACCTCGAAAAACTAAAAAAAAAAAAAAAAGAAATCAGCAAAACTAAGTTTGGCCACTTGAGATTGTTCCTCCCAGTCTAAGGAAAAAAGTGAGGATAACAAAGGTTCAGAGACCTATGGGACAACATGAAACATACCAACATCCACACAATGGAAGTCTCAATAGGAGAGAAGACAGCAGTGTAAAGAAGGAAAACAGTAGAGAATATAATGGGAAAATTTGATTAAAGTCAATCTCCACATCTAAGATTCTCAACAAACTTCAAGTAGAGAAAATTCAACAAAATCCACATCTAAATAAACTGTCAGGCCTGGAGAGATGGCTTAGGGGTTAAACGCTTGCCTGTGAAGCCTAAGGACCCAGTTCAAGGCTCAATTCCCCAGGACCCACATTAGCCAGATGCACAAGGTGGCGCATGCATCTGGAATTCGTTTGCAGTGGCTGAAGGCCCTGGTGCGCCCATTCTCTCTCTCTCTCTCTCTCTCTCTCTCTCTCTCTCTCTCTCCCTGCCTCTTTCTCTCTCTGTCTGTCAGTCACTCTCAAAATAAGTAATAAACAAAAAAATTACAAAATTAAACTATCAAAGACAAAGAGATGTATGAAAATGACAAGAGAAAAGGTATGTGTCATGTTTAAGGACTCTTCAATGAAACAATAGCTGTTTGGAATGTGAGGGTAGGGATGCAGTCAGATGACATAGTCATCATTATGAAAGAAGAAGACTGTCAAGAATTCTCTTTAAAAACTAAGAAGAAAGCAAGACATTCTCAGAAAAAAAAAATACAAAAACTTAAATGATCTCTTACTTGCAGACCTAACTATAGTACATTCTAGTCCTTCAGGCAGAAATGAAAGAACGCTAGATGTCAATCTTCACAAAAAAAAAAAAAAAAGGTAAAGACAACTACATAGGTGAATGGACATTACAAATGTCTATGTACTTTGTTTGCTAACACCTTTTTCTCATGTCTACTTTCAATAGCATCCACTTAAAGCAATAACCAGAAATCTATGTTGATGGGCATATGATGTACAAAGACACATGATAATTATAATGCATAAGAAAGATCAGTGGAGCTATTTATGGCAGCAAAATGTGCTGCTGTTGAAATTAAGTTGACATTGATTCAAACAAGGTTGCTATAAATTAAAATGCTAATTGTACTATAAGAGCAACCACTAAGAAAATAACTTCAAAAATAGATAAATGGGGGCTGGAGAGATGGCTTACTGGTTAAGCGCTTGCCTGTGAAGCCTAACAACCCTGGTTCAAGGCTCGATTTCCCAGGATCCACGTTAGCCAGATGCACAAGGGGGTGCACGCATCTGGAGTTCGTTTGCAGTGGCTGGAAGCCCTGGTGCGCTCTCTCTCCCTTCCCCCTCTGCCTGTTGCTCTCAAATAAATAAAAATAAACAAAAAAAATTTAATTAAAAATAGATAAATGGCAAGCAATGGGAATTATGCACTTGGAAATGAATGCTTAACAGAAAAGAAAGTATTAAATAAAAAGTCAATGACATAAGATATACCCCCCCCTCAAGAAGAGACAATATAACAGACAAATTCTACATTATCAGTAATGACACTAAATAAGTTTTTGCTTTAATCAAAAGGTAGATATTGGGCTAGGGAGATGGCTTAGCATTTAAGGCACCTGCCTGTGAAGCCTAACAACCCAGGTTTGATTCCCCAGTATCCACAGAAAGCCAGATGCACAAAGTGGTGCATGCATCTGGAGTTCCTTTTCAGTGGCTAGAGGCCCTGGCCTGACCCTTCATATTCTATCTCTCCCACTCCTTATAAATAAATAAATAATTTTTAAATGGTAAACATTAACAGAAAAAGTTTTTTTTAAAAAAAATAGATGACTTAGGGATGGAGAGATGGCTTAGTGGTTAAGACACATGCCTACAAAGCCCAAGGACCCAGGTTTGATTCTCCATGTCCCACGAAAGCCAGATACACATAGTGGCACATGTATCTGGAGTTCATTTGCAGTGGCTAGAGGCCCTGGTGTGCCCATTCTTACTCTCTCTGTCTCTCTCTCCCTTTCTCTCTCTGTCTCTAATAAATAAGTAAAACTAAATCTATTTTTTAAATAGATGATTTAATAATTTACTCTCTACAAGAGACATATTTTATGTCAAAAACAACAAAAAGATTGGAAGTAAAGGGTGGAAAGGATATACTACTCAAACAGCAACCAAATGAAAGCTGATGGGACTTCCAATATCAGATAAAGCATACTTTCAAATGAAACATAATTCCTAAGGACATTTTAGAACAATAAAATGGTATCAACTAGATGCAATAGCAAGTATAAATACAATTTAGCTGGGCGTAGTGGAGCACGCCTTTAGTCCCAGCACTTGGGAGGCAGAGGTAGGAGGATTGCCATGAGTTGAAGGCCACCCTGAAACTACATAAAAAAAAAAAAAAAAACATAACTCACAATCCTACATGAAGGACAAACTGGCATAAACAAAGGAAGAAATAGATAATACATCAATAACAGCTGGAGACTGTAATACCACCTTTTCAGTAAGAGATAGAAGAGGGGCTGGAGAGATGGTTTAGCAGTTAAGCGCTTGCCTGTGAAGCCTAAGGACCCCAGTTCGAGACTCAATTCCCCAGGACCCACATGCATCTGCAATTCGTTTGCAGTGGCTGGAGGCCCTGGTATGTCCATTCTCTCTCTCTCTCTCTCTCTCTCTCTCTCTCTCCTCTCTCTGTCTTTCTCTCTGTGTCTGTCACTCTCAAATAAATAAATAAAATAAGCAAAAATAAATTTTTTAAAGAGACTAGAAGAACCAAACAGAAGATCAAAAAGAAAACACATGTAGACAATACTAAAAAAGTAGACAATACTAAAAAACAACTAGTCCTAACAAATATTTATATCATTTATTATTTATATCCAGTAGCAGTAAAATCCAGTGGAAAATTCTCCAGAATGCTTGATACATGAAGTCATAAAACAAGTCTCAATAAGTATAAAAAGGCTGAAATGCAAAATATTCTCTCTCTCTCTCTCTCTCTCTCTCTCTCTCTCATCACAAAGGAATGAGATTAGCAATCATTAATAGAAAGAAATTTGGAAATTTTATTTATGTGTGGAATTAAACAAGATGCTCCTAAATAATCAGATTAATGTTATTTTTACAAAACTATAAATATAAGAAAAAAGATATTTGGCTCAGATATCAGAAACCTAGCCACTGAATAACTAGATCACAAGACTGTACATGAAATTATTTACTTACCCGAGTATATCATACTTTTATGTGCCATCTAGGTTCTGATTTGAGTCTATAGCTGTCTACAGTCTAGGTTGGTTGGGTGGCTGGCTGGCTGATTTTGACCACTAGTGGACAAAAACAGTGAAATCCCTCTGAGTTTGGGAAAGAAAGCTCTTGCTTCTTTTGGATCCTCAGGCAGGGGTCTGGAGGGCCAACTGAAGTTCCCAAATAGGTAGCCATGTAAAGCCTTCAAATAGTTTGGCTGGGTTTTCAAATTTTAGCATTAAAACTTGGAAACAGCATAATAGTGGTAGTAAAATTAGCTAGGAATTGTTGGTAACTATCGAGCTATGGATTTGTCTTCCTCAGTGACCACCATCCAGGAGCTGGCGAATAAGAAGGTGTCACACAGGACACTGAATGTTTTCTGCTTCTGCCCAGATATCGTACCAAGACATGCAGAACTGTGCTCTCGGGATTGCCACAAATAGGCTACTGGAAACTGCAGTGAAAAGAGGCTGTTTGTGATAACAAGAAATGAGGATAATTTTAGATAAGTACATGAACAATTCATGTGGAATTTCTAAGTAATACTTAATAAAAATGAGCTAGTAAACAAGCCAGGCCAATGATAGCCAATAAAATTAAAAGTGATTTAATTTTCTGGAGACAGGTTCTCTGCATAAAATTTATATCCATGACTCAGAGTTTAGTACCATATTTCTCTTACATTATAACCATCCATTGGGAATACTGGCAGTGAGACTGGAAATCAATTCCTTTCTGGCAAACTGATGACTCCCTCAGCCAACATTCATTGTTCTCACTAATGATCTACAATCACCTGGAAGTTACTATTTAATTTATGACTTAATCATCTTTTGAAGAGCCTGTGGAATAAGATGTAATCACTACCCATTAATATATTCCCTATCTACAGGAGTAGAGTGAAATATAGAATATATATGTTAAATCAAACTTAGAAATAAATAAGGAATTCTTTATAGGACGCACTTATTCATTAGCCAATTTTATTTTGGCTTATATTTCTTTTAACGTTCATAGCTTATGCAAATAAGTGATTCTCCACTGGTTTTTCTTCTGCTAGCTTTAAGTTGTGAGTCTCGAAGGCAAAAAGTAACTGCAGACTTATTGCCTCGTGGAAGGAGAGCCCATCTGAAAAAAGAACTAATTTCTTTTTTTTTCTCTTTTTTAAACTTTTATTTTATTTTATTTATTTGAGAGAGAAAAAGGGAGGGAGGGAGAATGGGTGCACTAGGGCTTTCAGCCACTGTAAACAAATTCCATATGCATGCACCACCTTCTGCATCTGACTTTATGTGGGTCCTGGGGAATCAAACCTGGGTCCTCTGATTTTGCAGGAAAATGCCTTACCTACTAAGCCATCTCTCCAGCCCAAAAAGAATGAATTTCAATGAAGCAAAACCAAAGTACAACAAAAGAGGAATCAGGACATGAAGCTTCATCTGTAAGATTTCTCAGGAACTGATGGCACTGAACTCTCTAGAATTCACTGATGGAAGGACTTTTCCCTAATCACACAACCATGCCTAGCCTCCTAGGGATAGAAAGACTGTGAGAACAGGCATGATTTAGTAACATTTTAAGAATACATATTTTATTTTTATTTATTCATTTGAGAGAGAGAGAGACGCATAGAGATAGAGAGAATAGGTGTGCCAGGGCCTCCAAGGACTCCAGATGCATGTGCCACCTTGTGCAACTGGCTTATGTGGGTCTTGGGGGATTGAACCTGGGTCCTTAGGCTTTGCAGGGAAGAACCTTTACCACTAAGTAACTTTTTTATAACTACACTGCAGTCTCTGCTCATAATCTGGCTCTTGCAAGGCTTTGGTACTGGGGAGGGTCCAAGTGACGGTCCTCACCGAGCCATCAACAGCCTACACTAGTTTTGTTCTAACCCTCATAAATGAATAAATAAATAAAACTACCTACCAGTTCATAACTTGCAAAAAGCTCATGAATTGGAGAACCCAGGGTGTAGAAGGAACTAAAAATAGAAAAAGCTGGTTCATTTATGACATTGTTAGATCTTTAGACATTTTTCTTCATTACCAACACAGCTACCCTTCCTGGGCTTCAGCAGAGAACTGAAGATTTGCTTTAAAAACAAACTGAAGTAGAGGGCCTCCAGGCTCAAGACCTTCAGTAAAGTCATAGGAAAGCAAAGGAATTAATGAAATGTCAACACACTCAAGGGTGAGAACTGTCTTCCTCCCACACCACCCCTAACCACACCAATGCCTTCTTCTTAGCTCCAAAATCACTGGACATCTGATCTGGTTTACCCCAACCTAGCTCAGGAGAAAATATTCACCTAACAGCTAAGATAGTTTCCTCACAAAATGGTCAGGTCCCAGCCTGATTACCCTATGGGAACCAATTAAACAATGAATCCTATTTACACACATACATTAACACTTCAGTGTTAACACTGTCATCTATGAACAGCAGCAAAAGGTCATCAAATATTTGAGCAAAGTCTCTTGCATAAAAATCAGAGGCAGAAACAACCAGAACATAATGGGTTCAAAGACAACGTACACTACAAAAAAAAAAAAAAAACCTTCAAAGGCTTTCATCAAAATCCTTAGGTTCTGCACTTATGAATCTAAAAGCAGTATGCTATCTGTAAAAATAAAAATAATATACATCAAGCCAGGTGTGGTGGCACATGCCTTTAATCCCAGCTCTTGGGAGGCAGAGGTAGAAGGATCACTGTTGAGTCTGAGGCTACTCTGAGACTCCAGGTCAGCCTGACTAGAGTGAGACCCTACCTTGGATACAAAACAAACAAACAAAAATAATATGTATCAAATAAGAAAATGATGTTGTAACTTTAAAAAAAAATGTTTTTATTTATTTACCAGAGAGAGAGTGTGTAGGCATGCCACCACCTCTTGGCTGCTGCAAAGGAACTCCAGACACGCGGACCACTTTCTGCATCTGGCTTTACATGGGCATTGAGGAAGTGAACACAGACTGGCAGGCTGTGCAAGCAAGTGTTTTTAACCACTGAGCCATCTCCCCAGCCCTGCTGTCGGAACTTTTAAAAGCATATCCAAATTAAAAAATTAATTAGAAAAGAAATGAAAGTGAATAAAACATGCAAACATGTAGAATAAAAAGACACAAAAATGGATAACAGGAGGAAAAAATAAGAGAATGAGAACTGGTCCAAGAGCTTTGACATGCTGATGATAAGAGTTTTAAAAAAAAAAAGATAACAAATAAAATGTGGACAAATAATTATTTTAAAATTTTAAACTCCTAGAGTTGAAGAACATCTCCATATTGAAAAAGCAGGTCACTAAGTGTCATTCAGTAATTAACAGACACACATGAAGGCCCATCACTGCAGTCTTTGAAGATAAGTTGTCATTACTCAACAGAGAAAGGAAAAATTAAAACATCAGCATAAGAAAAGGATTTTCAGGGCTCTGACATGCCAATAACAAAATTTCCTACTTTTACAATGTAGATATATATGTGTCAAATAACTAGAAGAAAAATAATATCTTACATGTATTACAAAAGCTTCCCACTTTAAATAAACAAAATGAACTAAAAACATAGAAAGTCTTAACATTTAGACTACATGCAGGTAAGTTAAAATAACTAATTAGACTGAATCCTGTTGTGCCAGAGGTTTGGTTTTTTAACTTTTAAAAATAGTACTCCAGGGGCTGGAGAGATGGCTTAGCAGTTAAGGCACTTGCCTGCAAAGCCAAAGGATCTCAGATCGATTACCCAGTACCCACGTAAGCCAGATGCACAAGGTGGTACGTGCATCTGGAGTTCATTTGCAGTGGCTGGAAGCCCTGGTGTGACCAGTCTCTCTCTCTCTCTCTCTCTCTCTCTCTCTCTCTCTCTCCCTGCTTCCCTCTCTCAAATAAATAAATAAAATATTTTAAAAATAGTACTCCATGACACTTATTTATATAAATTTTGACTATGTTCCCTAGTTATTTTTCTTTCCGCATTGATTAGTTACTTTCTTTATGCTATGAACAAATATCTGACCAAAAGCAACTTAAAGAAGGGAAGGGTGAGTTTTGGCTTACAGTTTCAAGGGGAAGTTTCATGTGAGGAAGGCATGGCAGCAGGGACATGAAACAGAACGAGCCATATTTCAGTCAGAAAACAGAACAAACAAAATATAAGGCCAGGCTATAAAAGCTCAAGGCCCGCCCCCAGTGGTCCATTTCCTCCAGCAAGGCTCCACCTCCTAAGGGTTCCTCAATGTTCCCAAGCAGCACTATCATTTGGGACCCAAATATTAAAATACACAAGTGTATGGAGAACATTTTATATTCAAACCACAACAAGAATCCTAAATACAAAATATTTACCAACATGGACCATGTTGAATTTTATTAATAATGAAATCAAGTCATGGGAATATGCCATTGCCTGTGTTTCCTTTAAAGATACTCAAACTTGTAACATTTTTAAAAGGCTTCTGCTCATGCTAAGGGTCACACTCACCTTGAGGATCAACTTCTTTAGCTAGCTTCAGTGCATCAGAGTTTGCAAGATCAGTGTTGGCTGGAGTAACAGCCAATATCAGACAGTTCTCCCTGGTTATGAACTGCATGATCATTTCTCGGATCTGATGCTCAATATCTGGCGGCTGGTCTCCCACAGGCACCTTAGTTATTCCAGGTAGATCAATCAGCGTTAGGTTTAACACTGTGTGGAAAGAAGTGAGAAAGTATTACGAACCCCTTAAATGCTAACAGGCATCCACAACACAGACTCATCAGTCACCTAGCTCAGCTTCATGCATTGTGCATCTGAATGACTCCATCCCAAGTGTGCAGAATTAAAAGCATTGGATTCAAAATGGTTTTACTAGTGCTATTTTTACATGGTTGTGCTAAGCAAATGATCATCTTAACATAATTTGAAAGGCACTGATTTGCATGCCTACAAGTTTGCTGAGAGAGATGTCATATCCTAGCTGTCATAACTAGGCAGTTATAATTAAAATACTGAACAATAAATGCATATGCTGTCTGCCATTCTGTGCACTGCCTTCAAATGGCAAGAAAATTCTAAGGGTGAGATTTTCCTTTCACTTTGAATGCATCATATGTTATGTGTAAAGATTAGCCAGTCTATTGGAAAGTTGTTAGCCATTTGTGTTGCTCTGAATATAGAGAACAGGCTGTTCAGAATAACACTGTGACCCCAGTCCAACCTGGTGACTACCCTCTCAGTATTGGTACTAAGTCCCCCTGGGAAGTCATGCTAACAGTGCAGGGATGCATATCTTAGTAGGTTCCTCAGGGAGGAAATAAATAGAAATACAGACAGTTCGAGGAAATCAACTGAGAAAGACTCACCCATGTTCATCTAAGACTTTTTTGAAAATATTGAAGATAATAAACAGGAGATTTTTATGTACTCATCTTCCAAATTTTGTAAGTTCAGAATAGAAATAAAGGATTTAAAAAATTCCTAGCTCAATTCTGTTTCTAAAAACAGCTACATCCTACTACCTCTCTACAAATATTCTAAGAGCTCTCTGAACTTTACCACATGTACCAGTACCCAAATATCCCAGAAACGCAGCATGATCTGTATCTTCTATATAAACAAAAATGATAATTCATCTAGTAAAAAATGTTTGAGATTAGAATTTTAACATGACACTTACCGTGTGGAGAATAGACTCGTAAATTAATGGGTATGGAGGAAATGCCTTTATTCATGCCAGTTACTCGATCTGTTTCTGCTTCAATCTCATGGCGAACTTCATCAAAATCTGTAATTTTTTTCCCTTTGCAATGTAGAAATTCAGCATACTCTAGAAGAAACAGACAGACAAAGGCATACATTTTATGCTGAAGTTATTAGAAAAATTAATTATAAGTCAAATTATCCATTATTGCTCCTTAGCTATCATAATGAAACAACACAGCATTCATTAAGATACAAATATTAACCAGTTCAATTGTTATGAATGCTAAACTTGCTAACTTTCAGATAAGCAATCAAGTAATGTAAGAAGTCCTTAAACCATCCTAAAATTACATTGCTTTTCATATGTTAAAATAATAGTAACAGACTTTCTGTCTTTCCTGTCAAGGTGTTATGGACATGAATACTTCTCTCTCCTTCTCAGTTTCTTCATGTAGTAAACTGTGTCACTTTGTGTCAAACAGCAAGCTAGGTCTCCCGTAAGCTCACTTCTCTGTTGTCACAGTACACATGGCAAGAAAGGTTCTTCAGGCTCCAGGAATCTGGCCTAAAGCGGTCACTGCATTACTATTTTACAGGTTTACTTTGACATGTGTCCTTTGTATTAGAATATAATTCCCCAGTGCTTAACTCTAAAACCATATGCTCTGGCTGATAAAGCCCAATGCCAGAACTGGGTTACTCCCCTGCAGAAAGCTCTTGGTCAAGGGAGGCCCATAAGGTCCCCCAAACAATGAAGTTCATTGCCAAAACACTTAGTTACTCATCAGAGCTAAATGGTAAGACCTGCAGCCGGGCGTGGTGGCACACGCCTTTAATCCCAGCACTTGGGAGGCAGAGGTAGGAGGATCGCCATGAGTTCGAGGCCACCCTGAGACTACAGAGTGAATTCCAGGTCAGCCTGAGCTAGAGTGAGACCCTACCTTGAAAAACCAAAAAAAAAATGGTAAGATCTTATTGCTAAAGACACCACAGGCTGCTTTCACAGGATAATAAGAGCTCACTCTGGAACTTAGAAGGAAGGCAGCTCCCTGGAGGCTAGCCCTCATGGTGCTGGAAAGTGCTATATGAGCTGCTGGGGGATAATGGTAACCAACGGCGTGAACAAGGAGGGGATCCTGCAAGCTACAAAATCAACCAGCCAGGCGAGATGGACACCCCTGTGCAATAGCGTCACACAGGGTATGGGGAAATCAGCTGCCCTCTGGTTGGATATGAGGCCCAGTGCATGGAAGGGAATTCATACCTGGCACTGAGAACCAAGTCGGAATCCTATGGATAGGAAGGCCATAGACTCTAGCGGGAAGTTCCCACTGTTCTTTGACTAATAAGAGAGGGATGCCCATCAAAAAGTCTTTGAGGGCTGGAGAGATGGCTTAGCAGTTAACGCACTTGCCTGCAAAGCCAAAGGACCTCAGTTGATTCCCCAGGACCCACATAAACCAGATGCACAAGGTGGTGCATGCATCTAGAGTTCGTGTGCAGTGGTGGCTGGAAGCCCTGGCGCACCCATTCTCTCTCTCTCTCTCCCTCTCTCAATTAAATAAATAAAAATGAAATATTTAAAAAGTCTTTGAAATGAGTATGCTTATCGCCTTTGACCCATTGCTGTTCTCACCCTTGGTTGAAGATTCTTCTTTTTTAAGGATGGAAGTGAATACCAGGGTTAATCAAGATCCATCAACGCAATAAGAAATAAGCCAGGAGTGGTGGTGCATACCTTACATAGTGAATTTCAGGTCAGCCTGGGCTAGAATGAAAACCTACCTCGAAAAACTGAAAAAAGAAAGAAAGAGAGACAGAGAGGAAGGAAGGAAGGAAGGAAGGAAGGAAGGAAGGAAGGAAGGAAGGAAGGAAGGAAGGAAGGAAAGCCAACTGCCTAGCATGAGACTAACCATCTCTATGACATTTGCCAGGGCCCAGGTATAGTACAGAGTGAGTGGACATTTAAACACGAATGCTGCTCTCATGACTAGCCTGATAACCTTATTAAGGGAGATGGTGGCAGACACTGAGAGGCTCAAAACTCATCAGAAATTTAAAGGATGCAGACATCTCAACACTGAGAGAGAATGACACAGCCTCCAAGCTCAGGGAACATTGAGGAAGAGAGGGCAGAAAGATTATAAGAGCCACAGAGTGAGAAGGAGTATCCTGAGACAATGCTGTCCCCACAGACACTGTCTGGTACATCCATGACCCCACAGTGAAAACCAGTAATTCCTCTGAGGACGGCCCTGAGTGGAATGGGGGTGGGGGAGAGAGGATTATAAGGATATAACTTGACAGGAATATGACCAATTTGCAATATGATCATACTGTGAAGTTCATAATTTAAGAGAGCTCGGGTTATTGAAAGGAGCAATAATTTAGATCAATCTCAAAAGCATTTTGTCAGGTAAATAAGCCACACACACAAAGCTTACTGTATGATTTATGCATATATGATTTTCTTTGTTGCCACTAGATGGCGCCGACTTTCTCTGTAGGAACCTAATGCCCTTCCAGAAGGTTGTAAAATCAATGCGATTTCAAATTATCTTTAAATTCATTCTGGAACTCCAGAAGATACTTTTATCCTGGAACATGGACAGTCTTTCTGTGCATGATCATCTCAAACCTCTTTTTAAGGATGTTCTTTTAAGGATTAGGTCCAACAGACATATTCAAGGATGCCTGGATTCTTTTATTTATCTGACTGATCTTTACTGAAATCCTATTGCCAAGCATGGTTTTAGAAACGGGGAAATAACAGAAGGAAGCAGTAAGTCTTGTGCTTCACAGAAGTTAATATTGAATAACAAGGGATAATGGCAATGTGTGCACCAGACAGTAAGGGTGGTGGAGAAAAAAAAAAAAAAAAAACACGACAAGAGAATGCTGTACACTTCAGGAGACCATTTTGTTTAGCTTGGCTGAGGACAGCTTCCAGGGTGTGAGAAAGTGACATCCAAGCAAGCACTGCAGAATGGAAGGGTGCGTGCAAGTCCATGCACTACACAAGAGCTCCCAGGCAGAGGGCTGAAGCAGAGGCAGGCCGGCATGCTGAAGATGAGCAAGATGACCAGTGGGGCTGGAGATGTGGACAGACCTGGATGGGGGGGGGGGCACTTCAAGGACTACATTTTTATTCTGAGCGGATGGTAGACCGTGTAAGGGTTTTGAGTAGAGAAAAAAATGTAATGTGGCCTATGTTTGAAATAAATAGCCCTGACTGCTGTATGAAAGGTAAATAACGGGGTGTTGCTGATCGAATACTCTAAGCCTTAGATGGTGGATTTGGACTAGGGTGTCCACAGTGAAGTGTAGAGTCACAGTTAAACAGCTGGTGGATTTAAGCTTGGGGTGTGGAAAAGAGGTGCCACGAATAATTTCACAGTTTTACCTAAGCAACAACAACAGAGAGACAGAGAGAGAGAGAGAAGTCTGAAATAGAAGAAAGTGAAGGGACAGGTTGGTATAGGATAGGGCAGGAACTGGAAGTCAGGAATTTGATGATGAATAAAGCATGTGATGCCCACTTTGCACCCACCCAAGTGGTGGAACATTGGGCTGCTAGTGTTGGGGTTACACAGCCACAGGAGACGCTACTCCACGTTCAGCGTCATCTGACAGGTGTCTGTTTGTTCTGCAGACTTCCCAGAAGATGGCAGTCAAGTACTTGCAGAAAAGGGCAGCTTTTTCTAATTAGCACAAAAATGCCGCTGGGGCTAGATACAGGAGTCTCTTATCCAGTGAGAAGTCTGAGCTAGATATATATATATATATATTTGGAACTCATTACAGTCAATCAAGCAGATGAGATCACTAAGTGAGAGAGTTAGGTAGGGCAAGTTCAGAGTACTAGGCCCTGGGTGTGGAGGCCAGGAGATGATGCCCAATAAAAAAATTAGTTCCGGAAGGAAGAAAACCTTACACTCCACCAAATACTGCCAACATATCAAGTGAGATGGTCACCGTTACAGAAGTTAAAACCCCGGGGTCTTTCAGGAGGTTGGTAAGGGCAGTCACAGTGGAGTGGGACTGGGGGATAGGTTTACAAGGCACTGGGAAGCTAGGAAAGAGAGACAGATGACAGGCAAAGTTTCCAGGGAGTTTGTCGTAGAAGAGAGGAGAGAAGTAGAAGGGCAGCGTCAGAGGAATGTGAAGTCAAGCAGTTTTGAAATTCAGGCAAATGAACAGTGTATCTGCAGACTGTTGGTTTCAATCCAGTATGAAGGGAAAGGTGGTGGTTTTTCTGCCACAACATCAATCTAAGACAGAGAGAGAGAGAGAGAGGAGAGATTGGGAGCTTTTTATTTCTATCTCTGGGACTTAGATCTGCCCAGCATAACAGGAAAATTGATTAGGGAAGAAACAATACACTTCTTTTTTCCCTATGGGACCAAAGAGCCCACTGAGAAAAAACTGATCTTACAGGATATATATTTAAGTGAAACCAGCAGACCTGAGTTGTCAGAAGGGGGCTACCTATAATCCATTTTCTACCCAACCCCAGAGACTCAGAGGTCTGTCCCTTTGTCTCTAACCACGTGGTAGATGTCAGACCACATGTTCACTTTCTTATTATAAAAACATGACATCTGCAATTCACAGGTACAGGATTATATTGATAATCAATTGAATTCCACTTACTACAAGGTATGGCCCAAGAGTCCTTTTAAGAGAAGTTTGCACCTTAGCTGGTAGACTGTAATTAAGTGAAGAGCAGAGGAGGCACAATTGCTTTTGTATACAGACCACAGTGGTGGTAAGGAGCATTATCACCCAACACAAATCATCACACAAGGCCTAAGCAAGGCTTTGTTAGCAATGAGAAGTTAAAAAGATCACACTTTTACTTGTATTTAAAACACAAGTACTGATGAATGTCTTGGATAGGACAATCAATCACCATTTAATATGTACCATTTAGTATGCTCACCTCTCAGAGACGGAACGGGCATGACAGGAATTCTAAAGTCTAAGCCAAAATCCATGGAACAGGCTATATGAGCCACGAAATAGAAAGGCTTTTGAAAGAACCTGAAAAATGTGTGTTTGAGGGTCTACATGATCTCATATTTGATTCTGAGATATATTTCTCATAGAAAAGCACAATAACCATGGCACAAGCTCTCCTGACATGTCCTCAGTGTTCCTTTCATTCCAAAACATGAAACGGTCTTTCTCCAACAATGCCAGGCTTCAGCTGAGGATCAATGGGAACAGCGTATGCAATTTCTTAACCACGAGCTCCTATAAAGGGTGGATACTGTACATATACAAGCACTGAAACCTTGATAATGCATCCACAAAATCCTATTTTTGTCAGTACAACATGTCTTACTGAAGTTCTTTGCATGTTTTCAGTTTCATGAAATAAAAGCCTTAGTTTGAAATATGTTTTTTTGTTTTCCTAATGTCAAAAATAGCATGCATTGAAACAAAACACAATATATATTTGTATCAAAACATAATTTTAGAAACAGCTATAGCTCCTTTATTTCCCTGCAAAACATTTTTAGCATTGTCATTTTGTTGGGCCATGAAAAACAATGTATGCTAGACTAAACAACTCACAAATTGTGTTGGGGAGAGGATGAGACAGTTTATACCTGGCCAGTGTTCCAATCAACTGTGACAAGCACAGTATGGCCATAAGAATTTAATTATTTACAGTTGTGGTGGTTTGAATAGAATAGATGGCCCCCAATATATTCAGTTGTTTATTTGTTTGTAGTTTGCATCTCTAGCCACCTGGCTGGAGGCAGTGTCACTGGGTGGATCGTAAGGTGTGGTGGTGGGTTTCAGATTTCAATCTAAAGATATGCAAAGTGTGCCTAGCAGGAGTTCCTGAAGTGTGTTGTGGCTTTTGGCCTTTGACCTTTAGGCTTGTACTTCTCTGTCTCTGCTTGGTCCTGTGAAGGCAGGCCAGCTTCTTCTGCCATTATGAAACTTCCCCTGGATCTGTAAGCTTCAATAAATATCCCTTCCTCCATAACTGTGCCTGGTCTGGAAGTTCATCTCAGTGAACCTGAAGCTGTCTGCTACAACAGTATGCCCCGTTCATGGAGAAAAATATGTACATGCTTCAATTAACCAAGGTTAAATGAGAAGTAGCAATTGTGGAGTACCAGCATAGATCTCTCATCATTCTTTATTCTATGAACTGTGATCCCCAACTTCAACTGGAGCATTAGCTTTGAAATATTTAATAATGTGTTGTGGCTAGCCTTATTTTCTCGGTGTAAAGAGCATCTTTTTAAAAATATTTTTTATTTATTTATTTGAGAGCGAGAGAGAGAATGGGTATGCCAGGGCATCCGGCCACTGCAAGCGAACTGAAGAGGATGCATGGCTTACGTGTGTCCTGGAGAACCTAACCGGGATCCTTTGGTTTTGCAGGCAAACACTTTAACCGCTAAGCCATCTCTCCAGCCCAAGCATCTTTTGATGACTATATTGTTTCAAAAGTATTTTCTCAAAGGCATGTGTCTGTTTCCTTAATACCTATAATATTTAAAACCATGTATATATTTCATCCTTCTTTAAGCAATCTGCTTTGCCTATAGCATTGAGTAATGCCCATTTTAAAAAACAGCACTTCCATCCAGTTTTGAAGTAATTCCAAATTGAAGAAAAGATTCTGGAATGGTGGGCTAGCTGGATATTGATTATGTAGGACCCAGATACTAAGCAAAACTCAGGTGCATTATTGAGGTAAGCAGGGACAGTCTAGCAGTAAACAAAATAAGAGGAAATTTAAAGAAACAAGAAACTCAGGGAGTCATCGATGGCTGAAAGGTACCTACAGGAGAGTTACATCAGTGGAGCGAAGTGGGAGTAAGGATAGCAAAACTTCCATAGCAGAAAATAGGTCTGGAGCAAGCAGGTATCAGGGACAAGATATGGAGACTACGGTTTAAGATTGGGGTTTCATTACTCTCAGAGAGCAAACAAGAAATTAAAGTAATCCCAGCACTCGGGAGGCAGAGGTAGGAGGATTGCCATGAGTTCGAGGCCACCCTGAGACTACATAGTGAATTCCAGGTCAGCCTGGGCTAGAGTGAGACCCTACCTCGAAAAACCAAAAAAAGAAAAAGAAAAAAGAAATTAAAGTAGGTTCCAGACTTAAAATCAGCCAGATGACCCTGTTACAGGTACTCTCAGGGTATTTCCAGGTTCTTGGCATGTCAGCCAAAAAACTGAAGAAAGAAACTGAAGAAAAGCTGTTCACAAGCTATTTATTAAGAGCAAAGCAACAGTAAAGGGTTAAATACACTGCCAAAGGGGCATCAAGCCACACAAGTGGAGATTGCTCAAGGGCACAAGGAAGAGATCTGGGGTGTCTCTTTATAGGATTTTTAGGGAGGAAGGGATATCCATTTGTTGGTCCTATGGTTTTGTTGACAGGTTTGGGTTATATAACGTTTATTATTAATAAGTATGTTTCTTCCAATGATGCATCTGATTTTAATCAGATGTACAATGGGTTATATACATAGGCATAAGATGGTAACTCAGGATTTCTCCCTAAAAGTTCACATGGAAGATGCAGTCCATTTTACTATGCATGCTTCTAAAACTAGTTCGGGTGAGATGACTCCTTGCTGTTCCAACTCAGGATTGATCTAAGAATATATCTGAATAAATACTGATCATGAAAACATGGTTTCTAAGGGCAGAAGAAAATGACTACATTGTGTGAAGTAGGGTATACATGCAGCTCGATGCAAGTGGGGAGTCCCAGGTTGCAGGTGCATTATTTAGGAGATGGATGTGCTTACTGCTCAGGTCAAATAGCACCCTGGGTATGGAAAGTAACCCCTATGCTTGCCTGCCTCCATACCAGAGAGAAAAATTATATGAATTCAGTTATGAGATGAAAGGCAAAGCTTTTATCAGAAGATCCAAAACCAAAGCCAGTTGGACAGTACTTAGCATTAAGATGAATATCAGCATCACCCTGATACGTTCTGCACAACCTTACCAGCTGTCTTTCCTAAGAGTCAGTTTGTTCTAGAGTGAGAATCTGGGTGAGGCTGAGCCAACGTGTGAGGACTATGGGTCTCCACAAAGCTGGCATAGTGCTGGCACATGAGACCAAGACTGGCATTGCAAACAACCCTCAGGTGGGGACCTTGCATAGAATAGTCTACCTAAAGCATCCAAAATAACTATCAAGTAATCATCACTTTATACCTATAGAGATTAATTAAGTTCTACTCCCCCCCCCAAAAGTAGCTTAAACAGTATAACAAAAATCAATTCTATTCATAGTAGTAGTAGCCATGTCAAACACAATCAATATATCAGTTAAATCTCTGTATGTCAACTTAAAAAAAAAAAAGTAAATAAAAGAGCAGTGGGGAATTCTCTCTGAAGTCTGTGATTGTCTTGACCATGGGATTCTGCCTTGGTTTACCATACAGGTATGAGTTCTCTCCCACCGACTGGGCCTCATGTCCACTAAGAGAACAGTTGGTTACCTGCAGGCTGTGTGCCACTATTGCACCTTTTAGCTCTGACAAGGAATCAAGTGTTTTGGAAATGATCAACATTGTTTTGGAGACTTCAGGGATCTCTCTGGCCAATAGCTCACTGTAGAGGGCAACCCAATTCTGGGTTTTACTGGAATTTACTGGCCAGAGTCCACAGTTTTAAGGTTAAGCTTTGTCCACCTTCTGTCCAGACTGTCCCCTCTCCCCCTTTATTGGTGGTTATATCTTGTAGAATGCTAGCCAGAAGGATGATGTCTGTGGAACTAATTCATGTTGTCTTAACTTTTATGTAATTCCCTCCTTATACCCTCTCTACCCCTTACCCCTCCAAGACCCTTCCACTCCCTATATTCTGTCCCTTCACTAACATGTCAAGTAACTCTTCCTCTCTTCTCTCCCAATTTCTTCTCTTTCATGTACACCAAAAAGTCTCTCAAATAACTGTGCATGTCCCCTTTAACCCAACCTGCTCTCATTCTTTGTGGGAGAATCTGTTTTATTTTACAGATGGTAGACAAAACAGTGGGGAACCAAGATCCATTGATAAGACAAGAAGATAGCAGACTGACCACCATAAGATGTGACATGTCTACCACATCTATCTGGGCCCAGGAGAAATTGCAGAGGAAGTGGCAACATAAATACTATTGTTACTGCTAGCCTGACAACCAGCTCCAGAGAGATGGTGACAGACACAGTGATCAATCAAAACCTATCAAAGCAGAAATCCAGAGGCTACAGAGAACTCAACATTAAATCAGACTGCCAACAGGCCTGTCATGGCTCAGGGAACAATGTGGAAGAGTAGGTGGAAAGATTGTAAGAGCCTTAAAGTGGTAGGAATATCCTGAGGCACAGGCCCCCTCTTACCCCACAGAGAGTGAAGCCTTCATGACCCCACAGTGAATATCATAACCCCACTGAGGAGAGTCCCCAGGGTAATGGAAGCTGGAGTGAGGGAATAAAAAAGTATAACCTGTATGTATGTATGTATGTATGTATATATGTATATATATATATATATATATAGTATTTATATTATATGCAATATATTATGTATTATTTTATTATATCATATATATATAAATTTAAAAATAAGAAAAGACATAAGTCATATCCCAAATACTGAGCAGTTGACCAAAAGTTGCAAAGAGCTAATAATAGTAAGCCTGAGCATCTGATATGACTGTTCTCTGCCTTGAGACAATCTCTCCTCCTGACTCTCACCATTCTGACTTAATCCTTCTTTTCTGACTGTTCCAACTTGTCTATCACTCTGCCCATTTCCTTATCTTCCACACTTCCAAGTATCAGGGTGTCCAGAATTCTGCTCTGGACCTTCTCATCTTTCTCATCACTGTTCTTTCTCTAGGTGAGCTCATCTAACCTAATGGACTTAAATGTATGTCTGTATGTATGTATGATATATGTATATATATGCTGTGTGTACAGACATACATATATACTTTATATATATATATTTACATATATACATTCATACACATATATATGAAGCTTACTATAATTAGCACTTTAAAATTTGGGGCCAATTGCTTTGAATGCTTCTTATTTTTTCTCTTCATTTGGACTATAGCTTACCTTTTGGTTTTTGTTTTCCATGTATAGTATAAGAATGAAACAGGGTTGAATTTTGTTGTATATCCCAAATTCATCTCTCTCAGCACTCCCCCCCCCAGACTTGTGTCTAATAATTTTCACTTTAGTACTTAATACATTTCTCAAATTAGTCCATTAAAATCTCAACTCTTCATTCCCCATTGCCCTGCCCTCTCTTTGTATCTGTTCCTCACCCACTCAGTCTTCCACATCTGAGTTACTGATACTACCTCTGAATCCAGGTCTTAAGCCAAAACCAGAGCCCTCCTTGCTTCTGTCCCTACTTTTCCTCACCTCTCTTCCAAACACTTTCTCATTCTCCACTGCCACCACCACCATCCTTCTTCTCTACCTCCTAGATGAACATGCAGGTGGCCTATTTAGTGTTCCTGGTCCCACTCTTACTCAACCAAGTCAATTCTCGATCCAGCATCTGCAGAGATCTTATCACAGCATAATTCAGATCATGTTTCTACTCTGTAAAGCACTTACTGTAACTCTGGAATCCTTACTCACCCTGGAGTGCCGCCCCCCTCTCTGATGCCATCTTTGCCTGCCCTTGCTCATCCTTCCCTACTCAAATTGCTTCAGTGTCAGTGGCCTCCTTTTTGCTCCTCAAGCATACAAGTCCATTCTTCCCAAGAGTTGCTTCTCTTCTAGACTGTTCTTCCCCTAGGCCTTTGATGTGTGCCTCCTTACTATCATTTGCTTCATATCCAATACATCTTGTCTGTGGAGAGGCTTCCTGGACAGGCTAAGGAAAGTAGCAGCTCTTAGCCACGTCATGCAGCTAACCTTCATGGAACATGTGGCCACATTTGAAGGCTTCTTGCTTTAAAATTTTATTTTTTTACTTAATTCTACATTTTATTTGCTTACTTTTTATTTATTTGAGAGAGAGAAAGAGAGAGAATGGGCATGCCAGGGCCTCCAGCTGCCACAAACAAACTCCAGATGTGTGCGTCCCCTTGTGCATCTGGCTTTATGTGGGTACTGGGGAATCAAACCTGAGTCCTTTAGTTTTGCAGGCAAATGCCTTAATAGCTAAGACATCTCTCTAGCCCAAAAGCACATATTTTTGCAAGAAAAATAATCCAAAAGACTAAAATATTTTGTCTTATAAATATTATGTAAATTCTGGAGAATATTGACTATATAAATTAAAATGCAAAAAAAACTATTGGGTTTTCCTCATAAATGAAAAAAAATTTTCCTGTGACTCAGATAATAGAGACAACTGAACCATTTCTTGAAAAGCTTAACAAAAGAAAGTGGTCAAATATTGTCCCAGTATGAAGAAAACTCCACTAACAGAATAGGTCAATTATTGTAGGAAGTATATAAATGGAGATAAATGTATTGAAAATCTCCTTCCATGATCATTCTTGTTCACTTGATTTTTTTTTTATTCCAAGAGATTCTTGTAAGCACAGCAAGCATGTAGCAAAACCTGGAAAATTATGTGATCATTTGAAATGATGCCAAAAGTAATGTGCCAGTTAAGAAAAGGAAATTAAAGTTGTGATCTGAAATTTAGTGTTACATTTTTCAAATCAATATGCACATAAATTTGCCCTTTGCTACAGCAGTCACCAATTTTCTTAATAGAAACTTAATAGAAAACTAACTAGGGCACTTACCACCTGTAAAGGGGACTCAAACATGGAGAGTAGTAAATAACTTTTGTGAAACAGATAAAATTATGGTACTTGTAAAAAGGACAAACAATAGAAAATAAGTGAAATAAAAATTACTTCACTTGCAAAACAAGTGCACTTGACTTGGAGGGTCTTTAAAAATTGTGTATCTCACGGTGAAAACAATCATGGTAACAATGTACTGACACCTGAGATTTACTCTCCTGTTTGATGAGCCCTCTCAGTCATTTCATTAGACTAAAAGAGAACTTCAAGACTATCTGCATTGTCCTTCTCTCGACCATAGATCCACACAGAGAAAAATCAGCCCTAAGCAAAAGTAGGCTTCCCTGTCTTAACAGACTCATGAAGTTAGCCAGACCCATAATTTATCAAGTCTTTAACTTCTCCAAGCCTCAGTTCCCACCTCTACAAAACAGCAACTCTTTCTTATGCTACTATGAGGGCAAGAGATGGTTATATAAGCTTCATTAACCAAAGTCATCTAGTAACTTATAACTCTACAAATTTATATTACATCAAATAATAAATTAGTAAAGACATCTAACAGGCCTCTAATTTAAGAAATGTAAACAAATATGAAATGATCTTAACAGCATAGCAAAGACTTTAATTCCAGAGAGGTTAATTTACCTGAGGTCACACAGTTTAGGAAGGACAGTCTAAGATCTGAAGTCATGCATTTTGACTCCTGAGGGTAAGATGGTCCTCCCTACATTTACTGTTTTTCATTCTTTCAAACTCTTTTCTTCACTCCTAAGCTGCTTATTTTATAAATCAGGAAACTAAATTGTAGGAGGCTGACATGTACAAGAATATTCATGTAAAAAGAAAAAAGGGCTAGAGAGATGACATAGTGGTTAAGTCACTTACCTGTGAAGGCTAAGGACCCCGGTTCAAATCTCTAGGTCCCATGTAAGCCAGATGCACATGGTGGCACATGCATCTGCAGTTCGTTTGCAATGGCTGGAGGCCCTGGCGTACCCATTCTCCCCCCCCCCTCTGTCTTTAATAAATAAATAAATAAAAATCAGAAGAAAGCATAAAAAGAATATTCATCTAATATGTATACATATCCATAGAAAGGTAGGTTTGTCTAGGTATCTTATCTCCAATGCTATAATGAAAAATTAAGAGAATAAGGACTGTCTCTTCTACAGTTTCAATTTAGCATTCCTTATTAACACAGGAGGGGGTAAGGAAAGAAATGAGTACATAATTCCATGTTAAAAGTGAAATAGTTGCTAATTTTTAGACTCTGAGGTCTTGACCCTCCTTCCAGTGCTTTGTCTCAGTACTTTGATCTTTGATTTGCTTGTTTATTTGTTTCTTCCTTCAACATGAAACAATACTCTGAAGCAAAATATTTTTCTGAGACTTCTTTTAGCAACAGGTACTTGTAATATGTTTCCGTGTGCCTTCTCCTCCCTTTCTGGTTTAATCAGTTAGAGACTAACTCAAAAATGCTAAGGCTCACTCTAATAACAAGCTTAATATCACAAAAACCTTGTACTCTGGGTCTTTCCATACCTTCTGATATGGTTTTCTATTTTCTTGGTGAGAAAACCTTCCATTAGACATGTGCTTCAGACTGTTTACCATAGCACATCCTTTCAATTGGGAGATGAGATTTCAGTCCATATGAAAATATATTGCTTACTAAGAAACTACAAGTATTAGGATACAATGTATTACATAATATTTCAAAAATCTGACTAACTATCCAAGTTGTAGTAAGAAGACCAATATGTGAAAATTGAGAAAAAGATTTAAGAATGATTTCAAGACAAAAAAAAACTGCTATTGTTACTGACAATTGAATGGTGTATCTTGAAGTTACATGGTTTTTCTAAATTAGAGATATAATTTTAGACTGGGTTGCATTCTGGAGGATTTATGAAAAAGGGAAGAGTCTGTGCTAGCTATACAAGATTACACAGAATCAAAGAATAGCCAAAAAGAGATGCCATGGTGGTATATGCCTGCGATCCTAGCACTCAGAGGCTGAGCCAGGAGGATTGTCTCCTGAATTGCCTTAGTTATGCAACAAGCTAGTATCTCAAAATAAAACAAACTCAGAGGTGGCAGAGAGCTTAACACTAAAGGAGACATGTAACACACCAGCCAAGACTCAGGGGACATTGTGAAAGAGGGGGTGGAAAGATGGTAAGAGCTCCAGGGTGGGAGGGAGTATACTCAGGTACTGCCCCCACCCCAGAGACGAACTGATTACATTCATGACCTCAAGGTGAATACAAACAATCCCACTAAGGCAGGCTCTCAGTGGAATGGGAATGTGGGGGAGGGAGGATATAAGAATATGTCCAACATGTAACATGTTCATACAGTAAAGTTCATAATTGATTTTTTTAATTTTTTGTTCATTTTTTTATTTATTTGAGATTTTCAGAGAGAGAGAGAGAATGGGCACACCAGGGCTTCTAGCCACTGCAAACTCCAGACACGTGCGCCCCCTTGTGCATCTATCTGGCTAACGTGGGTCATGGGAAATCGAGCCTTGAACCAGGGTCCTTAGGCTTCACAGGCAAGCGCTTAACTGCTAAGCCATCTCTCCAGCCCCATAATTGATTTTTTTAAAGTCTTAAAGAAAAAGGGGAAATTCAATACAACAACCAATGATTAACAGAAGCATTGAAGAGAAATACCAATTGTGAGCTGAGAATAAACCATGTGGTCAAATAACAATACCAAATTAAAAATGTCTTCACTTGTAGAATGAAATGAATGAAAGCATAAAGCATTTATGACTGAGTATAAGATAGAAAACGCACAATTCTTTGTACATAAATGTTTTGCGATAATACACAGAAATCAAAAGCACAGTATTAATTTCAAACTAAAACTATAAAAATTGCAAGTTATTGTTTCTAAATGATCAACATAAAAGTAATCGATGAAATTTAACTAGTGCTTCATTGGCTTGTTACAACCTGCTATTAAAAACTTTCCCACAAAAAACAAAACTGAATTTTGATAAAGGCAGCCTGATTCTTATTTATTAGTATTCTGAAAGAATCAATTAAAGAGATAATGGATTAAAAAGAGTTCATTGGGGCTAACTAATGAACAATGACAACGAAAAGTTAGAAGGAGCCGGGCATAGTGGTGCACGCCTTTAATTCCAGCACTCAGGAGGCAAAGGTAGGAGGATCGCCATGAGTTCGAGGCCACCCTGTGACTACCTAGTGAATTCCAGGTCAGCATGAGGTGCAGTGAAACCCTTCCTTGAAAATCCAAAAGAAAAAAGAAAAAAGAAAGAAAGAAAAGAAAAGTTAGAAGGAACGGTAGAGGGAGGTGAGTGTGTGTGTGTGTGTGTGTGTGTGCGCGCACGTGCATATGCACTCAGCATTGGCCTTCAGGATCCCAATGTGAAATCTGACTATAACTGATTTTAAAATACAGTAATTACATAAAATAGAACTTTATAGCATATAAGAATTAATATTCACTACAAAGATAATTTTGAAGAGTGAGTATACATCTTAACAAAAATCTTCTCATTTATCATATTCAAGCCATTTTTTAAATAACTATGTCACCTAGAGGCTGGTCTTGGACTCATAGCAATACTCCTGCCTTAAATACAATCTCACAAGTGCTAGAATTATAGGTGCGAACTACAACACCCATAAGTATTATTATCCGTGCTAACCTATCACTTTCTGTGTGCCCTAGTTACTGCCTGTATAAGATGGAAATAATAGTAACAATTAAAATAGCTAACAAAGTCAAACTTGTCCAAAAGTATTATCATTAAAATGACTAATATAGTCTTATTTTATTATTCTTTAATAGTTATGAGTTTTATTATAATTTTTAAAATGTTAAGATAGGACTTTTTATTTCAAAGTAGCTAATGTAGAAAGTGAAACCAGAAGTAGGATGCAAATGATACTCTCTAGTCTAAATGGATTCCTATTTTTATTTATTTCCACCCAAACCTGGAACTTTGCCCAAGTCCAAGTCCAACAGTCATACTGACCTCTAGAATTACTAATGCTTGACCTTTACATTAAATTAAGAATGACTCAGAATCTGTTACATGAAACAATAATATTCATAGACATGCATTATCACATGTTAATATAGCAGATCCAAGGTATAGGTATTATCCTAAACAAATCCTACATCTCTATGACTTAGTTTCCTCTAGGTATGATGATAATGATAATAGTATCACCAACCTCCCAGGACTGCTGTTCAATTAAGTCAGGAATTAAAAAAAAAAAAAAAGAGCTTAGGTACATGCCTAGTAAACATACACATGCTTACTGCTTTAGAAACCCAACTCAAAATAACGATTAAAGGCTATCATAGCTTTTCTAGGAATAAAGATACCAAGACTCAAATGAAGGTAGATTTTGAGACATTCCTACAAACATCACCAGAATCAACCAGAGTTCTCACTTGGACAATATAATATCACACAATTTTGTATGGGGCTTTTAAGACTTCTCTTGCTATAGTGATCATTTGTTTGTTCAAATTTTAAAAAATAAAGCAGCCGGGTGTAGTGGTGCATGCCTTTAATCCCAGCACTCGGGAGGCAGAGGTAGGAGGATCACCTGTGAGTTCGAGGCCACCCTGAGACTACATAGTGAATTCCAGGTCAGCCTGAACTAAAGTGAGACCCAACCTCATAAAAACCAAAAAAAAAAAAAAAAAAAAGCAATCTCATCCTATTTTTTCTCTAAGTATAGCTCAGGAAATAAATGTAACATAAGAATGCCCTTCCTTCCACTCCAACTACAAAAATCCCTTGAGACTAATATTTTTAGTGACAGGAAGGGGAAAAGTAAGCTCTGAGTTTCTATGACCACAAAAATCATGTTCATTAGAAACTGCAATAGCCAAGAAAACACTTTGAACTTGTCTTTAGCACATGTATAGCATCCAAAACTCCATTCACACTCTCACATTCAAAACTATTTTATGGAAAAATTATACTGAGAATAAATTGTTTTTTTTTTATGAAGTCCCCAAACTATAAACTAGGGAAAACCATGTGACTAGGTCATTATGTCACACCATACTGCATCCTCATGGAAGAGAATTTGACTTACGGGGGAAACCTTTACTATGTGACTGACACTATGTCTAGAAATGGCAAGGCAAATGCCTCAGAATCAATCCTTACCCCTCTTAGACCCCCTCCCGAACACTTCTGAGACTACAGTAGTAAATGGCTTAGGGAAAGTAAAGATTTACAAAAGCATCTCCTTGTTCATTGCTCATGCTATACCTCAGGCTTAGCGAGAGACCTCCACAGGTGCCAGAAATCCTGAATCTGAAGGACATTGAGGCCTCCACATGACTTGGGCCCCAGAAAACACTTGCCCATGGTAATAGCCTGACTGGCCTGGACAGCCATAGCTTCAAGGCAGAGAGTAAAACAGTGTTTCCAGAGACCACATGAAACATTGGTAAAATGCCCAAGAGGCACTTAAGTGTTGTTCAGAAAGGTCACATGGGAGAACAAGGTGAGTGACACCACACGGAATATCTATAAACACTGGAGATCAATGCAACACAATATGAAATATACATCTGCTCACAATTCCTAAAACTGACACATGAAGTCCTTAGAACTTCCTATTGATGATGAGAGAAGCATATGAAATTATTCACGACAAACCTTGTTACTACACCTGAGTTAGAGAGGGAATGTTTGTGATGGACCCCTAGTCTCTTCAAGATGGATATGGAAATTGATCACCAATTGCCAACAGTTTAGTCAACTGTGCCTTTGGAAGAGAGCTTCCATGATAACCTTAACTCAAGAGTTCACGTAACTTTCAGGTTGGAGAATGTATCCGTATGAAGGGAAAACATTGTACCCCCTGCTTGATGGGAAGGAAACTCTTGATCATTGCCCCATGTGTCTCCTCTTCTAGCTGCTAAACTTTCATAATATATTTCATAAGCAGAACACTTAAAATCACTCCCTGAATTATATGAGCTGTTATAGAAAATTATTAAACCTACAAAGGGGACTATGTGCTTAACCAATTTGTAGCCAAAGCATATATATAGAAGTGTGGGTCACCTTGGACCACTACTTGAGATTGGCACTGGAACTGAGGGCCGTCTTATGGGAATGTAGCCTTAACCTGTAGAATCCATGCTAACCCCAGGTAGTGCCAAAATGGAATTAAATTATAAATCACCCACTTGAAGTCCACAAAGAATTAGTGAATGGCTTAGTGTGGGATACCCATACATTTGGTGTTAGAAAATATGAGTTTGGCACTCTCTCCTCATGTTTAAATCTGTATTAAAACTTTTTCTCAATGCCTCCAAATTTGCATCATTAAAGTGGTATGAGAAAAGAAATTGTTTTCCATTAAACAAAGGGAGGGGGAAAAGAACAGAAAAGGCTGGGCATGTGGCTCAATAGATGTATATACCACATTCTGTTAATACAGTCATGCTGTAAATAATGCTGCTATGAATATTGGCAACAAATATCTGAGTCCCTACTCTCAATCTTCTAAGTATATGCCCCAAAATGGAATTTCTGTGTCATATGGTAATTCTGTGTTTAACTTTTTGATATCCTACCTAATTGTTTTCCACTAAGGCTGTACCATTTCACCTTCTCATCAGGAATGCACAAAGGTTCTAGTATCTCCACAGCCTTGCCCTGGTTTGTCATCTTCCATTTTCTTTAGTTTTGAATACAATGAAGAGTTCACAGATGACAATGGTTAAAACACAAGAATCAAAGAATATACTCCTAAGCTTGATATGGTGGCACATACCTATAATCTCAACATTTTGAACACTAAAACAAGAGCATCATAAATTTTGGGTCAACCTGGTGAAACAGAAATATGCTATCTCAAAAAAAAGATTTTCTAGTTATTATCATGACTGCACTAGTCACAATATTATTTCTTTAAAGTGTCCGCCTTCTATGCTACAGCTCTTCTTTTTCAACTAATCTGAAGAAACACTGCTGATCATGTGACTCATCCTCTTGTGCCCTCCCTTGCCCTATTATCCCTCCATTGTACCTCCTTACCCCAAATCTAGAAGTCACTTCTCTTGACAAACTATTCATAACTCCGAGTGTTATCTGGGAGCACCTCACAATAATGGAGCCAATTTCAAATGCAAGTTACTGGTTTTCACACTTGGCTGGGTCCTGGCACCAACTGTCATTCATATGTGGTCTCTGGTCAGATTTCTGGTCTTCAATAGCTATGCCAGACTCCTCTACTTCTAATTCAATTTTCCTTTTACACAAATCCTCAGTAGAACATACTTTTTGAAGATCATGTGGCAAGCATCTAGGACTCTATATTTTAACTTACTGTTCTCTTACCTACAAGCTTAACTAGTGCTGCACTCAATCATGCCTTATTTCTTCAGGCCACAGAATACATAGTTCCTGCTTCAAAGCCAAATAAATGACTGGGTCCTTGAGTCCTTTGTCCTCTTAGGATCTACATGACAGTGTTTCATTCAGTAAACTCTCTACTTATCCTTTAGCTTTCTCCCTCTCTTAATTCCTTCATTTGTACTGAAAATCTATAAAGTCCCATCTATCCTGTAAAAAGTGGAGCTGTTTACCGAATCCCATAGCTGACATTAACACTGTAACATAATCTGTGTAATTTAAGACAATAGAAGTTCCATGCTCTCACAAGACTGTGGTCTAGAAGTTCAGAATGCAAGTATTAGGAAGGCCATACTCTCTGAAAGCCCTGGAGAAGAATTTGTCTTGGGCCGTCCTCAGCCCTGGGTGACTGCCAACAATCCTTGCTGCTCCTTCTTTATAGATTCAGCCCTCAGGTCTCTACATGTCCTGTCTTATGGTATTTTCCCCTGGGTGTGTGTCCAAAGTTCCTTTGTGTCATAAGGAAACCCGACGTTGTATTTGGACCTAATCAAACCCAGTCTTGACTTGATTCTACATCTTAACTTGATACAACTGTCTATTTCCAAGAAAAGTCATATTCCACATTTCTAGGAGGAAGATAATCTTGGAAAGACATTATTCATGTCACCATGAGTATGTGTCTGCAAACATTCCTGAACAGCCTCTGCACTCAGTGACCTGCATTCATCACCTCTCTCCTTACTTATGGACCCACTGCTTAGGAGTTCTCTAAGGTCAGCACAAACCTGACACCAAGCTTTGACTTACTAACTTGCCTGGCTGCATCTGACACTGACAAAGAGCCCTCCTTCATGAAACTCCACTCTTCCTTCCCTCTATGACACCCTCTCTAGGTTCTCTTCTTGCCTCTCCACTCATTCTTTCTCGGCATGGGGTTCTCTTTCTTCTCTCACTTTAGTGCAAGTGAACCTCTGGATTCCCTTCCTTGTGGAGAGTTTTCCATCACTCCTGGGAGATTATTATCTACTTTCTTGGTTGGAAGACAACCACATATTTATGACTTACAAATATGCAGAGCTAGCCTATATTGTTACTCATTTGCTTGAATGCACTTCAAGTACTTCAATACACCATTTTCCATGAATAAATCTGCAGCTTTCTCCATTTATTTAATAATAGCATCACTGATCTAGTAACCTAAGCCATAAATCTAGTGGTAACTTACCTTTATTTCTACTTTATTATACATCTCCCTTTTTATTTTAATATATTTAATAATACTAAAGAATATATTGGGCTGGAGAGATGGCTTAGCGGTTAAGCGCTTGCCTGTGAAGCCTAAGGACCCCGGTTCGAGGCTCAATTCCCCAGGACCCACGTTAGCCAGATGCACAAGGGGGCACACGCGTCTGGAGTTCGTTTGCAGTGGCTGGAAGCCCTGGCGTGTCCATTCTCTCTCTCTCTCTCTGCCTCTTTCTCTCTCTGTCTGTTGCTCTCAAATAAATAAACCAAAAAAATAAAAAATAAAAAAAAAACTTTAAAAAAAAAGAATATATTGACATATATAATGAGTAATAATAATAATGAACAAGTACCCAAGAACCTACAGGTCAGTACACCTAAAAATAACCTAATAAACAAATACCTACCACAAACACCAAACAAGAGAAGCTCTTGCCATCTCTCATCTGGACTTATTACTTCATGGTTGTGTACTGAGTTATTCTATTCAATCAGTCCTTCTCATAATTATAACAGTTGTTCACTTGCACGTAAAGTTGACATAAACCATTCTCTTGCACTAACACCGTTTATGGTTCCTCTTTGTGCTTAGATCCTCATGTGTGCCTCCCATCTCACGCTCATCCACACCTACTCATACACACTCCAGAAACCTGGGTATCTCACCTCCAAGTCTTTTTCCAATTTATTTCCAGGAATATCTCACCCTTTTTCCTTTGTGCTTCAAAATATATAGATACTGCCATACATATACATATATTCACATACACATGTATCTTAACTTGGCTAGCTTCTACTCATTCAAATTTGGTTTAGGTATCTTCAACAAAGGGTTTTCCATTAATGTTACCCATGCCCCTCACCTGTAGATCATGTATCTCTCTCATGATAGTCCTTTCATAGATACAATCAAAGTTATGGTTCTTGTGGTTATGGCCATGGGAATAGGATATGTATGAGTATATATGTGGATATGGATAATAGCTTAATAATTTCATGGGCCACATTGTACTATTTTGCCTCTGACTTGCTTTCTAGCCTATGAGTTCATTCAAGGCTAAGACTATGTAATATTTATCTCTAGCTCCCTCTGTCTATATAGAGACTTCAAATGCTAAATACATCCATATCCATACATACTGAGGGGAAAGGAAAGTAAAAGTGCCATTTTATAAATGTGTTCTTTTTTAAGTAATCATATTTGTCTTATTTCATAAATAGGTATCAAAAATTGTGAAATACATTTTTGCATAGTATTAGTGTTATTATGTAGTTCATTGGCCAATATACTCATGCAGAAAATACATTAGTGTTGCCTACTCTCTGGCTAAGAGAAAAGACTTCTCCAGTAACTCACTTACTTGTGAAAGAATGAAAGGAAAGAAGAAAATGGGGTTGGACACTGAAATATCTCTATCACACCCTCCAAGACTCAGTGTCCATTGCGGAAGAGGTGGCAGAAAGAATGTAAGAGCCGAAAGAAGGGTATGATTCCTTACAATGAACTGTCCAGACAGAACCTGGCCTTGATATCTGTGACCCTGAAGTGCCTAGCAATACCTTCACAAGACCCTTATAATAGGAGAAAAAGATGATGGCATCAAAATAAAAGACAGACTAATGGAGAAAGGGAGAGGATATGATGAAGAGCGGAGTTGTGAAGGGGAAAGTGGGAGAGGGGAGGGAAGTATCATGGTTTATTGCCTGTAAGTATAGAAGTTGTCAATTTAAAAAATGGGGCTGGAGCAATGGCTTAGCAGTTAAGGTGCTTACCTGGGGACCCAGGTTTGATTCCCCAGTCCCCACATAAGCCAGATACACAAGGTGGCACAGACATGTGGAATTTGTCTGCAGTGACTGGGGGCCCTGGTGCACCCATTTTCTCTCTCTCTCTCTTTCTTGTTCTCTCTCCTTCTGTCTCCCTCTTTCTCTCTCAAATTAAATAAATAAATAAGTAAAAATATTAAAAAAGGAAAGAGCCCATCCATCTGGAAATACAAGATTGAAGAATATATCACACAGTACTACCACTCAAGTGCTTCAGATTTTTGTATTACCATGGTGAACAGGTATTTAAAAGGAGGTATATCAACCACAGCTGCCTTAATACAAAATATCTCTATAGTGCTATTCTATTAGTAAGTTAAGTATCAATCTTTGAAACATAGCTGCTTAGCATCAAGTCACTATAATGTATTAATTCTCTGCTGAGAACATATTTTTAGCTTCCTCAGGAAAAATTGCATAACAAAGTGCTACCCCAGTTTCTCAATTCTTGTTATCCTACTTGAAATACCACAATAAAAAAGTACATTTTTATTGAAAACCCATCCATCTTACGGCAGCATGTTCCACGGATGTGGTTTAGAATTTTCTGGATTTGTCACAAAGAGCTAGCCCTCACCTTGCAAGAATGAGCACATATGCTAACTGAAATAGAGTATGATCAGATATAGGATACTGCTGCCCCTGAAGGGAACTGCACTATCCATCTTGAGCCTACTAAGTAGTAAAGTTAGCCAAGGCCATCAGAGTTGAAACTTTGCTATCCTAAAAGAATTTTGTTTTAATGTTGACATCAAGGAACAATATAGTAGTACTCAGAAACAAAAGTACAAGAATGTGTGGGAATGGACAAGGTTCTCTCATTTCTCCAGAAAGTCCATGACCTTGTTCTGACAACTGGTATATTCCACTCTAGCCCAGTAATTTCAACAAGGTTTGACAGTAAGCTTATTATAACCAACTGGCTTGGCAAAGAGAATTAGGAACAAAAGTTATCCACACAATTTGATCAGCAGTCAAAGTTAGCAAAAGATGTGCACTGTAACCATAAACTCAAAGTCTCATTACTAAGTCAGTAAAAGTAGTAGAGGCTCTAGACAAAGTCAAAAATGGAAAAGTATTTGCAAGTTACAGTTGACCACAGTTGATTAGAATCCATGTCTATATAAAGCTCAAATGATTGATATCATTGAAAATGAAGCCATCTTTTGCTTAAAGGTTTAAAACCATAAATGATTTTTATAACTGAATAAATACATCTGGCATTTTATCACAAAGGGAAAGATAAAAGCCAACTTCATTAACTGTAGATGGTAGGAAATATCACAATCCATTAGAATATAACATTTGAAAGAAATAAATGTACAGAAACTAGATATAAGTATGAGGAAATAAATATTTTCTTTTGTTAGATACCTCTAATTAATCCAACTAAACAAGTAGGTCATCTTTTATGTGAAAAACATTTTCTATTAATTTTTTAACTGGTATAATAATTTATACAAGTATGCATGTATACAATGTGTAACAATCAAATAAGGACAATTATCACTTCCCTCTCCTTAAGCATCTGTACCCTAGCATGCTGTTAGATATTAAAAAATTATTCTTCCCATGTAACTGTATTTTGGTACCTGTTATCCACCCTCCCCTATCCTGTCTGCCATTATATGAATTTTTTTTAGGTAGCTGGAACTTAAGTATTTTAAAGCTTTGAAGACCATCTCCCCTAAAAATAAAAATGACTATTATGTAAATGTATAGAATTTTCACCCACTTCTTACCAAAAGCCATGATATAATAACTACCTCTCTGAACTTAGATATTAAAACAATGCAAAGAGAGAGGGTTTTATTCAGATGTTGGCAGTAAGATCAGTGCTATTAATAAGGAAAAGAACAAATTTCCAGGCTCCCTAAGAAAGGAGAATCGTTCTTTAAAGATGTAAATGTGATGCTTGTTCCACTCTTGGAAAGGCCTTTGCCTTCTTCAGCAGCAAAGTAGCAGGTGGAGAAGTCACTTGATGATTCACAATGCAAAACAAATGTCTTAAAAATAGCCCATAAATTTAACAAAGTTCTATGTAAAATGTTCATGGCACTAAATTCTCATGGAATATAAATTTCCACTTTATTTGTACACTAAAGCTTAAATTGAGCAGGATCTCATGGGGATAAGAAAGGACCATTCAATCATTCACAGGATACATTTATGCCGAAGCCTATCATTTCCCAAGAGCTATACTTACAATCAGATAAACACCTAAACTCCACATTATGGAACAGTGTGAGAGGTGACACTGGAGCCTGTACAAAGTCAAATGTGATAAGCACAAAGAAGCACACAGGGTAGGAAAAGCTCAGAGAAGGCCACAGAGGAAGTAGTTTCTGACCTTGGGCTTCCTTTACAAGAGATGCATCCAGAAGAGAGAATGAGGGGAGAAACTTCAGACAAAAAAAATAAGCCTAGAAATGCCACGTTTTCTATTATTCAAATACAAGGCTAGCTACATGCATAATGCATCAAGGAATGAGGCAGAGAATCCTTTGGGAAACCATTGCCTATAGAATCAAAACATCAAATTATGGTGCTTTACTTAGTACACCATTAGCTACATTTCAACAGCTGCCAACTATGCTATGTACTGGCGAAGATCACACAATAAAACAGTAGTGCCAAGTCCTTACACTCTATTTCACACCCTAAGCAGAAAATCTGCCTTCAAGTATATATTTCTTAACAAATAAGCCAAATCATTCAGAGAAGGGGAATGCTTTTGCCAAGTATTAAAAAGTTAGAAGTAGAAAGGCAGGTGCATGATAAAGTTTTTATAACGCAAAGCACTGCATTAAAATATTTCAAAGTTCAACTTCTTTTCAGTACTCCAGCCACTTGGTAACCAAGTATGCTCCAAGTCACACTCACAAAGTGAGCTAGGAATGTGAGGTCTGCAGTATTTTCCTGACTTGGGATAAAAATTGAGCTCTAGCAATGTAATCACCATGTTTTAAATAATAGGAGGTAACATCAACCAGCAAGGTCATTAGAACTGAACATGCAACAGCCAGCTTTCATAGTGTGAACTAAAAACTCAAAAAATATAAGGAGAGCAGTTTATGATACCTTACAAAAGAATTTAATCTTGCAAAACTGTGCATGTTACATTATTATCAAAGCGTGATGTGTTGACACAGTCCATCATGTTTTCCTACCCCACAAAAGCAGGAGGTTTTGCATATAACTAAGCTACACAGTCATATTAGTTAGGAAAGTGGACACATTTTTATAGTTTTAAGGAGATATAATTGATTTACAATAAAATACATGTTTGTAAAGTACACAATTTGATAAATACATGTATGTACCCACGTGAAGCCATCTCCATAATCATGACAAAGAACACACTCACCACCCCCAGGTTTCCCTGTGCCCTGGTGATCACTTTCCTTCAGAACCACTCTCCAGCCTCCCCAGGCCACCGATGGGCCTTTTGTCACTATGGCAGTGTCATTTTCTAAAACTTTATCTCAAAGCAAGTGTATGATATGTTTACACTCATTTTTGACTGGCTTCTTTTCACTCCATACAGTTATTTGGAAGGAGATATACCCAAGTTGTTCAATGTGTCAATTCTGTTCCTTACTGATGGTATTCTATTGTATGCCCCACAGTCTGTCTATCTACTCACCTGTGTTGACAATCATCTGGGTGGCTTTTGATTAGATGCGATTTGTGTTTTAGTCTTTGTAAAGACAAATGCGTCCATCTCTCTTAAGTAAATACCTAACTATGGAGGTCATGTCACATGGTGGATATTCAATAAGATTTTTAAAGGAAATTCCAAGGTGTTTATAAAGTGGATGTGTCAGGGCCGGGGAGATAGTTCCATGGTAAAAGTGCTTACCACACAAGAATGGGGATGTAAAATTGGATCCTCACAACCCATGTAAGATGCTGGTTTAATATAAAATTTAGATAACATCTAATCCATCCATATTTTTGCTTCCTGGCCAATATACCTAAGCAAATTACATAATTGAGGAAATCACATAACTGTACTTTTTTTCAGAACTCTTGAAAGTCTGAATACTAGGAAGTCAAATTATTTTCACAATTCAGTTGTAGCACACAAATCTTGACCTTAGTGCTTCCTCTACCTGATTCTGTTTTAACCTTGAGAATTGACAGTGTTTTGGTCAGATTAGCATTTAGGAATGTGGCTCCTTCAGGAAACTCCTGCTTGAGGAAGCATGTCAACAGGGCCCCTGTAGCTGCATGGTAGTTGTTTTCCTTGGCCACTCTTCTTTCAATTACTATCTTATCAGTGAAGAGAGGCCTTCCTTCTTTCCTAAAGTGAACAGATTAATCAGAAACTCACTCATCTGAGAGCCTGATCACCTTGGAATTAGTCATTTAACAATCTATCCTATAAATCTTCCATTCCCAAGCACCCAGAATTCTAAAAAATAAAACAAAATAAATATAAATGTATAGTACAACTTTGGCACTCAAAAAAATAGAATTCTTAACCCAGCTCATTTCTGAAACTTCTCAGCAATAACACCTATTACCTTCTCCATCCATTATAAATGAGAACCTGCATTAAAAATTTAGTAGAACTGCTTAAATTGTCAGAACTTAAAACATTTACAAAAAAAAAAAAAAACCTTTTGTTTGTATCATGCATTAATGCTTTTCAAAGTACTTTCAAATGTGCCATTTTATGTCTCTAAAATGTTGTATCTGCCTCATCGGCTGCCAAACAACTTGAATTGCTTTCTGCTCACAACAAGCTGGTACTTTAAAGAACAGAAATAATTCATAAAGCACAGGAGATGGAATTTCCTTGAGGTGCTAACCTTTGGGAGAAGCAGAAGTGTGGGTACCTCGGTAGTGTGAGAACATGAAAAGCCTTTACAAACTTAAAACAGCCAACAAGACAGTAAGAATCAAAACAAAAGCAAAACCCCTTCCCAACAGAAAATGCCAAGAGTAGAGATGAATCTCTGTGGCAGGTAAAGCTTCTCATTTTTTTTTTCTGCAAAACTACAACTTTGGGAGAATAACACTTAGACATATCAATTACTTGCACTGCCATAAATGAACTTATGACATGCTTTTGGAAAGACTTTCAAATTACTAAAAGCATATGAAACCCAAGAACCAACCTAAGATAGATGGGAGACTGTGGTGGTTTGAATAGAATAGATGGCCCCCAATATATTCAGTTGTTTGTTTGTAGTTTGCATCTGCAGCCACCTGGCTGGAGTCAGTGCCATTGTGTGGATCTTAAGGTGTGGTGATGGGTTTCAGATTTCAATCTAAAGATATGCAAAGTGTGCCTCGCTGGAGTTCCTGAAGCGTGCTGTGCTGTGTGGCTTTTAGACTTGTGCTTCTCTCTCTCTGCTTGGTCCTGTGAAGGCAGGCCAGCTTCTTCTGCCATTTATGGAACTTCCCCTGGATCTGTAAGCTTCAATAAATCCCTTCCTCCATAACTGTGCCTGGTCTGGAAGTTCATCTCAGCAAACCTGAAGCTGTCTGCTACAGAGACACACACACATACACACACACACAGCAAAAGAAGCCAGGTAATAGAAATGGCACATTAGGTCAAAGGAAATAAACCTTATTTGATCAAGTACTTTGTTATTTTAACTTAGATCCCTAAATCTACATAAAGGGAGCCGTTATTACTTATATACCTAAAATTATTACTGATAAACTTTTGAGTCAAGTAAAAATTTTTGGTATTTAGAGTAATACTGAATTTTTCTCAGCCTGTGATGATAAAATATTAAAAATTTAAAGTATAAGTAAAACATCTATAAAATATCTAAACCCCATTAAACTATGATAAAAAAATGTGTACCCCTTTCCTTGGAAAACATATACATAAAATCTGAAGGAGAAAATTAACTCAGGCTGGAGATATGGCTCAGTGGTTTAAGGTATTTGCTTGCAAAGCCTGATGGCCTGGGTTCAATTCCCTAGTACAATTGTAAAGCCATATGCACAAAGTGGCACATGTGTTTGAAATATGTATTCAGTAGAAGGAGGCCCTGGTGCACCCATACTTTCTCTCTCTCTCTCTCTCTCTCTCTCTCTCTCTCTCTGCCTCTTTCTCTGTCTCAATAAATACATAAATAAATTTTTAAAAAGAAAATTAATCCAAAGGACACGCAGATATTGGTGCATACACACACAAACACATGCACACAGACATAAACATATGCACACATTGTCCTGTTCATTAAAACTCTTTGGTAACTAGTTAACAATTAAACTAGTCAACAGTTAAAATGCTTCCGTGGACAGCATAACAACCTGGGTTAGATTCTCCAGTACCCACGTACAGCCAAATGAGCAAAGTAGCATATGCACCTGTAGTCTGTTTGCAGCAGCTAGACCTTCTCCCTCTCCGTGTGTGTGTGTGTGTGTGTGTGTGTGTGTGTGTGTGTGTGTGTATGTGTGTAGAGAAGACTGAACACTGTGGATAATTAGTAGAGTTAACAATTAACTGAGCCTCACCTGCACTCCTAGACATAACTGTCAGAAATAAGAATTGCCCTTTTACCATAAACAATTAAAAAATAAGACCAGGCCAGGCATGGTAGTGCACACCCTTAATCCCAGCACTTGGAAGGCAGAGGTAGGAGATCACCTTGAGTTCAAGGCCACCCTGAGACTCCATAGTGAATTCCACGTCAGCCTGAGCTAGAGTGAGACCCTACCTCGAAAAAACAAAGAAAAAAAAGTTAAAAAAAATAACACCAGATGTATGAAAGAGCAATGTTATGGCAACAGAAATGCAAGTCAGTAACTCCTTGAGAACAAGCAAGGTAGCAACTTTTGATTGTTTCAGCTCATAGCCTAGAGAAAATTACAATCAATCTCCCTATTGGGAGAATGTCCAAACAGATCTCAGTGGTTTTACAAAGAGACGGAAGCTGTGCACCTAACATTTTTGTGGAGCAAAATGCTGCAGAGGAGGGAGCTACACTAAGAGAAAGTTCTAGAGAACATCATTTTGAAGGGTCTTCTAGATTTCCACTGCACAAGTGAGAGAAAAATACTCTTCAGCTAAGGAAATATCTACTAGAAAAGAGGAGGTAGAGTGAAGCCTAGAGCTCACGCAGGCTTGGCGTGGTTCATGACCTAAGGAGCCAAAATGGAAATATCTACTACTACCTGGGCTTTGAGTAGAGTCAATCAGACCAAGTTTTCGCCAGACGAAAGGCTGCTCTAGTGAACTTTAAAGACAAGCCTCAGAGATCAAAGCGATGTCTATTAGCTGCCACAACAAAGTCCAAAATTCCTAAAACAACTTGGGCAATATGAAATTTTCAATGCCCAATATTACCAGGCATGCAAAGAAAGAGAATATGACTATACACATGGTGAAATCCAATCAGCAAGAAACACAGAAATTAAGGAGGAAGGAGTTAGTTGATCAGAGTATTTTTTTTAAAAGCTATTGTATTTATCCACATGGACGTGAAGCACGAATGCACAGAAGTGCCTGCAGCACATGCAGACGTAGTGGTGAGTGTGACAGACTGTGTATATGATGAGCTCATTCAGAATCTGTAAGCTTCTTTGTGATTGTCCCTGCTGAGCAAAATGCAATCAACCCAAACCATTTCATCCTCAACTATTTACATATGAAACCAAAAGTATCCCTGCATCCTACGATACAGGCCACACTGGTCTCTGGGTATCTCTTTCCGTGAGCCAGGAACAGGCCTGCCATAAGGCTACATACAATGGTTCTTGCTTCTTCCTGGGATTTTCTTCTTCAACATGGCCACTTGGGATCACCTCCCAAGCTCCTCAAAGAGTTTATTATATACAAGTAGGGCATAAAAATGCATCCCAGTCCCCTAGTCTGATTATTTTATTCCATAGCATTTAATACCATATACCAAACTATGTAAATTACTTGGTCTACTTTATTGTATATTTTGCTCCATAAAGTGAGAGTTGCCCATTGTAGTCATCATATCTGATACATAGAAACTGTCAGAAATATTTTTAGAATGAATGAAATTTTCAGTCACTATCTACTGCTACTTGCCTAATATTTCCCCTTGCATTGTGTACCTTCTGTTATTTTATTTTTTGAGTTTGTATTGTTTACATCATTGCAGTCATCTTGCATTTTGTTTAATTCTTTACCTAAAAGTGTGGGGTAAATCTGTACAACTTTCTCCTAAGCAAGTAATAACTAGGACTTAACATATGGTCCCTTAAAAGAAGCTTAACTCTATGCCAGCACCTCAGAAAACAGGGAGTTAGTTGGTTCCAGACAGAAAAATACTATCAAATGACTCATGCCATTTAAAACAAAACAAAATCAAATCAAGACAGCAACATTTGAAAACATTCTAGCACAAGGGGATCAAACAGCTTACTCTGTGAACATGGAAGCCACCTTTACTAAATCTGCTCTGCATTTGCTATGTAAAGCCTTTACAAAGTCTCACTTACTTCAAACATATGAACAAATGAAACAAATATATTTCCTAACAAAAATACAAAAAAATAACCCTCCCCAATATAAAGGAAAACAAACTGTAGTACTACATCAAATCTGGCTGTTATGAACAAGGATATCAAGTTTCACACTTTGGGTCTTTGCCCTTGAGGAACATTCTAGAAAGATGGGACCCAGATACACCAGTAAACTATATGCAGTGATGGGCCCTGCGATATTCAACTACAAGGCTGGGGCAGTACATAGAAGAGAAGGGCTGATTTTCCCTATAGAATCCTTGTGCACAACACAGTCATACTGTGTATGTATATATATTCCTCAGTCAGAGATTTCTTCATGGTAGATCCTGTAACTTTTACTCTCTGGCATTATGTTATCAGTGAAGTACTGAAAGGTGTGACATATCAATGAAAGGGTTAACCTTAGTGTCTAATGGTTGAGAATAAAGCACTAAATCTACCTTTGGTAAATTCACATATTTATTTTGTAAACACTCAACCATCCATCATCTATTTAAACACTACAGTAGAACCCTTTTGGTGTAGGGACTGTATCCTGTATCTCTGTACCCCTCGGGGAATAGCTTTCACATAAATAAAGGGTATCAATAAATATTTTCTAGCATCTTTTGTCTATTTCAAAATAGACCTGTATTATATTGAAAAATACTTGTATTTATTCAGAAGTCTGCACAAATCCGTGTTGAAAAGGCTCCTTGAAGTCTAACACAAATATCTGTGTATAATATAAATAGCAAAATTAAAATGTTAAAATACAATAATGATAAACGGTTAAATATACACTATACATGTCAACATGAGGAGTTAAACATATCGCATACATGCCAAGAAAAGGGGTTTCATAAAGAATGACAAGAACAAAAGAAAATAGATTAAATGGAAATTGCAGTTGGCATGCTTCAGACCCCCCAAGGACAGGGGCTCAAATTGTTTTTGACATGCCTCATAAAGAAATATGCTCTTGCTAGGTCCTGTTTTTAAAATATTTATAAAGCACTGCAGAATCCCAAGCTCCTATGTAACAGATAAAAATAATAGTTTGAGAATGTTGCAAGAGGAAGGGAGAGAGGCAGAGAAAGAAGGAAGGAGGAAGAATGGGAAGGGTCATCCCAAGCCTAAAATAAAGTCAAGTTGAATTTCTTGACTTAATACAAATATTAAAACAGTAGTGTCCTGAAAATCACAATCAAATAAAATTTGAAGTAGGTCTGGATGAAAGCCCCAGATAATACTAATTGCTTTTTTGCCACTCCAAAACAAGGTTTGTGAGATTTCATGTAAGAGAACTATCTTTAATTCTCAATAAAATAGATTATGAATGTGAGAGTATCTAGATAAAGATTTATCTAATACATGAGAATAGCATCTGCATTCTGTCCATTCAATAAGCATGTTTTTATTTTCAATCTAGGACCTTTGGGGATTTGTTTATGTACAGTGTGTTCCTTATTCAGGGAAAAATACCCCAAAGCATCTTCCTTGAAAGGTGAGTACTTTTATACCTCCTATACTAATGGTTCTCAATTTTTTTTTTCTGGAAAATACAACATTCACATTGTTTCACTGCTCCACCAGATATTTTCTGGTTTATTATTCCCAATGAAATCTCTAAGAATTAAAGTATATACCTGATAATTATGTGACATTCTGTGGAGCCACTGGAACCCAGATTGCTCAGAAATTAAGGAAGATCAATCTAGCTCTGAAGTGGACATGAATTTGTACAAAGACTCCATAGCATGGTTTTTATGCCTGCATTTATGCCTAGGAGATTCAATTCTATAGCAACAAAATTTCATGCTATTAGAATCTTAACCTCTGATTGAGACTCTCAAAACACTGGGAACACTGAGCCAGGGTACTGTTGCTCATGCCATATGTCCAAGCAGCAGGACAGACCAGCTCATGTAGGAGTGAATGCCTGGCAGATCCAGCACACAGTGCATAAATGTCTCTAGGCAGGCTCCAAGACCAAGCCTGTAGACAGTTTTAAAGAAAATGATGTGTCACACCAACAAAGAAGATCCTAATAGTGGGAATGAGACCTAGAGAAAGAAAAGATGACAACAATGAAAGAGTGGACAAATTATTATAACTGTCTCTCAAGATGGGATTCAAAGCCCAGCAGCTTTTGAAAGCACCCAGTAGTGGTGGTTTTAAATGCAGATCCACAGTTGTATCCAGACCTACTGCTTCAGTTCTCTGAGCACCTTTAAGATGTTCCTAGGGTACCTGTGCTCACTGAATTTTAGGAATAATGATAGTCTGGGGAATTTAGGCTCTGGGTCTGTAACCTGCACTCACATGGAAAGCAACAGGGAACTGGCACTGATGCCGAACAAAGGCAGAGCTTCAGCTAAGAAATAATGTGCTCAGACACACATCTGTTCTCTCGGTGAGGTAGTGTCACAGTGAAAAGAAAACAGACATTTAGTTCCTTTAAGTAAACTCATACACTTAAGTGGAAAACTAGCTGTACTAAATGTTTTTAGCATTGTTATCCAAAGCTATACATGGTTATGCCTACTGTGTGTGTTTATAATTTATGAAGCTAGAAGAAAACAATGCTAATTGCTGTACATAAATCAGGACTTAATAGCCTAAAATATGTTTGAAATTTGTGAAAAGTTGAGCTTTTTCTCTAAACTTGATTCTTTTAGTAAAGTCCACAAATGCACATTGACACCAGGTGCCCTCATCCCTGGCCTGAAGGTGGAGCCCTGCTTGAGAGCAGCAAGAGGGGGCGGTGCTCAGCACAGAAGGATCTGTCCCCTCCACTGGCTTCAGGCTGCTCCTCCGACCAGCAGCAGCCTGATCTCCTGTCTCCACACCAGCCTCTGAAGGACGCTGTGCCTCTAAACCATGTTTTGAAAATTTCTGTTACCAGGTATCTTTCCTTATAAAGATGACTATTTGTAAATATGGCAACTCCAACCAAGCACCCAAAATCCTAAATGGCAATCATTCTCAAACTACAAGTCCTGAAATGGGAATTTTGGGGTTCCTCTCCAATACGCCAATATATGCCAATGTACCAATATTTTGGGGTATCTTGGGAAATTTGTCTTAAGAATTTAAAGAATTAAAATCCACAAACCAGAGGGTAAAATTTAGAGAGGCTTTATTAGATTAAGAGAAAGAAAGAGGGAAAAAAGAGCTCCTGCCTTATGGAAGGCAGGTGGTGGTAAAGCCTGCCCTGTGACCCAAATGGGGTCATTTATAGGATCAGAAAGGGGGGCTAAGCTAACCGGCCATGGCACCAAGTTTCAGGGCTGTGCTTGACCACCCTCCATGCCAGGATCAGATTTAAACCTTAATTCTAGGAAAGGGGTACTCTTTTCCAGGGTGGGATTCGGGTTGCTTATGGAAAGACAGACCTAAGTAACTCCTTTAGGCAGAGATAAGGAGAGGCCACGTCTTTCTCTGATCTCTAGCAAAGTGGACACGGAAAGGGCAAACTCAGGGTCTAGTCACCCTAAACTGCCTCAATCCCAGAACTCAGGAGGTTTAAGTAGAAGGATCCCTGTGAGTTCAAGGCCAGTTTGGGTTTGTAGAGTGAGACCCTGCCTCAGATAAGATAGAATAGGCTGGGGAAATGGCTTAACACTTAAGGTGTTTGCCTGTGAAGCCTAACGATCCCAGTTCGATTCTCCAGGACCCACATAATCCAGATGCACAAGGGGGTGCATGCACCTGGAGTTCATTTGCAGTGGCTGGAGGTCCTGTCATGCCCATTCCCTTTTTCTCTCTTTCTCTGCCTCTTCCTCTCTCTCTCTCTCTTTTCTCTTCTCTCTCTCTCTCTCTCTCAATTAAATAAATAAATAAATTATTTTTTAAAGATAAAATAAAGTCAAATTACAAGTCATATTTTTTGAACATGCACACAATTTATATTGTACTATTTGAAGGTATGATATAATACAATCAAATTGTGAGGAATTTGTATTATATTTGAAAAGCAGGAAGCAGCCAGGAAACCTTTCACAAAAGAAAGAATACTTTTGTATTTTGGGGCGGGGGATGAGATAGGGTCTCATTTTAGCCCAGGCTGACCTGGAATTCACTATGTAGTCTCAGGGTGGCCTCAAACTCATGGTGATCCTCCTACCTCAGCCTCCCAAGTGCTGGGATTAAAGCCATGTGCCACCATGCCCAGCTCTTATTTCTGTGTTTTGAATAGCTGTGTTTAACTTATCTTTATAACTTATTTTTAATCTTCTTTCATTAATGTCATTGAGAAACAGAGTAAACAATACAACAACATTTTTTTAAATTATTTATTTTTATTTATTTGAGAGTGACAGAGAGAGAAAGAGGCAGATAGAGATAGATCGAGAACGGGTGCGCCAGGGCCTCCAGCCACTGCAAACGAACTCCAGACGCATGCGCCCCCTTGTGCATCTGGCTAACGTGGGTCCTGCGGAGTCGAGCCTCGAACCGGGATTCTTCGGCTTCACAGGCAAGCGCTTAACTGCTAAGCCATCTCTCCAGCCCAATACAACAACATTTTGAGAAATTTTTTACATAGGAATGTTCTCAAGCAGACAAAATATCTATCCTCATGATATATAGGATTTATTCTGTAAAGACTTAGCAGGAGCCTTTAATGCAGCATGACTTGGATTCTGATATCTTTAAAAGCCACCTTCTGTATGGGGAGAAAGGGTATGAAATTCTGAATGACTCATTTCTCAAGGCAATGATACGTGAATATGTTCAGTGTGCTCAGTAGCTTATGAAAAATATCACACTCAGACACATTTGTTTTTACAGTTTGACATGTGAGTTAACCAGCAAACAGTGAGATCAAATGTTGAGATGGAGTAAACTAGTAGCATGCTGGGAAATGCTTACTAACTGGCTCCCCAGTGCGGGAGGTAAAAGCCCTGATTTGGCTAATTTCCCTAGTGTAAATACCCTCACCTTGACCAGTTTCCAGCCACCATCAGAATGGTGACTACAGAGGAGGAATCGCACAATGGATCTTAGAGGCTGGCAGGAGTCTGTTTATGCATGACACTGGAGGAAGTCACCGAGCACTCAGCACTATCCAGTTGCCACAAACAAAGCCTTTCCCAGCGTCCCCAGCATCGGGACACTGCAATTCTCATAGCACACCTCTTCAGTGCCCAGTCCAGCCTCCAGCCTCCGAAGCCACACCTTCAAGAATGTCTCTCTAACACCAAATTACAATCACCTGGCACTTAAAGTTTTTACCTTTATTAATAAAAAGAGGACATGATTTTTCCTACCTTCTTCATAATACATGATTTCTTGTGCAGTTCCTCTGTGCTAAGGATCTTAAAACAAATTACTCAGAATAAGGTAGTTGTTTTAGCAACTAATACAGCAGCAAATGGAGACAGTTAAATAATACTAGATTGACATTATGTTATAAGTTTATTATGTTATGTTTATCTCAATAAATGACAAAACAGCACTCAATAAAATCACAGGGTATTATGTTTTTAAAAAAATTTTTTTTGTTGTTTTTTTTTTGTTGTTGTTTTTCGAGGTAGGGTCTCACTCTGGTCCAGGCTGACCTGGAATTAACTATCTAGTCTCAGGGTGGCCTCGAACTCTCGGCGATCCTCCTACCTCTGCCTGCCGAGTGCTGGGATTAAAGGCGTGCGCCACCACGCCTGGCTCATGTTTAAAATATTTTTAAAATTACAAATAAGATATTTTCCTGCCAGGAGAAACGGTAAGTAATGTACACATAATTAAACAGAAGAGGTGTTTTGTTTTTTTTTTTTTCACAATTGGGAACAAAGCATTGTTCTGGAAATCCTGGCCAATGCAATAAGACAATGAGCAGAAAATGAGAGATATAACTTGCGGAAATGGGAGAGAAAATGATCATTTTCAGCAAATGCTTGACTTTGTACTTCTTATGGAAAATAAAAGCATCACAAGAGAAACCTCTCAACTCTTATTAAAAGTACTGATTGAGCTATAGCTTCTCCCTCCCCCTCCATTTCAGTTAAAATATGCAGTTTTCCGACCTTCATTTATATAAGAGTCCCATCTCTCAGTCATCCTATCCTTTCTTTCTCTTACAGTCAGTGTCACCCACTTTAAGGTTCTGATTTTCCTATCATGTTCCTTTTTAAGGTCCCTGGCCTACAATACTGGCCCACCAGCTTGATTTTAAAAGAGAGATTTTACTGCCTCTCCATCTCTCCCTCACTTTCTCTCTCTCCCTCCCTCCCTCTCTCTGTTGCATATGTACACACGTGTGTGCATGTGTAGTGTGTGCATATGCATATTCATATATATGTGGGTACACATGTCTATATGCATGCCTGTGAAGGCCCCAAGTCATGGTCTCAGTTCTTCCTCAGTCACTTTCCACCTTATTCTTTATTCTTTGAGACAAGGTTCTTGCTAAACCCACTGTTCACCAGTTTGGCTAGACTAGCTAGCTAGTAAGCCCCTCAAACACTGAGATGACAGGTATGTGCCACCTTTCTGTGGGTGATGGGAATTAGAACTCAGGTCCTCATGCTTACCCCTGAGTCATCTCCCCAACCCAACAATGGCTCTCTGTACCCCATTTCCTCCTACCCTCCTCATTCACGGAACCCCAAGGCCTACCGACCTTCAAATTTCAAACATATGAGCAACTTGCTCCCCCCAACTCACTGCCATAATCATCTAACCTCATTCTTTCCACTCAACTCTTTCTAAAAATATGTATATTTTATTTACTTATTTGTTTGAGAGAAAGAGAAGGAGGTAGATAAGGAACAGGCACTCCAGAGCCTCTAGCCACTGCAAACGGACTCCAGAAGCATGTGCCATTTTGTGCATCTAGCTCACATGGGTACTGGGGAATCAGACCTGAGTCCTTAGGCATCACAGGCAAGCACCTTAACCACTAAGCAATCTCTCCAGACCTACATTCAACTCTTGACATAACCTTAATGCTCACATTTGCGGGAGGCTTCATTTTTTGTTTTATTTACTGAACCATGGTCTTATTATATAGCCATGACTGGACTGGAACTCACTATGTATGTATACCAGGCCAGCATTGCCCTGTCTTTAATTCCTGAGTGTTAGGATCACAGGGGTGCTACCACCATGCCTCCCCACTTCCTTGATTTTCTAACATTCTCTGCTTGCTTTGGATTTAATCCATTAGAATGTAGGCTCATGACAGTGATGTTGTCTGGCACACACATACCCTTAGTAAATACTTATTGAATGCATTACTCAATCAAAAGAAAGTTGTATGTGTGTAACTGGTCCTAAGTATGAAATGAAGGCAAAAGTAAATTTTATGAGCAGTGGACATCTATCCCAGCATGCTCCTTCCAGCTTTTATAAAGCCTCCATCTATCCAAGGCTAAGGCACATAGGATTCCCTATGAACAATTCAGCTAGGATGAAAAAACAAAGTGCCTGGTTCTCAGGTGCTATCAGCGTGAGCAGAGATGATGCCAAAGTCATTGTGGAAAATACTGGAAGGATTGGAGAGACAGACAAGTTCTCTCTGAAGGAACAAGTTCTAGCCTACTTTTCGTGAAACATACAGCACAGGTATTATTGTACTCATGAAATAGTGGGAAGAGAACTTAGAAGGGCAGTTCTGAGGACAGCTAGACAGATGGTAAGAGTAGAGGGCATAATATACTAAGATGCTCCAAGTACGGGGCATGATATGTTAAGATGGTCCGATTATGGGGCATAACATGTTAAGATAGTCAGAGTATGGGACATAATATGTTAAGATGGTCTAGTTTGGGGCATAATATGTTAAGGTGGTCTGAGTACAGGGAATAATATGTTAAGCCTTCCTCAATAAGCTCCACATGTGAAAATATTTCTCCTTTGTCAATACACACCAAAATATCCCCACAACTAAAGAAGCTTATTAATATTGTGGGAAATAAGTCTCTTCTCTCAGTCATTCGTGCATGTGTGTGTGTGTAAGGTATTTACTGAATAAATTTTAAGATCCATATGAAATAACTTTATCACTAAAATGCCCTAGAGAATCAATTAAAATATTTTCATCTGTAAAATGTAGATTAAGATGGTTAATTAAAAGATTAAAATGGAAAAGCAGAAGCTTTTAAAGAGATTGCAGTTGGGAGTTAAAAATATAATCAAGGAAACAAAACATCTTAAACCTCCAGAGCAACAAAATATAAATAAGGATGCCATAATGACAAAGACAGACACCACATAAAGGCCATCAAAACTTTACTAATAAAGTGAAAGGACATATAACTAGTCTGTATGTGAAAACATAATAAGCATTTTAAAGATATCAATTGTACTCTAATAAATCTATTGTTTAAATTAATTCTAGTGACATTTTTTTATCTTCACAAATTTTCTCTAGACTTCTCCACATTAACATAAAGTAAACTATAAATAAAAATAATGAATGGAGAGAAGACTCTACCTCTGATAAGCATTAAAAATTATAACTCCATAAAAAATAAAACACTGCAGTATTATCAACATAAAGCACAAATGATAATCAAAAACCATGCTGAGATCATGAAAAGGATGTAAGAGAAATTGGAGAAAATTTATCTCAGGTCACATGAAAATAGCTTTAATTAAATAACTAATGTCAAAACAAACTTAAAAATAAAAAGGAAGAAAGCTGTGCTAAATATTAAGTAAATATGTAGGTTTTGTATATTAATATGCATGACAATGTTATCAGAAAGATAGAAATAGATTTAGTCACTGCTGTATCTTCAGGGTCTGAAATAGAAATGGCTCTACTGTAGGTTTGCAGCTAATTCACTGTTTTGAAAAGATAGCACCTAATTCCAGTTCTTTGGCTCACACAGTACAGATTTTTCAACATTAATAACTTCAAAAATCTCTACAAAGAAGCCAGAAAGGTAATGGCAAAGACTGCATTAAGTTCATCAGGCAATTTGGGGAGTACTGCCATGTTTTCTCAATTACATGTTTCCCAATTCCTTTCAGTAATACTTTACAGTTTACAGAGTAAATATTTTACATTTCTTTTGTACTGCATATCCCTAATTAATCCCTAATTCATAATTAGTATATGTTTTATGCTAATGTAAATGGAACTGGCTTCTTAATTTCATTTTTAGATTGGTCATTGTTAAGTAAATAGAAATAAAATTATTTTTACATATTTAGCTTATCCCCAGCAACCTTCTTGAACTCATTTATTAGTTTTTGTGGTATATGACTGGATTCCTTCATATTATCTATAAATAGAGATAATCTACTTTATATTTTCTAATACATGAGCCTTTTATTTCTTTCTGTTGCCCAGTTTCCATGGTTAGAACTTCCAAGGCGATGTTGAATAGAATTGACAAAAGCAGACATGTTAATTCCTCATCTTTTATCACTAGGTGTGTTAATTGTGAGGTTTTCATGTATGCTCCTCAATAGTTTAAGAAATATTCCTCCATTCCTATTTTGCTAAGTTTCATTATAAATGGGTGTTAGTTCTGTCAGATGTTCTTTTCTGAGCCTATTGAGATAATTCTGGTTTTGTTGCTGCTGTTGTTGGTTTTCATTCTACTGACAGAATGCACAATGTTAACTGATTATCAGAAGTTAAAAGAGCATCACATTTCTTGGATAAAATAAACAAATCCATAAGAACCCAAAATAGCTAAAATAATCTTGAATAAAGAAGAACAAAGTAGGACTCTTCCTTTCCAAATTCAAAAATAATACCACAGAGGGCAAGAAAGTGAGCTCAGTAGGTAAAGTGCTTACTATGAAAACATGAGGACCTGAATTCAGATGGTTGCATGCTTCTGTTGTTCCAGCACTGGGGAGGTGGAGACAGAGGATCCCCAGGTCTTGCTGTCTAGGTAGTCTAGCCAAATTGGTGAGCTACAGATTAAGTGAGAGACCCTGTCTCAAAAAATTAAGGTGGAGGGCTGGAGACCTGGTTTAGCAGTTAAGGTACTTGCCTGTGAAGCCTAAGGACCTAGGTTCAACTCTCCAGTATCCACGTAAGCCAGATGCACAAGGTGGCACATGTGTCTGGAATTCGATTTCAGCAGCTAGAGGCCCTGATATGCCCATTCTCTATCTGCTTCTTGCTCTCTCTCTCTCAAATAAATAAAGATAAAATTAAAAAATTAAGGTGGAGAAATGATAAAGGAAGATCTCTAATGTCAAAATTTGGTCTCCACACACAAACACACACACATATGTATGTGTATCTACATGCAAATAAAGCCACATTCATATGAATATATACATGAATGCAAACTATAAGCTCATATACATGCAGGAAAATTGCAGAATAAAGATATTTAAGACAATGTTGTACTTATATAAGAATGAACATATAGATCAATTGAATATAACTGAGAATCCAAATATAATCCCTTGTAACTATAGTGAACGAAATTTTTGCAGGAGTTTTATGAACACATAATGAATAAAGGATAGTCTTTTTGACAAATACTACTGGGCAACTGGTTATTCATAAGCATCCGTAATGTAGTTAGACTCTTACTTCACTGTATGTGTGCAAATATATGTATACACACACACACGCGCGCGCACACACATATCTCCTATTTGGATCAAAGACCTAAATATAAAAGTAAAACTATAAAATTCTTAGAAGAAAACATAGAATAAACCTTTATGAACTTAGTTCTGGCAATTTTTAGATTTCAAACCAAAAGCATGATCAATGAGGAATAAGAATAACCTGAGCCAGGCATGGTGGTGCATGCCTTTAATCCCAGCACCTTGTAGGCAGAGGTAGGAGGATTGCTGTGAGTTCAAGACCACCCTGAGACTACGTAGTAAATTCTAGGTCAACCTGAGCTAGAGTGTGACACTTTCTTGAAAAACCAAAAAAAAAAAAAAAAAGAATAAGCTATATGAAAATTAAAAGCTTATGTGGTTCCAAGGACACCTTCAAGTGAAAACAACCCACAAAATGGAAGTGATGTTTACAAATCATATATCTGATAAAGAACCTGTATATGGAATGTTTAAAGAAATTTTAGAACTCAATGATAAAAACAAAAATCAAAATTTGTAAAAAGCAAAGGTGATAAAGCAGGTGTCTTTAATCAGGATATATAAAATGGTCAATGAGAATGCACAAAGTATGCTCAGCATCATTAGTGCCCAGGGAAATGCAGGGCAGAATCATAATGAAATGCCACTTCACACCTGCAAAGGTTGCCAAGGGGGTGGAAGATCTGGAAACCTCATACACTTCTGGTGGGATGTAAAACTGTACAGTTACTTTGAAAAATAAATGGTCAACTCCATAAGCAAGTGAACAGAGAATTCCTCTCCAACCACTGCTGGGTATACCAAGGGGCATGTCTACACAGAAGCATGTATATGCCCTGTTTGCAACAGCATTATACCTAATAGCAAAAAAATAGAGTCAATCCAAATATTCATCAACTGGTGCATGTATAGACAAAATGTGGTAAGTCTACACAATGGAATTTCCTAATATATACAAATAAATGAAAGTATGATAGTGTTACTGCATAATGAGCCTTGAATAGTTGCAAGTTATAAAAACTGCATACTATGTGATTGCATTCATGGAAAGTGTGCAGAACAGAGGCATCTATAGGGACAGGAAATGGATAAGTAATGGCCTAGGACTCAAGTGGCCAGGGAAAGATGAGAGGTAACGGGGTTAAAACATACAAAGTTTCTTTTGAGAGAGAGCAAGCTGTTTTTAATTTGATTGTGAATATTCATGTCTCTGAATATACTGCAAACTACTGAATTCTGTACCTTAGTTGGTTCAATTACATGGCATGTGGAACTATATCACTATAATGCTATTAAAAATATTTGCAGGGCTGGAGAGATGGCTTAGTGGTTAAGCGCTTGCCTGTGAAGCCTAAGGACCCCGGTTCGAGGCTCAATTCCCCAGGACCCACGTTAGCCAGATACACAAGGGGGCGCACGCATCTGGAGTTCGTTTACAGAGGCTGGAGGCTCTGGTGTGCCCATTCTCTCTCTCTCTCTCTCTCTCTCTCTCTCCCTCGCTCCCTCCCTCCTTCTCTCTGTCGCTCTCAAATAAATAAATAAATAAACAAAAAATTAAAAAAAAAATATTTGCACTGGGTGTGATGCCATACACCTTTAATCCCAGCAGTCAGGAGGCAGAGGTAGGAGGATTGCTGTGAGTTTGAGGCCAGCCTGAGACTATATAGTGAATTCCAGGTCAGCCTGGGCTACAGCAAGACTCTACCTTGAAAAAAAAAATTTGCAATTCAAGAGGTAAACTATTTGAGTATTTAAATCTTAAGTAGAGAAATTAATAGAAAAAGTAGCAAAATCTCCAAAGGAAAAGAGAAAGAAATAAATGAGGGTAAATGAAAAATGGCCTATTCACAGTAGAAAATTTTAAATAGAAAATAAAGATGAAAATATTCAATATCATTGTGATGGTTTGAATGGATGCCCCCCCCCCCACAAGTCAGAAGTTTATTAAAGCTTGTAATTTAGATCTCCAGCCACCTGGCTGGAGGAGGTGTCACTGTGGGTGGATCCTAGGATTCAGCCCTAAGGTGTGGAGGTGGATTTGGAATTCCACTCTAAAGGTATGCAAAGTGCCTGAGCTCTAAGACCATTATGAGTTCCTGAAGCATGGTTGCTTATGGTATTGGTGGTGGCTTCTCTCTCTGCTTGGATCTGTGGAAGTGTAACAAGGAACTTGAGGTTCTGGGATGCTTCCTGGAACCCCAAGCCCTGAGTTCATATCTGCAAACGAACCAAAGAATTGGCAATTCCAGATTCAAGAGGATGATTTTTTTTATGTTTCTAAAAATAGTTTATTGAAAGCACTGCATCAAGTTTGAATCTCAATAAACAAAGCCATGGCTTCATCATATGTTGAATTTGGCAGAGTATAATCTTGCAAACAGGAATCATAAAATAGTTTAAAGTAAAGGTGTTTATTTTTAAAAATAGCATGAAACTAAAGTACAATATCTTGTGGAAAGTGATTTGGGTCATAGTTTCTTATCCTTTTTCAAAAGTATTTCAACAGTTATCCCTTTTGTTTCAGACTTGTGCTATTTAATGAAATGGAGGACTAATGGAGATTCTTTCTTCTTGGATGATTTTTAAAGTACCACATTTTATTCAGATTTTACAAAGGAGTATGGAAAGGGGAAGGCTGGGAGGTAAGGGGAGATAAAATGGGGAGAAGAGAAGTACACCACATGGAGTCCAAAAGCCAGTGTGGGCCACGTGTAGCTCAGGAGTCCATGTGACCAGATACAGAACTGGGGAAAAAGTATGGAAAGAGCCTGACACTACCTACACAACACCATCATAATAGGAGGAAAAGATGATGACATCAAAATAAAAGAGAGACTGACTGAGAGGAGGAGGGGATGATGGAGAGTAGAGTTTCAAAGGGAAAAGTGGGGGAGGGAGGGAATTACCATGGGATATTATTTACAATCATGGAAGCTGTCAATAAAAAATTAATTTAAAAAAAAGAAAGTTCAAGGAGCTCCTGCCATGTGGGGAGCTGGAAAGGATAAAGAATCCATGCAGAGAGTAAGGTCTAAGGGGCTTAGCCCAGGCCCAGCAGAAGGAAAAACTCACCCACAGGTGGAAGTTTCCAAGTGATCAGAGAGCTGGAGAGACTGCCCTCCCCCTGCAAAAGTATATATAACCTGAGAGTGGCAGGCTTTTGGCCCAGGTCAGCCAGAGGGCCAGCTGGTTGGTTAGGGCTAGGGGCTGTCTCAGGAAGAGATTAGCTCTGGCACAGAGTTCCAGGGGCTGAACTTGACCAACCACAATGTTTAAATCCTATGAAAGACCTCCCTCCTAGGAGGGGCACTGACTGTTTGTGGAAAAACTGTTATGGGGAGCTAGGCAAGAGAGATAAGAAGTCAGATGATCTTGGATTTTTAACAAGTGCAAACTTTTCTCCCCTTGTTACTTTCAGGGGTCCAGTCACCCTAACTTTATTCCCCTTCAGAAGAGGGTCAACTTCTTCTGCCATTATGGAACTTCCCCTTGATCTATAAGCTTCAAAAACTCCCTTCCTCCATAACTGTGTCAGGGCTGCAAGTTCATCCCAACAACTGAAGCTTGTAGTTCTAGTTGCTGAAATCAAATGAAAACAAAACATCCACCTGTCAAATCATCAGGGTGTTAAGGAGATAAGCAAACCGTATGTAAACATGCTCATTTGTATACACATAGAGCATGATTGAATTTGGTGATTTAAAATATTCACATAGAAAGAAAAGAAGAAAAAGAGAGAGAGAGAGAAAGGGGAGAATAAAGAATCATTTGTGACTATGTTGCACTGTAAAATTACAATGGGCAGATATTTTCTAGGCATCAAAAAAATCATGTTGGGCTGAAGAGATGGCTTAGCAGTAGGTGTATGCCTGTGAAGCCTAAGGACTCAGGTTCAATTCTCCAGGTCCCATAGAAGCCATATACACATGGTGGCACATGCATCTAGAGTTCGTTTGCAGTGGCTAGAGGCCCTGGCATACCCATTCTCTCTCTTTCTCTCTCTTAAATAAATAAATAAATAAATAAATATCTTTTTAAAAATAGTGCTAAATCTGGACCTACTTCATTAGCTGTCATACCTGATAGGCAACTCAAGGCCCAGACAAAAGAGTTTGGGGGGAGGGTAGAGGAACAGGGAAAACAAACACAAAATTAAATCCAAAATGAGCTGATACCATAGAAATTTTATCCTTGAAGATAGCTTAAAAGATATAACCCTCAAAAGGAGTAAGGGGGAAACACCTGAAAAGTATGACTCTAGCGAAGGTGGGATGAAACCTAAGTTTAAAAGAAAAATTTTTTTTCTGTACCTGACCTGTAACTCCCTGTACCAGACATTGGTTGCTACCCACATTGAGCTGTTGATCAGAGAGACCTACGAGGTCCCCAAATCAAGACAGCTTTCTGTAAAAGCACTTGATTGCGTGAGGCAAAAGCCAAGACCCTATTGCTGAAGATACCATATGCAGCTGACACACAGCATGGAGAGACCTGGCTGAAATCCAGAAGAAAGCCAGTCCCCAGACAGTTAGCCTGTCTAGTGCTAGAAAGTGCTACCTGAGCTACTGGGGGAAATGGCCAACAATGGTCTAAGCAACCAGAAGTCTAAGCTACTCAGAAGCAAACACCCTCACATGATGTAAATGCCAGTGCAATAGTGGCACACAGCCTCAATGGGTAACCAATAGCTTTCTGATTGGCTAAGTGATCTTATCAAGGTAAAGGAACCCATATCTGGAATTGGGAACAGACCAGAATCCTATGGAGACAAAGATTATGTTGTCCACTGTCAAGCTCTCACTAGTCTTTGGCTAAAAGAGGGGTTAGATACATCACATTCTCCCTAAATTAATCATATTTATCCCACTTAAACTATGCTGACTTCACTCTCCATTGGAGAATCTATTCTTCTGTATCAGAAGGTAGTGAGATGGGAGGAGATAAACCACCCCTTGTACTTCAGCAAAGCCACAGCTGAATCCACAGAGGAATTGGGGAGATGAGCATGAGTGCTGTTTCCATGTTGTTCCTGAAAATCAGCACCACGGTGAAGGAGACAGACCCTGAGGATACTCAACACCTACCAAAGCAGAGATCCAGAGGCTCCTAAGAGTCACTGAAGTAGACTTAAAACACACCCTCCACAGCTCAGGGACTTTTGCAGAAGAGGGGGCAGAAATATCATAGGAGCCACAGGGTTGAGACATCATGCCCAGAGGCATCGCACCCCACAAAAAACAACTGACTACTGCTTCTACAACGCATAAACTACAACTCCATGGGGACCACCTGCAACCCCATTGAGGAGCATCCCCAATGGAACGGAGGCAGGAACGAGGGAAAAGAGGGTACCAACACATGATGTATCCACACAAAACATCTTGTTAATGATAACAATAATAACAGTGTCAAAATCTACATGCACAGGAAACTTCCTCTTGAATGTAATCAAAAGTATTAAAAGAGCACTGAAGAAGGGAGAATTCCAGAAAGCAATGTAGGTAGCTGCTCACAAAAGAGCACATCCCAGCACCCAGGAGTGAAGATGACTGCTGCCCAGGATGTGCTCCCACAGGCAATAAACGTCCTCATTGCTTACCTGTTTTAGAGGTAACAAGCTGCAGCACAAGAGGTCGTCTTGTCACAATGCCGGAGCCCCGAGGAAGAAAGTCCCTTAAAAAAAAAAAAAAAAGAAGAAGAAGAAATAATAGTTTAGGACATTATGAAATTGTGAATACACATACATTTATAAGTAATTCTAACACTCAGTCATTTAATGTATCACCTACCTCAGAAAGGCCATTTCACCTACAGAAGGTTTTCAAAGTTAAAAGAAGGGGACTTAATACTGACTGTTAATCCATTAGTACCGCAATGGCCTCACCAAAATACATCTTGCAATCACCCACCTAGAATAAAAGCTTGCATTAAGTTTCTGTATATCATTAGCTCATGTTCACTTTCAGAGAATCAGTACTAATAAAAAAAATTGGTGCTAATATTAAGAGAGAAATATTTTCTGTGTGTAAGCGTATGTGGTGTGTGTTCATGCATGTGTGAATACATGCACGTGTGTGCAAAAATGATTGGAGGCAAGAGGTTATCTGGAGTCCTCCTCCATCATACTCCATTTTATTTACTGAGGCAAGCATTAACACTTGAACTCAGAGTTTGCCGATTACGCCAGTGTAGCCGGCCAGCTTCACCCAGAAGCTGCCTTTACCACATTGGGATAACAGGCAGGCAAAGAACTCTTCTTTTATGTGGATGATAACAGAACTTGTATGGCAGATCAATATTTTCTCTGGACTCAAGAGCAATATTTTCACCATGAAATTATGACCATAACCAAACAGGTATATGAAATTGTTTTCTAAATATCTTTTTGAGAACTTCTGGCCACAGCAGGATGTGTTACCCAACATATCAACGGTGACAGTAGACTATGACATGAAGAGTTTTATAGAGAGAGCTTCCACACAGACGGGATTCCAATGAAGAGCAACTCGTGAGACAGGCAGGGCAAGTGGGAACACTCAAGCTTTTAATGACACTGATACTCTGCTGGTGAGAGCGACAAGATGAAATTAGGCAAAATCTCCTCTATAACTGGTTTATTTTTCAATTTTAATGCATCTTCTGAAAGAGTGAGTAGCAGTAAACAACCCCTAGGATAAAGTATGTAGACGTCACTGTGTGCAACTTAAAAATACAAAATAGTGAAGCAGAAATTTGTGTTTCTTGAAAAAAATACCTGAAATAATAGTGGGGTTTTTTTTGTTGTTGTTGTTGTTGTTGTTTGTATGTTGGTTTTTGGTTTTTCTAGGTAGGGTCTCACTCCAGCCCAGGCTGACATGAAAGTACTAGGTAGTCTCAGGGTGGCCTTGAACTTTCGGGTGATCCTCCTACCTCTGCCTCTTGGAGTGCTGGGATTAAAGGCATGTAGCACCACGCCCTGCAATAATAGTGTTTTCTATTCATCAAGCAATGAATTAACTTGGCATGGTGTTGAACTTCGGTCATTCCAGAACTTGGGAGGCTGAAGTAGGAAAATCTTGAGTTCAAGACCATCTTGGGCTACACAGTGAGACCCTGTCTCAAACAAAGAAAAACAAAATACAGGGCTGGAGAGATGGCTTAACAGTTAAGGTGCTTGCCTGTAAAGCCTAAGGAGTTTGACTCTCCAGATACACAAAGGTGAGGTAAGCGCAAGGTCGCACAAGCCCAGGAGGTGGCGCAACTGTCTGGAGTTCAATTTCAGTGGCTAAAGCCCTGGTGCACCAATTCTCTCTCTCTCTCTCTCTATGTCTCTCTCATCTATGTTTAAAATAAAAAATTAAAAATACAGAATAAAGCATCTATATTCTGTGCCTATAATGAAAATGAAGAGGTTAATTTAAAAATCAAAATGAATGAAAAGAAAAGAAAGCCATGGAGTAAAGAGCTGAAGGAAATCAGTGTGAGGTCTTAGGATATAAATATGCCAGAGACAAGTGTAAGGTCTCACGTACCTGAGTGATGCCATTCAACAAATCAATAAAAGGTTTTATTCAAAAGCACAGGGATAGAGAAAAAGGAAGGAGAAAGGAAAGGAATAAAGGAAGTTTGTTGAATTTATGCCCTCAAATGGAAGCCTGTTTCAACTTCTTTATTGACTAGACATTCACAACATAGATTTAGTAGCTATTCCACTGGACATTATTAGAGCAAAACAGAACATATCTAATGGTTGTAAATAACCATTTACTTGGATATGTGTGATGCTTTTCTCTACTTTTTAATTACGCAGGCAGAACTTTGCGTGGTGAGACAGAAATGGACTCAGATATCCACCCTGCCTCTTACTGATGGACAGCCCTGCTTCCAGTGTGTGCCTTCTCACCAACAGTGGAAAGGTTGGACAACCAAATCCAGCAAGTTGGAAGTTTCTCCTACTTCTCAGGCACCTCTGAAACGCAGCAAAGTGCTAGAGAGAAAGTCCTCTCTGGTGAAGAGTGAGTGGTTAGTGCAGCATCCTGAAAATGCAGCTCGTTCTGATGACCCAGCAAAACTTAAACCATATGTCCAGAACAGTCCTGCTCTGTGAGCAAGTGGGGTGACACAAGAAAACAGACACAGACAGCCTTGCTTTGAAGATAGGCTCCACTCCACCTTCCCATGGGAAAAAGTCACTTTAAACTTATTCCAGTCATTCTGTTGCCTAGACCGTATGGATCAAATGAAATGCAACATACAGCTACATTTAAAAATCCAAGCACCATAAAATGTGTTATCATCACTACTATTGCTTCATTACAGCCATAGATAGTGTGTTTTTCTAGCTACTGAAGTACTCTCCTGCAAAAAGTCATCCTAAATCCCTATGTATGATATTTTAACATTTTATAAGTGGAATCTGGAGGCAAGGAACCACAGACCCCACCTGGACTACCATCTAAGTGTGGACCAGCTACAGTGGTTTTGAATGCCCACTTTGTTTTCTCATCTCCATAAACACTGACCAAGGCACTGACATGATATTGATAATTCATTACCACTGAGTGCCATCATTCACTTGGTTTTTTATTTAAAATATATTTTTTTATTTATTTGAGAGACAGAGAGAGAGAATGGGCATGCCAGGGCCTCCAGCCACTGCAAACAAACTCCAGATGCATGCACCCCCTTGTGCATCTGGCTGACGTGTGTCCTGGAGAATCGAACTGTGATCCTTTGGCTTTGCAGGCAAGCGCCTTAACCTCTAGGCCATCTCTCTAGCCCTGATTTTATTTCTCTTTTGTTTTTTTCTGTGCAATATGTAGGAGGATTTTTTTTTTCCTCATAAGCCTATCTTCTGGGGAAATGAGTTTACCATGTTAACTTCAGAAAAATAATGACTATACCTTTAGTATTATTTTATATTTCAGCTACATATCTGCTTTATATTCATGCTCTAGTATGTACATAGAGAAATAGACATGGGAGCTGGGTGTTTAATCCTAGTACCTGGGAGGCAGAAGCAGGAGGATCGCCAAGAGTTCGAGGACACCCTGAGACCACATAGAAAATTCCACGTCAGCCTGAGCTACAGTGAGACCCTACCTCGAAGAAAGAAAAGAAAAGAAAACAAAAGAAAGAAAGAAATAGATAGATATGGGCATAGATCCCATTTACAAAACACACGCACACACTTTTCCTTCAAAACAGATCAAGATAAGAGTGAGGAGTAATCTGAAGAGTAGGCATTATGAAATTGACTCTAATCTACTTTGTGAGCACCTTTTGCATGGTGAATGTACAGATCTTGGGACAGAGGGAGTGTTTCCCACACTTCCTGCTTGCTACCTCATAGCTATAAATCAAATACCTTTTTATCTCTCAGCACCCCTCAACAAAGCATTATTCTATGTAGTTTTAATAGCTCTTTTATAGGAAATAAGTCAATGCTATTTCATAACTTCCTGACTCCTAGAAAGAGCAATTTCCATAGTATATAAGAAAGATAAATTCTAACATCTCTTATTGATTCTTTCAGAAATTTAGTTAATGAGAAATATTATTATTGGTCATTGGGAGATGACTGGACTTTGAAAGTCCAAATAGGAGAGCACAGCTGCTGAGTCCAGGAGCTAAAAGGAGTTTTTCTTCTTATTAGCAAATAAAATGAGTATAGAGATGGCTTTCTCCAGTATGAGTGATCAGTATCCAGATAATCTATTCAATAAATAAATGTTTAACAACTGCCTATGCCTAAATATAAGAGGTATACTTCATGCTCTCTGAGAAGTTAACTCATGTATTCCACTCATTCAAAGATAAATAAAGCTCAGTCATGGAGAACTTACATGTGAATGACCGGAGTAAGCAGGCCACGTGCTGTGGGTAAGCTTCACACAAGGTATAATAGACACAGAGCAAGAAATGTCTACCCTGTTTGTTTGACCTGCCAGAACAATTTTAGAGAAAAAAGATATGAAATAGGAGGCATTCCTCTGAGAATATAAGTGTTCAAAGACTCGGGAAGCCAACATAGCACAGCATATTAAATAACTATAAGACAGAGAAGGAAGCAGACCTCAGAAGCCTTCCTTATAGCTATGTGTATTTGTTTCCACGAGAACAAGAAGGAACTTAAATGTTTTAAGTAACTGGATTTTCATTTCAGAAAAATCACTGGGAACTAAATAGAGAATTTTGAAAATAGGAAAGACTTAACATAGGAAGAATAGTCATGGTTCAGCCTAGGTAATCTGAGAAATGATAAAGGTGGGTCCAAAGTAGTAATGAAAAAAATGACAAGATTAAGTAAATGTTTTCATGTATGAGATGTGGAAGACTTAGGATAAATCTCATGGGGGGGGGGGGCGCTGGAGAGATGGCTTAGAAGTTAAGGTGTTTGCCTGTGGAGCCTAAGGACCCAGGTTTAATTCCCCAGTATCCCACATAAACCAGATGCACAAGGTGGCACATGCATCTGGAATTCATTTTCAGTGGATAGAGGCCCTGGTGCACACATGCTCACTCACTCTTTCTCTCTCTCTCTTTCTCTCTGCCCTCTCCTGTCATAAATAAACAAATGAAATATTTAGAAGTGCTGGAGAGATGGCTTAGCAGTTAAGGCATTTGCCTGCTAAGCCAAAAGACCCAGGTTTGATTCTCCGGGACCTATGTAAGCCAGATGAACAAGATGGAGCATGCGTCTAGAATTTGTTTATAGTGGCTGAAGGCCCTGGCATGCTAATTCTCTCTCTGCCTCTTTCTTTCTCTTCTCTTCTCTCTCTCAAATAAATAACATAAGTAATCTCTCTCTCTCTTTAATAAATAAAATAAGTAATTTAAAAAAATCTCCCAGTGGTCCACTAATCAAGACAGGGTATAGAGGAAGAGAAAGACTTGCTATTATTGATATTCATACAGGAGTTACCATGTGCCGGGTCCAATGTCTGCCCTCTCTCTCTCTCTCTCTCTCTCTCTCTCTCTCTCTCTCTCTCTCTCTCTCTTTCTCTCTCTCTCTCCTCCCTCTTTCCCTCTCATACTATTAGTATTCTCACTTCAAAAATGAGGAAGCTGGGCTGGAAAGATGGCTTAGCAGTTAAGCACTTGCCTGTGAAGCCTAAGGACGCTGGTTCAAGGCTCAATTCCCCAGGACCCACCTTAGCCAGATGCACAAGGGGGTGCATGCATCTAGAGTTCATTTGCAGTGGCTGGAGGCCCTGCCATGCCCATTCTCTCTCTCTATCTGCCTCTTTCTCGCTCTCTGTCACTCTCAAATAAATAAATAAAAAATAAACCAAAAAATGAGGAATCTAAGGCATAGAGAAGTTACACAGTTTGCACAAAGGTGATAAGTGACAGGGGCTCTACAACCTGGAGACAACCTCTAGCACCTGTGCTTTCGACCAGTATTTCATGCTATATTTTAAAACAAATGAGACAGGGCAAGGAGTGGTGTGTATTTGAACATTCTGGTCGCTAGATGGCTTAGAAATATCCAGATGGAGACAACAAATTAAGTGAGACTGAACAGATGGAATAAAGGATAGAAGCTCTGCCTAGATAATTTGTCAGTTATCAACGGAGGAGGTGGTTGAAGCTAAGAGACTAAATAATTCAAAACAGAGTGGGAAAAGTAATGAATATAGACTCTCAGAAATACCAGTGCTTAATGAGTTCCTGGAAAGCATGCAATTAACCAAAATGTTTGGAAGTGGTACTTGAAAGGGTAAGCAAAACATTAGATTCAGTGTCACAATAAGCCAGGTACAGCGATGTGCATCTGTAATCCTAGCACTTGGAAGGCTGAGGCAGGAGGATTGTGAGTTCAAGGCCACCTTGAGCTACAGAGTGAGTCCCAAGTTAGCCTGGGCTAGAGCGAGAAATAATAATTAGTGATTCACACTAACCTCTTGAATTTTCCCACTTAGATGTCTTGAACACTACAACTCAACTCACTCATGACCCAACATGTCTTTTATCCTTCACACCCAGTCATCATCCACATCATCTACATCAACATTCATCAGAAAAGAAACACAGCTGAGGACCACCCTTCCTCTGTTTTCCTCTGCCACCATGATCCAAGTTGGTCACTAGGTCCTGATGATTCTGCCGTCTTACTATCTCTTCAATTTGTTCTATCTCCTCTGCTTCCATCTTCATTCCATGTGCCACCAAACATCATGGCAACTGCTAAAATGATCTCACAAGTAATCTTCTTGAATTAATTTGAGCACTCTGAAATCCAACTTTGACAGTGATTTAAGTCTGTGACATAATTTTTAGATTTTTAAATCATGAAATGATTTTCCACTGTCTTAGCAGGAAAACCAAATATTAGTATCACATTCAAAATCTTTCAATACTTCTCTCAAGAAGCCCAACATCACCAGCACAGGGCTCCTTTATAGTTCACTCAACCTTCATGTCAACAAACTTTCACTACATGTCTACTACATGCTAAAAGCAGATTTAGGATCTGAAGTTATAGAAGTAAATAATACAGATAATTCAGGGAAAAAAAAAAACTCCATATCCACTAGCAGGCGTCTCCACACAGTCCTCTTAGTCTCCATGCTTTGGCATACTTGGGATCTCTTTCTGGGATACCCTCCCCCTGCACTTCCCCCTAGCCAGCTCCTACTTATCCTTCAGACCCGTGCAATTTTTTCTGGGAGCTTTCCTTGAATCCCACCCACATACAAACTTATCAAGGTTCTCAACACACACTTGTCACACTGGTCTGCTCATAGGTTTGTTTGTCACACCTACGTGTTCCCTCAGTGTCCAGGTATTGAGTGTGTTATCACTCCCTATCTCACCTTTCAGGAATACTCCTTATTGATCTACATGGCCTTAAAACAGAGGGGGGAAATTCCTGGATCTAAATTCCCAGTTGGCAAATAGTTAACTGGTATTATATGAATGAAAAAGAGACAAGATAACTTTTAATTTATCAAAAATTTGCAGAGATAAATTAGCATTGTAATGTGAATATTCAAGATCAAAAGATATTCACCGAAGTACAACATACAAAACACAAAATGGGCCAAAATAACTGACACTATCTAAAGTCTAAGGACATGGGATGAAATTTAAAGGAAACATTTTTTTTTTTCTGTTTTTGTGAGATAGGGTCTCACTCCAGCCCAGGCTGACCTAGAATTCACTATGTAGTCTCAGGCTGGCCTCAAACTCACAGCAATCCTCCTACCTCTGCCTCCCAAGTGATGGGATTAAAGGCATGCACTACCACAACTGACAGCAATTTTTTAAATCCATGAAATAACATATTTTAAATGATTCCTTAAAAACAGAAGACCTCTTTTTAAAAAATTATCCCTTAAAGCATAATTTCTGTACTCCAGAATAATCCTCTTGTGACCACTATCTCAAAAAATTTCAAAATGATAATCCTACAAAAAAAGGGGAGGAAGTAGAAAGGAGACACAAGAGAGGGGACAGAGAAAAAGAGGGAGTGTTGCCCACTGCTCCAAGAGTGCTGAGGTCATGTGTCTGACCCAGGCCCCAGTACAATGGTGCTGTTAAAATGACTCAGTGCTTGCTTCCTGGTCCCAGCTCTCTGCCAACCATCACAATGCCACCTTAACTGCTGAAGGAAGTAATAATGCCAAAGTCCACAGATTCAATTGGAAAATTCCCACTGTAGTTTCTATTTTTCTCCACATTATTAACACATATTAAGGATGATAGCACTTACAGATTTGTAGAGATCACAATTGCTTTTACCAGTTACTCTATCAGTGCTCTACACCAACTTTTCACTTCATTTAAAAAACATGAACTTCTGATTGTAGGAAAGCACTGCTTTTTTTAGACATCTAAGAAATTTTAATATTTACCCATAAAACTCAAAATATCTAATCATCTTTTCATTCAATCTAATTAAATATTAATGGATAGTTCTGACTGAAACACTTAGAATACACACATTTCTGCATTAGAGATCTGAGAACTGAATGCAGAGTGTCTTCAGTTCACAAAGACTATGTGCGCCACTCACCAGAATACACTCACTCACAAGGTCAACTTGTTCAAGAATTATAGCACCAAGTTAATAGGTCCTGGTACAAAACAGTCACTTAGCATTCACTTTTGTTGATAAACAACAAATTATGTTTTCCCTTCCTTTGCTAACATGAAAATGAATGGAAAAAGAGACTACTAAAAAGACTTAGTTGCCTACCCATTTTTTTCCTTTCTTATTAACAGAATCTTAGTTCCTCTGGTGATGGACATGTGCCCAACTCTGACATATAAATCAGTCAGCATTCCCCAGTCTCCCATGTGAATGTGTGGTGCCCACCTGACTGCTGTACACAGTGAGATGTCATTGCAGGTTGCTGAGTGGCATCAGGATGTTTCCTCCGGAAGGATCTGATTTCACTGATGTATATTCCTTGCCCTTCCTCCTCTTTCCTCTCCTTGTCAGTTACATATGAAAGCAGAACACCCGCTGTAGCACTACGAGGCAATTCTGCAGACAGAAACTGAGGGCCAATGATGGCAGAGCAAAAAAAAAAAAAAAAAAAAAGACTAAGAAGCCCAGAGTGGTGGCACACGTCTTTAATCCCAGCACTCGGGAGGCAGAAGTAGGTGAATCACCGTGAGTTCAAGGTCACCCGGAGACTACATAGTGAATTTCAGGTCAGCCTTGGCTAGAGCAAGACCGTACATTGGAAAAACCAAGAAACCAACAACAACAAAAGACAAAGAGCCTAGGATACTGATGATGTTATCAGTGGCCAGACCAACACTGGACCACCTAGGAAGGAGAAAGAGTGAGAAAAACTATGCTTTTGGCCAGTGTGTTTCAACTTTATTTCCATTGCTTTCTCCTGAAAACTCACTTGATGTTTTTCTCCTATTAAATTTAATATCATGGATATAACCATATCAACATATATATATTTGTTCCTTAAACATAGAAAGTTTTTAAAAATTTCCCCCAAAACAATCTTGCTCCCCTGCAAGCAATACCAAATCTACCAAAAATGTGTGCTGTAGGTCAACAAAGAGATTGCTAAATGTTCAATCCTTGCAGCCATGTTTTCCTGCACAGTTTACAAAACAGGTGCATTTGGTAAAGATAAAGCCGAGAGCCCTCAAGAATTTCCTTCAGAAGACTGAGGATGTTCAAAAGAAGAAGAAGACTGGGAATGTAGGCAGGACAAGGCCAAGCCCTCTCCTGCTGTGTAATTGTCAAGCCTAGTCCAGAAGAGACTTAAAGTCCTTCCTTGCCCCCGTTCCATGAAGCCTACAAGTGAGTCTCAGACCTTCATACTTTGACACTGCAATAGCTAAGAAAGGACGACCTGGAGAATACCCACCCAGCATGTGAGAAGACACAAAGGCACCAGAACATTTACCCAGTGACTACAGACAGAGGGCCTGGTATAGACAGCCTACTTCCACCCTTCCCCTACTAAGGCTGCATAGCCTGATTACTGTCCTTGGTCCTGAAGGTCTATTACCACTTCTTTGTCCCAGGCTAGAAGGGAAGAACACAGACAAAAGCAGAAGTGAGCTTCTCCTGCTCTTTTGTTTTTGCCTTTTAAAGACATTGGAACAGAGACTGGAATGCAAATGAATGCTAAAATAGTACAGGTCAGTTTCACCACCAAAGTAAAGCACAAAGCACCAGCACCGCAGAACAGAGTATATCCTGCCTATTTAAAAAGTACTGAAATCTGGGGCTGGAGAGATGGCTTAGTGGTTAAGCGCTTGCCTATGAAGCCTAAGAACCCCAGTTCGAGGCTCGATTCCCCAGGACCCACGTTAGCCAGATGCACAAGGGGGCGCACGTGTCTGCAGTTCGTTTGCAGTGGCTAGAGGCCCGGGCACAATGGTTCTCTCTCTCTCTCCTCTCTCTCTCTCTCCTCTCTCTCTCTCTCTCTCACTGTCTCTCTCTCTCTCTCTCTCTGTGCCTCTTTCTCTCTCTGTCGCACTCAAATAAATAAGAATAAACAACAACAACAAAAAAGTTTTTAAAAAAAGTACTGAAATCTGATCTTAAGGTTAACCTGTAGATCCTCAGATCCAGCTCCTCCCAAACCCTCTAGTGGCCTCATTCATTATTCCCCAAAGGAAACGAAGAGAAAAACAAAACAGACTGAAAGTTCAGTAAGATTTTGCTGATTACTCGAAAAATTCTGGTGACTAAAGAAAAGATATTAATGAACCAACTTAAGAATTACTATTTATGGGCTGGAGAGATGGCTTAGCAGTTAAGCACTTGCCTGTGAAGCCTGAGGACCCCGGTTCGAGGCCTGATTCTCCAGGACCCACGTTAACCAGATGCACAAGGGGGCGCACACGTCTGAAGTTCGTTTGCAGTGGCTGGAGGCCCTGGCGTGCCCATTCTCTCTCTGTCTATATCTGCCTCTCTCTCTCTCTCTCTCTCTCTCTGTCCGTCACTTTCAAATAAATAAATAAAAATAAACAAACAAATTTTTTTAATTACTATTTATTAATTTATTTATTTATTTATGAGAGAGGCAAATAGAGGGGGGAATAGGGAAGGAATGGATGTGCCAGAGCCTCTACTCACTGCAAACAAACTCCAGATGCATGCACCACCTTGTGCATCTGGCTTACGTGGATACTGGAGAAACAAACCTGGTCCTTAGGCTTTGTAGGCAAGCACCATAATTGCTAAGCCATCTCTCCAGCCCAAGAATTACTTTCTTATATTTCTCTGAGAGCACCTGCTAGCCCATATCACCCATTAGTATATTTCAAGAATGTCCAAAGACAATCAGTGAGTTGATGGTGAGTGACAGGGGTGACAATTCTGGGTGGTGCTAGCCTAATGACACTTCCTTCTGCACTAAGAACACCTTCCTTTAGAGCATGTCAGAATGACACTTGCCTCAGAGGCAGTATTTATCTTCCTCCTAAGATCTATCACCACCTCTTACAAACAAGGCATAAATGTTTGAAAACTTAAGAAGCCCAAAGGAGAGGAGACCATTAGGTTGAAGACAGAACAATCATCTCCTATAAGATTCCCTAATAAATCCATGATCACTGGTGTTTAAGAACTGAAATAGAGAACAGAGAGATAATAATGGAAGGATTCCATTCAAATCTGAATTTATCTTTATTAGTTTCATTAGATAAATTAACATAATGCTGATTTCTATGAAATGCTTTTAAACCCTTCTTTCTAAGACAGTATATTTTAGTGGATTAAAGCACACATTTTGGCACTAAAACATCTGGGACTAAATTTAGAATCTAATAATATGGTTCAATTTCTTCATCTATAAAAAGTTAGGGTAGGGGTTAATAGAATCTGTTACTTGCTGGTGAACAGATATGATATAATTCAGATTTTTTTCTAATTTTATAAAGGTAACATGACACATAAAATGATACTACCTAGTTACCCATCAGAGTCCATAATTGCATCTAGTATCAAATTACCAATATGCCTCTAGCAAAACATGAGTACTCACTAAGAGATAAATATAATGTATAAATAGGTGACGCTTGCCAATAAGTGAGTTTTGGCCAAAATAAGTTTTTCCACTGAATTACAAAAATAATATTTAGTTTTTAGAGCATTGTACATTTTGAAATTACAGAGAAGACTTCAGTGCTTATACTGATACCTTATATATAGTAAGTAGTCAGAAAAAGTTCCCAAGACAATCATAATCAGAATAATTATTATCACTATCATTATTTTGGGATATACAGTAAATTATCATAAAATTCTTTTAGAAATTGTTTTCTCAAGTTTCTGAAGCTAATCTTTCTCTATATCAACAGTAGTGGTTGTCTTGCTAGCCATAGTCATTTGGGTTTAAAGTAAGCTATATCTAACTTGTCATGTTGCACATAGATTTTGGTGGTAGCATGAAAAGGAAAAACATTCCAAAATAAACTCCTATGGCTTTAATCTTTTAATCTACTTCCTAGAGAGTCACTAGCTACCTAAAGACTTCATTTCCTGAGAGCTCTCAGGATTGCTCTACACTCTTCTCCAGGAAAAGGTTAATGCAAAATATGGAATGAGCATTTAAGCTAACAAAAAAGAATGAGCACACATTTCAACCACAGTGTGCTCAATTCAAATACAGAATGAACCAACCCCATGGCATCTACAGTATTCTACACGCATGTGGCAAGTGTTATTTCTAGCCACTTGAAAGCACCAATGAAAATAGCTCAAATACTTTGAAATATCTCCATTCCCATGAGGAGTGGCATTTATTAGCCCTTAATGGCCCTCTTTCATTGCTTTTCCACTGACGCATCTCTAATTGTTCCAATTATAATTTCAAGTAAAAAGCCAGTAGCGATAAAAGTCTTATAGTTCAGTGTGTTCATGCGAAAAGAGGTCTTTAACAGCAAAACCACACATGAGTATGTGGAAACATGGGATCTGGGCAAACAATATCACAAGAGAGGGAAGGAGGTTGTATAGAAAAAGCACTAGTCAAAACAGCTTAGGTTCCAGCTATGACCTTGCCATGTCCTTTAATCTATAAGAGACATAGTTTCAACATCTCTAAAATGCAAAATCCAAACGAATATCTTCTAATTCTCCTGTTAATTCTAACACTCTACCTGTCTCTAATGGTAGGCCTCAGTCAAAATACACAGGATCTGGTGCCAACTCTGGCTCTAATAGCAATCTTAAGGCTTCCTGCTTTCACTGGGGGTGTTAGCATCTGGTTTCAGTTTGGTGAAGAAAGAGATAATACTGTTTATTCTTTCTCCATTACCATGCATAGCACATAGCAGATGCCTAACAAAATTATAGGGAATAAAAGAGAGAGAGAGACAGAGAGAGAGAGAGAAGAACAGGAGGGAGGTAGGAAGATGGAAAAAAGAAAGGAAGACAGAGGAAAGGAAGGACACACTGATGAGTGCAATATGGCTGGAGTTGAGCATTTAAGATGTCAGGAACACAAGATAAGCAAGAAAAACTTGGAATACGGATTTCTTACTTGTAAGAGAGATCATACTAGAAATCTCAAATTCAGATAATGTACTATATTAGAAACTATTACAGATCCTGATTTAATATTTTCTGTGCTCAAAAATTAAAATATTTTAGAAATTTAGGTATGTCATAGGCTAAAATACAGTAATTAATTAATATTGTGATACCTTAAACCATGAAGCACAAATCATTCTTTTCACCATTGAAAATTTTCTTCACTGTTAGTGTCTATATTACCATAGGAAAATAAACATCAACTAATTGAAAATATAAACACAAAAATTAGGGAGGAAAAAAACATAAAAAGCAAGCTTTGGACCTACCAGACAGAAAGAAGATTTCAAATACAAGAGTTCTAACACTAAAAAAAAATAGCAAATACAAATGTGTTAAATTATTTAATTGCATATTTATGCTAGTTAGTCTATATTACCTTTGTTATGGTGGATACAAATATGCAAATTTCAACAGTAGTCACATGCTCAAAAGTACACTAAATTCCCACTCATCATTTTGTGATTAGTTTTTAAGATTCCTATCCTACTTTGTGAGAAAAATTTTGAAGAACAATCATTCTGTGTTTTGTAGGCAATGGGTTGTAAGGAGTAAGTGACTTGTGAAATCAATTTTGTAGATCATGACCAACATGTTTTTTATAAGTCAAAGAATGAGTTTCAACAGAAAAATATACACATTTTCAAAAAATTTGGTTTCCATCTTATGTCCAACACAATAGTGAGTAAATTATTTATAATATGAAAATAGTAAAAGATAAAAAAAATTACTTCAGTATTCAATTTGTGAATATAAGTGTTTGGTATTTCTGACATATTTCGATTTATATTTATGTTAAAACATTAACACTAAACAAAGAAACAGAAAATTTTAGAGATTTAAAGCATTTTTTAACAATATATTGTTTATTTATTTATTTAAGAGAGAGAGAATGGGCGTGCCAGAGCTTCTACCACTGCAAATGAACTCCAGATGCATGGGTAATCTTGTGCATCTGGCTTTACGTGGGTAATGGTGAATCAGACACACAACCTTAGGCTTTGCAGGCAAGAACCTTAAATGCTGATCCACCTCTCCAGCCCTAAGATTTAAAGCATGTTTTAAAAGACATAAAAATCCTAAATTATTATGCCTTAAGACTCAATGGGGTTGCAGCTTCAAGTAGTGGATCAAGACAAGCCTCAGTGAGAAAATGAGACCTGAGCAATGACTTGAAGGGTTGGTGGGTTTGCCACACAGTTCCTGGGAAGGTGTGTGTCTGGAGTACTAGAGAGGAATGAGCAAGGGAAGACACTGGTATTAGGTAAGAGCAAGGGAAGGAGAGGTCCCAAAGTTCGTTGTAGGGACTCTGGCTTTTCCCTGTGTGGATTGGAGAACTATTGGCATACCTGTTGGAGAGAAGTGACATGACCTGAGCTACATTTTAAAAAGGATCACATCTATTATAACTATTGGGGTCAAAGAGAGAAAAGGAACAAGTAGGAAATGTGTACTAGACAGAGGCAAAACATCTTGGACCAGTGTAGGAACAATGCAGGTGTTTGGAGGTACTCACAGCCATATTTGCCTATAGCCACAGTCATAAGGGGGCATGACAGGAGCATCACTGGGGTCACTGATCAGCATCACAATTACAGCTTCAGTGAGATATTCTGTCACCATCAAACAAAATGGAGCAGCAATAAAGGAAAACACCTGACATTCTGCTCTGGCCTCCAGAGGCATGCACATAGGACATATATGTATCTTATACACATGTGTATATACCACATACACAAAAATAACTAAAAATAAAAATAACATAAGAAAGTATCCTCCTCTGAGCTTTATTGACCTTTCAACTAAACAGCATGCATAAAGCATAGTAGAACTTCAATAAATGTAACTTCCTTTCCCTCTTTTACTATGCTTATTTGTTGGAGACATTTAAGGTACATAAAACCTAAAGAATCACAGAAAACAAATATTTCATGAAAGTTAAGATATTTTTATAGAAATAACAATTTCCAAGATAAATTATGTGTTTGCAAAATATAAAAGATTTTAATGAATTTTCAAAGTAGATTCAGGATAATGTGAGACTTTCCAAGTTTAGGTACATTTCTAAGAAGAATTTATTCCAAAGTTTTTTGACAACGTTCACCCCAGGTCATATTACTAGTTAATAATGAGACACAAAGAGTAACTCTCGGGTACAAAAAGAATCATGGGCCTTTGTAACAAGTCCAAGCTATTTTAAAAGAAACTTCCATAAGGAAGGAAATATTTTTAAAACAAAGTACGAGTGAATGACAACTAAAAATATCTTACTAACACTGGACAAGCTATTTCATTTTTTGAAAATAACTTTGAAAGCTGCATATAATGCTCAAGTACTGAGAAGAGACTGGGACCACAGTAGCAGGCCCTTCCTTTGGGGAGCTCACAGTCGTGCACCTTGATCCTTCACACTCCACCTTCATCAGTTGTCGGCCTCCCCTGTAACTAGAAACTCCATGGCCCACACAGTTCATTATATTTTCAGTCTTGAGATTGTGCTTTTAAGATTACTCATAGACCCACTCCCTTCCACCATCTACTTCTTCCAAGTTGATGGTCCTATCTGTCCAGAATTTTTCCCCTTCAGTGAAATTAAGTGTCCTACCACTCCAAAAAGAATTACAAAAATACCTCCTCTACTCACTAAAAAAATAAAAAATAAAATAAATAAAATTGTTTCCTGGTAGCATTTCTTTACAGCAAACATCCTTTCCTGATTTTTAAGATCCTTCCCTAAATTCAGTCTCATACTAAGGAAACAGGTTTTGGCTATTTTCTTCCTCACTATATTTAAAACAAAATCAACCTTAAATACCTTCTCTTTAATGTAATTTCATCCTCATAACTAGGTTGATTTCAATTTCAACAAGACAGGCATATCTACATGCACCCAATAAGGAAGTTGAGGATTATTTTTAGACTCCCTAATCTCTGCTTGTTGTTCAAGAGACACAGCATTTGACATAAATTTAGAATGGCGAACAAACATTTTTCAGGTAGTCAAGTGAGGATAAGAAGATTTTGAGGTGGATGTGTAAAGGCCCTTGAGGTAGGAAATAGGAATATGTACGGATTATCATTTATATATGTGTATGAATGTATGCTCCACTCAACTTGAGATGTAAGAAATGATGCACTATTTTGCTTTTCAGGTTCCAATCAGGTTAGACTTAAGGGTCAAATATCATCTAGTAAGACTAGGAAAGATACTTCTTTTTCCCCTGGGATTGTATTGGGACCTCAAAGGTGATGCCATGAAGAAAAGCAGGCAATCCCCACTGCAGACCATCACCCATAGCAACCCCCACAGGATATGATCACTGTCTGGACCCTGTAACTCTGTGGGAGGTGACTCGGTTCCATTGGTAGCATCCACTTCTGATCTTCTCTGTCACTGTCCACAGCCTCTGTGGCCAAGTTAGCTACTAGGATCTTCCTCGTGGGAAGCAGCCCTCCACAACACCCATCCAGCCATCCACACTTCAGAACCTCCAGAGCACTGTTGCAAGAGAACACCAGCTTCAACTATCTGCAAAAAACCAGGCCATTCTTAATCAAGAAAACATTATGTTGAGTGAAATAAGCCAGATACAGAAAGACAAATACTCCCTGCTCTCACTCAAGCATTCATTAAGTCAAATTGTATTGAGGTAATAGTAGATTTGTCTTCGATCAACAAAAAAATACTATGTTCTTTTTAACAAAGATTATCACTCCTGGACATATTTCCACAGCATCAACAACACTCTTGTGACTACTCTGATTTTAAGCCATCGCCTGGATTTCAGATTCTTACTTATAAAAGACAAAAACATTTCTTAATGAGGGTTTTTGGTCTTAGGATGTTTTAAGGGTTATCATTCCTGAATGTCAACAAAATTACCTTGATTCAGTCCCAAGCATTTTCACATTCCTCTTACAGAAGTCTGGCTATTCTCAGTGGCAAATCCCAAAGAATAATGAAAATATTCGGCTCCTTTAACTGGCAAAAGAAAGATTTTATGTATTTATTTATTTATTTATTTACTTGAGAGTGAGAGAGAGAATCAGCATGCCAGGGCCTCTATCCACTGCAAACAAACACCAGACACATGCACTGCCTTGTGCATCTGGCTTACATGGGTACTGGGGAATTTAACCTTGGTCCTCAGGCTTCTCAGGCAAGTGCCTTAAACACTAGACCATCTCTCCAGCCCTCACATTTGATTTTTAATTATATCTACTATAGGTTACAATTTAAATTATACATGTGGAAAGAAAATCAATAGAATAAAAACTAGAAACTAGAATAAAAAGATGATGATTTTCTATTCCAATGTTAATAATGTTTTCTGGAGTTATAATACAGTCTGGGTTATAGTTAAAAACCTATTTACTTATTTCTTATCATCTCAGAGCAAAACAGACTAAAAAATGAAAATAAATAAATTAATTAAATAAATGTGCTACAGAAATGTAAGCTACATGTCTAGATCATCTAATAAAAAACTATAAAATGCAGTTTGCATTCTCTTGTTGACATTCTTCAAATGTAGTATGCCAAGTATTGCAATACTTCTCGGTATAATCTTCACTTGAAAGAGCAATTACTGTAGTACACTACAAGACAGAGATGCCCTCAATGTATATTAGAGGGGCCTGGAACCTGCACAAATGATGGGCTATCACTATCACAACCATTTCCTTTGGAAGCATCTTATGACCTGTCTGCTCCGCTTTTGGTGTCTTCATTCTGAGTGCCACTTCCCCCTGGAGTCAGTGTGCCTGTCCTTACCTACACCTCTCTTCTTCATCGCAAGTCAGCAGATCCTCTTAGTAAAGGCGCACAGACTGTTCAAGCTTTGTAGAAGCGAATAAGCTCTGGACAACACCTTGAGCTGTTCATCTGATGGTAACCAATCACAAGAACTTTACCACAGCCTCTCAGATCAGTTCCTATTTCATTCATTTCCTCTCTTTTGGCACTGCCTTCTTTGGTTATATGGAAAAAAAATGCAGGATGTGAAAATGCAATGGCAAAATGCATGATGTTCTTACTGTCAGAATTCCAGGGGATCAATGCTCAGATTTCTCAGTTCTACTTAGGTGAGTTGTGGCTACCATAATGTTATCTTTCTGTAAAGTGAACTCTATATATTTCAAAACATTGATAATATACATATAATATTATCATTATTAAAGGATAATGGTCCTTGGTGATTTTCTGTTTTGCTTAAAGAAGTGAGATAAGCTCTAGATTTTTTTTTAAAGAAATAGGAAGGTCATTGGTAATTTTAGTGATGGCAATTTCCAAGGTGAAGTAGAAAGTTCACCTGAATTTCAGTAGCTGGGGATGGTTCAAGATCAGGGAGGCATAATAAAGGAGTTAATATTTACAGTATGGACAGTAAAGGATTTAGTTAAATATGATAGGTCTTGATACTTCCCTATTAAAAGTAGAGAAAATCATGAAAGAGTTAAAGGATTCATCCTCTACCACACTTCATTGGCGAGAGAGTTGGGACTGGAGCCTTATATTCTGATTTTTTTTAGTCGCTGAATTTCTCTAACAAAGAATTGCCTTCCAAAGAAATTGCTTCACACATGCAACTTCTCCAAAAAAAAATCTCCACTGTTAGAAAATAGCATACTAGTGATAACTTAAGGGAGATATGTTAATGAATTTTATTCTCCATTTTACAGGGAGGTTAGTTCTTTTCCATTAGAAAAAAATTTTTGTATAGATCACTTATTAAACTAGAGAGAAGAATGTTAAGGTTAATTCTTTTCCATTAGGAAAAACACGCACACATGAGCACACACGCACGCGCGTGCGCGCGCGCGCACACACACACACACACACACACACACTTACTATTAGACTAGAGAGAAGAAATGACTTGGAGTGAAAGGGAAAAGCAGAAGGCTCAGACCTTACACTTTTGCTTTGAAAACACAAAAAGTCCTTAGAACCAAGCCCTTGGCTAACACATTAAAAATGCACAGAAACAGTTAAAGCCTCACTTAGAAATACGGCACCTCTATATGTGGCAGTAACGTCACTCTGAGAGGTCTTTGAAAGAACATAATTATGCATCTGTGCTCAGAATCCCCTTAGCTTGTACTTCCTCTCTGACTGACACCTTGCTCCAGCCATTTTCACATTCTGACTCTCTCCTTTACTTCCAATCTTTTCTCTCCGGTACTTCTTATTAAAATGTTCCTGCTTTTGAACTTGGAGGAATAAAGTAACTAAAGTAAATGCCACCAGCTCTCCATCCTTATTGTATACACCTCTGCACCTGCTACCACCCCTCTCTACTTATTCCATGATTGAGCGTCTCTAAAAATGATTCCTAAACTATTGTCTCCCTAACCTCTAACCCATCTACAGCCACTAGAATTCAGATGAGCCCTCTACTACACCCAAGAATTTATCATCAAAAAAATCACTAATAAACGGATTTCTTTAAAAAAAAAAAAAAAACTTCTAGAATTTGTCTCACCTCTTTAACCAAAACTTGCTATTGTCAACCTCTCTCTTCTTATCTCTCTTCCTGATGCTTGTCCCCAACCTCTTCCCCAGTTCAATGTCCTTCTTCACTTGCCTCTTCTTTCCCTCTTGGGGTTCTCAGACATCTAACTCCACATGTGCTCCCCCACCCACTCCCTGAAGCCCTGGTCTCTCTCCTGAGCTCCAGACTTCAGCAAGTTACATCATCACCATATCACAGACATCCCACATTCTACATAGCTCGGCTGAATCTTTGAATCTGTTTCTCTTTGTTCACTTGCTGTAAATGTCAAGCACCACCAACCAGTCAATCAAGTAAACGAATGGGGATCACGCTGGATTTTTCTCTCCAGCCCCTTACTGTCCTAAGTGAAGTCCTCAGAAATTTCTTTTTGGAAATCCTCCCAACACTTTGCCTTCCCTTCTTTTGCTGTACACTGAATGCTACAGTGCCCGCATATTGCATGTCCTTTCTTGTATCCTTGCCTTTGCGCACACCGCTTCCTCTACCTCACGTACCTTCCCCCCTAGCCCCACTTGTCCTTCACAACTCAGGCACAGGGTCAGCTCTTCACAAAAAAAAAAAAAAAAAAAAAAAAAAGTGATTCTTGCCGTACCAAGGACGGACGATGCTGTTCCAGTGCTGAGCTCCCTTACTACCCCACACCCAACGCTGTCCTCATCTTTCCACCCAGTCTATCTAATTCACTCTAAAATACTCAAAGTATTCCTGCTACATCATAGGCTGCCACTTACCTGCTTCCTTTTTTTTTTTTTTTGTATTTTTGCTTGTGTGTGTGTATATGTCATGTACGCACATTGTCCCTGTCCAGTCTCTGAGTGATCCTCAAGCTTGCCAGTTTTTTGTGTGTGAGATCCAGTGACTAGTTCTCCACTACCCTAAGAAACTGGGGTTACAGCAGATGTGGTCACACCCAGCTGTTTCTGTTTACTTGAGTTCTAGAGATTTAAACTCGTGTGGTCTCAGGCCCCCTCATCTGTGCCCAGTTGATGCTTTCTTAAATGAATGAACAAACAAACCCTCAGCAACACACAATGCCCATATTTTGGTGCTCCTTGCCCTCTGCATCACTGTCTGTTACTTCAGTCAGATTTCATTTCATCTAGGAAAGCTTTCGCATCCCCACCCCACTCCCATTTCACATTCACTGTGATTAACCCTCTTGCAGAGTAGCCACAGAACTCTGAGGGCTTACTTTTCTACTACTGTTCTACAATAGGACACGTGAAGGAAAGGAAAATTCAATTCACCTTTTTGTTGCTTCAAAATCAGGGCTTTCTGACCTATGATTCTCCATAGAAGGAAAAAAAAGAAAAGAAAAGAAAAAACAAGAAAACAAAAGGCACACAGTCGCAAATTCTCTCTTGACCACCACACTGCAGCTTCCCACAAGACAGCTTCCACAGGGCCCCACAGATCCTGTGTACAGCTGCTCACCAGCCATCACGTGGCAACACTGTGGAAAGCACCCCAAGCTCCAAGCTGGACAAAGCAGACGAAGCTCACTGTGTTCCTGCTGACACTATTGAGACCGGAAGCGAGTCTGCAGCTAGGAGAGCTGCGTGAACAGGCAGGCTGTGGCTGGCCTGCACAGTGAGGCACATGTCCCAGGGGTAAGGCCATGGGGAGCAGGGGTTTCCAGTGCTCAGAGAATACTGCTGCCCTGCCAGCTGTCATTATCTTCAAATGCTGCTCATCACCTCTTTCCCCTAAACAGGCCCAACTGACACTTAAAATGCCATGATTATCAGAAGTAATATAAACATACGAAAGGGGTTATATCACCCAATATAACACTAAGTAATCATTAAAGAAGATGTAACAGAATAGTTCACAGAAAAAAAATCTCTATGAATTCTATGAAAAATAAAATAAGTTAACAGGCCTAAATGTATATGAGCTCTCTATACATAACAGATAGATAGATATACACATATACAAAAAACATATATACATATATACATTCTAACTCATATATTAAATATAACAGAATATCAGAAATCAGTATCAAAATGTTAAACATGATTAATTTGCACAGGACTGGGTTATATCTCATTTTCACTTTCTTATATGTTATGTTTCTAAATATTCTTTAATGAGCATGTACTACTTTAAGGAACTATAGAAATAATCCCTGAAAGTATAGTCTTCATGCATAACTTTAAGAAGGATGGTTTTAAAATAAAATAGTAATCTCCTAATTAAATTCTATAAACCTCTAGGTCTTCACAAATATCTTCCATTTTTACTTATATTCTGATGATTTAAATTAATGGATTCTTACAGGAGGTTCTATAAAATATGTAGAATCATGAGGTTAGCAAAATGACATCTTGGGATACTGGATGTAAGGCTTGTGAGTTCAAAATGAGAATAAGTATCTATTTTTAAAGATTTCTTTTTAAGCTAAAATCTAAAACAAAGAGAGGTAATGAAGGTTAAATTTCGCTGCTGACCAATCAGGGCAAACTTCACATTTTTATTTTCATATATAAGATAGAAAAAATGTTAGATTGTTAACATGAAATGAAGTTCTTATAAGAAACAGTGTAACTCTAAGACATGATCTGTATTCCATGGCCTCGTCATATGGCCTATACAAGTGCTGGATAGGACAGCCCACTCCTAATTAAATCCTAAAAGTGTTACAGACCATAGTATTAAACTCAATAGAAAGTACTTGGGACAAATGCAAGTGTTAATCAGAGAAAAAAAATAAACTTCAAATCTTGAATATTAGTCCTGTTTTGGTAGCTCTTAGAAAACAGAAGCAATTGGTCAATAGTGATTTAAACATTTAGTCATATGTTTGTAATTAGTCTAAATGGTTTCACAAGCCAACATGAATAGAACAATATTAAACATCCAGGCTTAGAGACAGAGCAGGGAAAGAATCAAAAAGGGGGTAGAACTTACTGGATTGCTTCAGAAAACTCCATGCTATTGACTTGCTATATCCTATCTTAACAGTGATGAATGAGATGATTTGTGGGGGGGGGGGGGACTGATTTTTTAACATTTATTTAGCAGGCATCTATTCACTACAGCATAGCATGTACTGATCTAGGTTATCTACCCAAGAAGCAATTCTCCACAGCACTTTCCTCATTTAAAGTCAGAAAGCTGACACAAGATAGACATGACTATTCAGTACTGTCAAGTCCCTGACATTTGTTCTACTTGCTAAAGGTCTACCCCTGACATTTGTGGAATAGGATGATAGCTAAAGTTGTCTAATAAAAAGGGCTTCAAGTGAAAGTGGATCAGAAAAAAAAAAAATTGTAAACTGTCCTAATTACAGAAAAGTCCATAATACATAAAAGTAACTTAGGTACTTGTAAAAGATAAAATAAACTCCACCTGACAGAAGCTTTGCTTGGTTATTCATATTTAATGTTCCAAAATAGCAAAATCAACACACAACTATCCTGTGTCACTGCTATTAAAAAAAAAAAAAAGGCTGGAGAGATGGCTTAGCAGATGAGCGCTTGCCTGTGAAGCCTAAGGACCCCAGTTTGAGGCTCGATTCCCCAGGACCCATGTTAGCCAGATGCACAAGGGGGCGCAGGCATCTGGAGTTCGTTTGCAGTGGCTGGAGGCCCTGGAGTGCCCATTTTCTCCCTTTCTCTCTATCTGCCTCTTCTCTCTGTGTCTGTCACTCTCAAATAAATAAATAAAAGTGAACAACAACAACAAAAAAAAAAACAGGTCCATAAAATTTAGCAACCCCTGGTCCCAAGAGCATTTTTACCATCCAAAGAGCCATCTTGTGATCAAGATCCAAGGTAGTGAATTTTGAATTCTAACCCTAGTACAATGTCACACAGGCAAAAGATGATGAAATCATATGACCCTGTTTTATACAGAAGACCTATCTGGCAAGAGAATCTCTATAAGATACCCAAAAGAACTAAGGTGTTAAGAGATTCAAAATTGAAATAGAAGGAATTCTGAAAGTACGATTAAAGGAGGCTTGCCCTAGAAAGCCAAGTTTCACTATATTGCCTACACATTTTTTTTTTTAATTTTAAAACTTTTTTAGTTAGCATGCAGAGATTTACATTTAGAGCTTATTCATTCTGGCATTTTTCTTGATTGTCATCCCTGCTCCTATCCCCAACCCCCTTGTCCCCTCACTAACTCTCCTATCCCCCATATCCTCTCCCCTTCTGTTTACATGTCATGTGTGTCCTCTCATCCTTCCCCCTAGCTCATCTCTTTATACTCAATCTGGGTTACCATTCTACCTTTGTAGATGTTACCCACACTTGACATATATTTAGATGATCGATGAGAGAGAAAGAAAAATTACAAGGCAGGTAGTCACTGAAGTGACTCAAGCTCAGAAAGACCAAACTACATGTTCTCTTTGATATGAGGGTGCTAGCCTACATATTTTTTATTTACTGTTAATACTGCCTAAAATTCTAACACTGAGGTGAACAAGTTTGAATCGTTATGTACTCCTCTTTGAAAATATAAATAATTTGGAGATGATGAAGGAATGTGACTATTTAACATAACTGTTTTATTTAAAAAAATTGCATGGATTTTTGATAGAGTGCTTACTAAGAATGTAAAATATAACTATGTAAGTAAGATCATAAGACATGTAAACTTAAAAGTTTTAGCTCTTCGGTTTTGTTGTATGTAAAAAATGATATATTGGTTTATTCATCAAGTTATAAAACAGATCAAAATTATTAGACTTTTCACCAAAAATAACCAAATACTAAATTATTAATTGGGGGTATTTTACTATAACAGTAAATACATGAGAATATGCATTGTCAAAAATCCATAAAGCTTTAGAGTACAAAGATATACCTTAATGTATATAATTTTAAACAAAATGAATAAATCATTAAGGGCACCAAAGGATCCAAGAATGGAAGGTATAATATGAAAAAAACAATCTAAAAGTATTACTAATGCATGAAGCAATCTCACCAAAGGAATTTGAATATAAAAGAATAGTGATCTAGGTAACTTTGGAAAGGAATGGAATTCACCTGATGCAAGGCAACACTACTCTACTGCTGTTGAAGGTACAAGCTAGTAATTCTGGTTCTTTATATATGTATATGGAAATAAATAATTAAGCTAATAAATCATAGCTGATAGGTACCAACCTTGTTAGTGTTAGAATGGGATGTCTCAGGTAAGGAAAATGAGGTAGCTAGAACTACAGATGTGTTAATGGATTAGAGTTAGCGATATCAATATAAGCTCATGATTATCTTCACATAGAGACAAACAGTTACAAATAACTTATAGGCATGCATGTATGCACATATATTGCACTGTCAGCTGAGAGGATATAGAAGTAACTGGATCACAGTAGCAATGAGCATATCTAGCACCGGGATCCTAGCTTCTAATACTACACACACAAAAGTATCAACCAGAGCTTGATGGAAAATTAACTGATTCCAGAACTAGGACAACAAATATTAAAGATGCTACAGGAACATCTTGTAGTGGCAAGTTAGGAAGCGCTCAAAACATATGCACACATTCACGAGCCAGAGAGATTGCTCAGTGAACAAAGGTGCTCACTTGCAGAGCCTGATAGACCAGGCTCAGTTCCTCAGTCCCCACATTTGCAGTGGCAGGAGGCCCTGGTATGCCCATACTCACTCACTCTGTCTTGCTCTCTCTCTCTCTCTCTTCCTCTCTCTCTCTCTCTCTCTCTCTCTCTCTCTCTCTCTCTCTCTCTCTCTGCTTCTCTCAAGTAAATAAGTAAAAATATTTTAAAAAGTAAAATTGAAAGGCAAAGACGACTATGTGGAAAAATTTTAAGAGACCAACTGTTTTTTACATTTGTATGTGTACGTATGAAGTGAGGGGTGTGTGGTACATGCATGCCATGGTTAGGACAATTTTGGTGTGTTGGTCCTTTCCTTCCATCTTTTTGAGACAGGTGACAGGTGTTTGAGGCTCTCTGTTTGCTTGCCTCTGGGAAGGCTGGACTAGCTAACCTTCAAGCTTCATGGTTCTCTTGACTGCCTCCCTTTGCTACAGGTATGTTGGTATTTTAGACTTTGCACCTGGCTTTACTGAACCCTGGTTGGCAAACTTGCTGAGCAAGCACTTTTAACCACTGAACCATCTCCCCAGCCTAGGAACCAACTACGTTTTCATGTGTATAGTTTATGTGGTGTGTATGGCGAGGGGGTGTATGCATGTGTGTGTGCAGATGTGGATACCGCATATGCACTTAAGCACTGGCCAGAGAAAATCAGGTGTACTTTTTCTTTCCCTCAATCATGTTTCCTTAAAAGACTCTACTCGGAACTGCCATTCTCAGAAAACTGGCTGGGCAGCAAGCATAGACAGATTCTCTGGTCTGTGCTCCCGACAGGCTAGGGTTACAGGTGTGTGTGGCCATGCCTAGGTATTTACATGGGTGTCAGGAAATTGAATTCAGGGAGATTCACCCCGCTCAGTCCCTCATGTTTACACACTATGCACTTTCACCCACTGAACCACCTCCATGGCCTCTTACCCTTCAACTATTTTTAAGACCAAAATTTCAATGACCATGAGGTGTGACATGTAGGAGCTATGTCCCTCAGCCCGGGTATGTGACTGTTTACTTTTTTGCTATTGGTCTTTGTCTCTAAAAATTAAGACAAAAAAATAAAATATATGCTTCCTGTCCCCAGATATTATTATTACTATACTGCCATAGCTATATCACTCTAATAATTTTCAAACACATTTGTAAGTGTAGTCTAAAACAAATGACCCATTTAATGAAATCTTTCCTGAGTAGAAGTTGCTTATCAGTTAATTCAACTGACATGCAAACTACCGTAAGAATTCCTTTTGTTCAGTGAGTCAGTGAGTACCTAGCAGATACAACTTTGAAATACACTCTGCTACATTCATAATTTAAAGTCAACTTTACACAGGAAGCCACCAACTCAAGCTCACATAAATTTGGTTGCTTTATCTCTAGGAAAGCATCTGGTTGTTTTCTAGGAAAATGAACTAATCATTTTTTTTCTACTTGGCCAGAAATGATACTTCTATATAAATTTATAGAATGAGAGCTTCCTACAAGGATTGAGAAAGCTTTAAAAAGACAAGTCTTAAAAGAAAACTGATTCAGTATGGGTATTATTTTTAACACCCATCTTACAGTACAATTAACAAGCTAAGGTTTAAGTAAATGTGACTCCTGGGCTAGCTCTAGGTGCCTTAGGTATTCTCTCTTCCTGTGGGCCTCTAATTGGCAGGCCCCATACATTTGAGGACACATCCCTGAAGAGCTCTACCCATTGTTTGATTCACTGATTCTACTGTGAAAATCAGACAAGACTTGGAAAACAGAGTTTGGTACACGTGTAGTTTTTCATCCATTTCTCCTCCTACCTGAGTTCTCAGCACTCACTATCACTGTAAATCTGCACATCTGTCTGCAAAGTCCTACTCAGAGCAACACGGAATGAGACTGCATCACATCCAGACATCCACCCAATCATGGGAGCTACATTATCCATACTAAATACTGTCACTAGAAACAGACATCTTCTGTAATTATCCCTGATGAATTTTTAGCCTGTCCCTACAAATATATTTCCATAAAGAATTATTTTAAGTAGGCCTTTGTGTTCTCTCTAACCGATGGCCTTCCTTCCCTCTGTCTTCTCAGAAGAAATTTAATACAAAAGTTTAGAAGTTAGAAAAGCTCTTTTTTCACTTTATTTTTAGCCTGTTTTTAATTGTTTGCCTTAACCTTCCCATCAGCTTCGCTAATTCTTAGTTTCAGCCTCTGGACACTCTCCTCTGGAAACCATTAAGTTCTTTTTTAGTAAGAGTGAGAAGGTAGCTAGCTATTTTTCTGATTCTAAGATACGTTATATGAAATGTATAAATTGAAGCCAATTATTCTACTGAAAAGGCATTAACTCAGTTGTACATAAGTGGTCTTACAGGCTTTCACGTGTAAGCCCCTTGATATTTTGTACATCTTCCATATACTTCATGCTCAGAGAATCATTTAAAATGAATACACTAGTTTTATTAAGAAAGCCTCCTTTCAGCCGGGCGTGGTGGCGCACGCCTTTAATCCCAGCACTCAGGAGGCAGAGGCAGGAGGATTGCCGTGAGTTCGAGGCCACCCTGAGACTCCATAGTGAATTCCACGTCAGCCTGGGCTAGAGTGAGACCCTACCTCGAAAAACCAAAAAAAAAAAAAGAAAGAAAGAAAGCCTCCTTTCTCATATGACTTCTTTATTTAGTTCATTCAAAATTAAGTCATCAGATATTCTGTTTTATTGATTCATATTGATTTGTAAAATAATGGTATTATTATAGCATTTCTTACTTACATATAATGTACTTTGATTACATTCAGCCTATATTTTCATTTTATCTATCATCCTCACAAATTATAGTCCATGAAAATATCTACTTGTTTTTCTAAATTTCTTACAATGTACTTTTAAAGAAATAATGCCCAGGACTGCCTTGTCTTGGTAATATAGACTGTAATATAGTCAGTTTTTCCCAGAAATCCCCCAAAGCTCGTTTTACTAAGGTATCTTCATCAGTCATAAAATATATAAACTTATATTTCTCTAACCTGTCATTGAAGGTGTCATGGGACCAGAATATATCAGGTGGACTCTACACTAAGTGGCATATTTACATTATTACAATATGTTGTATTACTACATTTGATCCCACAGGAATCTTAGAAGTTTGGAAAGACAAGCATTATTAGCCCAAGGCTGAAAATAACTAAATAATTTACTCAAGGTAAGGAGATCAAGCACATGGAGGTTGGGACCTCTTTCAGCATCCTCCTCTTCTTTGGGCAGAATCAGACTTCCAGCTGACATCAGGATGCTAGATGCTCCATCACCATCACTTTTTACTCTGTGCCAGCTTCAGAAGCAATATCAGGAAAGCTTCTAAAGGTTTTTAATTGCTGTAAATAGAATTTGTTCTCTGTCAAAATGACACTATTTCCCCAATCTGTAGCAGAGATTGAATTTCACTTCACCATGATCTTATTCCTAATTGTGCTCTGTTTTTAGCATATAGCCCTGAGATTTGTCACCGTGTGAGCATGAAAAGACAACCTGGTCAGTGCAAGAATAATGGAATCATAACCCATTCTGACTTTCAAGGATTTGGCTTGCATCTAGAGGACCTACATATCTTGAAGGTGCTATACCTCTGCATTGAGAAAAGGAAAATGAGGAAACTACAGATCAGGTTATGCATTAAAACAATTTTAAAATGTGGTTATACATTTTTTTTCCAATACTGGCAGGTATGTATGCACATTTATACCTAAGCAGGTTGTACAAATTTGTTTACTAATTATTTTAAAAATGTTCAAACACAAGAAAGGCTTACTTGAACCAAGTGAACCTGTTTAAAAAGTGAACAAAGCCAGGTGTGGTCATGCACACCTTTAATCCCAGTACTCTGAAAATAGAGGTTGCTGTGAGTTCAAGGCCAGCCTGGGACAGAGCAAGAACCTACCCCCACCCCACCCCCCAAAAAAGTAAATAAACAAAAGAAAAGTCAATCATTGGTTCATTTACTTTTAAGGGTATTTGTTAGTTTGTTTATAAGACATAAAAAGCAGACACAGAGAAACAGTGAGTATTGGCCACCAGAGCTTCCTGCCACTGCCAACAAATTTCAGATATATGCGCCACTTTGGGAATCTGACTTTATGTGAGTAATGGGAACTCAAATGTGGGCCATCAGGCTTTGTAAGAAAGCATATTTAATGGCTGAGCCATCTCTCCAGACTCTCTTTTAAGGTTTTTATAAATCATAAAAGATCCATAAAGAGATAATTTTGTGCTCTGAGATATTCTAGCAAAAAACTTAGCAAAATCCTATAAATAGGCCAGGAACCAGCTTTATAGTTGATGCCCTAAACTCTTAATCTAAACATTAAAAAGAGACTACTCTTGAAAGGAAACAGCATGAAAAAAAATAACAGAAATAATAGAATGCCCATCAGCTCAGAACTATGGTCTTGGCTTCTGGTCCCTGCCAACCACTGACAACTGTGTAAACTTAGATCAGAGACCTTCCACTTATTTCACTCTTCTTAAATAAGGGTAATAGACAAAGCTCATGTTTAAATTTTTATACCTCACTATCCTGTGATTCTATGAATAAGACCAGAAGATGTTGGCCTGAATCTCCAACAAGGGGCTGGACAATGGGGATATCTAATAGGAAGTTCCCTGGCCACAACCCACAAACAATTGGATTTCCCCTTTTAGCAATAGCATGTCCGGAAATTCAATTGACTGGTAAACCTACCTTCTTCTGCCTTCATGTTTAATAATTAAGTTAGTATGCAATCCATGACATCACAATTAAATATAGCTCTGCACGAACCAAAGGGAAATAACCTTCTAGAAAGGAGATGTACAATGACTTTCAAATATTCATCTCAGAAAAATAAAGATTACTCTGTGTTACCTTGCAAAAAGAGATTCACTTCAATTGAGCTGCATGCATCTGAAGTAATATTTATAGCTTAATCATTAATCAAAAGCCTTGTGAAGAAATTACTAGACACATATTCATTAATAATGACTTCTTGACTTAAAACATGAGTTATAGAGATTAAAACTCAGAGTTTTACCCTTCTTTATTCCAAATTCAAGCCACAGCCAACAAACAAGCTCTAATTCTAACTCTTCTGTTAAAGATTCCTATATTATTCATGATTATTATAAAGGTAATGGAAATAATAAAGGCAAAGGGAATTTACTAGGCTAACAATGACAGCCAAATATTTGAAAAGAAGTGCCACCCGGATGAAGGAGACAGACACTGAGGATGCTCAACACATGCCAAAGCAGAAATCCAGAAGCTTCTGAGAGCTCAACATTAAAGTATCCTTAAAACACATACATAAAGCCGGGCGTGGTGGCGCACGCCTTTAATCCCAGCACTCGGGAGGCAGAGGTAGGAGGATCGCCGTGAGTTCGAGGTCACCCTGAGACTACATAGTGAATTCCAGGTCAGCCTGGGCAAGAGTGAAACCCTACCTCGAAAAACCAAAAAAGAAAAAAAAAAAAAAACAAAAAAACACATACATAACATCTCAGAGAATTTTGCAGAAGAGGGGATGGGAAGAATGTAAGAGCCACAGGGTGGGAGGCCATATCCAGAGGCGTTGCCTTCCCCCCAGCAATGACTGACTGCTGCTTTCACAACTCATAACCCACAATCCCATGGGGAATTCCCACAATCCCACTGAGGAGGGCCCTTAGTGGAAAGGAGACAGGAGGACGGAAAGGATGGTACCAACATATGATGTGTCCATACAAAGTATATACTTAATTTTAAAAAAAGTAGTGGCAAGAGAGGCAAGAAAAGAATTGCTAAAATGTGTTTTTAGCCACAGTAATTCCACAGTCTATCAAATGCATCTTTCAACAGTTTGCCTTCAAATTTCCCATCTGAATTTAAAATTACTTGAAACACCTTATTGTCAACCTCTATTAATATACCCTGTTGTTATGTACTCATTAAATTGCCACCTGATTTATAGATAAGCACTAAAGCCATGTGTACCTGACAAGTTTCTTAAAAGAGCTTACAAACCCAATTTTTGGCCTTACATTAGCAAGAATGAACACTCATAATCTCACAAAAGGGGGAACAAAATCTACTCTTTTATCCAAAAATGTATTGAGATAAGTATATATTCAGTCATTTTTGGCTCCTCACATTCCACAAGTCATTCTGCCTTTTAGCAAAACACCCAGAATTCAAGTTGAAACAGATCTGGCCATTGTTCCTATAGAAGATTCCAGTACCACCAAGTAGCCTGTGAGAATCCTGTGCAGAATACTGCCGACCTTTGCAGTCCAGGGCAAAGTGATCTTGGCTTCTGATCTACCTGTCAGCATATCATCCTGGTCTGAGTTCCACCCCATACTTTCAGGGGCTCTAGAGCAAGGGCCATGGGTCCTCTGCCCCAAAGTCTATGCTCCACTCCTTTCCTAGCTGCCCTCATTGTGCATCAACTGTCCATTGGTCATTCTCTAGGCCTAGAAGGGCACACACTTGTGGGGTAGACCTTTAAGAGAAAAACAAAGAGGCCCACCCAGGTCCTCAGAACTCATTTATGCAAATAATTGTGGGGTTCAAGTTACCTGGAACCTGGTTTGGGAGGGGTTTGAACTCTAGATGGGCACATTTGACCAACCCCCCATCCTGGTACAAGCTTGATGTCTGTGGTGGTTTGATTCAGATGTTCCCCATAAACTTAGGTGTTCTGAATGCTAGGTTCCCAGCTGATGGAGATTTGGGAATTAACGGCTCCTGGAGGCAGTGTATTGTAGGGGGTGGGCTTATGGTTGTTATAGCCATCTCCCCCTTTGCTAGTGTTTGCCACACTCTCCTGTTGCTTGAGTCCACTTTATGTTAGCCAGGGGGTAATGTCCACCCTCTGCTCATGCCATCGTTTTCCCTGACATCATGGAGCTTCCGCCTCAAGCCTGTAAGCCAAAATAAACCTTTTTTTTTTCCTACAAGCTGCTCTTGGTTGGGTGATTTCTACCAGCAATGCGAAATGGACTGCAACAATCCCCTAGTACCTAGACACACAAAAATGAGTACAGCCAGAAGAAAGATAAAGTGAAGCATTCTAAAATGCTCAGAGGGGGCTGGAGAGATGGCTTAGCTGATAAGGCACTTGCCCGAGAAGCCTAAGGATCCAGGTTCAATTTTTGAGGTCACATGTTAGCCAGATGCACATCATGGCACATGCATCTGGAATTTGTTTGCAGTGGTTAGAGGCCCTGGAGTGCCCATTCTCTCTCTCTCTCTCCCTCTGTATCTGATAAATAAATAAAGTGATTAAAAAACATTTTTTTAATGTTCAGAGGCCCAAAGGTGGAACTCATCCTGATCATGTGAAATTTCAAAGTATTTCAGAGTTCTTGACTATAACCAAACACAGCTGAATGTTCTCTCCATTTGTCCACAGAATAAAACCAGATTAAAAAGAACATTAGGGCCAGGCATGGTGGTGCATGCCTTAAATCAGGAAGCAGAGGTAGAAATAATACGTTGTGGTGGCTCGATTCATGTGTCCCCCATAAACATATGTTCTGAATGCTAGATTCTGAGCTGGTGGCAATTTGGTACTTTTAACCTCCTGGAGATACCATATTGTTGGGTGCAGGCTTATGGGTGTTAAGGCCAGCTTTCCCTTACCAGTGTTGGGCATACTCTTCTGCTGTTATTATCCACCTGATGATGGCCAGGAGCTGATGTCCACCCTCTACTCATGCTAGCATTTTCTCATGCCACCATGGAGTTTCCCTTCAAGCTTGTAAGCCAAAATAAACTCTTTCCTCCTACAAGCTTCTCTTGGTCTGGTGTTTTCTGTCAGCAACATGAACCTTACTGCAACATAACATGTTACTGCCTAGATTGAAAAATGTTACTAGGGGCTGGTGAAATGGCTTAGCAGTTAAGGTGTTTGCCTGCAAAGCCTAAGGACCCTGGCTCCATTCCCTAGGACCCACGTAAGCCAGATGCACAAGGGGGTACATGTATCTGGAGTTCGTCTGCAGTGTCTAAAGGCCCTGATGCACCCATCTCTCTCTTTCTATCTAACACACTCTCTCTCTCTCTCTTTCTCTCTCTCTCTCTCAAATAAATAAAAAAATATTTTTTAATATTACTAGGATTCAAGCAATCTTCTTATATTTTAACTGTCATCAACAGGCAGCAACAAAGTATCTTTCCACTCAGCACCCAAAGAGCATTCCCTAGTAACTGTTTACCTTGCCCTAAAGATTACCCAAGTCTGGGGAGAGGGAATGCTCAAGCGGTCAGATGACTGCAGAGATACAACAGTCAACACTGCTCAACCACCAATCTGTGCTAAACACCATGAGAACAGCTATAATAAGTAAATGGGTAAGATATAACCCTGATATCAATTCACATGCAGTAAATTAATTGCCAAAATTACCCCATTTGTTTACTTACCTTTGCAGCCAGATCCTTTAGCAGAGCCCTCTGACGCTGACCCTGTGTTAAACTATCTGATTTGCTTCTGCTTTATCATCCACTGAGCCATGATTTGTTGTGGAAAGTAAGCGAGAAGCAAATGCATCAGGAGTTCTTGTATATTAGAGAATTTGCCCTCTTGGAAATTCTGTTGACATCATGTGAACAAGTCTGAGCTAGCCTGTTAAAATACAAGAGTCAGTAAGAGTACAGCTGAGGTGCCCCAGTCAATTGGGCACCCCAGCTGATCCAGCAGCTGTCCATGTGAGTGACTTCCAGCGGAAATTAGCTGAGCCCTGCTGAGCCAAGCCCAAACTGCTGACTCCACAGAATCACGAATCAAATTAATAGCTGTTGCTCTAACATATACAGAACTGAAAGTCTTACAGGAAGCTGTGTGACATTTGTATGCAATGACTGTAACTAGCATGAGAGAAGCAGTAACAGACCTAAAGACAGAACATGTGAGAGGATGGGCAGGGGGGTCAAAAGCCATCACAGAGGAGATGGTGCATTATCTTTATTCTAGAACAAAGGGCCAACCCATGAGGAAGCAGACTTAACCAATCTCTCTTGCCTCCATCTTTGCCACACATCTCCAAAGGGAACATTAAAACAAAATTGACATGCATAAGTTCTATTCCTCCTGGGAACCTATGAACTATTCCTTCAACCAGAAGCCCTCTCTTTCTCCCCAAGCCCAAGAAGTTTCATTATAACTGGAGTCAGACAAGGCCTTGAAGACACACAGCCCTGCTGTACTCAGCTACACTTGGCACCCTGTGATCTCAGTGGTTGGGCTGAGAAAATAACACTGCACTGTCACTACAGAGAGGATGACAGGTACAATGAGCAGGACAGCATCACCAGACAACAGAAACCCTGACCTACCAGAGGTTCCAAAAGTCACACTGGTACCTCACTGGAATGGGGGATGGAGAAGGGCTATAATTAGATGGGAATATGACCAATATGTAATGTGTTTTAATAAATAAATAAAGCCAGACTGGGAAATGCCTTTCACTTATGCACAAACACACTCACACCCAAAAACTTTAATTACTGGTTTATTTAAGTCTACCATGAAAAGTTTTTCATGTGTTTAAATATACTAAATACATAATTTTGAGAAAAAGGAATCAACAGATACATTATATACTAAAAGTAATCACTGTGATACTGTCATTTTTAATAGAAAAAACAGATGTTTTACAATAAGAGTTATGATAGTCTATGATAAGAAATATTGGAAACCTATAAAAATATGCTCTCAGGGGCTGGAGAGATGGCTTAGCAGTTTAGCACTTGCCTGTGACCCTGGTTTGAGGCTCGATTCCCCAGGACCCACATAAGCCAGATGCACAAGCATTTGGAGTTCATTTTCAGTGGCTGAAAGCCCTGGTGCACCCATTTTCTCTCTCTCTCTCTCTCTCTCTCTCTCTCTCTCTCCCCCTCCCTCTTTCTCTGTCTGTCTGTTGCTCTCAAATAAATAAATAAATAAATAAATATGCTCTCAAAGAACACTTAGTGGGTGAAATGTATTTACAAAATAAACTTAATTATATAAAAATGTATTTATAGAAAAATAGAAGTATTTCCAAATGTCAACAGTATCCTTGGGTAATAGGATCCATTCTTAAATACTTTCATGTTCTAAGGTACTTATTCTTGGGATAAAGGCAAATCTGGCAGTTGGACTGCCTGCTGAGACTCAGGCTTCTCAGGGGCAGTCTCCACACAGGGTGATAGACACTGCTGCCTTTGATTTGCCTTGGTCCTCTCAGCTCCAAAATGAAAGATAAGCTCCATGAGTTGAACCCAAAGCTCAGCAGATTATGAATCAGTCTTACCCCTCAGCTCTAATCAGCCTGTCCAACTTCTGATCCATAAAACCAGAACCAGCCACACCCCCCACAAGGTTCCATGGCCAATAGTACTACCATGGTAAAGATATCAGGCACTCCTGGACAGGAAGTCGTGTTAGCCCTGAAAATAATCAGGTATTAATCAAGAGGAAATTTCAGGACTCAGTAAGAGAAGTGGATCCGAATGAGCAGTTGGACGAAGATGTGGAGGAGACGCTGCTGCAGATCATTGATGACTTTATTGACAGCATGGTGACAGCAGCCTGCCAGCTTGCTCAACATTGCAAGTCCAGCACCTTAGAGGTGAAAGATGCCCAGTTACATCTAGAGTATCAGTGGAACATGTGGATCCCAGGGTCTGAAGAGATCCGACCCTACAAAAAAGCTTGCACCACAGAAGCTCATAAACAGAGAATAGCATTGATCCAGAAAACCATACGATCAAGGAATGGACAACAATGTATTTGGAGATACTTGAGCTGAGACCTCGGTCAACTCATCCTTGGAATTTTTTTTAAATACTTTACTGAGAAGCATACATTTTTTAATTAACAGTGCAGCAATATCTAAAATGACTGAGAAGATCTACCAGAAGATAAAACCTCCTACCCTCTAACCCCCCAAACAGCAAATTTTGAACATGCATGAATATATATGTTGATATATATGAGGATATCCTTATTCCTGGGAATTGATGTTGACAACTTTAGTAATAAATGGGTAGGATATTATTACTAATCTTCAAATGATGTGTGGGAAGAGGAAACAAGAGGGATAGAGATGGAATGACAAAACAAATATAGCGAACCAGGGTTGTTTTGTTTGTTTGTTTGTTTGTTTGTTTGTTTGTTGTTTTTCAAGGTAGGGTCTCACCCTAGCCCAGGCTGTCCTGGAATTCACTATGTAGTCTTGGAGTGGCCTCAAACTCACAGTCGTCCTCCTACCTCTGTCTCCTGAGTGCTAGGATTAAAGGTTTGTGCCACCACACCCAGCCAACAAACCAGGGTTTTTAAAATACTTACTTGTGGATCTACTGTAAGTTTAAAAGTATTTCAAAATAAAGTCAAAAATATTAATTTTATGGGCTAGAGAGATGGCTTAATGGTTAAGGCACTTGCCTGCAAAGCCAAAGGATCCTGGTTCAATTCCCTAGGAACCACGTTAGTGAGATGCACAAGGTAGCACATGTGTCTGGAATTCATTTGCAGTGGCTGGAAACCCTGATGTACCCATTCTCTTTCTTTCTGCCTCTTTCTCTCAAATAAATAAATGTTTTTTAATTACAAAAAATTAACTCTACATCTGATAAAATTCCATCTTAAAAAGTTTCCAATGACTATTGTAAATGTACTATTTTAAAATATATTTTTTAATTTGGCTCTGAAAATGTTATGGAATGATAACAAACCCTGCTAAAAGAAACCAAGGGAAGAGAACAGAGACCTCCATGAACCCTGTTCTGCTAAAAGATGTCTTAGCTAAGGCTGGAATCTCTCAGTTGGCAGCCACTGGAGGCAAAGGGTCCTTGCAACCAACAGAGGCTGGTTCTCTAAGTGCTGGCATCTATATTTCCATAGTGTATGGTGAAGTCTGCTGTTCAGCAGAAAACACAGAATAATATTTTACCCATTATTTCATCCTGACTCCCCAGCAGTCTGGCCCTGGCTGGACAGGCCACTTTTGGCTCAGCCTGGCCTCCACCTGATGTTCTTTTATCATCTCAAGTGAAATGTTCCATTCACATAAATTTTCCTGAATATAACTGCCAGTAATCATACTCTTCAGGCCCTAGGTCTAATTAAAAAAAATAAATGAACACAAAACTAAGCAGAAGAATTCTCCTCAAATTTCAATTTTCTGAAAGAAGAGACAACATCTTAAGTATATTATATGTTACATTTAGTACATATTCAAAATCATGATAATATTAAAGAATTTTAACAATATTCTCCAAAAGGTACATTATTAAGAATTAGTTGGGGCTGGAGAGATGACTCAGCAGATTAGGCACTTGCCTGCAAAGCCTAACGACCTGGGTCCGATTCCCCAGTACCCATGTAAAGCCAGATGCAGACAATGGCACATGTGTCTGGAGTTTGTTTGTAACAGCCAGAGGCCCTGGCATGCCCATGTTTCTCCCTCCCTCCTTCCTCCCTCTTTTCCCTCTCTCTCCCCCTCCCTCCCGCCCTCTCTCCTTCTCTCCCCCTTGCAAATATTTTATTTATGTATTTGAGAGAGAGGGAGGAAGAGGCAGATAAAGAGATTGAGAATGGTGTGCCAGGGCCTCCAGCTACTGCAAATGAACTCCACGCATATGCACACTTGTGCATCTGGCTTACATGGATATTGGGAAATCAAACCCAGACTCTTAGGCTTTGCAGGCAAGTGCCTTAACCACTAAGCCATCTCTCCAGCCCTTCTCCTTGCAAATAAAGTTTTAAAAAATTTAAAAATTAATTACATCCATCACAAATAGTTATTTGTGACTGGTTTGATAAACCAACCATTTCATACAGAATTAAATGAAATGACAAATAGATCAACACAATTTGATGATAATTTTGTTATTACACAAAGAAGAAAATTCACAGGGTGGTATCACAACTACTTCCATAAAACTAAGTAATTATTTTTAGGCCCTGATATTTGGGTAGGTACCAATAAGATGAATATTATTCACAACTAAAACTACTTCAAAATAAACTGCCCATAAAATAAGCTAAGTTTATGATAGGTATATACTCAAATTCAGCAGAAAAAATAAAAAAAAAACTCATAGGTTTTTATTTTGAGGTTTTAATAAATGTTATTATTTTATTTACTATTTATTCATACTTTACAATGTGTTTTGGATATATCGTATGATTGAGAAAGCTTACAGAGAAAATATGCAACATTTTCTTATAATAAAGTATTAAAGAAAAAATATACTGTGGGGAAAGAGGAACCCTTATTTATTATTTGTTGGAATGAAAATTGGTGCAGCCATTATGGAAATCAGTGTGGAGGGTTCTCAGACAGTTAAAAATAGACCTATTACATGACGCATATATAGGGCAATATACCCCAAGGACTCTATACTTTACTATAAAGATACTTGTTCACCCATGTTTATTGCTGCTATGTTCACAATAGCTAGGAAATGGAACCAGCCTAGATGTCCATCAACCAATGAATGGATGATGATGATGCATGTGGTAAATATACACAATGGAATTCTACGCAGCAGTAGGAAAAATGAAATTTGCAGGAAAATCAACAGATCTGGAAAATGTTAAACTAAGTGAGGTAATGCAGGCTCAGAAAGACAGATACCACATGTTCTCTCTCACATATGGATCCTAGCTTCAAATTGTTAGATTTGTATGTAAGTTGGAGAAAGAGTCGGCAGAGACTAGAAAGCTAGAAAGGAGCCTTGGGGGAGGGGTTGCTTCAGTAGAGGAGATAGTAGATATGTAGATAGAGAGACTACTAGAGGTGGAAAGGTTTACTTCTGGTCAAGAGAGAATGGAAAAGAGGTGGGTATGGAAGAAGGTTTGCTAAAACTAAAGATGTCATGAAAAGGCCATTTGGAAACCTACTTCTTTGGTAGCTAACTAAAAAGTAGAATTTAAAAAATTTGGCCGGGCATGATGGCGCACACCTCTAATCCCAGCACTCGGCAGGCAGAGGTAGAAGGATTGCTGTGAGTTCGAGGCTACCCTGAGACTACATAGTGAATTCCAGGTCAGCCTGAGCTAGAATGAGACCCTACCTCGAAAAAACAGAAAAAAAAAAAAAAAAAAACTGGGCAGAAGTGCCCTGCAAGCTTGGCTGATGCTGCACCCAGGAGCCGCAGATTGAGGTCATTATAGGGAAATCCTAGCGTTGGGATTAGTGAGATCCCTCCCAGTGAGTTGTCAGTAAGGAAAGCTCCTGAGGTCCCTCTAAACAATACAGGCTATTGCCAAGATGCTTAGTGGCTCACTAAAACTAGATGATGGTTAAGACCCTACTGCTGAAGATGCCACATTTTTTATAACATTTTATTTATTTATTTGAGGGAGAGAGAGAATGGGTGCACCAGGGCCTCTAGCCACTGCAAACGAACTCCAGACACATGTGCTCCCTTGTGCATCTGGCTTATGTGGGTACTGGGGAATCAAACCTGGGTCCTTTGGCTCTGCAGGCAAGCACCTCAATCTCTAAGTCATCTCTCTCCAGCCCTGAAGATACCACATGTTTTGATTGCCAAATACAAATATCAAGGTAGAAATGAGCTGGAAGGCCCCTTCCCTGATAGCCAGCTGTCATTGTGCTGGACAGTGCTATAAAGGCTGCTGGAGGATTGAAGTCTTCAGCATCCTTTGGCAGCAGTAGACCCAAGGAGCTTCACAACTGACAAGCCAGGCAAGGTGTGCCCACTGGCACAATAATAGCAAGACTATTATGTGGGTAACCAATTACTCTCTGGTTAGATTTGAAGCTCACTCCATGGGCAATAATTCATGCCTGTTACTAAAAACCTAATCAAAACCCTATGGGTGGGAAGACAATAGACCCTAGGGAAGAAACTACCACTATTATTTGGCTAACTGGTTATGTCCTGTCCTTCAAATTTCCTTCTAAATATTTGTGTTTGCACCCATAGGTGAGTGCTGCTCTCATCTCTGGCCACAGAAGTTTTTTGGGTTCTTGTTTTGTCTGTTTACTGCTCACAGCAGTGACTGCTGGTAGACTCAAAACTCATCAAGGTGCCAAAAGTAAGTTATTACTGAGTGCTCAGCACTGAATGAAACATCTCTAGCACACCCTCCAAGGTTAGGGGTACATGATGGAAAAAGTGGTGGAAAGAATTTAAGAGTCAGAGGATGGGACAGGTTGTTTTGAAACGCCACATTGCAGACATTCAGCAGCCACTGCATTTATGACCTCACAGAAACTGTTATCACCTGCACAGGCCCTGCATAGTATTGGGCCCAACCACATTTAGTCACAGATGACGGAAAAGGACAAAAAAAGACCATCAAAGTAAAAGTGGGATAGTTAGAAAGAAGAGAGTCAGTAAAGGGAGAATGAGGAAAGGGGGACAAAAGAAGGAAATAAGAGGAAAATAGGATCAAAACACATTATACATATATGAAAATTATCAATGAAAAATTTTTATAAAGTAAAATGTAATTACACTACCCATCAACTATCAGCATTAACTTGCTAACTTAGACTTTTGCAGACATTTTACCCACGTGTTTTTTCATAAAATATTGCCACATTCTACATATTGCTTTGTAACTTGCTCTGTTTACTTCACAGTGTAAAGTTGCTCCTTGGCAACAAACACGCCTCTTCACCATCAGGTTTATAGGCTGCAGATCCATCTACTTAGAGCTGTGCCAAATGCTTGACATTTAGCTTGTTTCCCTGTTTGTCTTCCATACACAAGCTTGTTAATAAACCAATGCATTGACATTACTATTTCCAAGGGCAGGCATTCTAATGCACAATGCTCCTTTGCTACAGTCATGAGCATCTGAACGAGCTGCCCACTAATGGCTTCTCTCTATAGACATTAGGCAACAATCCTTAGAGAACTATGCTGTGACTAGCGTGGGCGTGGATAACAGAGAACTTATCTTTCAGGATGAAAACATGGAGTACATGACATAGCAAAGCATTTTTTTCTCTGATTTGTGATTTCTCTAATACAAAGTATAGGAAAGTATACAATTAGCTCATATTCTCTACTTAGTAAGTAGTGTTCACAGAGAAAAATAAAATATTGTCTTATTGACATACATTAAGTACATTTGTTAGTGTCAGTTTTTTTAATAAGAAAAAAATTGTCCTTAATTTATTCTACATAGGCATGGAGTAATGGAATGCTTATCTTTTTTTTTTTTTTTTGGTTTTTCGAGGTAGGGTCTCACTCTAGCCCAGGCTGACCTGGAATTCACTATGGAGTCTCAGGGTGGCCTCGAACTCATGGCGATCCTCCTACCTCTGCCTCCCGAGTGCTGGGATTAAAGGCGTGTGCCACCACGCCCGGCTTGGAATGCTTATCTTACTCAAATGAACATACTACAGAAAATTCTTGGCAACTTAAAAACCGCACACATAAGCCAGGCATGGTGGTGCATGCCTTTAATCCCAGCACTAGGGAGCTTGAAGTAGGAGGATCACTGTGAGTTTGAGGCCAGCCTGGAGCTTCAGAGCGAGTTTTAGGTCAGCCTGAGCTAGAGTGAGACCCTACCTCAAAAAATAAAAATAGAAAACCCCACACACAACTAACCTAGCTGAAGTGATTGGATGTAATCTATAAATGGCCCTAAAGGTTGTCTGGTTCTTCCTTTTTCTCCTACAATGCGGAAACAACAGATCAAAAAAGGTAAAATGGTCAAAGGCATAATAAGTTCATTCCTTCAACAATATTTGTTGGAAACCATCTAGGTGTCAGGTCTCAGCTTTGTTATGCACAAAAACAATTTAGCCAATGATGCCTAGTGTCAAGAACCACACAGGATTCATCCAGAAGGCAGCCAAACTCAGCTTAATTATAGATCTGGCCTTGTGATTAGCATTCCAGTGTGGTTTCGTCATATATCATTCATTCATTTACCCACATCTTGAACATCTCTATGTTCCAAGGTCTGGGCTTGATTCCATAAACAATATATTCCAAAGGCCCAGGGCAGAGCTTACATCCAAATAAAGTGCATGGGCAAACAAAAAAACTATTTTAAAAGATTGATATAAGCACTATGAGAATATTTAAGCATAATCCACAGAGCATAGTCCCAGTGAAGAGGAGATGCACATTTAGCAAGAAGAATTCTTGGTTGTCTTCCCATTCTAACATTAAAAATACATAGCAGTGGGCTGGAGACATGGCTTGGCGGTTAAGCACTTGCCTGTGAAGCCTAAGGACCCTGGTTTGAGGATTGATTCCCCAGGACCCACGTAAGCCAGATGCACAAGGGGACGCATGCATCTGGAGTTCATTTGCGGCAGAGGTCATTGTGCGCCCATTCCCTCTCTCTCTCTCTCTCTCTCTCTCTCCCTCCCTCACTCCCTACCTCCCTCTTTCTCTCTCTGTCTGTTGCTCTCAAATAAATAAATTAAAATTAAAAAGATATATAGCAGTTAAATTTATAGAAATTAAATGAATAAATCTTATTTTTCACCTTAAATAAAATATTCAATAGATAGCCTCAGAAATCATAACACCTAACTATGTCATTTGAATTTAACAAATGAAATAAATGAGTCAATGTAAAATAAATGAAAGTAAACTTTAATTTTCTTTGGTTTATTCTGCCTTTGGGCTCTGGATGCACCATAGAAAGGAAAATCCACTGCACAGATATCCAAGTGCACGCTAGCTAACCTTTATAGACTCAACTAATAATGCTTGTGCTTTATTTACTCTATTTGATATCCTCTACATCAAAAATAATCTCAATTTAATGCATTAGCATTCAGTTAAAAAAATTGAATTTCAAGGATAGCCAAAATTAAAGAGAAGGCATGTGGGATTCATGTTATAAATCCATCTAAAAAATACCTAAATTATTTCAGCTGGCACATCTGACTATGTAATTACTGACTGATAAATTCTCTCCTAGAGTCTTAGATAATATAACCCAAAATAAAAGTCTTTTGTTTTAAAAACATGCTTGGAGAGGCTGTTAATGTAGCACAGTGGTAGAGTGCCTAACATGTCTAGGATCTGGGTTCAATCTCCAGAACTGAAAAAGAAAAATCTACTTAGAGACCTAAAGTAACATAATATGTTTCATGTCTGAAAATGCTTCCGTTTGTTTAGCCAAATTCACAGTTTATTTTATAGTCACAGGGAAACACACAGGAACAAACTGTCCAGCACAACTTCTGTTCTGATGTCTTTATTTGCCTTTTTAGACTTCAGGGGCTAAACCACTAAAATGTTATTTTTTCCAGACTCCCTTATAACTAGAATACTTATAATGTAGGCTTCACCACTAGAGACATTTCCAGCAGACCCATGGATTCAGAGTCAAGTGAGTAGGAAAAGAGCAGAACTCAAGCCATCAGCTGATGCACAGGTAGCAGGTGGGAGGCTCATAACGGCCAATGGTGATCACAGCTGCTTGATTCCTGCATCACAGTTAAGATAGAATATTCTCGAAGGCAACAATTGTTTCCTGATTCCAAGCTGTGGCTAAGATGGAATCGTACTAGCAGTTGTCATAGAGACATCACAGTCCCCAGATCTTTAAAAACAGCAGTTTCCAGGACAGTCAGCTCTGCCCCATCCTTCTAGGAGCCAATTTTCAAGGCTCAGCTTAGAGTCATACCTTTTAACCTTTCAAGTGATTAAAGCAGTAAGAATCTGATACTTTATGGGAAATGCTTTTATTTTTACTTATTTATTCTTTAAAGATCTGCAGCAGTCTCCATTATCTGGAAATAACCTTTGAGGTGCAGTATTAAAGCCATTACCTGGATGCATTAGACTAACTGAATATTTTTGTGCTTTTACATATTCAAAGGAATCTAAAGTGGTTTAGATTTTCTGTGGACAGCACTGACTAAAGTACATTATAAGTTCTTGTATAAATTACGTTCTCTAAACAATAACAGAAAGAATTGTAGATTTTAAAACATGGAGTCATTTTTCACTCAACCCCATGATGATGTAATACTTGAGATCTACAGCATCAGAAAAATATTCTACCTCCAGCCTTTGCTTCTTTAGATTGCTGAAGCAGCACTTTTTTATTAGTTATGTACACAACGTATACAGTCATGTTGGTACCATTGTTAGCCTCTTCCCTGTCCTCCCCACTCCATAGGGATCCTCCTCATTTTTGTATGACATATCTTAAATATGTATTAGGTGGACTGATATGGACAAAAAATACAGATAATCCAAATAATAGATAAATTAAAATTATTGTGGTTTTGAATCATGAATTGCAGGTTGAATTATGAGGATGTTCTATGAAATTAAATTCATAAACTCTATTGACTATGTAAAACTATGTAACTCATGCACATGACAGAGAACAGAGGACTCAGGATTTGGAGAATTTTTTTTTTTTTGGTAGGTCTTTTTCTTTAATTTTTTATTTTATTATTAATTAGTTTTGTATTCAGCAAATACAGTCAGTTTGGTACCATTATTAGGCTCATCCGTAACCTAAATAGTATAACAATGTTTCCAATGACAGAGAATCTGAGCACATAGATAATTTCCTATATATTTTTGATTTCCATATATTTATGTCTTATATTTTAAAAAATGGAAAAAGGCTAGGTGTGGTGGTGCACCCCTTTAATCCAAGTATTTGGGAGACAGAAGTAGGAGGATCGCTGTGAGTTTGAGGCTACCCTGAGACTACATAGTGAATTCCACGTCAGCCTGGACTACAGTGAGACCCTACCTTGAGAAACAAAAATAAATAAATAAAGGTTGACCTAAAAGGTGAAAAATGAGTCATTGAGGTAATGGAATCTGCTTGACAAAGGTCAACCACTGAAGTACCTCTGGATCAGTATGATCAATTCTGATTCCCTAGTCACACTAATAACATAATACTATGATATAAAGTAAAATGAAGCTATAGCCACCTTGATTTTTCTTTGGTGATGAATGGAAAATTATGGATCCACATTTCTGCAGAATAGCAATCGAACATATTAGGACTTGCTTTCATCTCTGTCACTGTGTGTACTCTACACTTCATGAGGAAATAAAAGTTGTTCAGCAGACCCCTTCTACCAGAAGCATGTTTGATACCAGAAGACAGCCACCAACAGTTACAGGAATTTTTACATGAGTAATGTCCCATAGTCTATCCAAGAGTAAAAAGGTCAATTTACCAAAACATTTTTTCTCCAACACCCCCCCCAAAAAAATTCTAAACTAAATGGTTCTGGAATATTCATTGTGTCCAGGCCACCATTGAGAAATACAACAGTATTGGGAAGAAGGATCTTGTTCCTAAGGAATTATGATTTAAAGGGAGAAAAGATCTCACAATATTTTCAATCCATATTTAAAATTTTTCATTAAAACTTCTGCAAACTGTTATTGATTTTCATCGGAAAATGGTTGGACATCTTCCTAATGAACCTACATGTCATATGATGTCATATTCTTAAATTAAATTTTTTTTCCAAATTCTCTCAAAATCACATTAGCCAACCAGACACTGAGTGATGTGTCACAATGGCTATGCTCAGAATCCCTATCCGGGGTGCTAGGAAACTCTGAATGAGTAATTCAAACAATAGAGTTTAGCAAGTGCAAACACTCCCCCAACATCAGAAAAAAAAAATGCCCATTCTCCCTCACAGGCTGTTCATAATCACACACCCCATCTAAAACTAAACCATGACCCAAACCTCACAGATATGAATGAGGCAATTCACATCTTGTGAATCTGAATTCTTTGGCACAATAGCTAAAGGTCAAGGAATCGGGTTAATAAGAACATGCCGCTGGGGTGCAGTGGGGCAGGGGGAAGAATCAAAGGCAGAGATGCTTTTACTTTCCATTGCAAATGAGAAAGTCATGGCCACAAGGCTGTCAGGCAATTCAGCCCTGCTCTACTTTTGAGGAACTTCCTTGGGTAGTTTATAGCCAATCTACATTCTTTGTCACTTCTTTACTTTTGACATCAAGGTTTAACTCAATCACTGGTAATTTGTACCTCTGCTGAGAATGAAAATGGAAGAGGCTAAAGCACAACTTAAAGTAGCCCAATTTCACAACATTTAAAATATTCTTAATTTTCCAAAATAAGAGTATACCTAAAATCAAAGCTTATTTATGCCAAGGAAAAGTCAAGTGCTTACAATCATAGCTACTTTTTATTTCTTTTCATTTTAGCAAAGCAAAGTTCTGTAGCCTAAGTTTTGAACATTAACTTTTTCCTATTTCATACTAGACTCTTCTTTGGATCATTAAAGTTTGTGAATAGAAAAATTAATGTGGGTCCACAAATGAAAAAATAATCTTATTCCAAAACCACAAAATAGAAAACAAGCATTACTCATGTTCCAGTTCTCCATGACAGACTTAATAGATATTTCTATAATGTAGCTAATGATCTGGAACATCATTTGCCTTCTAAATGAAATCCCTACAAAGACAAGAGAAGATTCTCCAAATAGCAAAAGCATTTTATAATAAATCCAGAAGTATTTCCTATTTAGAACCATCATTACAATATCTGAATAACAATTTTTCAAGGCAAAATACTGGACTTTTTATTATACTGGAATTTTTTAGTACACAACATACTAAAACTACTGGATTATTTTAGTACACAATAGTTGTGATACAAAGAAAGGTTTCTGTTCTCTTTTACAAGATTACAGCTAACAAATACCATGTGATCGACAACAGTTTAATGAGCACTTACTGCAGGAAATAAGTCATAAAAAGATCCCAATCTACATGGAACATAAACCTGGGAAAAGTAAAAGACAATCATGAGAAGAATTAGCAAAGTATATATTATTCCCATGTGTTCAAGAAGTGTTCAGGGGCCATATGAATGAAAAGAGAAGGGATTGGAATGTGGCTAGGTTTATCAAGAAGATCCTCATACATGCTAACATTTGAACACTACCAAAAGAAAGAAAGAAATTATGTACCACATCTAGATAAGGGGAGAAAAAGAAAAGAACAGCCATTCCACTCCTGAAGATATACCCAAGGACTGTACAGCATACTACAGAGATACTTGCTCAGCTATGTTTATTGCTAATCTATTCACAAAAGCTAGGAAATGCAACTAGCCTATATATCCATTATCAGATGAGTGGATGATGAAAATGTGGTACATATGTACAATAAAATTGTATTTATCTGTAAAGAAAAATAAATTATGAAATTTGCAGGAAAATGGGTGGAACTGGAATTAGATAACCCAGGCCTAGAAACACAAATGTCACATGTTCTAATATGTGGGTCCTAGCTTTGAATTTTCAGATTTGTCTATTTAACTTGGAGTGTCTGTAAAGATCAGGAAGTTAGAAAAGGACAAAAGTGAGAAGGATCTTAAGGGGGAGGGGATAGTAGAACATCAATGATATGAAAGTAGTGAGGGGAGTAATGCTGGGATAGGAAAGGGTTAAACAGGGATTAGGGTAAGGAAAGAGAAAGGAGATATGGGAGGGGGAGAGGGTTAGCCAAAATTTTTAAAATATGAGAAAGCCACTTGAAAATATGCTACTTTATGAGCTAAATAAAAATATAATTTAAGGGCTGGAGAGATGGCTTAGCGGTTAAGCGCTTGCCTGCAAAGCCTAAGGACCCCAGTTCGAGGCTCAATTCCCCAGGACCCACATTAGCCAGATGCACATGGGGGTGCACACGTCTGGAGTTCGTTAGCAGTGGCTGAAGGCCCTTGCACGCCCATTCTCTCTCTCTCTATCTGCCTCTTTCTCTCCCTGTCGCTCTCAAATAAATAAATAAAAATGAATAAAATATTTAAAAAAACATATATATAATTTAAAATTAATAAGGGGCTGGGGAAATGAGTGCTTGCCACTTAAGTATGAGGGCCTCTCAGGCCAAAGACCACCAAGTTTCACTCCCCAGGACTCACAAAGAAAGCTGGGTTTGGACATATACTTCTGATACCCCAATCCACAGAGAACAGAGACTGGAGACTCAGGGGGGCTCACTGACTGAAAGCAGTCTTGGGTTGAGGGAAAGACCCCATATCAAGGAAATAGATGGATGAATAACTGAGAAGAACACCCATCCTTCTACTCTGGCACACATCTCTACATACATGTGTATATATCATATACATAATACATACCATACATATACTCTACACACAAACAAAGATAATAATAAGACAATAAATGGAGGTACCTTACATGGGTGGATAATGCTGCTCCCAGAAGCCAAGGGTTATTAAATGAAAACAACAGTGCAATATACTTTCTTTAAGCTGTTGATCAGACAAGCCCCAGAGAACTCAAAATAGTGCAGAATATTGTCATTGCTCCCAATTACCCACCGAAACTAAATGGTAAGACCCTGTTGCTAAAGGCAACATAACATACCCTTTGGTTATAGAACACAGAGGAATCGAGGCTGAACTGAGAAGGTAACTTCCACCGGGCCATGAGGCCTCAGCCCTCCCTGAAGAGTCAAAGGCAAGTTAGCAGTGGCTGGGAGAGGGGGAGCCATTTTCTTCTTTGGTCTAGCTACTGGCAAGTGGTAGGAAGGAAGAAGAAGGGATCAAAAGCAGTGTGAGTGAGATAAGGGAGCATAATGGAGGATGTAATTCACCTAAGTACAACATAAATACATATGTACAAAATTATCAAAGAACAATTTTTTTGAATGATAAAATTAAAACACTTGGGAGGCAGAGGTAGGAGGATTGCTGTGAGTTTGAGGCCACTCTAACACTACATAGTGAATTCCAGATCAGCCTGAGCTAGAGTGAGACCCTACCTCAAAAAACCAAACAAACAATAACAAAAAAAAAAAAAAATCTAAGAAAAATGGAGTAAACAATCTTTTATTGTTGTTTTGATTTTTTTTTTTTTTTGAGGTAGGGTCTCACTCTGCTGACCTGGCACTAACTCTGTAGTCCCAGGCTGGCTTAGAACTTACAGCGATCCTCCTACCTCTGCCTCCCAAGTGCTGGGATCAAAGACATGTACCACCATAGCCAGTTTGTTTTGATTTTTCACTTGGAATTTTCAAGCTCATATACAAGGAGATAGTGTATTAAGTCCACATGAACTAAGCACAACTTCAACAATGAGTACATGAGCAATTTTGATATATTTCCCACCCGTACCTAGGCCCCACACTCCTACTAGGTTATTTTTATGAAACTGGCAGATTTCCTATCATTTCATCAGTAAAAATATACTTTTAAAAGAAAGGATTCTTTTGTAAGACTTGCTATAGTATTTTTATAGGTATTTAAAAACTATGTGCTTTACAAATATCAGCTCATTTAATCATCAAAATAATCCTAGAAGGAAAACAGCATTATTCTTTTCAATTCACAAATGACAAAAATTACTGTCTCAAAGACTAAGTTACCTGAACTATATTATTTTGTTTTGTATAAATGCCATCCATATTTAAAATTTTTCATTAAAACTTCTGCAAACTGTTATTGATTTTCATCGGAAAATGGTTGGACATCTTCCTAATGAACCTACATGTCATATGATGTCATATTCTTAAATTAAATTTTTTTTTCCAAATTCTCTCAAAATCACATTAGCCAACCAGACACTGAGTGATGTGTCACAATGGCTATGCTCAGAATCCCTATCCGGGGTGCTAGGAAACTCTGAATGAGTAATTCAAACAATAGAGTTTAGCAAGTGCAAACACTCCCCCAACGTCAGAAAAAAAAAAAAAAATGCCCATTCTCCCTCACAGGCTGTTCGTAATCACACACCCCATCTAAAACTAAACCATGACCCAAACCTCACAGATATGAATGAGGCAATTCACATCTTGTGAATCTGAATTCTTTGGCACAATAGCTAAAGGTCAAGGAATCGGGTTAATAAGAACATGCCGCTGGGGTGCAGTGGGGCAGGGGGAAGAATCAAAGGCAGAGATGCTTTTACTTTCCATTGCAAATGAGAAAGTCATGGCCACAAGGCTGTCAGGCAATTCAGCCCTGCTCTACTTTTGAGGAACTTCCTTGGGTAGTTTATAGCCAATCTACATTCTTTGTCACTTCTTTACTTTTGACATCAAGGTTTAACTCAATCACTGGTAATTTGTACCTCTGCTGAGAATGAAAATGGAAGAGGCTAAAGCACAACTTAAAGTAGCCCAATTTCACAACATTTAAAATATTCTTAATTTTCCAAAATAAGAGTATACCTAAAATCAAAGCTTATTTATGCCAAGGAAAAGTCAAGTGCTTACAATCATAGCTACTTTTTATTTCTTTTCATTTTAGCAAAGCAAAGTTCTGTAGCCTAAGTTTTGAACATTAACTTTTTCCTATTTCATACTAGACTCTTCTTGGATCATTAAAGTTTGTGAATAGAAAAATTAATGTGGGTCCACAAATGAAAAAATAATCTTATTCCAAAACCACAAAATAGAAAAATCCTGACATGTCTGATTAATTGAGAGGAGGAAGGGTTGTAATGGAGAGTGGAGTTGTGAAGGGGAGGTGTGGGGGGTGGAGGGAATTACCATGGTTTATTATCTATAATTATGAAAGTTGTTACTGAAAATAAATAAATTTTTAAAATGTAAAAAAAAAAAAGTACTAGTTCACATTGCTTAAGTTTTCTAACGAGTTCCAGGGAAAGAACTGACTTCCATTTAATAAATAATGTAGTCTAATGGATACTTTAGCTATGACAAGAGCCCTTCTCACATTCCTTTTCTGTGGTCAAGTGATACTCAGAAGAGAAACAGAAACATTTGTACTTCTGAAACTTCTCAGAACAAAAGGCTTGATGTAAATGTGCCTTTGGTTTGCATTAGCACTAAAGCCATTAGGAAGTAAAGATCCAGGGAAGCATCACAAAGAATGCTTATTTTCCTGTCACTGAGAGGATGAACTATGACAAGAGCCCTTCTCACATCCTGGTCAAGATGAACACAGAAGGAAACAAAATTGGTACTTTGAAACTTCTCCGAACAAAAGGCTTGATGTAAATGATGCCTTTGTTTTGCATTAGTACTAAGCATAGGCAAGTAAAGATCCAGGGAAGCATCACAAAGAATGCTTATTTTCCTGTCACTGAGAGGAAAGGCATTAAAAAAAAAAAAAAAACAGCATTTGGGCTGGAGAAATGGCTTAGAGGTTAAGGTACTTGCCTGCAAAGTGTAAGGATCCAGGTTCGATTCCCTAGTACCCACATAAGTAGGATGCACAAGGTTGTACATGCATCTGGAGTTCGTTTGCAGTGGCTAGAGGCACTGGCATGCCCATTTGCCTGTCTCTCACATCCATTCGCCTGTCTCTCTGTGTGTGTCTCTCTCCCTATTTCTCTCTCTCATAAATAAATAAATAAAATATTTTTAAGTTTATTTATTTATTAGAGACAGGGAAAGGGGTGGGAGGGAGAGAGAGAGAATGGGTGCACCAGGGCCTTTAGCCACTGAAAACAAGCTCCAGACACATGCACCACAATATGCATCTGGCTTACGTAGGACCTGGAAAATCGAACCTGGGTCCTTAGGTTTCACAGGCAAGCACCTTAACCGCTAAGCCATTTCTCCAGCCCAAATAAAATATTTTTAAAAATAAAAAACAAATTTAAAAAACTAGCATTTGCTTAAATTCTGGAGGAAGAGGGACAAAAAACATGTCATTTTTCACATTTTAGCCTAATAATTAAAACATCAGGTATTTTGCAGTTTCCTGAAGATTAATCACTAATCTTTACAAGAAAGCTGAGCACTTCTTTAAGAGATATCTGCTTCTCCTCCCAAAAGCTAAATATGCCTACTTTGAGAACAATTTCTACCAAGCTAAGTATTTATCTCACCCTCTGAAATGCCAGCTTTCTTTTTACAGCCACAGGCTTTTGACTAAGTGTCCAGTACCAGGCATGAATTTCTTCCTGTGGAGGGTCCCACAAGTCCAATAAGAAAGCAGTCTGTATCCCCATAAGAGTCATGTCACTATTGCACCAATGGACACATCTTTCCAGTATAATGCTAACTCTTGACTAAGAAGGCAGACATTTCATGCTATCATCTCCCTCCAGTCCCTCCTTAAGTTATTCCTCTTCCTCCCCAGATGACTGGTCGCATCCTCTTGCCTTGTGTTCCTTTTATTTTGTCTACAGTCTTAATCATCTTTCAACCTACAATGTAATTGATTAATATCTATCCATTTTTCTTTTATTTGTTTGTTTATTAGAGACAGAGAGAGGGAGAGAGATAGAGAGAGAGTGAGAATGGGCACACCAGGGCCTCTAGCCACTGCAAATGAACTCCAGACGCACGTGCCACCATGTGCATCTGGCTTATGTGGAACCTGGAGTATCGAACCTGGGTCCTTTTGCTTTGCAGACAAGCATGTTAGCTGCTAAGCCATCTCTCCAGCCCCATCTTTCTAGTTAGAATGTGTCATCAAGGACAGAAATTTTTGTTTTCTGCATTTTGTGCACTAGGCATTAGACTAGTTTCTGGCACACAGTGGGTATTCCATAGAAATCCACTGAATTCATGATCTGAAATAATCTTTAAAATAATAATATTTTATAGCTAACATTTATGAATAGAGCACCTACCACAAGCCAGGCACTTTGCATGCCCTTCAAATCCACTGAAAAAAACATATAACCACCCTGAGAAATGCAGGTCATTTTGTGGATGAGATATTGTCACTTAGATATAAGTAACTTCACAGCAAGGGATGCTCTTTCAAGATCTCTCTTCAGTTTGGATGATTCAATTTGACACCATTGTATAGTCCAAATATTTATACCCATATGATAATTACAATAATAAAAGGTGAGTTCACACCAGGCATGGCGGCACTCACCTTTAATCCCAGCACTCAGGAAGAGGTAGGAGGATCATTGGGAGTTCAAGGCCACCCTAAGATTACATAGTGAATTCCAGGTCAGCCTGGGCTAGTGTGAGACACTACCTTGAAAAACAAAAACAAAAAAACAAAAGTAAGTTGTTCACAAAGCTGATCAAGTGTCTTCACATGTTATGCCAATCACAAGCATCAGACTCAAAGGGTAACTATGAAATGACTTCTCCTCTTTGCTATGGTAACACTCCTCTTTCTTAATAACAATAAACAATGATAACTGTAATCCTTTACAATTCATAACATGATTTTTCAATTAGCAAATATAATCAAAAGTGTTTTAAAAATACGTATTTATAATCTTTCACTTTATATGACTCCCAGAAGAGAAAATATCTTGTCCAAATTGGATCTGCATGAGAAACAGGGAAAGAACAAGGGACCTCTTGAGTGGAAGTTCCTAACTTGCAGATCAGATATTAACTTTGCACACTTTCTCTCACCTAAAGAAACTGTCTAGAAGAAAAGCAACATGACCCCATGCCCCAAGACAGACAGACAGCACACTGGATATGACAAGCATACCAGGGGACTGCCAGAGGCAACAATTGTTTGTTCTCTTCAATAAAACCTTGACTTCACATTTCTAGAGCATGCTAAAATCAAAAAAAAAGGGAATGATTTGAAACTAAGACTAAGTCACCCATTCCTGTGCACGTTATTTTGAAAAGGCTGAAAGTCCATGGGAGAATCAGGGAAGCGCAAGGCATAATCCTTTTTCCCAAACCAGTTGGAAGACCAAATATAAATATGTAAAGGGAATTATCAAAATTAACTGAAAAAAAAGAACAAGAGAAAAGGTTTGGAGGCAGGACATGGCAGAAAAACTTTATCACCTCAAGAAATCCTAGGCATTTGATAATTCATTACAAAGTTGGTATAATTACTATGATCTGAAAGGCATTTCGAATTCAACTTTCTATTATAATTCACTCCTGAAATATTGTTCAATTAAAATTAGTCTTGATGATTTAACTCAAATATGATGGCTTTCATTATTTTCTCTGGCCTTCCCTTTCTCCTCTCTAATGCTTGTTCACTTCTCAAATTCTCCCTACTTATGTAATCACATACCTTTTCTGATAAGCTATCAGCCAGCTACAAGACCTAGAGACCAGAGCTTATACTTATATGCTGCCCCGCACTCAGTAAGGGTTTGGCAATCATTGGCTATACTGAAGAAATAAAGAGCAATTTAGCTGCATTGAATCTATTTTCCTAGACAAAGCACTTAATACATGGCTTTTACATTTTAATGAGTTTGGGTGGAGGTTTATTTTTGTGGTTTTAAGTTATTTAATTAACAATTTTCATACTTCAACATAATGTAATTTGATCATAATACTCTTGCAATACCTTCTTTTGTCCCCCCTTCATTCCTTCTACTGAACTCCTTCTTTCCAACTAGCCCCTCTTCTGTTTGATAAAATAATTCTGCCCACCTCCATCATCCATGTCAAAATATTGATGAAGGGCTGGGGAGATTGTGGTTAATGATCTTGCCTGCAAAGCCAAAGGACCCAGGTTCAATTTCCCAGGACCCATGTAAGCCAGATACACAAAGTGACACATGCATCTGGAGTTCATTTGCAGTGGCTAGGGGTCCTGGTTCACCCATTCATTCTTTCTTTCTTTCTCTCTCTCTCTCTCTCTCTCTCTCTCTCTCTCAAATAAATGAATTACAATAAAATAATTTTTAAATAACAATGAACTCAATATTGTGGAGATCTTGCACATGTATGATATCCTCTGTGAGGTCATGAAGTAATGGTACTATATTCCTGGAAGACAGTGTCCCAAAGTACTTCTCCCTATCCTCTGGACCTGACATTCTTTCTGGCCCCATTTCACAATGTTTCCTGAGCCTTAGAGGACTTGAGAACGATGTCTCTTTTAGCCCTATGCACTCAACTGTACATAGTCTCAGCATTTTAACAATTTTTGAGTCTTCCCAAGAATCACCCCATCTGCAAAATAGGCTTCTCTGACAAAAAGTGGGAACAGCATTAATCTATGGGCATAGACAAAATATAAATATTAGAAGGGAATTTGATAAGTACAACATATCCATTTTGCTAAACAATAGTAGTGGCTCTCCTCACCCCAGGGTCTATAACTTTCCAAGCCATAGGTTTTGGACAAGGTGTTCAGTACTGTGGATGAGGGGAAGAGAACTGGGTGTAATTTGAAGTCACTGACATAGCAACTAGGCAGTAATTATGATGAATGGGGCAAAACCACTGTGGATGTTTTATAGTAATTGTGGGATCAGAAATGTTAAATACCTTGCATTTCTTGCAAATGTTCAAATTTATGAGCTGAACAGTTATACCACATCCCATATCCTACATGACTTTCCAATCTTTTGATGCATATTCATATAAGGAAAAATAACTGAGCTAAATTCTGTATTACATTTAAACACCAAGGACTTAGGTAAAATACTGAATTTCCTAGGAATGTATCAGTCATATAAATTCAGAGAAAACTATATCTACTTTGTTTTGTCTGGAACTTTATTAAGAACTGCTTCAGACTGAGGAGATTTCTCAGTGGTTGAAGATACTTGCTTGCAAAGCCTGATGGCACAGGTTCAACTCCCCAGCACTTATATAAAGCCAAATGCACAACTTGGCACATGCATCTGGAGTTCATTTTCAGTGGCCAGAGGCCCTGGAGCATCCATATTCATTCATTCATTCTCTCTCATAAATAAAACACTTTTTAAAAATAACTGCTCACCATGTTAGAAAATCTAGTCCATGACAGAAATTCTCCTTATGGAATTTGACTTGCAAAAATGACCTGGCTATATCCATCTACTCTGTGGCTGCAGGCATTGTGTACAGAGTAGTGAGCAGAGTAATGAGCTACGTAACTGTGTATCATGCCATCTGGTTTCATGTGTGCTAGTTCTTCCCTGGTGAGTAGGATGGTCCCCCCCTTCTCTCTCTCCCTCTCTCTGTCTTCACGCTCTCTTCTATCATAGTTCTGACAATGTGCGTACACACTTTTCCCTTATAACTTTTGGGTCTGTGTATGTGTGCAAATACATGTGCGGCCATGTGTTACAGGTACCCATGTGTGAGTACATGTGCACGTTTGAATGAGAGTGAGTGAGTGAGTGTGTGTGTGTGTGTGTGTGTGTGTGTGTGTGTCGAGACCATAGTACAACTTTGGGTGTCATTCCACAGAATGCCATCCATCTTTTCATGAGGCAGGGTCTCTCCTTTACCTAAGACTCACAGATTAGGCTAGACAGCCAGGGATCCTCCTGACACTGCCTCCCTGTTATTAGGATTATAGATACTCAGGACCATACTCAAAAAAATATTTTTTTATTTATTCATTTTAAATCAGAGAGAGAGAGGAGAGAGCATGCCAGGGCCTCTAGCCACTGCAAATGAACTCCAAATGCATGCACCATTTTGTGTATCTGGCCTTATGTGGGTATTGGGGAATCAAACCTGAGTTATTAGGCTTTACAGGCAAGTATCTTAACTGCTTAGCCACCTCTCCACCCCATACTCAGCATTTTCACATGGGTTCGAGGACACAATGTTAGGCTCTCATTCTTGCAAGGCAAGCACTTTAGTGACTAAGCTATTTCCCAAAGTCATGACATTTGAGATCATTTAAAACCTTGCCTCCTTGGTTACATACTCACTTGAATGAACCAGCCACCTGCAATTTCCAGATTATTTCATGTCTTCAGGTGTTTATTTGTGCCATTTCTTCTCTAGACACAAGTTCTACCTGTCTCTGCACCTTTCCAAATTACCTTACCCTCTAATGCCCAGTTGAAGTGATACTTCTTTCATGAATACTACCTTCCTATGTGAATTTTTTTTTACTTCCTGTGTCAAATAATGCTTCTCTGTTGCCTGTTTCAATTTAGTGTTGTGTTTTTATAGCCTTGTGCTGTTTTCTCATTATTTCATACTTTATTTCCCCCTCAACAACAACAACAAAAAAAAAAAGATTTGATGAATAGAGTTGGAAAAAAACGTCCTAAGCAAGGTCACACAAGCATAGAAAGACAAACACTGCATGTACTCTCTCATCTGTGGTTTCTAACTGGGATCAATTGGAGATGAGTACAAATGGTGGTAAGCAACAGGAATATGGGCATAAAACTAGAACGAGGCCAGGACAGAGGAGAAATAAGGAGAGATGAGAGGAAGAGTTACCTGACAGATTAGGGAAGGGACAGAATATGGAGGGTGGGAGAGGCTTGGAGGGGTAGTGAGTAGGGAAGATGGGAAAGAAATTATACAAAAGTTAAGACCATATGAATCAGTTCCATAGAAATCCTCCTTCTGGCTAGCATTCTGTAAGATATAACCACCAGTGGAAGGGGAGGAAGAACACTTCAGACAGAAAGAAAAACTTAACTTTAAAACCCTTGACTCTGACTGATAAATCCCAGGCCCAGAATTGGGTTGGCTCCCACAGTGAGTTGACGACCAGGGAAACCAATGAAGTCCCCAAAACAATGTAGACCATTTCCAAGACATTTGATTACCTGCCAGAGCTAAAAGGTATGACCCTATTGCTGAAGACACTACAGGCTGTAGTCACAGGACATCTAAATACCATGCTGGAACCAAAAGGGAAATTATCTCCCACCTGGATAGTCCTAATAGTGCCAAAAAGCCCTGTGGAAGCCACTGGTGGACAGTGGTCAACAACAGCATGAATAAGCAGAGGACTCTGCTTACCACAGAATCAACCAGCAGGACAAGAAGAACACACTGGTGCAATAGTGCACGCAGCCTCTGTGGTTAACCAACTGTTCTCTGATTGGACATAAGGCCCACTCAGTGAGACAGAATTCATACTTGGTACTGGAAACCAAGCCAGAATCCCATGGTCAGGAAACCCAGATTTCAGAAAAAAGTCCCTACTGCTTTCTGGAGAAGAGGAGTGGGAATGCACACCAAAAATACCTCAGACTTTGCATGTCCCCTTTAACTCAAGCTGTTCTTATTCTTGTTTGGAGAATCTGCATTACTTCACAGATAGCAGAGAAAATGGAGGAGAACCAAGATCCATCAAATAGACAAGAAGATAGTCGCTTGCCAACCACAGATGTGCCACCTCTACCCCATCTTCCAGGGCTCAAGAGAAATAGCAGAGGAAGTAGCAACATGAACACTGCTCTTACTGTTAGCCTGACAACCAGTTCCAGGGTGATGGTGACAGATACGGTGATTAATCAAAACCTATCAAAGCTGAAATCCAGTGGCTACAGAGAACTCAACAGTAAACTAGACTGCCAACAGGCCTGCCATGGCTCAAGGAACATTGCAGGAGAGGGCTGAAAAGATTGTAAGAGCTACAGAGTGGGGTAGGAATAACCTGAGGCACAGTCCCCCTACTAATCCACAGGGAACACAGGTGAACTTTTTCCAGAACATGTACTAGTACAGGAGAGACTTCAGAGGTCCCAAATGAGCAGAAGACTCTCCCACCACCAGATCACAATGAAGACATAAACATACTAGTTTATAATTGTCTTACTCAAACTTTGGTAATGTGTTCTTAATTAGGATATAGGGAGAGCCCATAAAATAACCAGTTTCATTTTAAATCAGTAAGAAAAATAAAGAACAATTTGTATCAAACACATTAGTTCATAGTATTTTAGAATGATAAATATAAAAGCATATTTACTTATATTTAAGTTGGCCCTAAAGCAACCCATCAGATATAGTTAAGGCTAATTTTTCAATGTCTCATTCTTCAGCAGGCATTTATATTATATTATCCTAGGCACTAACTCTGCTCTTTCAGTAGTTCCTACCAATGGGGCAAACTGGATTTACAACCCAAATGTTTAGTGAATAAAGCCAGGTGTCTAACATGATCCACTGTGATTAGTACAGGAAAATGTTAGAACTTCCTATATTTAAAAATTGAGTCCACACAAAACAGTGTCTTCCTTTAACTTGGCAGTTAAATAAAACTGAAAGTAATTAGCAATGAATTAATTTCTGACTTGTGGTAGTGTGAAACAGTCATTGCCTATAAGCTTATTTTTAATTTTAAACAACAATAATAAGACAGGGCAGTGAAATATTTAAGCAACAATAATAGCATCATACATCAATGAAAATTAATAATTAGCAATCATGATATGAACCTATGTCATAAATTTTCAGATCAAGACTTTAAGTTTCTTTATGGATATGAGAATAGGAAAACTATGGTTCTTAAACTAGAGAAAATTTTTAGAGTAAAACCAGCACAATTTGACAGTTAGCTGTAAATGACAGATGTAACTACTTGCTTCCCGTCATCTCTGAACAAACTCAACCCAAACACTGGAAATCTTGGGATATTTAACCCTGCTAAGATCCCATATGGCCAAGCTGTGAGGTACAAGGGAATAGCACCTTGAGCTTGAGGAGGTAACACAAGAGGTGAGGAGAGCAGAGATATTCACATACTTCATTCAGTAAGAAAAGGAATCACTTCGCCTTTAATCCCAGCACTCAGGAGGCAGAGGTAGGAGGATCGCCGAGAGTTCGAGGCCACCCTGAGACTACATAATGAGTTCCAGGTCACCCTGGGCTAGAGTGAAACCCTACCTCGAAAAACCAAAAAAAAAAAAAAAAAAAAAAAGAAAGAAAGAAAAGGAATCACTGCTCTTCAGAATATTCTCAAAGTGCTTCTATATATATATTCCAAAAAGCACACTCAAGCACAATTAGCCCTGCAATGTTGGTTTAAGAAATTGTATGAAGGATACCAAAATGCATCCTTTGTTCCTTCTCACATGCAATTGCTCTATCAATGGAAAACCGAAAAGCAAGAATTAACTTTTTCAACAAAGAGAAGCTATCCTTGTTTAATAATTCAACCCCAAGCTCAAAAAATACTTAGAAGAGAGAGACTTTTCTGCCTGCCTGCCTGCCTGCCTGAAAAACTGCCTACATTACAACATCTCTAACTTAGTTATGTATGGCTGTGAAGATGCCATTAAATACGTAGTTTTGAGCATTTCAAATAGATCTGGCATGAAGCTATTTCTTGTTCAAAAATTTCCACTCACTCATCCATGCAATGTGCACATTGCAGTGTTGAGGTTGAAAACAGGAAAAATCACTTGGCCTGATACCAAATGCTTTCAGGGCGGTTCAGAAACTGCCCCTTGGCCTGAGCAGGCCACACAGAAGATGAATGCCTGGCATGCCAGGAACTGCACTCCCAACTGCACACAACACCCTCGCCAGTCGGGGTGGGATCCAGGGCACACAAAATTCCAATACTCAGCCATAAGAAATCCTATCTCTTAAGGAACAACACCACTCTTGCTCAAGTGAGAAGCACCTTTTCTGGAAGTGATTCATTGCCAACATTCTTAATAGCTTGGAGAATACAGGGTGAAAAAAAGATAACACTTGTAAGTTGAAGGTAATTCATAAAAATATTCTGTGAGAAAACTTGGGTAATATTTTATTTATTTCATTTACATTTTGTAATTTATGAATAAATAAATTATATGCCATAAACAGGTGAATATGTTTTTAAAAAAATACATTTCTAAGGGCTGGAGAGATGGCTCAGTAGATGAAGCATTTGACATGCAAGTGTGACAATCTGAGTTCAGACCCCTAGCACTCACGTAAATTCCTAGTAGGCATGGTGATCCACTTGTAATCCCAGCATTCAAGAGACAGAGACAGGCTCTCTGGAGCGAACTAGTTAGGTGAGAGATTCTTCTTTAGTAAATACAGTGGAGAGCAATCGAAGAAGGTACTCTGGCCTGCATATACCCATACACATGCATGCGCACCCATACAAATATGAACATACATATGCATGCATACAACACACATACACATCCAAAAATACATATATCTAAAGACTAAGAGTTTTTCCAATAGTTTTTTGTTATTATTTTAGAGACAGTGAGAGAGAGATAGAGAGGAGAGAGAATTGGCACACCAGGCCAATTCTCAGCCACTGCAATCAAACTCCAGACACTTGAGCCACCTAGTGGCCATGTGTGACCTTGTGCTTGCCTCACCTTAGTGCATCTGCCTAATGTGGGATCTGGAGAGTAGAACATGGGTCCTTAGGCTTCACAAGCAAGTGCCTTAATAACCACTAAGCCATCTCCCCAGCCCAAGACTAAGAGCCTTTTGTCTGTTTGTTTTTGCTTTGTTTTGTTTTGGTTTTTGAGGTAGGGTTTCACGCTAGTTTAGGCTGACCTGGAATTCACTATGTAGTCTCAGAGTGGCCTTGAACTCACAGCAATCCTCCTACCTCTGCCTCCCAAGTTCTGGGATTAAAGGCATGTGCCACCACGCCTGGCAACTAAGAGCTTTTTCAATAAACATAAAACAAAAATTCCACATGGTAAGAAAGGATTATGTCTTAGTTTAATTGACAATGATTTTCTTAGTTTAACTGCAGTATGAAATGATGTGCATCATAAAATTGTGGCGTCCTTAATAGATGAGATATGATAGATTGTGGTGATACAGATATACTAACCAAGCATGTGACATATAGCTAAACTAACTAAACACAGAAGTCAAGCCTACTCATGTCAGATACTTTGATGCTCAAGTATGTAACCCTGAGGTTTTTTATTATTATTCGTGTATACAGTATTATGCAATTCTTTGGGGTTTTTTTTTTTTTTTTGAGATAAGAGTCTTACTCTAGCTCAGGCTGACCTAGAAATCACTCTGTATTCCCAGGTGGGTCTCAAACTCACAATGATCCACCTACCTTTATCTCCTGAGAGCTAGGATTAAAGGCATGCGCCACCATGACTTTTATTTAGGCTGGATAAAAACATATTTTTTGATCATAATCCCTTCTCAATATACTTTCTTGTCCTCCATCCCCTTTCCACTGAACCCTTTCTTCCCAACTTCCTAAGTGATATCAATTAATCACTTCCAAAACTAATAATAAACATGATGCATATATTATTCCAAGATAAAAATGGGTTTAAATAAAAACAGATCTATAGCAAGGCACGGTGGCTCTTGCCTATAATCCCACTACTTGGGAGGCTGAAATACAAGAATCACCATGAGTTCAAGGCCAGCCTGGGCTACAGAGTGAGGTTCAGGTCAGTCTTGACTGCAGTGAGACCCTGGCACAAAAAAATAAATTTTAAAATGTAGAAAAATCTGAGTGACAAAACCATAAGTATACAAAAAAAAAGAATTTAGGTGCAATTAATCTTAATACAGAATTAATATATATGTAAATATATGAAAGTAATACCATGTACCTTGCACCTCCCTGTGGCATGCTGCTCTATGTATTTGAAGTTGTGAAATAGATGAACCACAGGTATAACTGCGATATTACAAATATTTGAGATTTGAAGTATGAATATCCACAATAAACGTAAGTTTTTAATAAACTAAAGTAATCATGGTAAGGCCAGGAAATGAAGCCCTAATAAACAAATTAACCAGTAGCCACTTCCACAATAGACTAGCCATAATTACATCAATTAAAGATTGGTGAATTTCACCACAAAATATTGCAGCCTCACAAGAAGATTCTCACTCTAAATTAGAAACTCCAAGCTATACTTTACACTTTAAAATAAATTTAGACAAAAATTTCAAACTTTTGGCAAGAAAAATTGTAAAGTAAAATATGTCTAATCTAATTATACAAATCAGTGATAAAGCATTGTTGATAGAAGTTTGATGTTTAAGTTGAGGAGCTACTGAATACACAGCCCAATGACAACTCAGTAATACAAGTTACACTGAATGTATATGAACTGAGATATCCTGTGCTTCTCATATTCAAACCTAATAGTAAAGCTCCTCTTCTAAGCTCAGGGATCTCTACTTAGCACAGTAGACTTCTCCACAAGTCCTGTCTGTTCTATAAACAACTGACAGTCTGTCTGTCAGCCTAGCATGCCTCATCATAAGCTCTGAGCATTAGCTTATTCGAACTAGTTCCACCAAGTGTTGTCCTCCCCCCTGGGCCAGTCATGTAGTACCCAGGCAGCAGCAGTCCTTTGTGGAGAATGTGGCAGCGTAGATCCAAAAAGACACATTGTCTTTTTACAGCAAAGCTATTCCTACATTCACCATCTACAGATCCAGACCAGGAAATCTACAAGTCGTTCTGAAGAAATGGAAATGCTGTCTTCAGCTGTATGTTTTTATAATTTGTCTTAAACATTAAGCCAAAAGAATGAGGAGATGGCTCCATGGTTAAAGGCACTTGTTTGCAAAGTGTGAAGGCCAGTGTTCAATTCCCCAGCATCCCTGTAAAGCTGGACACAAAAAGTATCTATGCATCTGGCATCCATTTGTAGCAGCAAGAGACCCTGGTATACCCATACAATCACATACATACATGCAAATAAATAAATAAATTTTAAATGCACCATTTTAAGTAGGGCAGTCCCTGCAGTGTGGCTACATACAAATCTTTAAGATCAATAAAACATTATAAATCTAGTAGGGAGAAAGAAAGAAAGAAAGAAAGAAAGAAAGAAAGAAAGAAAGAAAGAAAGAAAGAAAGGAAGGAAGGAAGGAAGGAAGGAAGGAAGGAAGGAAGGAAGGAAGGAAGGAAGGAAGGAAAATATGATAGATTGATAGATAGATAGACAGACAAACAGACAAATAAAGAGAAAGAGAAAGGACATGCTAGAATCAGACAGAACCCCAGCAGCACAGATGTAACAAAGAGGAAGATAAAAATTGATATTTTTACATCCAGAAAAAAATTAAGAAAATGAAGGGGGAATCTTTGGATAGAATGTATGATTTTTACTAGGTTGGCCTTTCTGCCATATTATAATCAACTACTTGGAAAAAATGTTCATCTAAGTACTATTTTTAACTTCATTTATTAAAGACTATAGGTCCTAAACACTCACACATTACACCCAGAAAAGAAATTAAGATAATTTATATTATCTGTATTCTTCAGACACAGAAAGACACCAGTTTAAGAGACCAAGGGTTTTTGCACATATAGCATGTGCACATTCATGCATACGGAGGCCAGAGGTCAACACTGGGTGTCTGCCTTGATCACTCTCTCCCTTCCTTTTCGAGACAGGCTCTCTCACGGAACCCAAAGCCACTGATTTGGCTAAATGAACTAGCCAGCAAGGCCTGTGCATTATCCTGTCTCCAGTTCTCCAGCACTGGGATTCCAGACACACGCTATCACGACCAGTTTTTACATGGGTTCTGGGGATCTGAACTCAGGTCTTCATGCTTGCACCTTACCAACTGAGCCAACACCCCAAACAGTAATTGTTTTTAATATTGCACAAATCCAATTTAATCATTTTTGCCACTTGCACCTGTGGTATCATAGTTAAGAAACCATTGCCTCAGCTAAAAAATCATCAAGACTTGCACTCTGGAGCCAGGCACAGGTGGTGCACGCCTTTAATCAGAGCACTTTGGGAGGCAGAGGTAGGAGAATCACTGTGAGTTTGAGGCCACCCTGAGACTACATAGTGAATTCCAGGTCAGCCTGAGCTAGAGTGAGTCCCTACCTTGAAAAACCAGGAAAAAGAAAATTGCACTTTGGGCTACAGAGATGGCTTAGTAGTTAAGGCACTTGCCTGCAAAGCCAAAGGACCCAGGTTCGATTCCCCAATACCCATGTAAACCAGGTGCATAAAGTGGCACATGCAGCCGGGCGTGGTGGCGCACGCCTTTAATCCCAGCACTCGGGAGGCAGAGGTAGGAGGATCGCCGTGAGTTCGAGGCCACCCTGAGACTCCATAGTGAATTCCAGGTCAGCCTGGGCTAGAGTGAAACCCTACCTCGAAAAACCAAAAAAAAAAAAAAAAGTGGCACATGCATCTGCAGTACCTGTGCAGTGGCTGGGGGCTCTGGCATGCTCATCCCCCCTCTTTCTCTCTCTCTCTCTCTCTCTCTCTCTCTCTCTCTTTCTCATAAATAATAAAATATTTTTTTAATTATGCTTACATTTTCTTCAAAACGTCTCATAGTTTTAGCTAGTATATTTTAGGGAAATAAGGTAGAGAGATCCAAATTTATTCTTTTGCACACAAATATTCTGCCATCCCAGCACTGTTTGTTGGAATTGTCTTGGTATGCTTGGTACCCTTGTCAAAAATAAAATGACCATATGTGCAGTCATTGACTCCCAGACTTTCAAGCCTATCCCTCTCCCATTCATCTAGCTGTCTATCTTTGTGTCAGTCCTGCACTGTTTTTATAACAAGCTTTCAAACTGGGGTGTGAGTCCTCTGATTTGTTTTAGTTTGTTTCCAACGTTGTTTTTGGTGATTTTGAATCCCTGGCAACTCTATACAAATTATAAAATTAGCTTGTCAATTTCTACAGAAAGGGAATCTGGAATTTTGATAGGATTTCATTGAATCTGCAGGGCCGATTTGAGGTATACATAAGGTAATATTTATTCCTGTCAAATATCGAATGCAGAATGCCTTTGCATTTAACTTCATCTTTAATTTCTTTCAGTGACATTTTATAGTATTGTTTGTATAGTCTTAAGGTTATTAAAATTAATGACATATTGATATATTCAGTTAAATGTTTCTCTGGGCCCCAGACTCTCATATCTAATCACTCACATGTGTCACAGGTTCAGATATGCCCAGATCCATGCTCTCAATGTACAGTTCACAACCATTTCCTCACTCTTTCCATTTCAAGAAATGGCAACACAACAGGTCCATCTCAACAAAGTTAAAAACCAATCCACAAACCAGTAAAGATGACTATGTTCCCAAAGTTTGTGTAGAATCTTCATACTTCTTGCCATCTCCACTATCATTTTAAAACAGAAGATATTATTTTTTAATATTTTATTTATTTATTTATTTATTTGAGAGAGAGAATGGGCATATTAGCACCTCCAGCCATTGCAACTGAACTGCAGATGCATGTGCCACCATGTGCATCTGGCTTATGTGGTGGGTACTGGGGAATAAAACCTGAGTCCTTTGGATTTGCAGGCAAGTGCCTTACTGTTAAGCCATCTTTCCAGCCCAGAAGATATTATTATCAGACACCCAAACAACTGTAAAAGTTTCCTAACCAATCTCTCTGCTGCAGCCCATTATCCTCACAGCATCTGCTGCACTACTGGTCCAATGGGAATATAATGGGAACCACATAAGTAATTTTATTTTTTCCACATAAGTTATTTTAAATGCCCTAAGATCCACCTTACAAAAAAGAAACAAGTAAACAAAACACTTTATTCCACCCAGCTTCTCCAATGTATAAGTATTTCAATGTGTACACAATATAAAAATCATGAATAAAATATTAAGAAATCACAAATAAGATAATTTAGCTAGGATAGTGGTTCACACCAAAGGTAGAGGCAAAAGAATCAGAAATTCAGGGTCATCCTCAGCTACATAGCAAACTTTGAGGTCCCTGTCTCAATAATAATAATAATTAATTAATAAAATAAAAAGTAAGGCAGCTTACTTTGTATAACAAATTCTTTAAAATTTGGTATTTTTTGAATGCATAGCACCTCTCACTATGAATGACTACTTTTCATCAAAAAATCCTGATTCATATTTAGTGTTCATAAAATTTAGTTGAAAAAGTAGCACCATGTACCAAATTGTACCTAAGTTTTACAATGACTAAATCCATTGTTTTTAAATATAGGCTTAAGCCAGGTGTGGTGGTATACGCCTTTAATCCCAGCACTCAGGAGGCAGAGGTAGGAGGATCGAGGCCACCCTGAGACTACGCAGTGAATTCCAGGTCAGCCTGGGCTACCTTGAAAAATCAAAAAATAAAAAAGATAAATATAGGCTTAAAGTAACTAAGATTGCATGAAATTGAAATTTCAGTTTCTTAGCACCTTAGCTACAATAGTCCATAGGGTCTACAGCAACTGCTGTCTTAGACAGTGCAGAGTGCTCTTTCTAAATGTAAATCAGATTATGTCACTACACTGATTAAAATCCTCCCTTCTGTGCTTACTGTGCACTCGGATAAACTTTAAGCCTATTTTCAGCACTAACACACTCTACCTAAATCCCTCTGCTACCTTTCCTTGCCATATTTCTCCCTCCTTCTGGGCTCTAGTAACAGTGACTGACATTAAGTTCCTCCAATACACAGCTCTGTGACATCTCAGAGCCTTGTTACATACTTTTCCTTCTGATAGAAATACTTTTTCCTTGCTCTTCCCATGACTCATTACTTGTCCTTCTGCTAAAATGTCAACACACAAAAAAAGAAATCTTTCCTGACCAATCTATAAATGTGTTCCTCTCTATCATGCTTTCTCGCTCTATCCTGGTCATTTCTGTCATGGAATTATATTGATGGATTCATAATTGTACATATATTTGACAAATGTACATCTCCACCACATAGAAAACACCCTGATGAAAAGTATGTGCTTTCTTTCCTATTCATCACTTTCTGATGCCTAAGACATCCCAAATTACAAATAAGCCGACTATGACAAGGCTGAGAACCTCTCCATGAAATTTTAAATTCATTCAGTAGTGATTCCGGAAATGCTGGATGCTAGAAGGGAAGATAAACAAGCAAGAGACTATCCTTAAGGAGCTCACAATTTAGTGGTAGAAACAGTAAAGATAATTTGATACAATGTAATGAGTACAATGTTAAATAAATTCAGAGAGAACTACTGCTCCCTTGAAGAGGGACTAATAACCTAGGATCAGAGAGTATGTGGGAGGCAGTTGAGGGTTCCTAGAGGAAAAGAGATTCCATTAAAGATGATAAGAGTCTGCCTGGTGGAAGAGTCATAATGTTATTTCTATAAAGAGGTCCACATAATAAAAGCTATAAAATATGTGAGTATATGCAAGGCATGATATACATCTGAAAAAAAGAACAACAATTAACATGAAAAGGTAAGGCCATTTAGTGGAATTAGGAGCTGAAAAGTTTTCACTATGACAGAGATTCAATTTAACATGAATTTCATACTGTTGATACTTAGCTTTCCTCCACTGAGAAAATACCTGACATAAATCTTCAAAAAGAAAAGATTTATTCTGGATCACAGTTATAGAGGTTTCAGTCCATGTTCAACTGGCCGCTTCTGACCTGTGACAAGGTGATGGAGGGAGCAAATGATCAAAGAAGTCTGATCACATAGTAACCGAGAAGCAGAGAGAGGAAGAAGAAGGGGCCAGGATCCTGATATTCCCCTTCAAAAGTATGCCATCAGCTCTCTTCCACTTGACCCCCCCCCCATTCTAAAAATTCCATCATTTCACAATAGTACCACAGGCTGGCCACTAAGACTAATATATGGGCCTTTGAGAGACACACTAGGTCTAAACTATAGCATCACTTTCTGTCTGTGTATAAATTGAGGAAGACATTATGAGTCTATCACTATAGTCAGAAGAATGATTATTATTTGAACTCAGTAAATGGTTTCAGGAATTAGAAATTAAACCTGGATGATAAAAGTCAGACACACTTGAAAAAGTAAATCAAGCTATTTGTAGATTATCAGTGAACTTGAGGGCAGTTTTGGTGTGAAGATATGAAAGAAAGACACACTGCATTCCTTATCCACAGTAGAAGAAATAATGGGAATTGTGGAAGTAGTGATTAGTAGTCCCATATCTGGATGGATATCTGGAAAAATCACAAGTTACTCAGGTTTAACTCCAGACCCTCTGAGCCAACCACTATAAGCCCAGGAACCTTTATTTGACAAATTCCTCAGATAAGTCTTAACTGGCTTTGAGAGAGATTTGGATGGGCCATCTTTTAAGTAACATGGCCCTTTATAATTCAAGCCTATTTGGTTGCTGAGTATAGATGGTAACAGTTGTGTGATGGCTGTGAAGGGGGAAAGGGTAAGCCAGAAGCTGAAGCAGGCAGAGGCTAAGAGAATAGAATCATATGTATATATATTTGTACCACTCAGAAAATGGAGAGAAAAATACAGGTGAGAGAAGGTATAATTCAAAAACTAAAGCATATGTATGAGCTAAGAATATTAGTTTGTCAAGAGCATTAGTTTGTGAACAGTTTTTTTTTTCACAAATATAAGAATAAATCTCTTGCTTAAAGCCAAGATCCTCATTCTCAGTACCAATATAAGTCAGGTTAACTCAATAAAAATTAAATGTCTCTATTAGTCTGCTCAGGCTTCCACGACAAAGTACCAGAAGCTCAGTGGCTTAAACAACACAAACTGTGGAAGTTAGAAATCCAAGAGCAAGGTCCATCCAGTTCTGTTTCTGGTGGGGACTCTTCCTGGCTTGCAGATGGTGGGTGGTCTTCCCTTTGTGAGCTCACATGGCTTTGTTTATTTGTACCCACAGAAAATAATAAAGGTTGCTGGTGCTTCTTCTCTTAAGGATCCTGATCATTTTGGCTCAGGGCCCACCGTATGACGTCTTTAACCTTAATTGCTTCCTAATAGGCCTTATCTCAAAACACAGTCACACAGAATAAGCCCTCAACATGTGAGCTTTGTCAAGGGTGGGGGGGGGGGATATAAGAATTTAGTCTATGACAGTACCTGAAGCACTATTGTTCAGGATACTATGGGGAATGATAACAAAAGGCTTGTATTCCACCGCAGAAGCCCAAAACTAAGGTTAATCCAAAATATGGAAACATGTAAGTGCTAAGCAGTGTGGAAAAATCACAAATGATAAGAGTGCTGCAGCTCGCAATCAGTGCAGACAGGGCGGTCAGATATGATGCTTCCTGGAAGACCAAAAATAAATAAATAAATAAATAAGTAATACTGGGGATTGAACCTAGGGTCTTGTGTGTATGAGGGAAATGCTTTGCCACTTTGCTTATATCCCCAGCCCTGGTTTTACTGTGGGGTTTTGTTTTGTTTTACTTTGAGAGCTTACTATGCAGTCCAGACTGGCCTTGAATCTGTAATCCTCCTGCCTCAACCACCTGAGTTGATGGGATGATAGGCCTATGCCACCAGACCCAGTGACAGTGAAAGATTTGACCAGTTGGAAGCAGAGCAAGGCTGAATTCCCTCCTCCAAATACAATTATTTCTATAAAGTTTACAACCATCAGCCGGGCATGGTGGCGCACGCCTTTAATCCCAGCACTCAGGAGGCAGAAGCAGGAGGATCGCTGTGAGTTTGAGGCCACCCTGAGACTACATAGTGAATTCCATGTCAGCCTGGACTAGAGTGAGACCCTACCTCAAAACAACAAAAAAAAAAACAAAAAATCAAAAATAAACAAATAAATAAACAAAAAATAAAAGTTTACAACCATGCCTCCAGGGACCCACTTAAGTTTGAAGTCATGTTGGATTCCTGTCTCCACCTTTCCTTCACCCACCACTACTAATCACAGACTCTATCTCTGAAATGAAATTTTTCCATTTCTACTAAAACCTGGATCAAACCTCCATGACCATTAGAACATTTATGTCTCACTGGAGTCTCAGACTTCTTCCTTCATCCATGTATTTTACAGTTATTATGCAGCCAACTTAATCTTCCTAAAGCCTGACTCCCAGCATCCCTTATAATGCTTCAGAACTCCTTGCTGCTTCTTAAGAATCAATTTCTCATCTTAGCAATCCAATTCGTTGCGCCAGATCCATCTTCCACCATTCATTCCCCTTCTACGCATCTCAGGCAGATGGAAGATTCTCTGCCCCCTTAAAACATCCTCACTTCTGTGCCTCTGGCCCTGTATCAGTTATCTTCTTGTTGCAAGGACAAAATACTAGACAAAAGTCAGCTTAAGGGAGGAGGGATTTGAGCTTAAGATTCAGGTTACAGTTTATCATGGCAAGGAAGGAAGGAGCTTGAGACGGCTGGTCACATTCAACACAGTGAGGAGGCAGAGTGCACAACAAATGCTAGTGCTCAGCCAGCACTCTCCTGTGTATGGAAAGTCCAGGACCCCTGGCCTGTGAAACGGTGTGGCCCACATTTAAGATGGGTCTTCCCACCTCATGAACCTAAACAAGAAAATCTCACATGGGTATGCCTGGAAGCAAATTTAATCTAGATAATCCTGCCAAGTTGACAATCAATCTAAACCACCACATATCTTTGTTTTTGTTGTTATTAATTTTTATTCATATGTGTATGGACACACGTGCTGTGGTATGTACGTGGAGGGCAAGCCACAGCTCTGAGGTTTCTAAGCTCTACCTTCTTTGAGATAGAGTCTCTTTTGTAAAATATTTTATTTTTATTTATTTATTTGAGAAGGAAGGAGAGAAAGGGGGAGGAAGGGAAAGAGAGAAAGAGAAGGGGTGTGCCAGGGCCTTCAGCTGCTGCAAACGAACTCCAGATGCATGTATCACCTTGTGCATCAGGCTTATGTGGGTCCTGGGGAGTCAAACTTAGGTCCTTTGGCTTTGTAGGCAAGTATCTTAACCACAAAGCCACCTTTCCAGCCTGACATAGAGCCTCTTGCTGCTCCAAATGAACTGGCTGTCTACCAATAAACAAATATCAGATTAGCTGGCCCATGAGCTTTAGATCCTCCTGGCTCTGACTCCACCTCTCATTGTCATAAGCACAGATGCATGTGCTACTTTGTATCATGTTTTATGTGGGTGCTGGGGAGTTGAACCCAGTCCAGAAGGCTTTGCAAGCAAATGCCTTTAAATGCTGAGTCATATCCCCAGGCCCCCTCAAATTCATAGTTTAATACCCATCTCATACCCTAACTATTTTTATAAACTTTCTTGAATTCTACAAGGAAATGTGCTCTTTCTTTGACCATCCAGAACATACTACACATCCAAAGACACCTACATTCCTCCCAAATTCCTATCAATTATAATAACAATAGGTGGCAGAAGTGTCTCAGTGGTAAATGCGCTTCCTGTGCAGGCATGAAGGCCTGAGGAGGCCATAGTTCCAATCTTCAGATCCCATGTACACATCTAGGCGTATCTCCAGACCTTCAGGGGAGCAGAGACCTAAGAATGGTCTGAGCCCTACAAACTCTAGAATTAGTAAAGAAACTCTGGCTCAAAACAACAACCAGACAGAAGAGTAATGGAGTGGACAGTAGGCAAGTCCCCCTGCCTTGCAGGTGAGCATGTGGGATACCACACCACCCACATATATGCAAAATTAATTATTTAAGTACATTTTTAAATAATAATAACCATAAACACATAACTCTGTTTTATGATTTCAATAGCAAGTATCGCCACACAATAGCTCATATATTGAAGGCTTCATCCCTGATACGATGTTCAGAGGAGGGCCTTTGGGGAAGCAACTGGATCATCAGGGCACTAAATTAAGTGGATTAACCCACTGATAGATTCATAGTTGAATGGACATTGGGAGGTGGGGAAACTATGGAAGGTAGGGTCTAATTAGAAGAAGTAGGCCTTTTAGGAGGTTATGCCTTTGCAGGGTAGCTCTTGTTCCCTCCTCTCTGTCCTTCCCACTGCCCAGAAGTAAGCAGCCTCAATCTGTCACATGCTCTCATCCTAACTATAATTCTGAATATAACCCTGAATATAATTCAAAATAAATTGTTCCCCCTTGAAGTTCATCTGATCAGGTATTTTGAAACCTTAACACAATGTGAAAGGCACTGTCCTAGGTGCTTTGAGTGTGCTACCTAATTCAATTCTTGCAGCCCCTGTGAGGTGGATGATGCTGTTACCGTGCTGGACAGATGAGAAAGCTAAGGCATAGAAAGGCTGCATAACTTCCTCAGACCCCAAAGCTCTGGAGTGGAAGAGCTGGGCTAGGAACACAGGAAATTCAGCTTCATAGACTGTGTGTTCTTCTCCTCAACCCTTTGCAAATCCTAGAGTGCAATTTATGCCATCTCCATCCAGGGATGTTGAAGGAGAAAAGAAGTTTTATAAAATCCCATTCTATTTCAAAATGGCATATTTCACATAATAGACACTCATATATGGCTAAATCCTTTTGATCTCAAAATATCATGTTCTGCTGAGGACATGCTTATTATAAGAAATGACCACTGAAAGCAAAAAAAGATGAGGAAAGTGGGATGAAAACACACTTGGGAAGAGTGGGAAGCAAAAACTGGACAGGTCAAAGGTTTTAAGACTAACTAGAAGTTTTAATGGGGAAGAGGAGAATCACCTTCAAGCTCTTGAGAAGGAAAAACACTGAAGTTGTCCTTTGGAAATTTTCCCTGAGAACATCAGTACTGTCATGGAAGTGTGAACTACAAGAAATAAGGGAGCAAGATGCTGTCAGTTATGCAAGTCTGAGGAGGGGAGAGCCAACATCAAGATGGCCGAAATAAGAATAAGGAAGAAGCAGTGGACCTAAAGGGTGTTTTGCATAGAAAAGCACACTACTGTGTGATTTAGAAAGGACTAGGGATATGATTCAGCTGGTAGAAGTAACCTGACTAGCACACGTGAAGCCCCAAGTTGATCCTCAGCACTGTATAAAAATGGGCATGGTGGCATATGCCTGTAACACCAGCACTGGGATGGGGTGGTGGAGACAGAAGAATCAGAAGATCAAGGTCACCTTCAGGTACATAGTGAGTTCAAGGTGAATCTGGGGTACATGAGACCCTGCCTGCTTACTTCAAAAGAGAAAAAAAAAAAAAAGTAGTACAAAAAAAATTCAGAAAGTAAGCCGGCTGTGGTGGCACACGCCTTTAATCCCAGCACTTGGGAGGCAGAGGTAGGAGGATCGCTGTGAGTTGGAGGCCAGCCTGAGACTACATAGTGAATTCCAGGTCAGCCTGGACTAGAGCAAGACCGTACCTCAGAAAAACAAAAACAAAAAGAGAAAACTGAAAGTAGAAAGAGTGAAATACATAGTTTAGGCTTCAGAGCTGCTATATTACTAAAATAGTAGAATGTTAAGAAATGCAGATTTCCATAAACCGGGCATGGTGGCGCATGCCTTTAATCCCAGCACTCGGGAGGCAGAGGTAGGAGGATTGCCGTGAGTTCAAGGCCATCCTGAGAATGTAGAGTGAATTCCAGGTCAGCCTGAGCTAGAGTGAGACCCTACCTCGAAAAAGAAAAAAAGAAAAAGAAAAAAAAATTAAAAAAAAAGAAATGCAGATTTTAAAATCAATTCTTTTTAACAAGAATATAGCTCTCTCATTTGGTTATCCACTCCACAGACAATTTCCTTTTCTATACACCCATGAATACTAATAACAAGTAACCATTTTCTGAGTGTCTAAAAGGGATATACCCAGGGAGGTCTCAGCAGTTTTAGGTATCTGTCATTTCTTACCTTATGTAGAGAAAGCCTACATAAAACATACAATTTTGGATCTGGAGAGATGGCTTAGTGGTTAAGGCATTCGGCTACAAAGCCTAAAGACCTAGGTTCGAATTCCCAGTACCCACGAAAGCCAGACGCACAAGGTGGCAAATGTGTCTGAAGTTTGTTTACAGGGTCTGGAGGACCTGGTGTGCCCATTTTCTCTATCTGCCTTTCTTTCTCTCTCCAATAAATAAATATATTTAAAAAAATTTTTAAACATACAATTTTTAAAGTTGTGTTCCTCTACAAAACCCACTAAACCAAATCAGACATTGCACATTAAAAAGATTCTTCAGGGTGCTGGCAAGATAGCTCAGCAGTTAAGGCACTTGTTTGCGAAGCCTAAAGACCCAGGTTCAATTTCCCAATACCTACATAAACCAGATACACAAAGTAGCAAATGCATTTGGCGTTTGTTTACAGTGGCTAGAAGCCCTGTTACGTCCATTCTCTCTCCCTCTCTCTTTCTTTCTCTCTAATAAATAAATAAATAATTTTTTTTACAGAAAGAATCTTCAAAGTACTTTTGCTCAGACTGTTCTCCCAAATGTCCCACACTTAGAAGCCACTGAGTCTCCAATCCCAGGCTTACTCTGACAAGCCTAAGACGTCATCAGTCTTTTTCTTCACATCTCCCTATGATATTCAAGTAAGAAAGGCAAACTCTTTTCCATTCCTTTCTTGTTTCTTTCTGCCAGTCATCTTCCTGCCAATTCCCCTTCTTCATTGATTCATTTTTTTTAAATCCCTGAAAAAAATATAATTATCACAGTATACATTTCAAACAAAGTATTTTCTTCAAAATTTCACAAGGTATTAAGTAAACAGACTAAGTAAAGTTGTTTAATTGAATACACAAAGACTGCAGTACTCAGTTACATGATATTTCTAGATGAGAATGCAAAAACCACCACATGGTCATTGTTTCTTGGGTAATGAACTTAGATCCATGGACATTAGGACCTGTGAAAAACAACTGCAGGACTTTACTTTCTTTTCAATATATGAAAACGAGAGGTCTTGGTTTCATTAACCAAATAACAAATACCACACACGAAATTCTCAGGCTCCAGTAGATAAGATACCCAAAGCTACTCCAGAGCTGGGGATTGAACTTAGGGCATTGTGCATGTTAGGTAAGTGCTCTCCCACTGAGCTATAGCCTCACCCCCACCCCCACCCCAAAGCTTGTCTTTTACAATCTTCTAAGGCATACTCAGTGACACTGAGATAACAATTCCACATGGAACCAACTAACCACCACAATGCTAGTACTGATGGTGAACAATTTGAGGATACATCAAACCCCCCCCCAAAAAAATCTGAAATCTAAAAAAAAAAAAAAATCTAAATCAAATCCTTCCTCTGGAAAGAGAATCACTAGGTATTGTTTTAACATCTACTACAAAAAAAATTGGGAATTCTCTCAAGGGCTATTGACACCTTACATCCTGACCCCTTGACTGTATATCTTTTCTGGTCCTTGAACTTGGTCCACACTCTAGTTAAGTATTCCTTGTCCAGAGAGACCTCTACCACTGCTTTTCCAAGTTTTGCCCCATCTTTATGTGCAATGTTTTCTAACATTCCATATACATACATACATACATACATACATACATACATACATACATACATACAGAGAGAGAGAGAGAATGGTTTGCTTCATATCACAGATTCAAATATCTTCCATAAAGTTTATTCTCTGGAACTGGGATCTCAGAACTTGGGAGGCAGAGGTAGGAGGTTCACTCTGAGGTTGAGGCCACCCTGAGACTACATAGTGAATTCTAGGTCAGCCTAGGCTAGAGTGAGCTCCTACCTCAATAAGCAAAACAACACAAATTCTAGGGGCTGAAGAGATGGTTCAGTGGTTAAAAGTACTCACCACGTAAGTATGAGGGCCACTGGGGCCAAATTGGATTCCCCAGAACACACATAAAAAGCTGGGCATGGCTACACATATCTGTAAACCCAGTCCATGGAGCAGGGAGGAGAGAACAGAGAACAGAAAATCACTGGGGTTGGCTGATGGACAGTAGCTCTGAATTAAGGGAAAGACCCCATCCAACAAAATAAAACAAGGATGAGTAATAAGAGGACACTTGACTTCTCTTCTAGCCTCCCCACATACATGAGGCACCATCTGCACACACATCATTCACATACTCTGCACACAAATAAAAAATATCTGTTCTTGGACTGGAGGGATGGCTTAGCGGTGAAGGCATTTGCCTGCGAAGGCAAAGGACCCAGGTTCGATTCCCCAGGACCCACTTTAGCCAGATGTACAAGGGGGCACACGCATCTCGAGTTCATCTGCAGTGGCTGGAGGCCCTAGTATGCCCATTCTCTCTCTCTCTCCTTCCTTCCTTCTCTCCCTCCCTCCCTCTTTCTCTGTCAAATAAATAGTTAAATAATAAAATAAAATATATATATCTACAACATGCTCCCTCCATACACAAAATGGCCTGGATATCCATGGCCTCACAGTGCCTGATACTACCTGCATAAGACCGTCATAAGAGGAGGAAAAGATCAAGACATCAAAAGTAAAAGAGAGACTGATTGAGATGGGAAGGGGGTATGATGGAGAGTGGAGTTTCAGAGGGGTGAATGGGGGGAGGGAGGGTATCACCATGAGGTATTTTTTATAATCATGGTAGTTAATAAAAAATTTAAAAATTAAAAAAAGAAAAAAATATATATATATATATTCTCTAGAAGAATGCATATGTCAGGAAAATTCATTATATTTCCTATTACCAATTCTATTATGTTCACTATCTCTAAGAATTATCACATGGATCCTAATGTTTTCCAGGTTAATATTCTTCATTTATAAATTAAAATTAACAAAATGTGCTGTTACTATCCTCTTGGGGAAATTATAAATATAAATGAATTAATAAGTTTAAAAGTGCTTTAAAACTCTTGGAAAGGAAGAGTGACTTTAAATTCAGTTTATTTTGTTTATATCTATCAAAACAAAAATAACACTATGGTAATATTAATTGTGGGCAATTCTTTCTTTCAAAAAAGCCCAATTATACACTACTAACCTTATCTAAAAGTTAGTATTTTGATGCAACTGTAATTTTCCAATATTTACAAAAAAACTTTGAAAATACATATTACTATGTATTGCCATACCTAAAATTACTTTTGTTTTTATTTTTGGTGGAATTTTTTGAAGTAGGATCTCACATTGTCACCATACTGGCCTGGATGTATCCATTACTGCCCAAGACAATCATAAGTCATGGGTTAAATTAAATATACTATCCTTAGCCTCAACAACTCCTCTTTATTTATTACCAATTCGTATTAAGGACTTAAAACAATATTAATGCTCACTGAATTTAGCTATTGAAATAATCTCTGTGACACTGAGGGACCTCAAGGCCACTCAATGTACACAAAGAATGCAAGCAACAAAAAGTAAAAATCTGAACCAGACTAACTGAAAGTTGTACATTTTTCTATACAAACACATCTTTCTCCTGAAAACTGCATCAATTTCTTTAATTACTGACCATACCATTTATATTATTTATTGATAATCAACTTTTCAGAAGCATGCCTTGGATAAACAAAGCCTGTCAGTGACCATCACAAGTCACCTGATAGATAATATCCAATATCTCATTTGGTCTTTTCCTGGGCCCATCTGTTCCCTAACACTCATGCTTTGTTCAAGAATATATGATCTCACAAAATTACCTGGTCTAAATCTGAGAAAAATTCTGTTCCTTGTCTTCATCCACTGCTCTGCATGGATAAGAGCAATGTAAAGTAACTGCTGGCCTGCTACCAAAAAGAGCAATGCAGGGGAGTAGCAAGGAGGAGAAATTCTGGTACAACAATGCAAAGGAACTGGAAAGGAGGAGGCAGGGTGAGGGCCAGAGGGAGGCCCTGAAAACAATATAAGAAGCGAAGACGGTGAACTACACAGATCTTCCAGTTCTGAACACCAAGTTCCAAGTCTAGCTCTGACTTCTGACCTTGGGCAAATCTCTTGGTTTCTCTGTATCCTAATATAACTGCAGAACATTACACCAAAGAAAAGTTTCTTACAGCAACTTTGTACAATGCCAGTCCTTGCTTTTGATAAAGAAAAGTTACCTATGACCTCACCAAACAAAATGTCATTAATGTGTTATTAATAAACCCTCTTCTTTGTCAAAAATGGTGCTTATAAAATGTACATTAGTTAATGTGAACCCTTAGCTTTTAGGCTCCCCACCCCTTTCTACACAACACATCTCACTTTTAGGTTTGCCTTTCAAATATTTTCCCTGACATTACTATCTTCAACTTATTGCACTACTTTAACTAAAAGCCTTATTCTGGGCTGGAGAAATGGTTTAGTGGTTAAGGTGCTTGCCAGCAAAGCCAAAGGACCTAGGTTCAATTCCTCAAGACCCACATAAGCCAGGTGCACAAGGTGGTGCATGCATCTGGAGTTCGTTTGCACTGGCTGGAGGCTGTGGTGTGCCCATTGTCTATCTACCTCTCTCTCTCTCTCTCTCTCTCTCTCTCTCTCTGCTTCTCTCTATATATATCTAGTAAATAAATAAATAAAACATTTTTAAATAATTAAAAATAAAAGCTTTATTTCTAAATAGAATTTCTCTTCCCTTAAGTACTAGTGCCTTTGGGCAGTATGTGCAGATGTGTGTGTGTGTGATGTGTTCATGTCCTTGAACGTGCTAAGTGCTCAACCACTGAGCTACACACAAAACCCTGGTATATTTTTAATCTCTTCAATGTCATTTTTTCCTTGCTGGTCTTCTCTTGGGCCCTCTCCAATGTACAGCACCTCTTTGCAATAAGTAGGTAGTCTAGGTTCAACAATGACTTGTTGTCAAGTCAGACAATGAGACACAGATCACCCCCTCCCTGCCTTGATATTGATACTTCAGTACATGTCACCTTGATCTAAAATGATACTAGCTGCCAAACGACACTTGTAACTCCAATTATCTACTTTTCACTTATGCCTCAGTTCAGTTTCAAAACTTGTTTGGGGGGACAGTTTTATTTAAAAATGAATATACTATGCATTGTATCCCAATCAATTTGTAACATAACAGCCTTCATTTTATATATTCATTTGAAAGTTGTGGTCTCATATTTCACCCATTAGTTCTATTTTTATACATACACACATCAGTTTCTAGGTGTTTATACTTCCTTCCATACTCTTACTCAGTATACTTAGAATTCAATAGATACATGTTCACCAATATCATTTGCCTTATTCTCAAGAATTCCAATAGGAAGGAAGGAATAGGAAGGGTTGGAGTGGCAGGAGAAATGTTAATCAAAATTAGAGATGTTAAGCCGGGCGTGGTGGCGCACGCCTTTAATCCTAGCACTCGGGAGGCAGAGGTAAGAGGATCGCCATGAGTTCGAGGCCACCCTGAGACTCCATAGTGAATTCCAGGTCAGCCTGGGCTAGAGTGAGACCCTACCTCAAAAAACCAAAAAAAAAAAGGAAAAAAAAATTAGAGATGTTATGAATAAGCCATATGGGAACTTACTTTTTCACTAGCTAAACAACATATATGTTTTAAAAATGTGAGAGAGTTTGAGCAAAAGTACACTGTGGGAGTGGATAATTCTGTGCCCAAAAGCCATACATTGTTACAAGAAAATTTCAGTACCAAGAGTGAAATACCTTCCAGCTGTTGATTAGGGAAGCCTCTGATAACACCAATATATTACAAGTTATTGCCAAGGCATTTGGTTGCCCACTAGGAGTAGATGGTAAGACTTTATTGCAAAAGACATTACATGCTTTGGCTGCAGGATGCTGCAAAATCAAATTGGAGCAGAGCTGGAAGCCTCCTACCTCTTGACTAGCTGTTATGATGCTGGAAAAAGATATGCAACCTATTAGAAGAAAAAAGTTGTCAATGGTCTTAACTGATAGTGGACTCAAAGTGCTGAGAAAAAATGACAGTGAAGTGTTCAGCACTAAGTGAGACATCTTTTCACATCCTCATAGACTGAGGGGCCATTGCAGAAGAGTGATGGAAAGAACACAAGAGCCAAAGGAAAGGAGGAATACTTGCAATACTACCTTGAAGACACAAAGTGTCCATGGTATTCATGACTTCAGAGTGTCTGATGCTACCTACACAAGACCTGCATAATAGGATGGTAAAAATGATGACATCAAAATAGAAGAGATTAATTGGAAAAAAAAAAGGAAAGAATTCAATGGAGGGGGGAGAGGGATGATGGAAAATGGTTGGTGATGGGAGGGAATTATGATCATGGTATGGAGATTGTCAACAAAATGTTGAAAGAAAACAAAGAATACCAATAGGAGTCATCACCAAGGCTAAATCAAAGCATGGTTGCTCACTAGCCATGGGATCTAGACAAATGGCTTACCTCTCTAAGTTTCTACCTCTAAGTTTCTTCCCTATTGGCATGTGCATGTGAAAATGGGTAAGGAGTGGCAGATTTGCAAAGCACATAACAGAACCCAGGCCTGCTACTCAATAAGGCTTACACAAATATTGGGTCTCTCTTCTTTCCACCATATGTGTTTGGTATGCCATCATTTTCTAGGGCCTTTACAACAATGCTGATAGTGTGAGAAATTGCAAGGCTGACTTAGACTAAAGGAAATGGAAGATCTTTGGCCATGTATAAAGCTAGATTAATCTGTACAGTACATTCATTTGCAGCTCTCTTAATTTGGCTCCAGTAGTAGAGGCAAAAGCCATCTCTTCCTGCTGCTTTCAGTCCTCTTAAAACTGAATAAAATCATCATAGTAAGAAAAGCTCCATTTAAATGCATTTATTAATCCTAGGAAAAGGTACATTCTAAGAAGCACTTCTTAGGGGATCTTGGTCAGTTCTCTAGAGCATTCTGAACGTATGTATGTGTTTGTGTGGTGTGTGCACACACACATCCAGCACACATGGGAAGGTAAGTAGACAATTTCAGGGTGTTGGTCCTCTCCTTCCACCTTCTTTGTGAGACAGAGTCTCTTTATTGTTGGAAAGGTCTGATCAGCTGGCACTAGAGCACTGGGATTCTTCTAGCATTGCCAGAGGTGAGTTGAAATTACAGACACATGTGCCAGTTTGCATGTGTGCTTTTGCTGGGTACTTGGGGTGGAATTCAGGTCAGCAGTCTTGCTCTATATGCATCTTTTTAAACATTGAGCAATCCCTCCAGCCCCTCTAGAGTACTTTTTGAGAAAAAGAACAAGATATCCCCTCTTCTTCTTTCTCTGTATTCCTATCTTGCCGTGAGAGCTCTTCTTCTCATACACACTTCCACCATGATGCCATATCCCATGAAACTCTCAACAGTACCACATCATGTGGTTTCAGCCTCTAGTTTCTAAGGCCTTGAGATAAACTGAACTTGTTTCTTTATAAAATATCCATCTTACGGAATTTTATTATAGTAATGGAAAATGGATTCATACATATACCAAATGTAGATTTCATTGATAAAGAACCCAATAGCCGGCTAGAAAGATGGCTTAGCTGTTAAGGCACATGCCTATGAAGCCTAAGGACCCAGGTTCAATTCTCCAGATCCCACGTAAGCCAATATACATGGTGGTGCATGCGTATGGAGGCTCATTTGCAGTGAGGCCCTGGCATGCCCATTCTCTCTCTCTCTCTCTCTGTCTCTCTCTCCCTCCTTCCCTCCCTCCCTCCCTCCTTCCCCCTCTCTCTCTTTCTCTAATAAACAAATGAAAATAAATCTTTTAAAAAAAAACCAATAGACTACTCCCTAATGTAGCTAAATATTGTTTCCATTTCTCCAAGGTTTTGCATGATGGCCTGCCCAACTTTTGATCTTGTTCTTCATTTGGTTTTAGTATTGGTTTTGGCTTTGGTTTTTGAGACAGCTTTTCACTATAGCCCAGACTAGCCAGGAGCTCACTATACAACCCAAGCTAACCTCGAATTCATGGCAATACTCTCTGGCCTCAACCTCCTTAGTGCTAGGATTATAGACATAAACCAACATATTAAGCCCAAATTTGTTCTTAAAGTTACATCTAGTGCATTTTTATATATGTTGATCATAAGTAAATTCAAAAACAGATATTCTATACATCCAGTTCAACACGATGTATTGCTTTTCAGACATCACTAAAGTGAAAAAGAAATTGATTGTAGTGAATCAATCCTATCAAGTATGAATCTGTAATAACCTAAAAATCCATCACATAATGGTAATTTAGTGAAAAATATTTTCGTGAGTTCAGGTTCTATCAATTTATTGTTGGATAAAGAATAGCTCGTGTTTTTCATGTCATATTGAATAGTCCCTTGGGAATCTGAAAGGATGATTTCAGTAGTTATCACATTCTGTCAGCACTCCTTAACCTCATAACTTGTCTTGGAAGTCATTTCTTAAAGGCAATTTAGATGCTCTGATATGTCACCAAAACCTATCCCTAAATACAAATCTATTTCTGAATTTAAAAGTTTTACTGGTAAAATGCTTATTTTCAATTAGAGGACTATTATTTACCTGTTTTAAATATGTTTCTGAAATTAAAGGATTTAACAACAGACTAGTGCCTAGGCCATATGAATTTTGTATCTAACTATCTGATCATGTGCAACAACATTGTTTCCTTTAACCACCAAACCTCTTCTATTTGTGCAGAAATGGAAGTCTGTTTACCACTCACACTAGAATAAAATAATGTGAAATCTCCTATGTATATAATTAGTATTTAAGATCTAACATTGCTAACAAGTATATCATTAAAAACATTTGCACATTAGCAACTAGTACAGTTTTCACTTAGCACCTCTCTAAACATCATTATATGCACTCTATACACATACTTAAATAAACAGCATAACTTCATTTTAAAGCTGTCTTTAGAAGTGTCTGAAAAAGAAAAAGATGTGTATTTCTACCTAAGAAGTCTCTTCAAATCCCCCTGGAAAATGAGGCAAGATAGGCATACATAAATAAATAGAGATGAAATTGCTGGTATAGTAGCTTTACTAGTAGTATTTACACACACTGTGTTTACAGAGGCAGCAAGAAAGATGTTGAAAGTATTTGCCAGAAGATTGATAAACCTCAGTATGGTGGGGTGATATGGTCACAGAGGTTTTGGAGAGTGAGCTCAAGAACCTTGGGCTGAATAACTGTTTTTATGTTAAGTTAACCATGAGCAGGTATAACAAATCCACTATGTTTTAATTTCCTTTTAGAGAAAATGAAACTTAGGAGTGCCTACTTCTTTGGAGTTTTATGAGTATTGAATGAGATTATGCATGTAAAAAGACACATAACAGTACTCAACATGTAACAAACAATAAATATTAACCATTATTATCACCATTACTGTACATATTTAGAGCCAGCCCTGCTGGTTCAGGCCTGTGGCCACTGATAGTTAGAAAGAAAGTTGAGGCAGAAGGATCACAAGTTCAAGGCCAGCCTGGACTATTAGAGTGAGTTTAGAGCAAGTCCAGGCAATTTAGTGAGAACTTGCCTAAAAGTAAATAGCAAAAAAACAAGGACTTGGGGGGGTCTGGGGAGATGACTCGATGGCTAAAGTCACTTGCTTGCAAAGCCTACCAGCCAGAGTTCAATTCTCATTCTCATATTCATATTCTCTCCCCTTACAAATAAATATTTTTGTTTGTTAGAGAGAGTATGGGCATGCCAGGACTTCTTACCACTGCAAACAAATTCCAGATGCATGTGCCATTTTGTGCATCTGGTTTTACTTGGGTACTGGGGAATCAAACCCAAGCCATCAGGCTTTGCAAACAAGTGCTTTTCTCCACTGAGCCATCTCTCCAACCTATATATATATATTTAAAAAGAACTTACACTTGGGATAGTAAAGCATTTGCCTAAGCATGAACAAGGCCCTGGTTCAATCCCTCATACTTCCAAATATAAATATACACATGTCTATATATATAGGTGTATATATATGAACATATACAAACATATTTATACACATAAACTAAGAAAAACAGAAGCTGAGTAAATTCAGTTCATCTATACACAAACAAAACCAATGGGAAAATCAAATCAGGTATCAAATTCTATTCACTCCATGAATTTCAGCTTCTGTACATTAGCCTTTGAGCTGCCTCTGGCTGCTAGGATGTATCTTTCACTCAACAACTAAAAGAACAATCTAGCTACTCACACTATATCACATTAATATGTTAATTCATCACTTCAGCAAGAAAATCACAAACAAGTAGTTCATTCATGACTCATTCATCACAACCTCAAACTTGTCACCCTAAAATCGGTTTTCACAGCTACAGTTAAATGAAGTAAACATGTCCACATCCAAATTCATTGGGTAGTGTGAGAAACTCAATATAAGCAAACTATCTGTAAGAGATATGTTTAGTACACTAAACATTAATTGTTAAATATTGAGCAATAAAGAAATAAATGCATCACTATTTTGAAGAGAACAAGCCTAATTAGTGTGCAAATAATTTACACAAGAGATGCCCCTGCTTCATGACTGCATCAGTAACTGCACACTTGGTCAAATGTGAAAAAGAAAACAGCTACATGTAAAACAGAAAAGTTACACCTTTTAAGAATCTACATGGACTGCAAAATCCTTGAATAATAAAAAGTTTAAAAATTACAATGGAATATGAATAGTTTTTTCTATCTAGGCTGAATCTCTTTATCAAAATAGAACTCCTTTTTTACTAACTCCTTTTTCCCTAAGGTTTGGTTTTAATTAGAAGTTAGATTCTTCAATAATTCAATGACTGAAATCTTTATTAAAGTCAAATGACCTTTCTAATTAAGTTTTCTCCCTAAAATATATAAGCTTTGTTACGCAGGTATCATGTCTACAGTTAATGACGATACACATACTTATTAAATGAGCTTGTTCTATAGTCATTATTTTTTTATCATCCTACAGTAAATAATGATTGGTAAAACTTTTAAAATAACTAATACATTCTAATAGATGCTCTGGGCTTTCCATCATGACAAATGTTCAAGCTTAAATATTTCACTCTTCTTTATCTTTTTAAAAACTCTTTATTACAAAATATCACAGCTAGTGAGGAGACAATGTGCACAATTTCATTATAACATTAACATTTACTACAGCATTAAGACAGGCATTTGCAAACCTGGAGAGTAGAAATGAAATATGTGCATAAAATATACATTGAGTTCAAAAGCCCTAGCCACAATCCACTTGCAGGCTTATCCAAGTAAATATACAAATGATGCACAAAAATATGGTAATCACATTTGCAATACAATTTTAATCTTTATTTGTTTAAAAGAATAAACATAATTAAATAACTCCTTCACTCAGACCAGAAGCCTAAGATGACGTTGGCAAAATGTTTTGTCATCACTTTCCTCATTCATCAAAATGAATTATAAGGCCAAAGCAAAGTGATTAAGTGAATTACTCAAGGATAGTAGCCAATTGTCAACAATTTTACTTTTTTATCTTGTTTTTTATCTCTCTAGTTCACTTTGAAAGAAAAAAAATAATTGAAGAGTATCATGTGAGAGAAGGTGCATCACCTGAGAGGAAAGAAATATACTTATGAATACAAACACCCCCAAAGGAGATGTGGGAACAACCAGCTCTACAGTTTACACATGGCCAAGCACCAACAAAGAAAGAAAGAGAGAGAGAGAGGAAAGAAGGAAGAAAGGGAGGGAGGGAGGGAAGGAGGAAAGAAGGGAGGGAGGGAAGAAGGAAGGGAAAAAAAGAAAGGAAGGAAGGAAAAGAAAAGAAGGGAGGGAAAAGAACGGAAGGAAGGAAGGAAAAGGAAAGAAGGGAGGGAAGAAGAGGGGGGAAAAGAAGAAAGCAAGGAAGGAAGGAAAAGGAAAGAAGGGAGGGAGGGAGGGAAGAAGGAAGGAAGGGGAAAGGAAGGAAGGAAGGAAGGAAGGAAGGAAGGAAGAGAGAGAGAGAGAGAGAGTGAGGAACAAGAGCCTTCTGCATCCATCGCAAGTAGTTCAGGAGCCAAGTAAAGGGATCCAGTACAATCCCTAGACTGTCCCCCTGCAGCCCACCGTCCGTCGTGGTTGCCATACACTTCTACCTGGTTTTATAGTGCGAAACAGATTTCAGCTTGTCTAATGTTTCCCAAAGCCTGAGCTCCTCGGGCGAAACCAGTAAGGTTAACTGAATCCTTCACGAATTGCTCCTTGAAGAAATAGATGATTCCTGATTTTAAAAATTATTTATTCTGTATGAAGTGTCATGAAAACAAAAGCTGTAATTACAATTTCGATTCTGATGTTAGCTTGAAGACTCGCCGGATAAACAAGAGCTTAAGGAACGGAAGAGGATGGGGTGGGGGGAGGAGGCGCGGAGAGTGCTAGAAAGATGCTGGTCAGTTCTGAGATGATGCGGGAATGACATGGCACCTGGACAGCGCAAGTCCATGGCTACCAGTCTCCTCGGGTTGCCAGGCTAGCCTGGAGCAATGAATAGGTGCCCACTCGAACACACCACCTTTTATGCTTCTTCCCAGGGAGATGGCTGGGGAAGCGTCTCCGGACAGAGCATCGCCACAACAAGGATCTCTTTCTCCTCACACCCCGCCTCCCCAGCTAGGGACAGGCGACGACCGTCTCGAGCAGTAGACAGCTGAGAGCCCAGGAGAACCGGGGTCGGAGGGAACGCGCCCGAGGGTGGGGGGTAACGGGCTCGCAGAGAGCCTCAGCGAGGGTGGCAGGCAAGGGGGGTGGGGAGGCTGTAGAGACGGAGGAACAGAAAGGGAGCGGAAAGCACCGGGCGCTGCGCATCCCGGCTGCACGGGGCAGGCGGGCGCCCAGGGAGAGAGCGAGCGAGTGAGGGAAGTGGATCCTGGGGCGGACCCCTTCCCCGATTCCCCTCCACCGAGGGTGGGGAGGAAATGGCTTTGTATGGCAGGATGAAAGCCAGACGGGGGGGGGGTCATCACAGCGGGGGGGGGGAGGCGGGGACGGAGGATGCCCAGAAACAGGAGGACCCCGCCCGCCCTAGGGACACGCCTGCTCCCCGATTCCGCTGCAGCCCCGAAGACCATCCTCCGGCCTCGCCACCGCTCCACGTTCCAACGGCCTGGAGGGGGTTGGCGGGGGGTGACCGCGACCGCGCCCCCCACACACCGAGCTCCCCGTGCGCTCACCTGCCCACGAAGTTCTCCAGCACCGAGCTCTTGCCGGCGCTCTGGCCGCCCACCACGGCGATCTGCGGCAGCTCCAGCAGGCAGCTCTGTCCCAGCGCCGAGAAGGCGTCCTGCAGGCGGTTCACCAGCGGGATCAGCTCCTCCATCTCCCGGTTCCCCATCTTGCCTGCTCACAGGTTGTCTCTGAGACCTGGCCTGGAGCCGGGAGCTCGTTGCGCTCGTCGGCCGACGGTGCTATGCTGGGCTGGCCTCGGAGCGCTGGGTCCTGCCTTGGCGCAGATGTGAGTGCCCGCGCCCGCTGCGAGGCTCCTGACAGCTAACGGCCCACAGCGCGCTTGCGCGGGCGAGAAAGGCGTGGCATCGATCCCGGACGGCCACGCCCATGCCACGCCCCCTGGACGCTCCGCCCCTCGGGTCCCAGTTCTACAAATCCAGGCTGGTGCGTAAGCACTGCCTCCCAGCTGCGGCCAGATGCCACCGCCTCTGCCTTCAGTTGCCAAGGCTAAGGGACAAAGTTACAGCGTTTGGTCAAGTAATGGTCTGAAATCATCAGCCGCTGTATTGCTGCTCCTTTCTCTGGTAACTAACAATGACAAAGCTCAGTGGAGAGCTACCATAGTTGTTAACCCAACATTGTCACCTGCTGCAGCACACACACCACCACCAGTGCATAGCTTCCATACACTTCCTGAAAGGAAATCTCATGTATCGCGCCCCAATCCAGAACCAAGATGGCTGGGAGAAGGGAGATAAGCCAGACTTTTGGGTCTATTCAGTCTGACATCAAGTGAGCAGCCCCAAGCCATCTGACCTTATCAAGCTATGATCAAACTACTCATCTTTACTGACTTGTCCTCCTAGCCTCCTGTGAGCAAAGACGTGGTCCTTTCATCTTCCTGTCTCCCACCCTCTTGATACGCCATGTTCCTTCTGGCCTGTGAGACTCCTTATGCTATCTGTTCACCCATACCAATTCCTGGATGGGATAAGGATATAGATTAGGAGGCCTGCCAATTACCATGGATTCTGCACCAGGCCTGTTAAACTTAGCACACTGAGAATACCCTATGCCTGGTGATGGAGATGCAAAGATAACTGGCATGCTCTTTAAATATTGATGCTCCTCAAGCGTTAATACACATTTTTTTTGTCTCACACATCATGCCCATCTGAAGATTTTTTTCCTATGACAGAAATCTACATTGCTAGACCATGTCTCTCTCCTACACCGTAGACCATACTCCACTTGAACTCCACACATCACTACCTGATTGTCACACACAAGTACCTCAGACTCAACTTATTCAAAACAATTTTGATCTTGGTTTTTGTTCCTTTGTTTGTATGTTTTCATGAGAGAGAAAATTGGCATGCCAGGGCCTCCAGCCAGTGCAACTGAAATCCAGACAAGTGTACCCCCTTGTATACATGGGCCACCTTGCTTGCTTGAGTCACCTTGTGCATCTGGTTTACATGAAACCTGGAGAGTAGACCATGGGTCCTTAGGCTTTGCAGGAAGTGCCTTAACTACTAGGCCATCTCTCCAGCCTGGGTTTGGTTATTTGAGACAGGATTTCACTCTGTATCACTGGCTGGCCTGGAACTAGCTAAATAGATCGGGCTGAACTTGAACCTACGGCGATTTTCCTATCACTGCCTCCCAAGTGCTGGGATGATAAGCATGCACCAATATTCCCAGCCCCAAACCATTTACTAACCTTGGGTCTCAATGTATAGCTCAGGCTAGTCTCGAACTCTCCATTCTCCTGTCTCAGCCTCCCAAATGATGGGATTATGGGTGAGTGCTACAACATCAGCTTTATACTCAGGTTTTCCAATCTCAGAATTCAATGATATCAAGTTCCCCGTAGACCCAACAAGACTTGTATAAAAATGTTCACAACAATGAAAAACCTGAAAACTGTCTAAATGTCTAGAAGCAAATGTGTGAACATGTAAATATGCTGTGTGCACATAGTGACATGTTCTTGGAAATAAAAATGTATGGAGTTCTCATAGCAGCAGCATGGCAGGATGCCAGATACCTGATGTAGACTGAAAAGACCATCATATACTTTGTTTAATTTCCTTCACATGAAGTTCTATAATGAGCAAAACCATTCCCTGGTGATAGAAATCAGAACTGTGGTCACCTTTGAAGTAAAGACTGATTGTAGAAGGCATGAGGAGCATATCTGGGGTAATGCAACTGTTCTATGTTTTGATTGTAGTGTAGATATGCATTTATTCAAACTAACCAATAGTGAACTAAGATTTAATTTCTGTGCATTTCTATAAATTAATTGATTGACATTAAATCATTACATTCTACCTCAACTTTTTTAAAAATCAAGAGGGAAGACAGACAAAATACATCATCATCAGCACTGAAGTGAATCCATCTTGGAACATCTACCCAGCACTCTTTCTCTAAGAATGACTCTTCTATATACCATGTGATTGCAGCCAGAGAAGTCACAAACACAGAAAGCATTGAGGGCATTGTATTAGTCAGGCTTTTCTAGAGGAACAGAACTGACAGAATAAATGTATATTATACATGGGATTTATTCAGTTAGCTGTGCAAAGAATAGCAGTCTGAAGGTTGGAGAGAGTCGGAGAACCAGTAGCTGCTTAGTCCACACAGCTGGATGCTTCAGCAGTCCCAATCTGGTACTGAAGGCCTGGAGGCTTCCAGAAGAGCTGCTAGTCTTTGGTCCACTTTGGAAAGCTGATAAAACTGGGTTCCAATGCCCACAAATAGCAGCAGCAACAGAGTAGAGACATGCATGTAACATCAAGCAGCATACTGCCAGCCTGGCCAGAGGCTCTGTAGTCTCTTGGAACTTCTTTCCATATAGAAGGACCACTTACCCTGGAAGAAAAGCATCCTCCCTCTGTGAATCCTTCCTGGGAACGCCCTCACAAACCTGCCCAAGTAGCATGTCTCTTACTTGATTCCTAACCTGATCAAGTTGACAACAGAACTTAATTGTCACAGGCATGAAGGACAACTTCCTGTCCACTGTTGTGAGCCAGAATGAGCCACTATTCAGTTCACAAAAAAACAAAGCTCTTTCCTAGGAATATATAATGGAAAGAGGGATTGGTCTTTTAGTGACTGGACTGCAGATGAACAGTAAAGCTGGCAACTGTGGCTAGAAACACTTCACAAATGCAAAGGAGATGCAAACAATGCTGGTCTCCAGATAAAGATAAAAGAGACACAAAGAGAGGAAGAGAGGGAAAAATACAAGCCCTGATGGTACTTATGTCACTATTCCAGTTCATTCCTAATACCCAACTATGATCCTTTTCTGAGTACTATAACACAGCCTCACCTCACTGAATCTTGTAATGAATCCCCCACTATCTAATTCAACTCAGATTTCTTTTACTTGCAACCAAAGAATACTAATGTAGACATCTTCTCACAGATACTCAATCTCAGCAAACGGCCTGCCCAATCCAGAATCTGTAACTCCTCCCTCTCTACCTCATCCCCTGGGCCAATTCAGTCTCCAAGTCATGACCATCTCATCTCCTGGGAAACCTTCTGCTTCTCTCTGTCCCTGCTGTTAGTGCTTCAGTTATAAAGGCACTGGCCAACCCACACCCTCCCCTCAGTATGCATCCCCTAGATGTACACTGAACAAGTTGTCATCATTGTACTTGTCACATTGTATTAAGTCACTAATTATATACTCCAGTCTCCAACGAGTGTAACAGGCAGAAAAATGACTACCCAAAGCAATTTACAAAGTCCTAAAGCCTGTGTTACCTAAAGTGATTAATAGGGGGCAGTAGATATTATTAAAGGACTACAAGATGGGAAGATTTGATTATCCTGTAATTCTAGTCTAAATGCATAAATTCTTGGGAGAAGAAAACCTTCCCTGCTATGTCATAGACAGATTCAGCTACAGATGAGTAGTCACGGAGCTACAGTTTTGCTAGTTTAGAGACGGAGAAAGGGGGTCATAGGTGAAGAGATGTAGGCATCCTCCAGAAACCAGAAAGTGAAAAACATTCATTATCCTGGACTCTCTAAAAACAAGTGCAATCCTGCTGACATTTGACTTCAGTCCAGTGAAACCTCTATCCTGGACACTGAAAAGTAATTGGTTTATATGACTTTAAAACATTAGATTTGTGGTAAACTGTTACAGTAGCAATAGAAAACTACTCTAGCTTTTGAGAAAACCTCTGTATTTTTTTTTTCACTACAACACAATTCTTAGCATTTTAGGAGAACAAAGTTTACTGGAAACAGGTATCATTAACTTATTGCAACACAGGTAATATGTCCAAGGATACAACAGACTGAACTGTGTCTCTCCAAAATTTATAAAATGAAGCAGTAACCTCTAATGTGATTATATTTAAACTGAAGAAGAGGGCTGGAGAGATGACTTAGCAGTTAAGGCACTTGCCGGCAAAACCTAAGGACCAACTCTCCAGATCCCATGTAAGCCAGATGCACAAAGGTGAGGCAAGTGCAAGGTTGTACATGCCCACTAGGTGGCACAAGCATCTGGACTTCGATTTCAGTGGCTGAACCCTGGCATGCCAATTCTCTGTGTCTCCCTCACTCTCTCTCTCCTCTCTAATAAAAATAAGTAAAGCAAAAAAGAAATTAAGGTTAAATGAAGTCATAAGGGTGGAATTCTGATCCAAAAGAAACTGTAAGAGAAGACATCAGAGATTCATGCCCTTCTGCAACATGAAGACTTAGCAAGAAGGCAGCCATCATCCAGCCAGGAGGATAACCCACATCAAGACCCAAATTAGCTTGCACCCTGATTTTAAACTTCCTGCCCTCCAGAATACCGGGGAATAAGTGTCTATTCCTTTTTTTCATAATTTATTTATTTGCAAGCAGAGCAAGAAGAGAAACACACAGAGAATGGGCACACCAGGGCCTGTAGCCACTGCAAATGAACTCCAGACAGATGTGCCCCTTGTGCATCTGGCTTATGTGGGTCCTGGGGAATCGAACCTGTGTCCTTTGGCTTCACAGCCAAATGCCTTAACCATTAACCCATGTCTCCAGCCCCTAAATGTCTATTCTTTAAGACACCCAGTTTGGTATTTTGTTGTAACAGTAAGAATCAGGGTTTATTTAAGGGAAATGAGATGGAAATCAGCGAGTAACAATGCTGTTTGAGGAGGGCCATGGAAAGCTTCTGTGAAGGCCTCTAATGAGCACATCCTACAGTCTTCTAGATGCTGTGTGAAATATAAAAACCCAGAGCACTAGCCCTTACCCATAGTCTTTTGAATGCCAGTGTAGAAACCAATGTTACCGTGCATTAAAAGAAAATGTATAACCATTATAAAACTTTTTTATGTGTACTGAAACAAAATTTGGCATCTCTATTCTCCAAAGTTTAGCTCAATCAGCCCCATCTACTTTCTTCCAGAAACCATCCTAAACTACTCTTGCCAATTGTTTTCCTTCTATATTTTCCTTTTCCAGAATCTTCCTGCAATAATTTGGCACCATAAGAAACCTGCCCACACAGAAGCACTCAGATCCTTCACACAGAAATGTATATCTTTTCTTACAGATTAATCTCTGAAGATGGATAAAAAAACACAGCTCTGTAAGGAAAAGCACATGAGAAATTCTGACAGAAAATCAATTTCCACATTTCTGGCATGTATGAAGAACGGAATATGACCAGCACCCAGCTTCTTGACCATGCCATACCATCACCTTAGCCCCATTGCAACACCAAGTTATCAATTCCAGGCCCCACTCTTCACTTTTGTGTCCACACTACTTTCCCAGAGGGATAGAAGGTTCCTATAGGTTCACAGCCTTATTTCAGGAGAACCCTAAAGGTGGCACATGCCTTTAATCCCAGCATTTGAAAGGCAGAGGTAGGAGGATCACTGTGAGTTCGGGGCTAGCCTGGGACTACAGAGTGAGATTCAGGTCAGCTTGAGCTAGAGTAAGACTCTATCTTAAAAAAAAAAAAAAAAAAACTTTTTATAAACACCCCAGAACATTGATATGTAAGTGAGTATTTTCCTTTAGGATATACTACATCTTTTTTTTTTTTTTTTTTTTTTTTTTTTTTTTTTTTTTGCTTGTGCATGTGCCCTTGAGCATGTGTGCAACATAGTGTGGGTGGTGCATATGTATGTGCCCTTCTGGTGCCCCCCATGCCTATGTGGGGATCACTCACCTGCCGTGGTTGAAGTGGAATGTATGGTGTTCTGCTCCATTACTCTTCTGGCTGGTCTTGTTTTGAGCTGGAGTTCCTTTTTAAACTAATTTTGAAGCTTGCAGAGCTCCAATGACTCTTGGATCTGTGATCCTCTGTAAGACTGGGGTTATAGGCTCACGTGACCATGCCCAGCTGTTTTACATGGGAGCTGGAGATCTCAACTGGTGCAGTCTCAAACAAGCTCAGACCCACTCAGGCCTTCATGCTTGCACAGGAAGTACACTTAAATACTGAGCTACTTAACCCTTCTTTAGGATCACTATGAGAACAGATAACCTTTGTGAAATAGTTCCACCATTTTGCACAATGCAAGACGAATACCTTCTTTGAAATTGGTATGTCTTACTTCCAAAAAAAATACTTTGTAATATACAGTCACAATTCTTAAATGGGTCATTATCCATTTCAATCGAACTCTTTCAAAAGAGTTAGCTCCAAATAACTTAGCTATTTCCAAAACTTATATCTACAAACACTAAACACACATACACACACACACACACACACACACACATTGCAAGCTAAAGGCAAGCTCTAAGAAAAGAGAAACAACGGGGATGTGTGTACACATAAGCACAGAGTTGTTTTGCTTGCTGGTGCAGCAGATGAAGAAAGAGCATGGGCGGTATGGCAATGAGCCTTCATCTCAGCACCGCTCAAGGCTGCAGGAGACAGAGAAACCCGGGAACACACCGGTATCCAGCGGGATGCTGTCTGCATTTAGCAATCCTGAAAATATTCTTGCAGTCAAACCAGCTTTCAGTAGGATCTAAAATCCATGCAAAAGAAATGCTTGGAGAAAGAAATGAAGAACTGGAACAAGTCATCAAACATGACTCAGCTAACACAAATGCAGGTAACAGAAAGTTGTGGGCAGGTGGAGGGTGCTGACAAAGGGTTAGGAGGAACTCTATATCACTTATGTCTGATTTAGCACCCAATCTGTGCCTCCTTCTGACGAGTAGGTTTACTTCCATTCAGCTGGAAGGATAATCTGTATAAGCTAAAGGAAAACGGGACTCTTTTTTAAAGAAAAGCTCTCCTAGTGCCTTGTAACTATCACTTGTTGAATTACATCCAGCTGCATGCTTCTGTGTGTGTGTGTGTGTGTGTGTGTGTGCTCATGCACATATATGAGGTAAGCTATAAATGTCCATTTTAATTATGTTCATGAAATTATCAGTGACAAATAGAAATGAATAAAATACTAAATGAGGGCTGAAGAGATGGATCAGCCATTAAAGGCACTTACTTGCAAGATCTGCTGGCCTGGGCTTGACTCCCCAGCACCCATGTAAAGCCAACACAGAAGTGGCACATGTGTCTGGCATTTGTTTGCAGTGGCAAGATACCTTAGCAACTCGCACACACATGCATACACAGAAATAAAATTTTTAACGCTAAAAGAAAAGGGGGTATAAAATCATATATTTCTACAATAAGCATATGTTCCTTTTTTATAATTTATAAAACTGAATCAACCGGGTGTGGTGGTGCACACCTTTAATCCTAGCACTCAGGAGGCAGAGGTAGGAGGATCGCCGTGAGTTCAAGACCACACTGAGAATACAGAGTGAATTCCAGGTCAGCCTGGGCTAGAGTGAAACCCTACCTCAAAAAACCAAAAACAGCAACAAAAAAATTGAATCAATGCTGTTTAATTGAGCCATAATTGGTTCATAATAGAAGCTTCACAACAGAAGAGTTACATAATGTTAAAATTACTTTTAACTGGGCTGGAGAGATGGCCTAGCAGTTAAGACATTTGCCTGCAAAGCCAAAGGATCCTGGTTCAATTCTGGAGGGCCCACATAAGCCAGATGCACAAGGGGCACATGCATCTGGCATTCATTTGCAGTGGCTGGAGGCCCTGCCACACTCATATTCTCTCTCTCTCTCTCTCTCTCTTTTTCCTCTTCTCTCCTCTCCTCTCCTCTCCTCTCTTTCACTCTGTGCCACACAGAGAGTTGAATTTTATTTAAAACATATATCATAATCTATAGTACCAATAAGCCTTATATAAAAAGGTGTAAGTTGTATGAGTCCCCTTATATGATATTCCAAAGAAAACATAAATAGTTTATAATGACAACAAGCTAAGGGTAGGGATAGGGAACATATTGATAAGCAATACATGGAAATTATATTTCACTGTGGTGATGATAACAAAGCTTATTGAACCATGCACATTAAATGGGGCATTTTATTTTGTGTGAATTGTGATTTAATGAAATTACATAACCTTTGTTATTTATAATGTGCTCCTTATAATGGTAACACACAGTAAGACAGTATCAATCTGGGACAAATTTTGATAACAGGAAACTATAACCACGCTGTGTCTCAAAGATCTAAAATAAAAATATATCTATCCCCCCAACAAAAAGACTTCAGGAACTTCAAAATTCTACCAGGACAAAATTGTCTTTATAAGACCTTTGAGTATTATATTCCTGGAAAGATATCATCTGGAAAATTGCAACACCTCAAGCCACTTTTAGGTTCCTCTTAGGAGAAATGACTTTTCAGCATTGACAGTTATGGAAGGAGGACCTAGGCATGGGTAGGTAAACATGAGTGAAGGAACTTGAAAATACTCCAGGGTGAAGGGGTCCTAAGACTAGCATTGCTGATGTTTTTAAGGTTACTTTTGTTTTTATTTAGTTATTTGAGAGAGAGAAGAGAGAGAGAAATAGGCATGTAAAGAGAAAGAGAATAGGCACTACGGCTGCTGCAAATGAACTCCAGAATGTTTGTGCCCTCTTGTGCATCTGGCCTATGTGGGCCCTGGGGAATCAAATCTGGGTTCTTTGGCTTTGCAAACAAGTGCCTTAACTGCTAAGCCATCTCTCCAGCCCCCAAACAAACTTCTTTTAGTGCCATGTGTATAGTTTCCTTGGAGCATTATTTAATGCCATCATATCTTTATTCTCTCTCCTGAAAGCAAGCCTAACTAAAAGTTCCATGGACACTTCTTTACAGCACAAACCACTTTCCTGTCAGTCATTTATTAGGCTAACTCAACTACTCTTAAAGTAATAACTAGCAGGCAGATAGCATTAGCATCCCTGCTTCAATGTTAGGAAAACTGAGAGAATTCATTCATTAGGGGGAAACATCACACGAGGAACCACGAGATATAATCCCTGATGTTTCAATGGTCTGTACTAATATCATCTCCACAGGAAAACTTGAAATTGGTAAAACATTATTTGCCAACCTAATACGGAGATGTGAAAACACTTGATAATTTGTTTTACTGAAAATATTTATGACAGCAAGTTTTATCTTTACATAAATTATTTAATTTACATGACTTAGAATCAGCACATTGAGATTTAATTTCTTACTAGCTGTGTCACCCTCTAGGCCTTAATTTCATCTGTAAAATAGGTACATCAATATCAATTTTTAATTCCTAGAACTATTATGAAATCAAATAATGAATGATAAAATATTCTGTTTGCTACATGATATCAGATTACTATTTCTTTGTAATTATCCAAATAAACACAGGGATTGTAAATATACTTTAGCAATTACTAAAATGTTTTTCTAGATTAGCTACAATTTAATTTTTTTTATTTGCAAGCAGAGAGACAGATAGAAGACAGACAGGCAAGGGGAATGGGTATACCAGACTCCTGTTGCTGCCAACAAACTCCAGATGCATGCACCATGTTGTGTATCTGGCTTTACATGGGTACTGCAGGATTAAACCCAGGTTTTTCAGCTTTGCACACAAGTGCCTTAACTGCTGAGCCATCTCTCCAGCCCTTAGGTTAATTATACTTTTTAAAATTATTAGCCTGATAATGATTTATGTGACAAAATGTTTTCAAGTAATTTACTATTCATATATCTCATCAATTTTTGAATTTCTTTCATCTGATAGCTTAAGAGTTATGAGATATTTTACTATTAGAGTTCAGAAGTACCAAATGTAAAATAGTGTAGTTGAAATTTACAATTCACCAGGAGTCAAGTGTGATACAGTAATGGAAAGCAAGATGAGTTTTCACAAATACATAAGAAAACCCAGAAAATTGAATTAAAAGGAGGCAAAAATGGGCTAGAATTGATTTTGATGGAAAATTATAATTAAGTCAAATTCCTTACTAACAAGCTTTATTGTTATTTATGCACCACTGGGGGAAAAGCTTTAAATGGTAGCCAATGACTAGGATAATTTAGAGAGTCTCAATGAAAATTATACCAAGGAATCCTGTACCTCTATAGGCAGTGGTCTCCAAAATACCAGTTCCTGGAAGGCTTTCCTTAGTGTCTGTTCATGCAGAGTTTCTATGCTCTGCTTCGCTCAGTCCACTGATCTCCTGGGCATCCTCATTTGTCTCAGAAAAATATCTGTATTTCTATTAAGTACCCTTTTCAAGTTTGCTAACTCGTTGTGACAGGTTATTACTCCAAGGTCTCATAGCTAAACGTGGCAAAAAGTCAAAACTATAGACCCTAAATTTGACAACCACATAGCTATTTTGTGGAGCAGGCGTTCTGTTTGATAAAATAGTCTCCATGCTTCCCTTTATGAACCTCAACATCTCCTTACTCTAAAGCAATTTCTTTTCTCTTTTTCCATTATCCCCATATAATTTTATTTTAGGAGTATAAATGTTGACAGATATGTGCTAAGAGAATAGGAAGAAAAAATTCATCAGAAAGGTAATAGGCAAATTTGACTCCATCTTTCTCTTATACTATTTATTTTATTGTTGAAAACTGTCAAAAGTATATATTATTGAAGAAACATGTTCTGAAAAGCAAAAGCTGAGCTATAAGGACTGAGCTCCAACTCCAGTGGTAAGATGCCTCTGATTCCATAGGGTATGCCCTATTTATGTCCTGCTACAGAATAATATTGTTCACTTACACAATCTACTAGTCAGCTTTTCAGCAGTGTAACAAGTGTAACAAAGTACTGGACCCAAGCTATTAACAAACAAAAATCATTTAGCTCAGAGTTTTAGAGATTCAAAGTCTAAGATTGGGTAGGGTCCCATTGGTTTGGCCTCTGGTGAGGTAGTGGATAGTGGTACACCATGTCAACACATAGAGGTGCAAGTGGTCACATCTCCATCAGGAGCAGACAGAATGGGAGGAGCATTGTTCAAAACCCTTCTTCTCAAAAACTACCAAAAGTCCATGAAAACAACATCATGACCCCAATGACCTAATGGCCTCCCATTCTGCCCCATTTCTTAAAGGTCCTTACTTCCAAATATCACCAGTCTGGGAACTAAGCACCTATGTATGAACACACAAACAATATTCACCCTGTAAAATATAATATATCTCCTTCTCCTCTTTCTCTCTCCTCTCTTTGTCAGAGTTATTTTCAAGCTATTGAAATCTGAAAAGAACACCTTCCCCAAAAGCAGCAACAAGACAATTATGATTTCCGTGAGTAAGATACACATGTCTCAGATGAGCTATTTGTCTCTCCTAATTTAAAAGAATCCATTTTCTTCTTTTTTTCTTTTTCTTTTCCCAGCCTGTTTTCAATGGCAATTAGCTAAAGAGAGGTCTAGGTAGAGTATTGACCTAACCCTCTGTCCACTGACATAGTTTTCCTTACTACAGCAGCTTGGAACTGCAGTGAAATGGGAAATTTTCTTATTTCTAAGTCTTCCATCCAACTGAGATGATATTTTCAAAGATTTGTATTACCTACTCCTAAAGGTACCCCAATGTCCTGATCCAAACAGAAGGAGATAAATTCAGAAAATTCACTTTTAGAGCAATCAGCTATAAATTGGCTGGCTGACAGATTTAATCCTATTAGTGTTAGCTAAGAGAGCCTTTATTACTATCTTCTTGTATTTGATCCAGGAAATAGCTCTATTTTAGAGAGGAACTGAGGCATACAACTTATTACAGAAAAACTATCATCAGAAAGCAAGGAAAAGAATTTTCTCACACTATTGTCAATAATTTGTACCTTACGTATGGGGTCTTTGTTACTTTCATACAGAAAACACCTTATCCTCAACTTTTCTCCAAAGTCAGTAACTAAAACCTGGTATAGTCTCAAGTGGTTGCTGTTATCCATCTCATGCCTCCAAAACTGCTAGGCCTTACCTAGTAGAGTAGGCAAACTATCTGCTCCTCATTACTGTTTTATAACCCATTCCATATCCCTGCCCTAAAATTTCCCATCTTTGCATCTGTGGTGTTAGTCTGTCATCATCACTGCCTCTCTTTGTTGTAGACATCTTCCAATCCCTTGGTCATTCCTCCTCATGTTTCAAACATTTTAGCTCATGACTCACCACCTCCCACTCTAAGACCATTCATATTTGAATTTGGGGTGAGTTAAATTCTGTACTGATGATATGATGAATGCTGCCTAAACTATTCTTTGATCTCCTCTACTCCAGTGATTTCATCTTCTCCCCTTCAGTCTTCCCAGAATCCAGCTCTAGTCATTGCCATTGCCAAATGAACAAACACGCATAATCTCAGACATCTCACATACAGCTCTCAATGGACTCTCTCTTGTTCACTCCCTAGGGTGTCCCTCTATAGTAAATCCTTCATCCCCAATAGGACTTACTTCATTAATTCTATCATCTGTTCACTCCCTTCATGTCCTACTTTCCTTCATCCTATTTAAGTGCTATGGTCTATCATTATGAAAATTGTCTTGCATACAGCTTCAACTTCTTGTTTCTTTTTCAATCTATCAGCCTAAATTCACTATCATGCATGCATGCTGACAGGAGTCATTTTAAATGAATAACTGAACCTCAAGTGGACCTAGTACTACTGTATTTCCATAGTTTATTTCCTCCCTCACATTCTCCTAGATGGTAACTTCCTACATTTCCTTTCCCCTCAACACTCCAATGTCTCTTCATTCAGCCTTATTATCAAATTATAAGATAGATGAAAGCACAATTCTAAAGTAGACTTAACACCCACCCACCATGGCTCAGAGAATTTTGCAGAAGAGGGGGGCAGAAAGATTGTAAGAGCCACAGAGTGGGAGGGAATGTCCAGTATTGCCCACCCCCCAACAATGACTGACTGCTGCTCTCACAACTCCTAACCTAAAAACCCATGGTGAATACCAGCAATCCCACTGAGGATGGCCCTCAGTGGAATGGGGGCAGGAAGGAGGGAAATGATGGTACCAACACATGATGTGTCCATGCAAAATTCCTACTTAATAAAAAAATCATTTAATTGAAAAAAATAAAATGGAAACAATAGAAAGAGAAATTGTTAGTTGATCACTTCTAATACTAATTTATCAGCCTCTGTCCCTCACTCTCTTCTAATACTAACTTATCAGCCTCTGTCCCTCACTCTGTTCTTTTCCACATGTTTCTCCTGATGGATCACTCAAACTCCTAAGACTATCATCTCCATATGTGCAATAAGAGTCTACTCTCTCTTTTTTATTCAATAAGAGCAAGGCTTTCTTCCTTACATCATTAATTTTTCCTCCTTTTTAGAACATTACATCATATACAAAAGTGATATTTTCCTCCAAACATGTTATTTATCATTTTTCTTACCTGTCTCAATTAGTAGAAAGCTTTCTCCCAGTTCAAGCCATGCCCACACACACACACATGATCAACATATCCAACCCATAAAGGAACCTTGGTGACACTATCTTCAAAATGTACACACACACACACATGATCAACATATCCAACCCATAAAGGAACCTTGGTGACACTATCTTCAAAATGTAGTTACTCTCCAGCTGTTCTGCTATAACATGTTGATCTAGGCAGAAGTATCTAGAATCTATATTATCATAATAGTTTCCTATCTTCCTGTAATTATGCCCTTTTAGTAGTCAAAGTGACCCTTATAAACATAAGCCTATCATGTCACCTTTCCTTGCAAAGTTCCCCAATGTTTCCTGTCTTACTCAGACTAAAAGCCAAGATCTGTACAAAGACTTACAACTCCCTTCCCTAATGGTCTCCACACCCATCCTGTTCCCACTTTGACTGTCTCCAGCTCTGCCATTCACACTCTTCATTAAATCCACACTGAATCCCTTCTCCTTCCTTGAAAACACTTAACACATTATTTTTGTTTGTTTGTTTTTATTTATTTATTTGAGAGTGACAGACAGAGAGAAGGAGGCAGAGTGAGAAAGAGAGAAAGAGAATGGGCACACCAGGGCCTCCGGCCACTGCAAACGAACTCCAGGTGTGTGCACTCCCTTGTGCATCTGGCTTATGTGGGTCCTGGGGAATTAAACCAGGGTCCTTTGGCTTTGCAGGCAAATGCCTTAACCACTAAGCTATCTCTCCAGCACAGCTTTTTAAAATTTTTATTTATTTACTATTTATTTACAAGAAGATGAGAGAGATAGAATGGGTGCAGTGGGCATGCCAGTGCCTCTAGCCACTACAAATAAATGCCTGATGCATGTGTCATCTTGTGCATCTGGTTTTATGTGTGTACTGAGGAATCAAGCCTGGTCATTAGGCTTTGCAGGCAAGCGCCTTAACCACTGAGCAATCTCCCCAACCCTAGATGCTTAGCTTTTGATTGGAAAATTTAACAACCTAGATAGGTGTTCTACATTATTTTTTACCTATCCAGGTGTACAAGTCTAGCAGTAATATAAGCTTCTCATTGGCCAATCAAACTTTCCTTCCACAACACAGAAAAATAGGTTTCCATATGAGATACCTATTAAATTGATCTGTGCTAAAACTATTTTTTTTTTCTGATAATCCTAGTTCTCCCCAAATTCCTGGCCCACAAACCTAAGTATTAAAAAGATGATCCTTGTTGTTTTAAGACACTGTGTGTAGTAGTTTGAATGGATGCCCTCCAATACATTCACATTCAGGAGTTTATTAAAGCTTGTAACTTAGATTTGCACCTGCCTGGTTGGAGGAGGTGTCACTGTGGGCAGATCCTAGGGTCCAGCCCTAAGGTGTGTTTGGGGAATTCCAGTCTAAAGACATGCAAAGTGTGTGAGCTTTGTCCAGGGTTCCTGGAATGTGTTTGCTTGTGCTAGTGGTGGTGCTTTTGGTTTTTCTTTCTGCGTGGACCTGTGAAAGGAGGACCCAGCTTCTTCTGCCATTATGGAACTTCCCCTCTATCTGTAAGCTTCAATAAATCCCTTGCTCCTATAATTGTCTGGTCTGGAGGTTCATCCCAGTGACATGAGGCTGTCTGTCACACTGTGTTTTAGTGTCATTGATTACATAGCAAAAGCTTATTGGGGTAGTCTTATAGCATTGCCCTTAGAAGTTATGAATAATTTCCATCTAATTAAGAAGGCTATTCCATTCTATTTCCTCTATATTTAGTAATTTAGTTATCAATAAATATAGTTTAGCCTGTGCTTTCTTCAGTGCAAGGGTGAAGGAGATAGACACTGAGGACACTCAACACCTACCAAACCAGAGATCCAGAGGCTCCTAAGTGCCCATCACTGAAGTAGACTTAAAATGCTCCCAGCACGGCTCAGGAAATTTTTGTGTAAGAGGGAGTAGAAAGATTGTTAGAGCCACAGGTTGGGACATTTTGCACAGAGATATTCCCTCCCTTCCCCATAATGCATGACCCACAATCCCCATGGGGTTTACCTGCATCCCCAACAAGGAAGGCCTCTTCAGGAAAGGGGCAGGGAGGAGGGAAAGGATGGTGCCAACATGTGTTGTTTACATACTAAATATGTCCATATCTATATCTAATAAAGAAAAGTTTTGCCTGATGAATATCTTTATTAGTTAAGTAGGCTATTCACATAATAGAAGTATAGATCCTAAAATGCACAACAGCTCAAAAAAAATGCATTATTTTCAATCATAGTAGAATAAGGAAATTGATTAGTACGGTAGTCTTCCTCCAGACAGTCTAATCTAATAAATGCACTGTTAACTTCAACATGTAGCTCCTAAAGTCACCACAAAAGTTTTTTCCATACTAACTAACCAAAAATAGGAAAATATGCAAGGGTACAAAATAGGAAATTTATATAAGACAGTCCTAAAAGTGGCCCATTATTTCACAAACATGTCATTATTAGAATTCAGTCACATGGCCATATACACCAGCAATGAACACTAGAAAATGTAAACTATGTACCCAGGAAGTAGGGTTGACAAAGTTAAGGAAAATATAAAACAAAACAGAACAATCATTGTTAATATGGCAATCCTGTCAGGAAGAAGATAGCATTTCTGTTGAAAAGATATTATCCTAATAATAAGGAGGAATGAGGTCTCGCTGCATATTAATACATCCCAGTCCATGGTCTAATACAGTTTGAATATGTCTTCCAAAGTTCATCTGTTGGAAACTTAATCTCTAATGCTAACCATGTTTAGAAGTGAGCCTTTTGAGAGGAAATTAGGTCATGAGGACAGAGCCTTCATAGATGGATTAATGTTGCTGTCATGGGAGTAGATTCGTTATTGAGAAAATGAATTTGTTGCAAATGCAGGCTCAGTCCGCTGTCATCCATCTATCAATTTACCATAATACAACAAAAAAGGTCCTGATAAAAGCCAGCACCTTGGTATTAGACTTCTCTGCCTCCAGAACTATGAGAAATAAATGTTAATTGTTTATATATTATAACCCTTGCTGTGTTATTCTGTGATAGCAGTGCAAACCAGATTAAGAGATCTATTTCAGAATGTTCAAGACAAGCACCAACTCAAAATCAGCTTCTCGGTGGCACCGATTAACTCTCAAAAGAGTGGAAAGGTCAATTTATGAAGACACGAGGGAAGGAAGCTATGGAAAAAAAGAAGGATGGAGTCTCTAGTCGACCTAAAGATAATGACAAATCTAGAAAAACCTTACAATTCATTCACAGAAAAATACCCTGTAAGTGTTGAAAGCAGATTCATCCAATCACTAGTTGTTGAGCTCTATTCCCTGGATAAATGTTTGACCTTATAGACTGATCATAGGAGATAAAAAACAGAGGAGAGTAAATAGCAGATTTTAAAAACTTTCTCATGACCGTCTACCTAGAAACTATCATCCTTCTTTCACTGTTCTTTCCTCTTTATCATGATAACAATCTTAGGGATGGAGAGATGGCTTAGTACTTAGGGTGCTTGCCTGCAAAGCCTAAGGACCCAGGTTCAATTCCCTAGGACTCATGTAACCACATGCACAAGGTGGTACATGTGTCTGGAGCTTGTTTGTGGCAGCTGGAGGACCTAGTGCACCTATATGTCTCTCTTTCTCTCTCTTTCTCAAATAAATAAAAAAATTAATTGAAAAAGATAACAATCTTAGCATAATTTTACCCCCAGGAAATTAGTGACTTTGACAATTTCCACTTAGGCATATATCTCACAGCCTACTACAGACCTCCAGATAAGGCCCTAAGTCACTGGGCGATTAACTTAGGGGAGGAACACTGACTATGGTTGATTGGCAAGATGAGAAAACTATTATTCATTTTTCGAGAGTGGGGTTCAAATTTTCACTGTATAAAGTTTTAGACTTGGCTATCACTTAAAAACATTTCAGGATGTTGCCAATTTTCAGAGGAAAGGTTAAGTGTTATGGAAGAAAGGTAGAAATCTAGTAGTAAGGAAAAAAAATGACTAGCAGGGAATGTCAAAGCAGGACCTCATTTCAGGCCTCACCTCATCTGAGTACCTTGACACTGTATGATTTTATTTCTGAATTCAACTAAGCGTGACAATCTAGACAGATAACTACTTGTTTAGAAAGGTATTGTACAATATGTTCCATTTTCACATCCTTTTCTGTTTTAATGTAAATCTATTTCTGTAACTAAAAACCTAACTGTGATGTGAGACTATTCTGGGGATATTCAATTTTTTCTTTTTCTAACAGGACATGCATTACCACCCATTTTCCTTGAGAGGCTTGGCATCAGAAAGAGGTAATGGACCTGTTGAAAGAGAGATGCTATCTAAGCCAGAGATGTTGAGTTGAGACTAAAGGTTCACTTGAGATGACTCTCACAACCTCATATGATTAATTCATTTGTGAGTTTCTTCTTGAGGACTCTATCACCCTCCGCCAAACCAAGTCTATAGGAATGAAGCACAGAGATATGACTTAACATGAAAGGCAAGCTGGAGGTCTTATCAAAGGTCAGAGGTCACAAAGGCAAGATTTGGACTCATGATATTTTGATGAACCACTTGAAGAGTTACTCAAGCCTCACAAGATGGGGACTTGATATTCATACCACTTGTTTTTCTATGACAGATTTTAAAGCACAAATTTAGAGCAAAAAGAAAATAAATGTTCCATTAATAGCACAGTTTTATTAAAGATTGCCTATGAAAAATCCTTCATCTACTTCCACATCCACACCATCCCCTAGGAGTGTTTGTTATGCTCTAATTGGAAGTAGTACCTGTTCCACGTGAGCCAAAAGAGAAAAACAAAATCTGTAAGTGAGAAATCCCCATCTAAATCGTGTTATTCAGGGGCAAAAGGTCATCAGTTTAGATACTTCATTGACTTAAAATCCAATAAGCAATGAAAAGATGCTCAACATATTTAGTTACCAGGTAATTGCAAATCAGGACAACAAGGAGCCCGGCATGGTGGTGCACGCCTTTAATCCCAGTTCTTGGGAGGCTGAGGTAGGAGGCTTGCCATGAGTTTGAGGCTACCCTGAGAATACATAATGCATTCCAGGTCAGCCGGGGCTAGAGTGAGACCCCACCTTTAAAAAAAAAACTACAAGATGATAGCATTTCACACATACTAAGGTGGCTAAAAACTTTTGAATGAGAAATGAGTGCTAATGGAGACATTGAAAACCTCATACATTGCTAGCAGAAAGATAAAAGAACGAACCACTGTGTCAGTTACTTTCTAATTGTGGGGGAAAAAATACCTAACCAGAAGCAGCATAGGGAAGGAAAGGGTTTTTTGTAGCTTAAAATTTCAAGTGGAAATGTCCATTATGGCAAGGAAAGCATGGCAGACCTAAGAAGGAAGCTTGTGTCACATCCTCACATCAACAGAAAGAAAATAAAGCCAGAGCAGGAACTGGGGCTGTGTTATGAAACCTCAAAGCCTGCCTCTAGTGACACACTTGTTCCAGCAAGGCTCCACCTCCTAAAAGTTCCACAACCTTCTTGAATAGCACAACCAACATGAGTCTATGGGGACATTTTACCTTCAAACCACCGCAGCCACTACAAAAAGATAGCTTGGCAGCTCCTCAACAATGTAAAATAGAATTGCTAAATGGCCCAGCAAATCTACATGTAGGTATATACCTAAAAGAACTGAAAACATTTATTCCTAAGAAACCTTGTACATAAGTTTGCAGCATGATTTATAATCACTGAAAGGTGGAAGGAGTGCAAATTTCCATCAACTCATGGATGAATAATCAAAATGTGACATATCAATGCATTTGACTATTATTCAGCTATAAAAAGGAATGAAGTACCAAGACACACTATAACATGAATGAATCTCTAAAGCATGATAAGTGCTAGGAAGATGGCTCAGTAGGTAAAAGGACTTGTCTTGCAAGCATAAAAGCCTGAATTTGGATCCTCAGGGCCCACATAAAGCTGGGTGTGGTACCATGTGTCTGTAATCTCAGCACACCTATAGTAAGATGAGAGACAAGACATAACAGCATCCCCAGAGGCTTGGAGCCAGATAGCTTGGAGTATGCAGTGGCAAACATCAGGAAACTGTCATAATCAAGGTGGAAGGCCAAGACAGACATCTGAGGTTATCCTTATGACTTCCACACACATGTCGGGGCACGTATGAACCTGCACTCATACAAATATACACAAATAAGATAAAACACATACAGCCAAGCATGAGGCGCATGCCTTTAGTCCCAGCACTTTAGAGGCAGAGGCAGGAGGATCACCATGACTTTGAGGCCACCCTGAGACTAGATACTGAATTCCAGGTCAGCCTAGGCTAGAGTGAGACCCTACCTCAAAAAAAATTACAAAAAAGTTAAAACATATGCCATGCAAAGTGGGGGAAAAAACAGACAAAATATGATTCCATTTATATGAAATATCCAAATAGATGTGTTGGGTTAGCAAGATGGCTTAGCAGTTAAGGTGCTTGCTTCCAAAGCCAAAGGACCCAGGTTTGATTCCCCAGTACCAGGTAAAACCAGATGCACAAAGTGACACATGCACCTGGAGTTTGTTTGCAGTGGTTGGAGGCCCTGGTGTGCCCATTCTCCTCTCTCTTTCTCTCTCTCTCTCTCTCTCTCTGTCTCTCTCAATCTGCCTCTTTCTCTCTCTCTATAATAAATAAATAAATAAATGTCTGTAGAAACACACCCCAATTGAGCAGAGGAAATGGAGAGTAGCTGCTTAACATGTAAAGGGGTTTCCTTTTGTGATAATGAAAATGTCTTAAAACTAAATATTGATGACAGTTGTACACACCATGAATTCACTAAACTCTACCTTAAAACAGCCCATTCTATGTTATATTAATTTTTACCTCAATAAAAAAAGTAAATGTAGGGCAGGAGAGATGGCTAAGCAGCTAAGGCACTTCGCTTGCCTGTGAAGCCAAAGGACCTCAGTTTGATTCCTCAGGACCCATGTAAGCAAGATGCACAAGGTGGTGCATGCATCTGGAGTTCGTTTGCAGTGGCTGAGATCCTTGGTGTGCCCATTCTCTCTCTCTCTCTCTGCCTCTTTCCCTCTCTCAAATAAATAAAAATAAAACATTTTTTAAAAGTAAATGTGCAGAAAAATTGATCAGAGAGGGCACATTTGGGTCTATGCACACCATGCAATCCACAGCCCTGAACTCGGCTGAGAAATCCTTTGTTTTAGGTTGGATTGCGGCACAGTTGTTCTTTGGTCTTGGGAAGTCTAATTTCAGCCTTGCATGTCTACAGCCCTGAAGCTGGGGGAGAGAGCACAGTCTGAATAAAGCATTCTCTGAAACATTCTGAATAAATCATATTCTCTTCTTTCTTCTGCAGGGAACTAATGTTAGGTGCAGGTTGTATCTTTACTTAGTTGTACCCCAGTCAATTCCAGGGCTCCCTCCATCTCAGAAACCAAGAAGCCTTGTTGTTACTTTAAGGTTCTCAACTCTGGGCTGAGCCAGTGGGCTCAGACCGAAGTTTTTGACATCCATATTAGTGTTTCAGAACATTCCAACATCTATATCATGTTCACTGATATTTCCCCAAGGAAGCATGGATGACATTACCTTAACTTTCTTTGTCTTTGACACATTCTTTGTTCTAGACCATAAACATCCATGAGAGTCCTTGGGTGTTAACTATTTCTTAAACATTGCAATAATGTGACAAGCATCTGATGAGAACATTACTGTCTGTAGGGTCTTCTCTTTCTAATGAACCCCAAATGAAGAGAAAACAAGCATGTTTGCCACACCATGCACTCTTAGTAAACTAAACTGCATGAAGCCATTTTCTGTCATGAAATTGCTGAACTGAAGTCTGTTCTGCATATATACTAATCCCAAATGAATCACTTACCAAAAGCATAAGTGGCTGGGCATGGTGGTGGATACCTTTAATCCCAGCACCTGGGAAGCAGAGGTAAGAGGATCACCATGAGTTTGAGGCCACCCTGAGACTGTCTAGTGAATTCTAGGTCAGCTTGCGCTAGAGCGAGACTCTACCTCAAAAAAAAAAAAAAAAAAGCATAAGCTAATCTCACTCACTGTGGCTTTTGTTTTGCCTCTAGTATTTCAAATACCACCAGAAAAATAATCACATAGAAAACAACACTATATGGAGCAGAAAAATAGTTTTCTAAGTGAGGTAACACAGTCTCAGAAGACAACCCCACATATCCTCTCTCATACGTGGATCTTAGCTTTGAAATTTTAGATTTGTATGCAAGTTAAAGTAAGAGGCAGTAGCAGAGGCCAGAAAACTAGAACAGGACCCTGAAGGAGGAAGAAAAGGGAAGGCTTCGGGGGATGGGGATGGTGTGTATATAAGTAAAGGACAAAACACTGGGGACAGAGAGGTCTAAATGGGGTCAGGGGAGGAAAATGGAGGAGAAGGGGACAGGCGGAGGATTAACCAAAATTAAGGACACCATGAATAAGACATATGTAAACCTACTTCTTTGTCAACTAATTTTAAAATTACAATTTTAAAGAAGAGAGAGTTTGGGCAAAAGCACCCTGTGGGGTGAATAAGCACGCAGAAGCCATAGGTTGCTACAAAAAAAAATCTTAGTCCCAGGGGTCAGATATCTGGGGAGTTGTTGGTGAGGGAGGCTCCTAAAGCCCCCAAACAATAAAGGATATTGTCTATCCTCTTGGTTGCCCACAAGAACTATATGGTAAGACCCTATTGTTGAAGACTCCACATGCTTCAGTTGCAGGACAAGCTGAAACTACACAACTGGACAGCCAAGCAAGTTGTACCCATCAGTGTGATAGTGGCAACACTGTTATGGTGGTAACCAGCTGCTGTGTGATTAGATCTGAGGACTGTTCCACAGGAGGGAATTCATGCCTCACTTTGAAAACCTAACCAAAATCCTATGGCTCGAAAGCTCATGAGCCCTAGGAAGCTACTACTGTTGTTTGGCTAAATGGACATGTTACGCCCATAAAACTGCTCTCTAAATACTTATATTTATGCCCATATACTAGTACTGCTCTCACTTTTAGTCAGAAAAGCTTCTCTTTTCAGATAGTGATAGCCTTTGGAGAGACTCAAAACTTAGCAAAGTGACAATTAAGTGTTCAGCACCAAATGAGACAGCTCTATGACATCCCCCAAGACTCAGAGAAACTGTGGAAGAGGTGACAGGAAGAACATAAGAGCCAAAGAATGGGGAGGAGTGCTTTGGAAAGCTATCTCTGGTCATGAAGTGACCAATGCATTCATGACCTCATAGCAGCTGTTGTTACCTGCACAATAATTGGACCTATTAATATGCCATCAGGGATGTTGAAGGAGGGAAAAAAGGACATCAAAATATAAGAGGAACTAGCTGGAAAGATGAAGAGGTTCAATGGAAGGGGAATTGGAAAGGGGAACAAGGGAAAGTAATGAGAGATGATTATAATCAAAATATATTATGTGAGCTTGAGAAATGGCTCAGTGGCTAAAAGCACTTCCTTGCATAGCCTGCAGGCCCAAGTTCAATTATCTAGTAACTACAAAAAGCCAGACACACAAAGTGGTACATGCATCTAGAGTCACTTGCAGCGGCAAGAGGCCCTATTACAGCCATTCATTCTCTCTCTCCCTCTAAAATAAATAAATAAAAATATTTTTATATTTTTATTTAAGATAAAAATGAAGAGAGTGGGGTAGAGAAAGAGGAAATAGGAATACCAGAGCCTCTTGCCACTGCAAAGGAACTCCAAATGCATGCTTTACTTTGTGCCTTTACCACAAGCCATCTCTCTCCAACCCCAATAAAATAAAATAATTTTTTTAAGTTTTAAAATTTTATTTATTTAATTGCAAGCAGAGAGAAAGAAGAGACAGAGAGATAATGGACATGTGAGGGCCTTTAGCCACTGCAAACAAACTCCAGACACATGTGCCCATTATGTATCTGGCTTATGTGGGTTCTGGGGAATTGAACCTGGGTCATTTGGCTTCACAGGCACACAGCTTAACCACTAAGCTATCTCTCCAGCTCTAAAATATTTTTAATAGTTTTATTTTTATTTATCTATTTGACAGACAGAAAGAAGGAGAGACAATGGGTGCGCCAGGGCCTTCAGCCATGGCAAACTAACACCAGATGCAAGCACCACATTGTACATCTGGCTTACGTGGGTCCTGGGGAATCAAATCTGCGCCCTTTGGCTTCACAGGCAAAAGCCTTAACTGCAAAGCCATCTCTCCAGCCCCAAAATATTTTTAAAATACATTATTTATATATGCATGAAATTGCCTATAAAAATTTTGGTATTTTTAAGAAGAAACCATCACTACAAGCAGTCACTAGTGTACGTGTTCTCTTTGCTCAATAAGACAACACAAATGCCTTTTTTTTTTTTTTTTACTGATTCATTTAATAAGCATTTCCTGAGAATCTTCAGGATATCATCCCTAGTATTAGATAATAAGGAGCAAAGACATTAATTCAAAGAAGTCACTCAAATACCTTACTTTCTTTTTGGGGAAAAAAAAAAATCATTCCTAAACCTAAACAAATAACAACACAACAGGACAGCAGGCTGTTCCCTCAAGACCTACTTTCCAGTGTTGTACTCTGCTCTTCCGAATGCCCTTTCTGATTGTCCTTCTTCAAATCTAGCCATTCCTATCTGTATTGTTTCATCTTGCATATATATAGCTGTGCTACTTTTTGTAGATTGATAAAATGTATCTTCTATACAACTCATACATTGACATAGGCATATACAAACATATAGCATTGGGGCTGGAGAGAGAGATGGCTTAGCGGTTAAGCGCTTGCCTGTGAAGCCTAAGGACCCCGGTTCGAGGCTCAATTCCCCAGGACCCACGTTAGCCAGATGCACAAGGGGGCGCACGCATCTGGAGTTCTCTTACAGAGGCTGGAAGCTCTGGCGCGCCCATTCTCTCTCTCTCTCTCTCTCTCTCTCTCTCTGCCTCCTTCTCTCTGTTGCTCTCAAATAAATAAAAAAAAAATTAAAAAAACATATAGCATTTTATCTTTCATTTTAGAGAGTAATGGAGTGGTGGCTATGCCTTGCACATGTTAATCACATTTCCTATCCTTTTTATGTCCATTTTTGGACATGATTTTCTGAAGGGCCTTAAGAAATGTCTATTAAATGAATCAGTAAAAGAGGGAGGTCTGGAGAGGTAGTTAAAGGTGCTTGCTTGGAAAGCCCAGTACCCACAAAAAGCCAAATGCACAAAGAGGTGTATGCATTTGGACATCTGGAGTTCCTTTGCATTGGCCAGGAGGCCCTGGTGTGCAATGCTTATACATCCCCTCTCACTCTCTCAAATAAATAATTTTTCTATAATACAGGGGCTGGAGAGATTGCTTAGTGATTAGGGCACTTGCTTATGAAGCCTAAGGACCCAGGTTCAACTCTCCAGAACCCATGTAAGACAGATGCACATGGTGGCACACGCATCTGGAGTTCCTTTGCAGTGGCTGAAGGCCCTGGCATGCCTATTCTCTCTCTCTTTCTCAATAAATAAGTAAAAATAAAATAAGCAATACTTTTTTAAAACAATATAGTTTTGTGCTGCTATTTTTCGTAGCCCACTCATCCTTATTCATCATGATCTTCTCCTGGCACCAGGCCTAGCCTACATACTTAGTGGGGTCTCCAAAAGGGCTGGTGAGTCAAATAGGAAGCCAGTGATTTTCTCTGGAAATATTGTAATCCCCCTCCTTGAAGAGCAGCAGCTATTTAGCCTCTTCATGCTCAATATTTGCAAAGCCCTTCAGCACTCTTCAAATCATTTTACCTGCATGAGCTTCTTCCATTCTCATAATACTGAAGTAGGAATGGAATAGTGATGTTTCCCACATTACTACTGAAAGAAAAAAAAAAAAAACTGAGAACTACAAGTGGCAACTAACTTGGCTAGATAAAAGCTTGTGCTAGGTATTTCCCATTTGCCCTCTAAAGCCCACTGCCCCTTTTCCACCTGGGTTTCTTCCCAGAGAGACTTGCCTGCACTGCCTACATCAACAGGTCATAGGCTCTCTCCCTTCCACTCTGATTTGGCCAATAGAAGGACAACCCCCCAACCTTTGCTTGTTCTGCTGAATCATGGGCTCCCACTCTTGAGACCCTTGTTGATTTCCCAGAACCCTGTCCACACCTTTGTGAAAAGTCATTCTTTCTACTAGGTGCTCTTCAACTGTCCGTGTTGGATACACTATCTGTCTTGCTGGGATCTCCAGTAACCAGTCAATCTTGTTCCTACCTTCTCTCTCTCAATCATTTGGGCTCCACCCCTGTAGGCACTTGCTACTCCTGACACCAAATCAGAGGAATCCTTCTATTACACCTCACAGTTCCTACTCCCTGCCATGTATGAGCACTTTCCATGAGTGTGGGAGCTCCCTAAATCAAGCCTGCCCCGCTGGGGCCCCTGGCATACAGGAGTCTGTACCTGCAGGCAGCTGGGGCTTTTTCTCTCAGTAAACAAGTGGGCTCCAGCTGCTGGGACATTAGTGGACAGGACGCAAGACAATGACTCATCAGAGAAGCTGCAGTCACTTGACCCTCTGTGACTCAGACAGACTGTTGTCAACAGGGCACTGAGCTGAATAAAAACTGAATAAACCAATGCTTTCTTTGCCTCCTTTGGGTTCCTGGCAATCAAGGAGTTAAAAGCACTGGCAATAGGAGTCTGTTTGGTCCTCCCCTCAAACATTCTCCCCTGAAAGTCCCCCAAGCTTCCTTTGATACTCCTCTCCTTTCTACATCTCCCACCAAACAAGCAGATTGCTAAAAATGAATCAGATAAATGTGCATGAGGTCTGTGCCTGTGAGATAACAAGCACACTGCCACCAGCCTGCAAGGCATTTTCCTTTAATCATTGTGTGGTGTTTGGTATACACAACTCAAAAGCCATGTGTCTCCTGTCCTTCAATTTTAGCTTTAACAAGAAATTCAGTTTGAGGGGCAAGCATCCTCAGCTATTGAAAAGGCTTTTTACTCCAGTATCTCCCATAGTTTCTTCCTCTCTTGGCAGAGACGCCTCAGCTCTTGCAAATTTAACACCTTTACCACTGATCTGGCCTTGCAAAATTTTTGTATAATGACTACATAATGGGTTGAGCACTACATTTCAATGAGACAACATTGAATAAGTGCCAGGTGTCCAGCATGTGTTAAAGCTTTTACCCAGATTGTCTATTGAATCATCCTAATAACCCTGGTAGATTGTATGTGTATATGTTTTACAAACAAGGACAGGCCCTGATAAGTGCTTAACTAGTGACAGTTAGTGAGGAAAAAGGGGGCTGGAGAGATAGTTTAGCAGTTAAGTGCTTGCCTGTGAAGCCTAAGGACCCCAGTTCTAGGCTTGATTCCCCAGGATCCACGTAAGCCAGGTGCACAAGGGGATGCACGTGTCTGGAGTTCATTTGCAATGGCTGGAGGCCCTGGCATTCTCTCTCTCTCCCTCTTTCTCTCTCTGTAACTCTAAAATAAGCAAAAAAAAAAAAAAAAAAAAAAAAAAATTTAATGAGGAAAAAGGAATTTGAATCCAATTCCATGTCTTAGACATTATCCTACTTCTATGTATGTTTAGTCACTTAAATTTCAAAATTCAGAGATCTGCAACTCCAGAAAAAAAAATCCTCAAAACAAAACATACCTTATTATTTTTCACAATGAAGGTTAGCACTTACTCATTTATTGCACACATATTATGTACCAGGTACTCTGCAAGGTACCAGGACCACAAAGGTGAGGAAAACAATCTCTGCTTTGAAGAATTTTCAGGATAATTAGAGTCCATGCTTCTGAACTTCTTTTCAGGCCACTGGTTTTAAAGAGTTTATGTCAACATCAATGCTGAAGAACTTCTGCTTCTTGTTCCAAGTCCACAATTAAGACCAGAAGTGGTGAACAGTTATGTATACACTTTAGACTGCTGGGAATATAGCTCAGTGGCAGAGCTCATGCCTAGCATGTGTGAGGCTCCCAGCACTGCAACAACAACCAAAGAAAGTGGAATGTATATACTTACAAAAAGGAGAAGGAAAAGAGTGGACCAGTACATTGGCTTAGCTTGACTAGTGCTAAAGAGAACAAAGATTTGAAATAGAAACTGTTTGTAAAAGCACAGAGTCTAAAGTCAGTATACTATCATTGAACAAACACTTCTTGAACTAGAAATAGTTCAAAGAGAAGATGAAAGGTCTAAATGTGTGGCAGTTTACATGTAAATGTCCCCCAACTGTTTGTGGTTGAGCTTCCCACTTAGTCTCCAGCAGGAGGAACCCTGCTAAAGGAGGTACGTCCCTGGGGGTGCATCTTGAGTCCAGACTACTGCATTCTGAGCCAGCTCATTGCTCTTGCTGTTCCATTTCTGGTGTGGATGGGTGATGATGTAAACTTCCTCCACCATGATGAAGCTTCCCCTCAGAACTGTAAGCCTGAAATAAACCTTTCACTCCCATTGGCTGTTTCTGGCTGGGTGCCTTATCCCAGCAAGGTAGAAAGCAATAAGTAGAAAGACAAGCAAATCACATTTTCAGCTCAACTGGGGGGGGGGGGGAATCATAGTAACAGTTATAGCACCCCATGAGAAGTAAGGAGAATGTAATGAATGGAGGTAGTAGGGAAAGGGGGATCCAGAAGAAAGTAATATTTGAACCAAGACTAGAGGTGAAATAGGAGATAGGCAAGGGGAAACGTTAAATTACAAATTAAGGGCTAGAGAGATAACTAAGTGGTTAAGGTACTTGCCTGCAAAGCCTAATGCCCTGGGTTTGGTTCCCTAGTACCCACATAAAGCCAGATATACAGTGGTGCATGCATCTAGAGTTCATTCTCTCTTCCGCTCTCTCTCTCTCTCTCGCTTGCTCTGTATCTCTCCTTGCAAATAAGTAAATAAAATATTTTTAAAAGTACAAACTAAAATGTCTTTATACTATATACTTTACTGGATGCACTTGAACTCAGTTCTAAATATTACAGGATCTTCAAGATTCGAGGCAGAAGTACTGGGAGAGTTTAAAATCACAGGGAATCTTTGGAACATTCTTAAAACTCTCAAGGCCCTGGAGCTGTCAGAACTACTAAAATCTCTCCCAAGCTGATCCTCACAACCCTCAAGTATTACCACTGAGGGCTCTTTTCTCAGACTAAGGGAATAAGGGCAAGACTTCCCACCAAACAGTAAGCTAAAGACTACCTCAATAAGAGACCCAGCAGATACAGCATATATTCCATAAACAGCCCTAAAGGCTGGCCTCTGGAAACTTCCCATTCCATGGAAACAAGCAATGAACAAGGATATGGCTGGTATTGAAGGACCCAGCGTATGCATGTGGACAGGCAGAACTTTCTGTTCTGGCTGCTTTCATTTGTTCCACAGCCCACTGGGCTGCAACGGGCCTCCTGGGAGGAAAGTGCTTGAGCCTCCTTGTAATGGCTGTGTGTTCCAGGAAGAGGCCTTTAATCATCTCATCATCTGGTCAGCAGGAACTACTTATGCTACAGGTGTCTGAGGGGGGGGGGAGAAGTGTCCTTTTTGTTAATTTCATGGCTTTCTTTGCTTACAAGTGACATTTACAGTTCCAAACTAGTACAAAAAGAATTTCAAACTCGGTTTACAGACTTCAGGGAACAAAGAAATTACCACCTTCAACTGATGTAGCTATAGTTAATGCCTTTTTTCAAGTACTTCAATGCACTTAGTAGTTATTCCCCTGTGAAGTCTTACAGATGCAAAAAGACTATTATGGGATGAGAGGAAGGAGTCTCAAGAAATCTAGAGGTCCTGCTTGAACTAGTGAGCCAGACACAGGGTCACTGATGCTAACGGCGTTTCGTTGGCATCTAGGGACTAGAGGGTTGGGATTATTGCTAGGTTCTTGACAGAAGTCAAGGAAAGGACTGTGCTCTGCTCTACAGCCATGTAAGTTCATCTTCGTTTTCAGGCCATAATCATTTTTTGAAGACTTTCTGTTTGCCAGACACTGTACTAAGCGCCTGGGATTTTAGAGGAAAACAATAAAAAGGGTTATCTCTGTAAAGAAGGTGGGAAACCAGGCTGAATTTATGGTGTAGTAGGAAGAAGAAGAAAAGCCAACCGTGGTCTACAGTAGCCCACAGGCAATAAAGTACCTCAATCTTTGAGAGATAAGCAACACATGAGAGAAGCTCCATGACTGAGGCAGGTAACTTCCTTGTGAGAGCTTCCCAGAGAAGGCCCAGGGAGCTGAATGGACGTGAGGCCTGGCAGGCTCTGTGAGGTGAAGAGACACAGGCAGAAGTTTCAGAGGAGAAGCTCTCAAATTCTCCACGCACGACTGAAGAGATTAAAGGAAACAATTTACAAAAGATTAGGAGGAGGACTGGTAAAATGGTTTAGTAGTTAAGACATTTGCCTGCGAAGCCTAAGAACCCCAGTTCAATTCCCCAGGACCCACGTAAGCCAGATGCACAAGGGGGCGCATGTGCCTGGAGTTTGCAGTGGCTAAAGGCCCTGGTGCACCCATTCTCTCTATATATCTTCCTCTCTCTTTCAAATTAATTAATTAATTAATTAATTTTAAAAGGTTAGCGGAATTCTTTGTTCAGAATGGAAAATGTCATGATATGTAAGGTAAAGTAGAAAGTGTACAACAACAATAGTATAAAGTCAACCTTATTCTAACTAGTGTTCTTTGCACAAAATTCAAGAACAAGGCCCAAAAGGGTCAAACTTTCCAAGTAACTTAATTATATACTTGAACAAAGCTCAAGAATATTTATAAGTATCCAAATACGTCTAACATCCAATGATATAAGACGTATATCATCCAGCATCCAGTGGATAGTAAGAGTGGTGAGAAATACACACAAACTTGTTCAAGATGAGAAGAAAATCATCCAATACCAAACACAAGATACAGCTGATAGAATTAGAGGAATTAAAGAGCCTGGCGTAGTGGCACATGCCTTTAATCCCAGCACTCGGGAGGCAGAGGTAGGAGAATCACTAGGAGTTTGAGGTCACCCTGAGACTACATAGTGAATCCAGGTTAGCCTGGACCAGAGTGAGACCCTACCTCAAAAAACAAAAAACAAAAAACAAAACAAAAAAAAAGAATTAGAGGAAAAGGACATTAAAGCAATTATTGTAACTACATCTTATGAGTTTAAGAAGCTAAATAAGCCGGGCGTGGTGGGAGGCAGAGGTAGGAGGATCACCCTGAGTTCGAGGCCAGCCTGAGACTACATAGTGAATTCCAGGTCAGCCTGGCCCAGAGTGAGACCCTACCTCAAAAAACCAAAAAAAAAAAAAAAAAATCTAAAGAAAAGACTGAATATTTATGGGGTGTCTATGATATAAAGAAATCCAAGTCAGCTGGCAACTTCTGCTGCTTTCCATCTGTGCCGCCTTTAGGCTTTTTCTGCCAGTCGTCTGCGCTGGTATGGCGGTGAGGCCAGCGACTGCAGCCATGACAGAGGCTGATGTTAATCCACAGGCCTATCCCCTTGTAGATGCCCTTGTCACCAAGAAACTAATGGACCTTGTTCAGCAATCCTGTAACTTCAAACAGCTTTGGAAAGGAGCCAGTGAGGCCAAGACACCAAGCAGGGCATCTCTGAGCTCACCGTGATGGCAGCACACGTTGAGCCCCTGGAAGTCATCCTGTACCTCACACTGCTGTGTGAAGACAAGAATGTCCCCTGTGTGTTTGTGCATTCCAAGCAGGTCCTGGGCCAGGCCCGTGGGGTCCCCAGGCGGGTCATTGCCTGTTCTGTCACCATCAAAGAAGGCTCTCAGCTCAAGCAGTAGATCCAGTCTATTCAGCAGTCTATTGAAAGGCCTTGGTCTAAGCCTGTGGCCTTGGCCATTCCCTGACACCCTCCCCCTTGTGTATCATGTTGTCTGTGTCAGCATGTAGTATTTTCAGCATCTCTCTTATAAAATATTGTACTACATATGGGTTGTTTTTTTTTTTTTTGTCTTATGGTTGCTTTTACCTTTGTGCCCCTCACTCTGTCAGAAGTCTAACATCCTTTAATCTCCCTTTTGAAAAATGAACAAATGCCCGAAGTAGGCAGAATGTTACCATGTATTAGCAGGAAGAACCAGAAGCCTGACTAAGCCAGAGATGTTGTTACACTTTTCATCAGCTAACTCCTTCCTGTGTGCGGAGCAAGATGTGACTAAACATCGACAACTTGGAGTGTCTCATTTGAAGAGGAAGTACATGTTTGATGAAGTTGTGAGGCTCATGTCCAAGTGTCATGCCATTCACTGGTATACTCCTGTGTGTTTTATGTGATGTTTTCACCCCAATCCATAACTGTGCCACTGAGGGTAGCAGAGCAGTTACATGCCAAAGGGATGCTCTTCTGCAGGACTCTTCCTGGGGTGGGTTTGATTGGGGCAGGGGCAAGGAAGTCAGTCTGGGTCTTGAAGACTCAAGTATCAAGGACAAAAGGATCAGTGGGGTTGAAAATGAAGGATTCTAGGAAGACTATGGCCAAGACATGGAATCTCTGGGACACCCTCTCTGGTGAATGGGGATTTCTTCTGGGAACCATGTGCTTTCACCATATGGGTCAAATGTATTTTCACATGAGAGTGCTAGTGTGCCATTCATTTCTGAGCATATATATACATATATATATATATATATATATATATATATATATATATATATATTCTATTTAAAAAAAATCCAGAGTGAATCAGGACTTCTGGTTAAGATGGCATAGGAACCAAGCAGCCTAGGGGAGAAAAAGCCAGAAAAACCCAGCAAAATACACTTTTATACTAAAAAGTGGGGTGTATAAGAAATTACCAATGGCAGCAGAGAAGTAGGAGAGATCCAGAGCATCCAGAGCCCACATAGGCAGGCAGAAGCGGCTCCAGCAGCGACGACACCAGGTCCGCAGGGCCACAGCTGCAAGGCTCAGCTTGAGCTGCAGGAAAAGCCAGGTGAGGGAATTTTCCACTGACACTGGAGCTCTTTGCAAACTCAAGAAACATGAAGGGAGAACTGCAGCAAACAACGAAGGAACAGATCATGAGGTAGAGGATCACATGGACCAGTGGGAGAACTAGACCCACCATCCACAGCCTCCCCTCTGCCACCGCCAGTGCAAGTGCCAGCAAGCACCAGAGACCAGAGGAAAGAAGCTCCCATCACTGGTGACGAGAGCAGAGATCCAACGGACCAGCCAACCTACTTGAACCCACAGTGCACCAAAGAGGGACCCAAGCAGGAGTGCAGCATAACTGAGAACAAAACCATCCCAAAAGAGCCGGGCGTGGTGGCGCACGCCTTTAATCCCAGCACTCGGGAGGCAGAGGTAGGAGGATCACCATGAGTTCGAGGACACCCTGAGACTACATAGTCAATTCCAGGTCAGCCTGAGCTACAGTGAGACCCTACTTCAAAAAAAAAAAAAAAAATCATCCCAAAAGGTAACTGGGATTACACCAGGTCAGTACCCACCAAATAAGCCTAGTATGTAGGCCTGAACCAGAAGTGCTAATTGCACCTTCCATATCAGGATAAATTATATGTTAAATCAGATGGATGGTCAGATTTGCCATTATTAAATGAGCTATATTTTGGGCTTGTTACTTGTTGCTTCTTGATTTATAGTGGCTTTGTTTCCTCTTCTGTTGTACATTAGGGAAGGGTCTCACTTAGTCATGAGCTGACTTTGAACGCTCAACAGACCAGAAATCTTAACCTCCTAGTTGACAGCATGAAAGGTGTGGGGCACCACACACCCTAAGGGACAGTGACTTTGTTAGAAGATCTGGTTGTCATAATATCTACTCTTGCATAAATACTCTGTGCTGTTTTTCATTGAATGTGCACATTGTTTAGTTAAATTTTAGAATCTACCTGTATTTTGTTCCACTCAGCCTACTTGAATACTCTCATAGCAGGCAAATCCAAAACCCAGGGTCACTTTTGTAGACACTGAGAGTCTTAAGAGCCACACCTAGCACCTTAAGCTCCTACCCTGAGTATATATAACATCAGGTTGATTGATGATAAATCTAATAATACTGTAGCTAACTAGAAAATCCAAGCATTAAATTAACCCAAGATGCAAAAATATATACATTATAACACAAGAAATACCAAAAACAAAGACAATATAAATCCACCAAAAAGTATTAATGCATCAGAAATGACCTCCAGTGAGAATGAGTTAGAGGAAATGCCTGAGAAAGATCTCAAAAGAATGATTGTAAATATGCTCAAAGAATCAAAGAGGAAATAAAAGGAATCAAAGAAGACACAGGAAACCAATTTAATGAAATAAAGAGGTCAATACAAGACATAAATAAGGAAATAGAAATAATAAAGAAAAACCAATTAGAATTACTAGCAATGAAGAACACAGTTAATGAAATAAAAGACTCTGTAGAAAATCTCACCAGTAGAATGAATGAAGGAGAGGACAGAGTATCTAAACTAGAAGACCAGCTGGCAGATCTAATACAGTCCAGCAAAGAGAAAGACAAACTAATACGAAAGTATGAATGGGAAATTCAAGACATTCGGGACACTATGAAAAGATCAAACATAAGAATTCAGGGTATAGTAGGAGAAGAATTTCACTCCAAAGACATAGTAGGCATTTTCAACAAGGGTCTCACCTGGTCACAAGCTGACTTGGAACCCTCAACAGATCAGAACTCTTAACCTCCTTGGTGTCAGGATTAAGGCTGTGGGTGGGGCACCACACACCCTAAGGGACAGTTAGAGGATCTGGTTGTCATAATACCTACTCTTGGATAAATATTCTGAGCTGTTTTTTCATTGAAAGTGTACATTGTTTAATTGAATTTCAGAATCTATCTGTATTTGGTTCTACTCAGCCTACTTGAATACTCTCATAGCAGGCAAACCCAACACCTAGGGTCACTTTTATAGATACTCTGAGAGTCTTGAGAGCCACACCTAATGCCTTAAGCTCCTACCCTGAAGTTATATAACATCAGATTGACTGATACATCTAATAATACCCAGCTAACTAGAAAATCCAATCATTAAATAATCCAGGATGTAAAAATATATACACTATAACACAAGAAACATGAAAAATCAAGACAATATAAATCCACTCAAAAGTATTAATGCATCAGAAATGAACTCCAGTGACAACGAGTTAGAGGAAATGCATGAGAAAGATTTCAAAAGAATGATTATAAATATGTTTAAAGAAGTCAAGAAAAAGCCGGGCGTGGTGGCGCACGCCTTTAATCCCAGCACTCGGGAGGCAGAGGTAGGAGGATTGCCGTGAGTTCGAGGCCACCCTGAGACTCCATAGTGAATTCCAGGTCAGCCTGGGCTAGAGTGAGACCCTACCTCGAAAAACCAAAAAAAAAAAAAAAAAAAAAGAAGTCAAGAATCCAGCCATTGTGGAAATCAGTGTGGGGGAACAAATAGGGCCATCTCTATATACATGAGAAGGAAGAATGAGTGAAGGTAAGAGTGGGTAGGGCATTAAGGTGAAGCCGGGAAAAAAATAGACAACATAGGAGACTGTCTTCATACAACAGAGAAAGAATCGGGAAATATGTTCCGGTGAAACAGTGTGTTCAAGTTGTTTTGCCCTCCACAGGGAATTTTACAGACACAATAGAACTTAAGGGATTTCTAGTGCCATCTACTGGGAAGTACAGAAACCAGCTAAGACTTGGACTACAAAAAGTCCAAGGACTGAAGAATCACTTTAAGACATTTTTGTTTTTGTTTTTTCTTATTTTGTTTTTGAGGCAAGTCTCACTCTATCCTAGGCCACCCTGGCATTCACTCTGCAACTCAGGTTGTCCTTCAACTCACTGATCCTTAGTCAGCCTGACTGCTACAATTAAAGGCATGAGCCATAACACCTGATTTAAGAAGGCAGAAGAATTTTATTTAATTTATATACTTTTTAAATTTACAAACAGAAAGTATGAGGACACCAGAACTTCTGGCCAATGAACCCAGAGGCAGGAACCACTGAATACTGGGGAATAGAACCCAGACAGTAGGTTTTGCAAGCAAGTGCCTTTAACTACTGGGCCAGTTCCCCAGCCCGAAAAGACAGCTTTTATTGAAACTAAATCCTTTCCTGCCTGTTGGATAAGACTCCTGGAAAAAATATCTTTCCATCTTCTAGGTTGCTGTCATGCTTTGTGAACTGGCAGCTCCAGAACTCATCCATACGCTGTAATTTGTCAGTTTGCACCACTTTCTCGGCAGCTACAGGATGGACATGAGCTGTCTTTCCTTTTCAGAACTTTAATATGTGCACAGTATTTGCCATGAAATGGCCTGTCCAAAAAACAATCCCTATTGAATATTAAAAAGGATAATTACAGATGCAGAGATGTATGCACCTATGTCTGCAGTGGCAGGAGGCCCTGTGTCATCCACGCTCACACTGTCTACCTCTTTATCTCTCTCTTAAATAAATAAAAATATTTTTGAAAGAAAAATTAAAAATCCTATTTTTTATTGATCTGCTAAAAAAAAAAAAAAAAAAGTATAGGAACCAAATGGCAAGACAAACTATAAGAGGGAAACTGAACTATTGGTGGTTTGCTAGAAACTTTGAGCTTCCTAGCAGACCTTGGGATGTGCACACATGGCCATTATCCTGGGGAGAAGGGCCGCTCTGCTATGCTGAGGAGATCGCCATCAGCAGCAAGCTCCCTTCCTCAGGCTCCTCCAAGGATATCCGTTCACAGGGCAGAGCTGGAGGGTGGGCTAGCGTAGACCTGAGAAGGGAGCCTATTCCAGTCACCAAGTGATTGCTGAGCTTGTCTCAGAACTAAGCTGGTAATCACCGATGGGAAAAAAAACAAAAACACGACTCTATCCTTGTTTTCTCAGAATTTACACCTCACATCCTCAACCTGTCAGTATCCTTTAAAGCTTCCTACATATATTCATTTTCCTAGGGCTGCTATAACATGTTACTACAAACTTGGAACTTAACATATGGTATTGTCTTACATTTCTATTAATCCAAAAATCCAAAAGGGGACTCACTGGGCTAAAATTAAGATGTTAACAGAGTTGTACTGTAAAACACTGGAAGCTGTGGGGTACAAGAGCTTTTTCCTCATCAATTTTTTTAACCTTTCTAAATTCTATAGGGTATGTTCTTTGGCTAATGCCATTCCATCTCCAAAGCCAGCAATGACCATGGAATCTTTCCTACATTGTTTCACTTTAACACTGACACTTCTGCCTCCTTCTCTTTAAAAACCCCAGTGATTACACTGGCCCCAACACAGTAAGCCAGGATAACCTCTCTCTTTTAGATCAGCTGACTAGCAACATCAAATCAATCTACCACATTAATTCCCTTTCACAGTGGGACTTAGCAATATTCACAGGTTGCTGGGATCAGGTCATGGGCATCTTTGCTGGGGACATGATTCTGCTTACCAAATAAAGTGACTCCAATACGTAGTAAAACAAAACAAAAAACTATTACTCTACCTACATAAGGCAAACTAGAGACATAGCCCAGTTACCAAGCTAAGCCATGACAAAAGACAGACACACTGAGAAGCTTCTAAGGGCACAGGACAAGGAGAATCAATGTTGCTAGTTTTACATTGTTGCTGAGCTTGTTTGGTGGGTGTCAAGATGTCAAGATTGTTCTCATCTTGTTCCCTGATAACCCTACAAAGTTAAAATTGTACAGTCTCCTGGACCGTGGGAAACCATGTGCATCCAGAGACTACCATTACAATAGAACACTGAGTTCTAATGTTAATAAGAGAAAACTTTTCCCTTTTATGACTCCAAGCTATCAGTTTACTCTGCTTTATGTTCTGAGCTGAGATGGATGCCACTGTTCTGTAGGTTGTCCTGTATGGTGAAACATGAAATTTCATGGCATACAGACTAAATATGCCTTGGAAATGTTTTTATTTATTTATTTGCAAGGAGAGACAGAGTCAGAGAGAATGGGTGTCCCAGGGCCTCTAGCTGCTGCAAATGAACTCCAGATGCATGTGCCATTTTGTGCATATGGCTTTACGTGGGTACTGAGGAACTGAACCCAGGTTCTTAGGCTTTGCAGGCAAGTGCCTTAACCAGTGAGCCATCTATCCAGCCTCTTGAAAATGTTTTGATTGGTCAACATTTTAATCCCTCCCCACTTAGGATTTCTGGCTCATATTAAAGACCCAGCCAGTTTAGCTTTACACCTGGCTCACCTCACATCCTCCTGGCCTGATAAAAATGTGAGTTTACATATACCCTTTGTCCAGTGCATACAGTGCCAAAAGTAAGGAAAAATTCTCAAAAACCTACTTACTTGTTGTCGCAAGTGAATAGCTTTCCAGTGGGAAAGACAGGATACATGCCAGTGACTGTACACAAAACCCTGTCCTCGAACTGAGTGCAGGCTGCGGTTCCACTGGAACTCAGACGGAAACCAGCTCCCTGCCGGCTTGCTCGCATATGGCTGGAAAATGACATGTGCCCTAAATTAATAATGCTTATCCCATTTAACCTATGCTGACTTCACTCTCCACTGGGGAATCTGTTTTCTTTTTCAGCAGGTAGCAAGACCTGAGGAGACAAACCACCCCTTGCACTTCAGCAAAGCCACAGCTGAAACCACAGGAAGTGGGGAGGTGACCAAGAGTGCTGTTTCCATGCAGAACCTGATAATCAGCACCAGGGTGAAGGAGACAGACACTGAGGATACTTGACACCTACCAAAGCAGAGGTCCAGAGATTCCAAAGAGCTCATCACTGAAGTAGACTTAAAACACACCCACCACGGCTCAGGGAATTTTGCAGAAGAGGGGGCGGAAAGATTATAAGAGCCACAGGTTGGGACATCGTGCCCAGGGGTATTGCCTCCCCACAACAACTGACTGCTGCTTCCACAATGCATAACCCACAACCCCATAGGGAATACCTACAACCCCAATGAGAGGGTCCCCAGCAGAATGGGGGCAGGGATAAGGGAAAAGTGGGTACCAATACATGATGTATCCATACTAAGTATGTCCGTAATAAAAAAAATTTGACACACACAAAAGAAGTCAACATGGGCAGGAGAGATGGCTCAGCAGTTAAAAGCACTTGCTTGTGAACTCTGATTGCATAGATTCAATCCTCCAGTATCATGTAAAGCCAGATGCACAAAATGGCAGATGTGCCTGGAGTTTGTTTGCAGTGGCAGGAGGCCTTGACACACCTATCCTCCCTCCCTCCCCTACTTCCTCTCAAATACATATATTTAAAGTCATCAACAGTGTGAGTGAGCAGCAGATCCCACAGGCTACAGAATCATCCAGCTAGGCAAGATGTACCCACCAGTTGTAGGGGTACTCAACTGCTCTCTATGAGGCCAGTTCAGTGGGAGGGAATTCATGCCCCATTCTTCTTCCACACTCAATTTCAAAATTTAAAAAAAAATGTAGACAACAATCATCAGGTGACTCTTCCTACTCCAAGACAGGAAGTAAACATGTGCATGCAGCAGTAACCACACTTAATTCCTTTGAACGCTGTTCTTAAGCTATGTTTGAGAACTTAACATCCTGGTAATCTCCTAGCATGGTTGTGCCACCCAAATAGACTGCTCCAGACTCCATGCAGTACTACAGGGTGACCTACCCAAAGACAGGCAGCTAAGTCCAACTCACACCCTGTGCCTCTATAACCTATCAACGTGCATGACCTTATAGGTTAGAAATCAAGGACTGGTGAAATTGAGACCTTTGGGGGCACAGGAACAGAAGATAACATACTTACGGGGTTCCAAAGGAAAAGCTTTCTCTGAAGAGCACTTATTACAAGTAAGATCTAAACACATCCAGGCATGGTGACTAATACCTGCAATGCTAGAACTTGGGAGGTGGTGGCAGAATTGCTGGCAAGATCAACACCAGCCTGGACTACCTAGTGAGTTCAAACCTATCTTGACTTAGAGTAAGACTCTGTCAGAAAAAAAAAATGAGAACAGAAAAGGGAGAAGGGAAAGGAAACAGAAAAGGAAAGGAAGGGAAGATGGGTCAGCAGGTAAGAGCATTTACCACAAGCATGAGAGCCTGAGAGGGCTTCAGACCACCCAAGGTTCCCCAGGACCCACAAAAACAGCAGGGCATGGCCACACACATCTGTATCCCAGTCTTGTGGAGAACAGAGACTGTAGATTCTCTACGGCTCACGAAAGCCAGAATTCTGCATTGAAATAATCCCAAGGAAATACACAGATGAGCAATACAGGAAGGACACCTAACATTCTGTTCTGGCCGCCATGTGCCTGCAAGCATATCTGTACATTCGTATGCACAGACCACACAGGTGTACACACACCACATACTACACATGCAAAAGAAAAGCCCCAGCACCAAAAAATCAGAGATAACAGCCACGCTGCACTCACACTCCTTAACGCTACTTTGTGCTGACAGCCAGCACTGAAATGTACTTCCCCTTGAAATTAATCTGTTTTAAAGGACCTGTGGCAAGACAAGTCTGAGTGGCAATTGGTGACAAAGACTAATCTCTATGGTAATGTTTGTTTACTGAGTCCTGGAATAATTAATTATAAGGCAAAGCTCAAGCCAATACTGGATCCACTGGCTGAACAATCTCAAGACATGGACAAGAAGGACATTTCTGTCTCAAGTGAGATTTGGGTTTAGATACAATATAAGAATTCCTTAACCAAAATTACATAAGACTACATGTAAACTACTAATAAGAGTACCGAGAACATATTTTTATTGCTGACCCATGGTTTTGTCTATTCTCGACTACCTTCACTTCCACTGAACTTCTTTCCAGTGTAGAGTCTGGCATGCAGCTGTCACTCAGTAAATGATGCAAAAGAACAGTCAAAAGGACATGTGACAATACCATCTCCGCTGAGAATACAACAAGCAAATGGCTTAGGTCACAATGCTAAGTAGGTAAGAAAAGGTGTTCAATGTTGGAGTAGGTTAACTGATTTCTAAAATCTGGAACAATCTTGATGGCAGTTCCATGTATAGGGAGACAGAGCAGATGCAATCTCACATTTATAGAAATTCTACTGTGTAGTCTTTTGTTGTGTGAGACAAGATCTTCCTTTGTTATCCATATGCTGGGACTACAAGTGCAGAGGGGTGTTGTTTGGCAGCTAGGCTTCTGACAGAATATTCTATCATTTGAAATCATTCCTTCTGAATCAAGAGAGGGATAAAATATACATAGACTAATAGAAACGTAAACAAATTTAGCCGACTCCAATTCTAAGGAACTTGCACATGGTGTTTAAGGCATTTGGTGTCTGCTAGACACTCTAACAAGGAATCCTACTCAAGGTCACTGTGTGAGAAACAAAACCGATCGACCCAGTTGAAACTAAGAGGACTTTTATTTTCCCGTATCTTCAGAGCCTCACCAAGCTGGAGGCTGCATGTAGCTGAGTATGAAACCAAGAAAAACACCAAGTCTGAAAGTAGTATTGTGTGTTGTACTTCTTCGGCCTCTAATAGGCCAAGAGTTCAAGGTATTCTGGGCAGGAAGAGGAGGTGGCTCCCGGCCTTAGCAGTCACACAATCTTCACTGTCTTCAGCATATCTGATAGGACATACGTGTCATCCCAACCCTGCCCAGGCTTCCTCAGGGTCCGCTCCAAGGCCTGGGCCATTTCCTGAAGCTCTGGTGTGGCAAGCTTCTGTTCTGGTTGCAGCTGGCAGAACAAAATCTCATTCACTTCCCCCTCGATTCGCCGAACATATAGGAGGGGGAACACTGCTTTGAGCCCAGTCAACACTGAGTCCTTCAGCCCCAAGTCTCGGCACACGAGATTAAGGATAAATACACCTGTAGGATGGGAAGGAAAGAGTAGAATGACCTCAGATCAGGAGACATGTTGGAGACAAGGATCAGCACCAAACAGAATCCCAATTCCTGTAACAGGGAATCTCGTGAACAAAGAAAGCACCTACAGCAGCAGTGAGTTTGCAGAGAACACAAAAGCGAAGGGAATATATAGTTCATAGAAAAACAGCTTTGTTTGTTATTTTTCTTTTTTTTCTTTTTTAATTATTTTTGTTCATTTTTATTTATTTGAGAGCGACAGAGAGAGAAACAGACAGATGAGAGAGAGAGAATGGGCGCGCCAGGGCCTCTAGCCACTGCAAACGAACTCCAGATGCGCCCCCTTATGCATCTGGCTAACATTGGTCCTGGGGAATCGAGCCTCGAACCAGGGTCCTTAGGCTTCACAGGCAAGCACTTAACCACTAAGCCATCTCTCCAGCCCTGTTTGTTATTTTTCTACGTGGCTAACACATTACTTTAATACACTCCATGCCTCAGTTACCCAAACAATTGTTTTAGTAAGGAATTAATTAATATCCTCCCAAAAGACAAATGTACCAATTCCACACGGATGTCATATTCCATATTCTTAGTATATGTATCACCAATTGTTTATTAACCAGAGAAGGCCAAAGTCATCCTCTCTTCTAGAATTAAGGTTCTAAGTCAACCTAACACACCGCAGAACCTCAAACCAAAGTGAAACACCTAAAGATGTGAACACAGGAATTAAGAGCCTTCAAGTGACAGAGAACTAGAGCTCCAAACTATAGCCAAGAGTCACCCTGGCAAGTCTCCTGACCTAAGTTTCCACACCTGAAAATGGGCTACTATAAAAATTAAACAGCACAATGTCGAGTCAGGGGCATGTGGAAAACATTCAAGTGGTAGATAGTGTTGCTACCACAATCACTTTGTGAACTGTATTTACATGGAAGCTATGAAAGCTGAACAGCTTCATAAACCATGTTCCATGTCTACCCAAAGACATGCAAACATTACCTCACCAAACATCGTATACTAGATATTAATGGCAGGAATATTTATATTACCCTCAAACAGAACACAAAAACAATGGTGATAGATAAATGAATTTGGCATAATCACATGACCCCAACAGCAATGAACAATATAAACACAATACCAGGGCTGAATCTCAAACATCATGTTGAGAAAACAAAGAGTATAATACATGATCCCAACAATACAAATTAGCAAAACTAATCCATGGAGACAATAGTCAGTAAAGTAATTACTCTTGAGAAGAGGATGAGTTACTGATAAATGAGAGGTAGACTTTCAGGGAGGCTGGAAATATCTACCTGGAGCTGGTAGAAGGGTGAATTCAATGCAGGAAAAGTGACCAAAAGTACATACATATATATGCATTTTAAAATAATTTTTTGGTTTATTTTATTTATTTGAGAGTGACAGAGACAGAGAAAGAGGCAGATATATATAGAGAGAATGGGTGCGCCAGGGCCTCCAGCTGCTGCAAACGACATCCAGACACATGCGCCCCATTGTGCATCTGGCTAACGTGGGCCCTGGGGAATGGAGCCTCGAACCAGGGTCCTTAGGCTTCACAAGCAAGCGCTTAACTGCTTAAATGCTATATGCATTTTTCAAATTAAAAATGTAAGTTTAGAGGACCATTCCCTCCTCACTCACCATCCTCTAGTGTTCCATACCTTCATGAGTCAGGATGCTTTTGACCTTCTGCAGGAAAGGCGGGTCCACAAATGCTGGGGGTGGACAACTCATTCCCAGTGTTGGGTCCTTACTATCTACATCAAACATTATAACATCATAGCAAGACCGTGCTGGAAAAGAGAAGCAAATGAGTCCATATTTCAGTTGGATAAAATGACATCATGTACAGTTCCACACACACTTTCTCTGAGACTTGTAACGGACAGGGTGCTTAAATCAGAAAGATGACATGATGTACTTTGTCGGTTAAGAACATTACTGTCATGGTGCAAAGCCATCCTTATCATTAGAATTTAAACTGTCCCACAATGCAGAAGAGGCATTCCCTACACTTCAGAAGCAAAAACGGGATGGAGAGATGGCTCAATGCCTGTTAGGCCTAATGACCAGAGTATGATTCCCATGTACCCATGTAAAGCTGGATGCACAAAGTGGTACATGTGTCTGGAGTTTACAGTGGCTAAAGGTCCTGGTGCACCTGCTCTCTCTGCTGGGGATGGTGGTGCACACCGTTAATCCCAGTACTCAGGAGACAGGTAGGAGGTTTGCTATGAGTTTGAGGCCAGCCTGAAAATACACAGTGAATTTCAGGTCTACAGCAAGACCCTACCTTGAAAAACCAAAAAAGAAAAAAGAAAAAAAAAAAAAAAAAGAAGAAGCAAAACAATGGGGGCTCATGCTAGTGTGAATATGACATGCTATATAAGTGGGTTGTAATGCTCTAAGAACATTAGAACTGGGCTGGAGAAATGGCTCAGTGGTTAAAGGAGCTTCAGCACAGCTGATGACTGGGACCAGGAAATTCTGTCCTCAGTGACTGTGCATCACAGCCTGCTCAGTAGAACCTTTGGCATCTACCCACTACATGCCAACAGCACCAAAGACTCTCCCCATTTTGTGACAAGAAATTCTATTTTTGCAGACCTTACTGAGAGCCACTCATTTGCATAAATGTAGTTTTTCTCTACTTCTGCCTTCACTGAAAACCGAAAAATTTACTTTGAAAAAAAATATATATATATATCTCCCAATATATACTCTATCTTTTCTTCAAGTTTTCTTCGCCCAGCTTCCTCAGCCTGGTTATATGGTCAGCCTTAAGACCAGAAATAGCCCATTTTACTAGCTGCTCAGCATCTCATAAATACATCACCAAATGAATACACAGGTCAAAGACTAAAATAATCCTGAAGCCTTCCTCCCAGAGATGAATTCTAGATACCCCTGCAGGCTTGACCCTCTTGGATCAATCTTCCCTAACTCCCCTCCAAATGCTCCCACAGCAGTACCTTCCTCTCCTCCTGCCAGGCTGGTAATGTAGTCCAGGCCATCTGCAATGTGTACCTTCATCCGGTCACTCTGTGAGAAGCCAAACCACTGAGTGGCCACTTCCAACATGGAGGGGTCGATCTCAACAGCATCAATGTGAGACTTTGGGAAATGATCATGAACAAAGAGAGGAAGACTACCGCCACCCAAGCCCACCACTAACAGTGTCAGTTGTGTCTCTGTAATAAAAGAAAACAGTATCACGTCACCATCTGCTCTCTGAAAAGTTTTGCACAAACCTCTAGGAGGGCTAGACAGCAAGCCAAAATTGTTGAAGACCTGGCCTTCCTGTCTCATTCTAGGAAAAAGTTAATCGACATTTGATAATTCACCCTTGGCTTCATCCTGACTAGATCCAGATGATGAACTAGTTTATTATAATCATGGTCCCTTAAAGGTCCCAAAGCATTGGGATAATATAATACCAAGAGTTACTTAATAGGTATTAGGTATATCCCCAGCCCAGGAAATGGAGGGATAGTCTTATTCATGAGTATAGGCAGAGCTTCCACACACTTGATGACTGGGACAATGTAATCCTCTATTTTCAGTGGTGGCATCACAGAATGAGTGCAATGTCTCTTCTAGCTCTTGACTCAAAAGGTCTTAACTATCTTTTCAGATATCCCAACAAAGTGGGTGCAATTGATAGCAAGTTCCATAAATCAAAGGAAAACAAAGACCCAAGCCCTTGCCCTAAATACAGAAACCACAGCAACCAAAGGGGTAATAAAGAAAAACAAGCATCAAAAAAAAAAAAAAAAAAAATCACTGAGGCTGGAGAGATGGCTAAATGGTTAAAAAGAGCTTATCTGCAAAGCCTTATGGCCAGGGCTCATTTCCTCAGTACCCATGTAAAGCCAGATGCACAAAATGGCACATGTATCTGGAGTTCATTTGCAGCAGATGGAGGCCCAGACATGTACACTGTCATTCTCTCAAATAAACAAATAAATAAATAAAATTCTCTTTTTAATTCTGAGGTCTAAACATTTTAAAATTTTATTTATTTATTTGAGAAAGAATAGACACACTAAGGCCTCCAGCCGCTGCAAACAAACTATACATGCCTGTGCCACCTTGTGCATCTAGCATATGTAGGTCCTGGGGAACTGACCATGGGTCCTTTGGCTTTGTAGGCAAGCACCTTAACCACTAAGCCATCTCTTCAGCACCTAAATAAATATATATTTTTTTAATTCACTAAAAACTACCCTCTGGGATTAAACCTTAAACCTAAGAACTGATATTCTAGGGACATAGATAATACCAAGAGGTCAAAACTATATAGTCTTTCAATAATGTATACTTAAGGGACTTTGGATCAAGACACTTGTAAGCTAATATGTTTGCTAATGTACTCAGATTCAGATCTGTTACTAATAATAGTACTATCACTGTAAGAATTATTTTAAAGTAAAAACTCAAGAGTTACATCTTGGGTTTAAATAAGGCAGTACTGAAAAATCACACCGTATCCAAGGGCACTGAAAACATGGTCTTAAATGTACTATCTAGTGAACGTGGGTAAACATTCACAAATAGTATCAAATTATCAAAGTTTAAAGGATTATGAAGAAGCCAGGCATGGTGGTGCACACCTTTAATCCCAGCACTTGGGAGGCAGAGGTAGGACTGTTGTGAGTTCAAGGCAACTGTGAGACTAGAGTAATTTCCAGGCCAGCCTAGGCTAGAGCGAGATCCTACCTCGAAAAATCAAAAAAAAAAAAAAAAAATTATGAAGAACAAAATCTTCACACATCAATTAATATTTTATGTCATAATTTTTTAAAAATGAAATAACAGAAGAAAACAAAAGTTATGTACCAACGCAGGCAGCAATTTCAAGACAGCAGTTTGAGCTTGAGTTACCTGAATGTTGACAGTCAAGGTGAAGCAAGATACGATTCTATGGGCATCTAAATCACTAGAAAGATGGCATAAAGGCTGACAAGCCAGGCTCAATTCCCCAGCAGCCAGCACCCACAGAAAGCCAGATGCACAAAGTGGCACATGATGTATCTAGAAGTTCTTTAGCAACACCAGGAGGCCCTGGTGCACCCACACTCTTGTCTGTCTCTGTCTCTCAAATAAATACTGAAAAATAGAATAAATCACTGCTTCAGCTACAAGGCAGCTCACTCACTTTTGTATTCTTACATGTTCTCTACTGCAGTGACGTCTCACCTAGAAGCAAATCTGGTTTCTTCAGCAAGGCAAGGCCAGCAATCATGGCTTTATGGTGTTCACAGCATAAGTAACTCTTATCAATAGACTGTCCTGGGGCAGGAGGGAGGTCCTCAGAAGTATCCGCAGGCCGCTGTTTCCTCTTGTCCTTTTTCCGTTTTTTATGGGCTAAATGAGAAATTCAAACTAAATGAAGTCCTATGCCTCTCACGCCCGGCCTTGGAAAATAAGGGATACTAGCAACATTGTAGGCAATGCCTTGAACATATTTAAGAGCCAACTATTAAATATGCAAAAATTTTGCAAACTAGTTGACATCATATTGGTAGCCTAAAATTGTCCATGGAGGGAGTATTTATATCACAAAACTTGGCAAACCCTGTAAATCAGGCCCATCCTACAAAGAGATAGCTGTTTTAACATTCAGTGTACACCAAGTGGATACCAAGGGGCAGAAAGACATGGCAACATCAAAATCTGGGAAAATTCAACTGAAGGGCCCTCTGAGAAATGTCACACCACTAACAGGAGAAAAGTTGGCTCATTAATTCTGTTCTAGAAAAAATAAAGCCATTAATTATCCCTTCTATGCCAATTACTGTACCAGGACTCTTAGCTCCTCTCATAAGTCTGTTTCCAACTTTTGCTCATGAGAAAAATCAGCACCTAAAGTATTAAGTAAATGCTACAGTTAGCAGATAGTAGGGATAGGACAGGAACCTAGGACTGCACGTTACCCACACCTGTCATCTTTCTACCATGCTCCCCATACAGTACTACAATGATTTCTGCTCAGCCAGGAAATCATGAAGGGGAGAGATGCTGTGAAAAGGCCCGTCTCCTTTCCCTGCTTCCTGCCTGTCATCTTAGACAGGTGGAATGCATGTTCACAGGGACCACCTGCTCTCCCAACATCGCTATGGGCTGTTCTGCTTTTTATTTTTAGTAAGTTCTGCTTTGTGGTCACCCAAGTTTCCATGAGAGACCATCCCTCCTATGGGAAGAAAGAGACACTGCAAAGACAAGAAATTTGACAATAATAATAATAAAATAAAAATAAAATGTAACTGGAGGGAACAAAATGCTCTTTCAAGTAATTTTACTGAGGTATGAAATGCAACGGAAGGGAGCTACAGCAGGATTGACCAAAGACAGGGTAGGAGCCAACAAGCTTTCTGTACTTGGCCAGGGGAAGCTCCGAAGAACAAATTATTCTGAGAGTGCTTGGTCAGGGAGGCTGAATTCTCTGCACCTTTCCAGTCAGCCTTATTGCGAGGTCAAGCACACAGAGTGACTGGGAATCAGGAAATCCAATTTCAGATTTTTTTTCCTGGGATCTCTGTGACTTGAAGGGACATAGGATTGGAGAAAGGGAGGACAAGAGCTTTACTTTTCATTCTATACATGTGATTTTTTTAATGCGTGTGAGTATATGTGTATGCATGTTTATATATGTGTAGCACACATGTAGGTGAGACCACAGGACGTCAGGTGTTATCCTCAGAAATACCATCCACCTCTCTTTTTTCTTTATTTTTTTTTTTTTTTTTTTAATTTTTCTAGGTAGGGTCTCACTCTGGCCCAGGCTGACCTAGAATTCACTATGTAGTCTCAGGGTGGCCTCAAACTCTCGCCAATCCTCCTACCTCTGCCTCCTGAGTGCTGGGATTAAAGGCGTGCGCCACCACACTAGTCTGCAGCACACCAACTAGGCCAGACTGTCTGGCCAGTGAGCCCCACAGACTGTCTCTGCTTCCCCAGGACTGGGATTTCAGGCAGGTGCTGCCATGCTCAGCATTTTATGTGAGTATTGGGAACTGTTGCAGTCAGGTTTGTACTGCTGGCAGAAATCACCCAACCAAGAGCAGCCTGTGGGAAAAGACGTTTATTCTGGCTCACAGACTCAAGGGGAAGCTCCTATTTAATAGCAAAGGAAAATAGCATGAGCAGAGGGTGGACATTACCTCTTGGCCAACATTATATGGACAGTAACAGCTGGCATGGTGGCTATTGAAGTCAGCTCCACATGGCTGGGATGAACTTAAGGGAGGAATGGGATATATTTTAGGCTTACAGGTCCAGGGGAAGTTCCATAATAGTGGAAGAGACTGGCCCCCTTTCACAGAACCAAGGAGAGAGAAACTACCACCAGCCAGCATACACCCAAAACAAGCAAACAGCAGGGAGCTAGCAGCCAGAAGCAGGGACCTAGGCAGAGCTGGAAATCAGATCCAATACCAAGCACACGTTTGGGCTGCACCCCAGGATCTGCCCCCAGTGATACCTCTTCCAGCCAGGTGGCTGGAAATTCAAGTTATAAGTTTTAATAAAACTCCTGAGCCTATTGGGGGACATGCATTCAAACTACCACAGTGGCTCACCTGTAGTCCTACCACTCAGGAGGCTGGGGCAAGAGAACTGCTGTGACTGACGCTTGAGCTAGACCTTGCCTCAAAAACAAGTATTAATTTAGGGACTGGACAGATAGTTTAGTGGTTAAGGCACTTGCCTGCAAACCCAAGGACCCAGGTTCGACTCTCCAGGACACACATAAGCCAGATGCACATGGTGTAACATGCATCAGAGGTTGTTTGCAGGGGTTGGAGGCCCTGGCATGTCCATTCTCTCTTTCTCTGCCCCTTTCTCTCAAATAAAAAATAAACAAATAAAATATTTTTTAAAAATAAATAAGTATCAATTTTAAAAAGATTAGTCATACCAGCCACATTCCATGTGTTTTACAGCCACTTACAGTTATGGGTCACCATACTGGAAGCTCAGAGTCTACACACACATAGAGTTCCACTCAAGAGTTCTAGGCTAGATGTCTTCTAAGGCACTGGCCATCCTAAGTCTCTCAGGTAATAGTGGATCACACTATGGAGAAGGGCAGGCAATCACCATGGTTCTAGTTCACCTTACAGGGGAGGCAAGAAAGGACCAACATGCAGCAACTTAAAACAGATTTCCTTTAAACTAAAGTGATTATTAAGCTTATTTGGTTTTACTACCCCTGTTGCATACCATTTCAGAGCCAGCCTTTGTATAAGAAGAGAACAAACACCTTTATTCTGCTTATCGACACCAGCACCCTAAGAGCCCAGATAGTAAGAAGAAAGGACAGCCCTATGCCTCTGGTCACAGGTACCCAGGTTGGTCCTCCATCTTGGCCAAGTTCCCAGGTTTTGTTTTTTTAAATACCACAAATCAAGAGCCCACGTGGGTCCCACCACCATACCTATGGAGCCTTACCTCTGTGAGACATATCCTTCAGTAACCTGGCCTCGGACTGAACCACATTCCTGTTGCTGAGGAAGATCAGCCTCCGAAAGTATCGTCTATCATCCCCTTGCACATCCTCGATAACATAGTCGCCACTCATGGGGCTGTGGTCTTGGTGCTGAACAGTCCGGACACCAATGTCACCACCCACAGATAGAAATGGCACCTGAAGGAAGAGACATGTGACAAAAACATCAATTCAAGTTAAGAAATATGAGATATTATGCTCCCTCCTGCATGAACATGAGGATATTCCCAGCAACAACTCCAAACACTTGCTATTCTACTCCAGTGCTTTTGTGGGGGCCTCTGTTTAATCCACCTTTTGACACAAAAAACCCCTAAGCCACTAATGACCTGCACCTGGCACTTCCCAGGATATAAGGGTTTCTCACCAGTTACCCTATAAAGAAGTCCCAGTAGTCCAAGATAATAACAAAAAATAAAGAGAACCTTCAGTAAGGGGGTATAATTATGAGAATGAATCTAGATAAGAAAAAAAAAATTTTTTAATCCAAGGAGAAACTACTCTAAGTTTGGAAAACATTACTCCATTCCCTAAATTTTTCTCATCTTTCCCTCCCCTGCCCCACTTTTCTAAGTTTTGGAAGAAAATGTAATTTCCCCTTAAACTTGCCCCAGTCCTCTTTTACATGTTTATTTTTTAAAAACCTGTTAGGACTGGATGTGATGGTGCACGCCTTTAATCCCAGCACTCAGAAGGCTGAGGTAGGAGGATCGCCATGCGTTCGAGGCTACCCTGAGACTACATAGTGAATTCCAGGTCAGCCTGAGCTAGAGTGAAACCCTACCTCGAAAAACAAAACAGAACAAAAAGAAAACTGTTAGGGTCTTTACTAATCACCAACAATTCCTGGCCTTACAGACTTAGTAAGAGGTCAAATGAAACGCTCAGAGGATCTAGGCACATTCATCTGTCAACATAGGCCTAGTGAGTAAGACCAGTCTTGGAACCCTAGACCAAGGATTTTATTTTTTAGATCTGTTACTATCACACCGAGCTTCCTGGCACCTTTGCTTGCCCACCTATCAAAATGCAGTTCTTACAACAGAGTCATCAGCCAATTACTCATGGTGACCAGGATAGCACAAGACAAGAGTGCAAACTGTTCATACCATATCACCAGTCTGGCTTAACCCTTAGTCCCTTTCCAGCAAAGCTAATATCCTAAAATTGTGCTGCTGAGCTATTTTGGCCCCCTCCCTTCTAAGCCCTTAAAGAATGACAGTGCTGAGAAGAAAAGCAGCCAAGGAAGTTCTTTTCAAGTGGAAACTAAGAGACACAGGCCCCAGATACAGATGTTACCAGTTTGGTTTTTGTTTTATTCTTATTTTCACTCATTTATTTCTATTTATTTATTTACTTTGTGGTGTAAGGAATTAAACCCAGAGCCTTGCATATGATAGAGAAGTGCTCTGCCACTAAGCAACATCCCCAGCTGTTTTTTTTTTTTTTTACCTTTGGCTTTTGCTGTGCTATATTAATGTGTGTGAGTGCAAATGTATCACACAGTGTGTGTGCAGGTCAGAGGACAACTTCAAGTGCTGAGGCAGAATCTCTCGTTTTCACTGCTGTTTGACGGACTAGCTGGCACAAAAGTTTCCAGGGGATTCTCTCGTGTCCACTTTCTTGGTGTAGGTATGCTGGATTACAGATACTCATGCTACAGCATTTAGTTTTACCTGGATTCTATTTTATTTACTCGAATGTATGTGTGGGTGCTGAGTGCCATGGTGTGCATGTGGAGGTCAAAGGACCACCTCAGGGCATTATCCCTGCCCTTCCACATTGTTTGATATAGTCTCTTGGTGTTTTGCCACTGGGAACACCAGACTAGCTGGCCCACGAGCTTTAGGATTCTCCTGATTCCATCTCCCATTATTGTGAGTCAGTTCAGACTACAGACACACACACCGTTTTTGCATCTGGCTTTTACATGGGAAGCTGGGGACCCAAACTCTGGGGAGAAGCCTTATAGATCTAGCACCTTTAACAACTGAGCTATCTCCCTAGCCTCCTGGATCTTTAACTGTTTAGATTAGGATACTAAGTAATGATTTCATCGTGGCGTCTTCATCCATTTGTGCCATCATGCTTTGTTCTCATTTGTTCCTCTTGACTAGTCCTAGCTCTTTCAGGGCGTCTTTCTTGGCCACTACTAAGACTCCAAGACGAATGAAAGCCACTGTAAAAGCTTTGGTACCTGCTGCTGGGAGGGCATTCCAGCTGGGGCCAGCTCCATGACTCTAGGCGACAGCTCAGCCTGAATACTGTCCATGCTATTGTACTGCTGACCTCGATGAAGAGCCACTGTGATCAGTCTCCTGAAGCCAGCACTAGCTGCCAGCTGTTTCCGACCCTCCTCCATACCAAAAAGCCACTCAGTCTCTCGACCCTGGGGGACTGGAAAGAACAGATTTGATTACAGTGAATCCTGAGGGAGTATGTTCAAGACCAATAACCAAGACCTATAACCAAATAATACAATCCACATGGCAGCCAGCCAGCCACAAACCCACACCCAGCAAAAAGCAGCACATCAGACATGAAGCCAGACCGAGGGTATTAAGAGTGTGGACATGTCTGAACTGGAAGGAGAGGGGTACACAACTAGTACAAGAAAAAGAGCAGTAAGTGATGTTTATTCCATACCAAGACTAGATTCCAAGTTGTTCACAAATACAAACTAATGAAACATCAACAGCCCAAGATATAAGTAACCATCATCCTCATTTTTACAAATGAGGAAACTGAGGTACAAAACTTATGCAGCTAATAAATGCAAATCTGGGACTCAAACGCAGGCAGTGGCAATGTAGCCCAACTCCATGCTCCTATCCAGCCCGCTACTCATTCCCACAGGTGTAATTAGGATTACGGAAAACTTGAAAAAATAGCTCCATTGTCAGGAGACAAATTTCCAGCATAATCATAATACCTTGATTCATTTGCATTTTCACCTTTCCTTCTTTTCAAAAATTTTCTAGGGCTGGAGAGATGGCTTAGCAGTTAAGGCACTTGCCTGTGAAGCCTAAGGACCCAGTTTTGATTCTCCAGGTCCCACGTAAGCCAGCTTCACATGGTGGTGCATGCGTCTGCAGTCCATTTGCAGTGGCTAAAGGCCCTGGTGTGCCCATTCTCTCCCTCTCTCTCTCCCTCCCACCCCTCTCTCTGTCTCTGATAAATAAACAAATAAAAATAAATTTTAAAAATTCTACTTGTGAATGCACTTCCTCAAATTCTTCTCCCTTCCCCCGCCTGTCCCTTTGTAAAAATAAATGCAGTATGCTTCACTTCTTTTAATAGTAACAGCTAGCATTCATGAAGCACTTAACACATACTAGCCACAGTTTCAAAGAGATTTTATGCTTCTCACAACTGTACGGAAGACTGTAATCCCATCTCATTTATAAGAAAGTTATGGCACAGAGTATAATGTCATACCACCAGCAAGTGACTACATTCAGTCATACGTTTAGCTGCTACCATGTACTGCCTCTTCTAAATTCTGCAGAAGCACAGTGACTTTCCCAGGTCCCAAAGTTCACTGGCTAGAGTTGGACCTAGAAATTATGTCTGTGGCCAACTAGTCTAGCCTTGCTTCCATTACTCAACATTTAGCATACTTCTACGTGAAGTCTGACGGGCTTGAATTTATCTACTCTCTCCCCTCTGTGCCACTTCCATTCCCATACTTCATTAAGCATTCATAATGGACAAGAAAAAGAAATAAGCTCACACCTAAGCAGATTGCTAGAGAGCTATTACTCCCCCTTCATCACATCTTGAGTAATCCAACCTTCTGGCAACAGCACCCTCTGAAAAGAAAAACCATCCACCAAAGCCCAAGCCCAGCCCCAGCCCCTGTAAGCCAACCCCTCCAGGGAAAGAGGAGGAGCAATCCCAACTCACTGATGAAAATGGCAAAATGATTGTCCCGCGATGGTTTCACAGTGGGGCTGTCCACCACATGGAGAGTGTAGCGTGGCTCCCCCGTGTCCCCACTGCACAAGTCCAAGGACACACTCCCCAGCCCGGCCTTGCGGCGCAGCTGGCTGCACAGCCAGGCATACTGCTGCCGCTCCAGCACTGCCTCAGCCAGCCGCTCGGCACTCTCCAGCCGCACGGGCTTGCCCTGCTCCTGAGCACACAGCTCAAAGATCTGAAGGGCAGAGCCAAGGACTGGCCTGAACTTGGTCATGATGAAGGCAAAGACAGGCAGGGAGAACCGAGACTCTGCTTCCAACACCTGCTCCTGGCTGCTGGCCACTTGGTGCACCCTCACCATCCACCCCTCCCGAGAGAAGTGACCCACTGCTTTCTTCAAGATGTGAGCCTGAGCCAGGGAGATGCAGACGTAGCGACCGCCCACCTGCAGGACACGGCCAACCTCAGCCAGCATCCTGTCCACCTGTTGCAGGGTCTTCTCCTCCTCATCTGTCAGGACAGCATCCAGGGTGCCTTTGTCCAACACCACCTGGAATGAGGCATCAGGAAACACCATCTGTGTCATGTCCATCTTCAAGAAGCTCAACTGGGGCCGTCGGCTGGCATTGCGTTCCTTCATTTGCTTAATGACAACTTCACTGATGTCAATGTTCACTATATCCTGATAGCCCACATCATATAGCTGCTCGCTCAGCTCTGAGTTGCCACATCCAATTACAAGCACCTGCAGAAAAAGAAACATCAGGTACAAAATGGAGGTGGTCAAAACAAAGAAGACACTGTAGATACTTCTAAGCAAGTCTCACCTTGACTACCGCTGGATGTTCTCAGAAGACAGATACTACTGAAAAAAAGCCATTACTCTAGATGCCTTTTGAAACACTGATGAGAAATTTAATAGAGAAAAACATTTAACCACAATATAGGTTATGTGACAACAAGTTTCAAGATGCATAAATGTGTTACCCAGTGATTCATAAGAAGTTGCAAAATGCCAGGCATAGTGGCACGTGCCTTTAATCCCAGCACTCAGGAAGCAGAGATAGGAGGATCACCGTGGAGCTCGAGACCACCCTGAGACTACATAGTGAATTCCCGGTCAGCCTGGACCAGAGTGAAACCCTACCTCGAAAAGCCAAAAAAAAAAAAGAAGTTGCAAAATGCAAGTGCACTAGTCACACTCGTTTGTTTTTCTGGTGTGATGGCCCATGCCTTTTAATCCCAGCACTTGGGAGGCCAAGGTAGGAGGAGGATCGCTGTGAGTTAGAGGTCTGCCTGAGACTACATAGTGAATTCCAGGTCAGCCTGGGTTAAAGCAAGATCCTTCTTCGATGAGAAAAAATAAATAAGTAAGCCAAGCCTGGCACAACTCTATTTCATCCATCTTCTCATGCCTTCAGCTTCACCAGACCACAAATAACAGCTTGTGAGGATTCAAATCTTGCTCCCATCACAGATTCCATCTCACGGATATCGAGCTTCGGCAGTTGTAGCTTAAGGGCTAGGCACAGTGCCTGGAGCTCACCAAGCACTCAACAGTGACTTAAATTCATAACAGCCTATTCCACAGGGCTGTCCGGTGACAGAACACACTTTCAGTGCTGGACTACTACTAATGAACTCACTATTCCAAGAAGAGTGAATTCAAGGATGAGTTTGTGACAGATAACCTGTAAGAGGCTAATATTTTACTTTTTTAAGATTTATTTTTATTTATTTATTATTAGAAACGAGAGAGAGAATGGGCGCACCAGGGCCTCTAGTCAAACTCACTGCAAAGGAACTCCAAACGCCTGCGCCACCTTGCGCAGCTGGCTTTACGTGGGTCCTGGGGAATCGAACCTCGGTCCTTAGGCTTCTCAGGCATGAGCCTTAACCGCTACGCCATCTTTCCAGGCCAGAGGCCGATATTTTAAAAAGTTCTCTTCCCGGTTCCCACGGAAGGCTGCCCGGCCTTACCTTCTCCTTGGGCTTGATGTACTTGTGCAGCACCTCGCACAGTTCCAGGTACGATCCGTACCACTCGAAAGCCCTCCTTCCTCGCTGCTGAAAGAACTTCTCCCAGTAGTCCGCAGAGCCAAACTCCTTGGAGCTTCTGGGTAGGAGATTCATGATGCCGCCGCCGCCGCCGCGTCTTCAAGCCTACTCGCGGCGAGGTTCCATCACCGGGGGACTCGCCCTCAGGCGGCTCCGGGACACGGCCGCGGGAATCCCGTCCCCCGAAGCACACACAACCGCATGGGTTTACCTCCTCACTCAAAATTCCGAAGTGAATGCCCCTGTCACGGCCACCGCACGCCCGCCACCTCCGCAGCCGCACTCACTGTGAGCCTCACGTGGAGAAGCCCAGACACTTTTTCCCTGCTAGATTTCTGAGGCCCAGCAACTGTATCCGGGTGCGCAGCCTCGTGATTGGTCAGTCGCTCACACCATGACGACAGCCCATTGGTCACTGCTTCTCTGACACTTCATTGGCTGGGACTCTGTCTCCTCACGCTGGCGGCCGGTTTACAGGCTCCTAGCGCTCTCAGGAGGAGAGGCCGGGCGGAAGGGGCGGGGCCCCAGATTAGAACCGGGCGGAAGAGGCAGGATGCCCGCGCCGCTGAGGCGGCCTTCCAACCGTGGACCTGCCCTGCCCAGCCTAGTCACCTACTCACACGGAACAGCGCAGTGATCGAGGCGGAGCGGGAAGTGCAGGGAGAGGAGGCCCGGAAAGAGAGCCCTGTTCTGGAGGAAGTGAGGCCGCTCCGTGGTAACAGATCTGCACGGTCCAGCCGTGTTATGTTCTCCTTGGCATCACCTCTCGTCTTATGTTACCCCTGCACTTGTATCACTAACGGGCCAGTGGCACTTGGCTGTCCGTTTCATGCAACAAAATACAGGGAAATCACACGCGCTTCCTCTCCATCTTCCATTGTCCCTCAAAAACATGGTACGCAATACTGAAAACGCTAAATAACCGGCCTCATTAAGTTGTCATTCTGATGCTAGTTACGTGCACATACTTTATGTGTTTGATGAACAATTCCGTCCTTTCAGAGTGTTCATTTTATGCAAATATTCCCAGGAAGTTCCTTGTGACAGCTACTAGTTCTAAAACACTAAACAGGTGTATTGGTGAGCTTTCACAGCAATGTCACTCACAGGAGGAACACACTGTTGAGAAAGAAGCACAGATGGTATTGTAACTGAGCATCTATGGCCTGGGCTCTACACTGTGTTTATGTATGCATGCATTCAGAGTGCTAGCTAGCACCACTACATTGTGAATAGATAAACAGGTTCAAGTGAACATAAACTTTGATTCAAACTTTTCATAATCAACTTAAGGATTTCTTAAAATAGGTTGATTGGGAGCTGGAGAGATGGCTTAGCAGTTAAGGCACTTGCCTGCAAAGCCACAGGACCCTGGTTTGATTCCCCAGGACCCACGTAAGCATCTGGAGTTTGTTTGCAGCAGCTAATGGCCCTGGCGCACCCATACTCTCTCTGCCTCTTTCTCTCTCACACAAGTAAATAAACAAATAAACTAACAAAAAATAGGTTGACTGACTTGCCCCCTCCCAACTCCAGGCACAGTTCTGATTCTTCAGGTCAGTGGTGAGACCGAAGGATTTGTGTCTCTAAGAAGTTGTCAGGTGATGTTGATGATGTTTCTTTAGGAGCACATTTTGAGAACAGTTTGAAAATACAAATAAGTCAAAATGAATATGGTTCTGAGGCACCATAGAAAGGCAAGAAAATTAAAGGGACATGGGGAAAGAAATAAGGCCCTTACACTGGGATCTATTTTCTGTTTCTGGCTGACAAAATTTCCTACGTTGATAATGCTAGTTAGTTTTTCTAAAGACAAACAAGGACATTAAAACCAATGCATAGTCTATGCTTACATTTATAACCCGAATTTAACCATATTACCATTCCTCTGTCATCCTTAAACCCAAATACTTCTTTATTTATTACTTATTGGTTTTTTGAGGTAGGGTCTCACTATAGCTCAGGCTAATCTGGAATTCACTCTGTAGTCTCAGTTTGGCCTCAACCTCACAGCAATTCTCCTACCTCTGCCTCCTGAGTGCTAGGATGAAAGGCGTGTGCCACCATGCCCAGCTCCAAATACTTCTTATAATACCACCTATGAGGCTGGAGGGACGGCTTAGCAGTTAAGGAGCTTGCCTGTAAAGCCTAAGGACACATGTTCAACTCTCCAGGTCCCATGTAAGCCAGACACACAGTGATGCAAGTACACAATGTTGCACAGGCACACAGGGGGGCACACGCATCTGGACTTTGATTGCAGTGGCTGGAGGCCCTGGCAGGCCAAATCTTTCTTCTTTCTCTCTCTCTTTCTCATAAAAAAAAGGCGGGCTGGAGAGATGGCTTAGTGGTTAAGTGCTTGCCTGTGAAGCCTAAGGACCCTGGTTTGAGGCTTGATTCCCCAGGACCCACATTAGCAAGATGCACAAGGGGGTGCATGCATCTGGAGTTCGTTTGCAGTGGCTGGAGGCCCTGGCACGCCCGTTCTCTCTCTTTCTCTCTTTCTCTCTCTCTTTCTCTCTTCTCTCTCTTTCTGTTGCTCTCAAATAAATAAATAAAAATAAACAAAAAAAAATTTTTAAAGGCCAGTCTGTTGGGCTTGCCTCAAAACAAAACAAAACAAAAATCTACCTTACAATTTCATTTACACCAAGAAAATTCTTTAAGATAAGGAAAATAAATCATCAGCTTGTGTTTTTACACATAGTTTTTAAATTTACTTCATCTTTAACCCTCATTGTAAATTATATCCTTTGAGCAATGAAATTTAGCCATAGAATCATATATAGAGAGAGACACCTAGGTTATTTCTCTCCCTCCCTCCCTTTTTTCCTCTCTCTGCCTTTTTTCCTCTCACCTAAAGCTTATACTGTCCTGTATCTCTACATAATAAAGTTGATAACTCTGCTTCACTCTGATTCATCCTAAAATTCTTTTCTACAGAGTAATCAAGAATCTAGCTTTAGCTGGGCAATGGTAGCACATGCTTTTAATCCCAGCACCTGGGAGGCAGCAGTAGGAGGACCGCCATGAGTTCGAGGCCACCCTGAGACTACATAGTGAATTCCAGGTCAGCTTGAGCTAGTGAGATCCTACCTTGAAAAAATAATCTAGCTTTATGGCTGGAGAGATGGCTTAGTGGTTAAGGCACTTGCCTGAGAAGCCTAAGGACCTAGGATTCCACTCCCCCAGAACCCATGTAAGCCAGATGCACAAAGTGACACATGCACACAGGCAGTGCACACTTCAGGAGTTGCAGTTGCTTGAGGCCCTGGCATACCAATTCTCTCTCTCTCTCTCTCTCTCTCTCTCTCTCTCTCTCTCTCTCTCATAAAAATTATTTTTTAAAAACCTGGAAAAAAAAAAGAAGAATCTAGCTTTACCTCAGTGGTGGATGTCCTTAAAGGATGTGTTCTTCAGGCTGTTGGTATTTGGATGTGTTTCCCCACCATCACTGATGATTTTTGAAGGTTGTCCCAAAAGTACTGTATAAGTAACATCAAAAAATATTTATTTGTATCCTTGCCCCCACTCCCTGAATTCACATTGTTCTCTCTTTACCCAAGACAAGAACTAGCAAGAATCTTTAATGTGACTTAAGCTTTTATATCAAGCAAGGTTCCTAAGCAGGGAGATGTAGAGACTTTCAGAAAGCCCCTACTGTGAGGATGGAATGATGGCTCAGTGGTTAAAGGCACTTGCTTAAGAAGTCTGCCTGCCTGGGTTCAATTCCCCACTCTTCCATATAAAGCTGGATAGGAAATCATTTGCAGCAGCAAGAAACCCTGCTATGCCCATACTTATAAACACACACACATACACACACACACACACACACACACACACACACACGTGCATTCAAATAAGTTTTTATAAAAAAAAAAAACAAGCATAATGATGAGTGCCTTTAATCCCAGCACTGGGGGTGGGGGAGGCAGAGGTAGGAGGATTGCCATGAGTTCAAGGCCACCCTGAGACTACATAGTGAATTCCAGGTCAGCCTAGACTAGAGTAAGACTCTATCTCAAAAAACCAAAAAAGAAAAAAAAAAACCCATTACTAAAAACACAAGGATCTCATTTGGGCTCAAAATACTACATAATAGCAAAAACAAAGAAAAAAAAAACTAAAACATAATGTCTGCCCAAGACTTTGTTCAATTCAGCAAATGTTTAATATGTGTAATATGAGCTATCACTGTGGTAGAGTGGTAGAAGTTAAGATATAGATGTAGTACTAAGCAAGACAGCCACGTGGAAGACCTTAAACAATTGCAAAACAAAAAAATCTGCAATGGCACTAGTGAAATGTGTTATGAAGGTAAAATATAGTACTCTGTGACAGCAGATACCTTTGAGACCTCTGATCTAGGAAGTAGCCACGGAAGACTTTCCTGAGGAAGAAGAGATTCTCTAACCTGCTTTGGCCAATGAGGCATCATACCTGACCATGTTCCCGTAAAAGCATGGCTCATCCTCCATAGGCTTTTACAAGAACTTTGGGCTGCTGCTTTTCCCATTGCCTCCATTGTTCTTTCCACTAAGGGCATGATACTGCAAGAAACAACAGAACTGCTATCTAGCACAGCCCAGGCTCAGGCTTCTTGTGCAATTCCCTAAAAAGAAAATTACTGTTTGCAGTATGTTTCAGACCAAAAATTTAAGTAACTTCTATATAAGTGCCTGCTTCACTTTAAGCCTAAGGAAGCAGTAATTATCAGAACATTTAACCATGCTAGGGATTTTCTAAAATAGTATTATAATTTTTCGTTTTTGGTTTTTCGAGGTAGGGTCTCACTCTAGCCCAGGCTGACCTGGAATTCACTATGGAGTCTCAGGGTGGCCTCAAACCACGGCAATCCTCTTACCTCTGCCTCCCGAGTGCTGGGATTAAAGGTGTGCGCCACCATGTCCAGCTAGTATTGTAATTTTTTTTCTCAATTTTTATTAACATTTTCCATGATTATAAAAAATATCCCATGGTCGGGCTGGAGAGATGGCTTAGTGGTTAAGCACTTGCCTGTGAAGCCTAAGAAACCCGGTTCGAGGCTCGATTCCCCAGGACCCACGTTAGCCAGATGCACAAGGGGGCGTATGCATCTGGAGTTCGCTTGCAGTGGCTGGAAGCCCTGGAACGCCCATTCTCTCTCTCTCTCTCTCTCTCTCTCTCTCTCTTTCTCTCTCTGTCCGTCACTCTCAAATAAATAAATAAAAGTAACAAAAATTAAAAAAATATATCCCATGGTAATACCCTCCCTCCCCCCACTTTCCCCTTTGAAATTCCATTCTCCATCATATCCCCTCCCCATCTCAATCAGTCTCTCTTTTATTTTGATGTCATGATCTTTTCCTCCTCTTATGATGGTCTTGTGTAGGTAGCGTCAGGCACTATGAGGTCATGGATATCCAGGCCATTTTATGTCTGGAGGGAGCATGTTGTAAGGAGTCCTACCCTTCCTTTGGCTCTTACATTCTTTCCACCACCTCTTCCGCATTAGACCCTGAGCCTTGGAAGGTGTGATCGAGATGTTACTCAGTACTCCAGTCACTTCTTTCCAGCACTATGATACCTTCTGAGTCGTCCCAAGGTCACTGCCATCTGAAAAGAGAAGATTCTCTACCCAAAGTGAGAGTAGCGTTAATATAAGGGTATAAATATTAAGAGAAATGCTTACTGGGCAGTTTGATAAGCATAGTATATACATTTTTCCAGACATCAGCAGATGTTACACCCCTAGGGCTCATGACTACCCCTGTTTTAAGTTTTCAGTATCAGGGATGTGTCCCCCTCCCCCATGGAGTGGGCCTCCAGTCCAATTGGAGGGCAGTTGGTTTCCACCATGACAGACGTGCCACTATTGCACCCGTTGGCTCATTTGGCCTGGCTGGCCAATTATAAGGCTTGCAGTGTCCACTGTTGAGTATCTTCACTGGTGATATCTCTTTCTCCCATTGAACTACATGTAGAATGGCTTCTTCCAGCTTTCTCTCAGCTGGTCTACGTGGAGGAAGTTATCAGCTCAGTTCCAGCACGATTTCTCAGTGGCCTTGCAGCCCAAGTATGTGGAGTCTTCAGCAATATAGTATTATAAATTTTTAATGTGGAAATATTTCAGATGTTTTACAACAGACTGTTGCTAGTCTTTAAAATACTTACTTGAGCGCCAGGCGTGAGGGTGCATTCCTTTAATCCCAGCACTCAGGAGGCAAAGATAGGAGGATTGCTGTGAGCTCAGGGCCAGCCTGATACTACAGAGTGAATGCCAGATAAGTCTGGGCTAGAGTGAGACTCTACCTTAAAAACAATGACGACAAAAAAAAAAAAAAAAAAAAAAAACTTCTTTGAAACACTTCTTTCAAGGTTTAACTATGAATCATTATTGACAGGCATGTATTACCATTAGTTCAATTTAAGTCAGTTAGATATTAAAATGGGTTTACAGCATTTGGGAGGCAGAAGTAGGAGGATCACTATGAGTTCAAGGCCGCCCTGTGACTACATGGTGAATTCCAGTTCGGCCTGAGCTAGAATGAATAGAATGAAACCCTACCTTGAAAAACCAAAAAATAAATAAATAAATAAATTTTAAAAAGACTGGGTTTAGATAAAGCCTTCAATACTGTAAAATTTACTTCTGAAAATATAAATCCAGACCTCTGGATATGGAACTTGAGTGCTAGTCTTCATTAAAATATGCACATAAGGTTTTAATAACTTTATAAGTACTTGATTATTGATAAGATTAACTGTGAAATAAGGAGTAAGAAATTAAAAGCATTTCTGACAATATTGGGACAAAGGATGAGAAAGAGCATATAGAAAATAGAATAATGTTCCCCTAAAATATGTACATCCTAATCTCCTAGAACTTGTGAATAGGTTATATGACAAAAATGAATTAAAGTTGTAGATGCAACTAAGGTTGCTAATCAGTGGATATTAAAATTGGTTCACCTAGATTATCCAGGTAAACCCAATATACTGATAAGGGTCCTTTTAAAGTAGGAGAGAGAGAACAGGACCAAAGAGATGGTACCATGAAATAATTTGGCCCATTTTGTCTGGTTTTGAAGATGGAGGGAAGGGGCCATGAACCAAGGAAAGTGGTTGACTCTAGAAGCTGAAAAGGAATCAAAGCTGATTCTCCTACAGAGCCTCCAGAAGGAATACAGTTCCCCTGAAATGTTTCTGTTTGTTTGTTTTGTAATCCAAAAAAAAAAAAAAAAAGTCAGGTTTCAGAACTTCACAACTATAAGGAAATACATTTGCTTGCAGCACTAAGTGTTTTATAAACTATTGTGAAGGCAATAGAAAACTAACACACAGCATAAGCATGAGAGGGAGTAACAGCATGTATGGTTGGGGCAAAAGTTTACAGTGGAAAGAAAGAAACAACAGATCAAACCAGAAACTGAGTTAAAGGGAGGTTCTAAGGAATACTCTATTCCACCCCTTTAGTTTAAGCCTTTCAGGTGACAAGAAGCCAACAGAGAGCCTGAGCTGTGGCAGCTGGAAAGAAACGATCCGAGAGCTATTCTTTGGAAGAATTGAAGAGCTTATTGAGTTACTGAAAGTAAGTAAAAGACTAGGATAATCTACAGAAAGCACCAGGGAAAGATAAAAAGACAACATCTACACAACTGTTACTTGAAAAGAATTTATAGGCCACTGCTATTGAAACCCAGAGCCAGACCCCAAAACTGGTCTCTTCCCCTGCATGTCTACCCCAGGGCTCATGCCCTTCTCACATTCTGTCCATGGTATCCAGTTGGAGTAGTGGTCTAAAGCATGAAAATAGTTCATGAGTGGGGCATAAAATTGGGTAAAGGGAGTGGCTCATAAAATTGGGTAAAGGGAGAGGCTCACATAATACTGGAAACTATTTCATTCTGGCAATCATAGAAAATGGGTTTGTTTTCCACATTTGAGAAGTTAAAAAATAAATGAACTAGTCTCCCGTGCCTTGCAATAATGGAAGACAGGCATAACAACCTGGGGTAATATTATACCATTTTCATTAGTTGGCTGTCAACACTTCCTTGCAGACATTGTTGACCTGAGAAGTATTTCTCAAATTAATACTGGATTCCTAAGTTTGGAATAACAGTAACAGCAGTCTTTAGTTAGTATACTTCTTACAATTTTTAAAAATATTTTAATTTTTATTTATTTGTAACAGAGAGAAAAAGAATGGGTGTGCCAGAGCCTCTAGCCGCTGCAAACGAACTCCACATGCCTGCACCACCATGTGCATCTGGCTTACGTGGGTCCTGGGGAGTCGAGCCTAGGTCCTTAGGCTTCACAAGCAAGTGCCTTAACTGCTAAGGCATCTCTCCAGCCTTAGTTCTTATAATTTGATGAGAATTTTGTTCATACATTAGAGTTCATAGGGAATATAATCAGAGCTGCTGAGTTAATTTTTACAATAGTAGATGGAATCTTCCTGACTAGAAGAATGTGTTCATCCCATAAAAGATTAGTATCATCCTAAGAGATAGTCATACACATAATTGAGGAAAAACTGCAATTGCTTGAAAATAAATGGAAAAGTTATATCTTTGCCCTTCTTAGTGAGTTTAATCATGAATGCCTCTGGGTAGCTAGGTTTAATTCCTAGGACTTTCTTTGTTGAGTCGTTTCTTATTCTGTCACAAGTTACGCGATTTTCCTCACATGTATGCACTGCTAGACATGTATACACACTTTGATGGAGAAGGGACGTTCTCGAAAAGGACACAGCATACAGGTAGGTCAGTTGTCTTTCAGGCCAGGAGCAGTAACATTTGGAAGCAAGTAAGGCAGGGGAGTGAAGTGAATGGAGCCACAGTCAAAGAGTTGTGTCAAAGATCTGTTTGGCCTGGAATGAAACGATTCACAAGGCCTCCTTTTGGATACTGTTTGCAGCATGGATACAAGGAAAGATTACAAGGGTACACTATTACAGTGTTTCCTCCATAATTTTTCTAAACTTCAGTTCCTTTACTGCAAAAAAAAAAAAACAAAAAAAAACAAAAAAAAAAAACAAACACCTTGAAGAACAATTTGTTTTTCTCCTAAACTCTAGCCCTCAGCACTGAACTATGAGCATCTCATGTGTCCCATTTTGTCGGATGATCTCTGTTCTCAGCCCATAATAAAGTGTTTTTCTACCACCAAAGGAATGAATACTAAAATAGAGCTCAATAAATAATATTCATTAATGTGCTCCATCCAACATTTTTATGTTAAATTTCTAATCCAGAGTACTCAAAGAAACAACAAAAAAACCCCCACAAAATTCCCTTTAGTCAAGCAAAAAAGTTATATGTAATCCTTCTCTAAATGGAAGCACTTTTCTTGCCATGGGGGAGGAGTGGTGCAAGAAAGTTGTTTTTCTAAGAAGAATATCAGTTTATGGTGCCAGAATTTTTTATTACCCCAATGGATCCCAGGTCTGAATAGTGCATCATTTTGTTTGGCTTTGTGTTTTGAGACAGAGATTCACTCTACAGCTCAGGCTGGCCTGGAACTCACTGTGTAGCCCAGGCTGGCCTCAAACTCAGCAATACCCATTCCTCAGCCTCCTGAGTGCTGGGATTATAAGCATGAACCACAACACAAGTAAAAAAGTGTGTCTTCATTGCCATTGTTCTGACATATAGTAGAAAAAGGTTGCCCATTATATGGAAATTTTATCCAAGAAGTTCTACTGTTTGAAAACTCAGCAGAGAACAGGTTTTAGAAAATATATTATGGATATTTCTGGTGATATATGGCAAGAATACCCTTGACTAAAAACTACATAGCACTGAGGTTTAAAATACGGGATTTAGAATCAGGATTCTGCTTTTACAGTGGGATTTGGCCAAACTTCCTGACTTTTCTTGCTTCCTCCCTTGCCTTCCACAATCCACTTACCATACAGTAGCTATTTTAAAATAAAAATATATTGATCATTTAAAAGTATACACTTTAGTGGTTTTTAGTATGCTTGTTTCTTTGCATTCATCACACTATCTAATTCCAGAACATTTTCATATCTCAAAGAGAGACTTCCTACTATTTGCATGTATTCCTATTCCCACCCCATCTCTTCTATCTACTTTGTCTCTATAGATCTTCCTACTTGGTATATTTTGTGGAAATAGAAGCATACTATGTGATATTTTGTGATTGTCTTCTTTCACTTAGCATATTTTCAAATTTCATCTCTGATGCAGTATGTGACAGTATTTCATTGTATTTTATGGCTGAACAATAAGTGTTGTGTAGCCACTTACCAAGATATGGATGCTGAGCAGTCTGTACTTTTTGGTTATGAAAAATGCTACAGTGAACATTCATATATAAGTATTCATGTGAATATATGTCTTTAATTACCCAAGATATGTACATAGGAATGAGATTGCTGGATAATAAGGTTTGGAATGTATAAATCTGTTCATTTCTCTCTCTAGTTACTACATTTTCAGCATGCCCTAGAATTCCTTCATGATTCAATCTTATCCTCTACCATTCTCCTTGTTTATTGTGGTAGTTTGAATAGATGTCCTAGAATTCCTTCATTTTTCAATTTATCCTTTACCATTCTCCATGTTTACTAAGCTCCTAGCAACTGATTGCCCCCTTTTCTCAAAAGTGTCAAAATCCCGCGTGTTGGGAAACTGGAAATCCACAAGTAATAGAATGGATTTGGACCCTTACATGTATAAAAATTAACTCAAAATGGAACAAGAAACTAAAACACTGGGAGAAAGATTTATAACACTGGATATGGTAGCAATTTATTGACTATAACTCCAAAAGCTTTAGTAACAAAATGCACAAATGAGACTATATCAAACTTAAAAATTTGTGTGCATGACCAGAAGCAATCAACAAAGTAAAGAGACAACCTACAGAATATCCAGAATATATAAGCAACTCACAGCTCAACAGCAACAGACCTGTTTTAAAAATAGGCAAAGTCCCTGAATAGATATTTCTCCAAGAAATAATAATAGTAAAGGTTCAACATCAAAAAATATTCATTAGCCAGGTGTGGTGGTGCACCCCTTTCATCCCAGCACTTGGGAGGCAGAGGTAGGAGGACTGCTGTGAGTTTAAGGCCAGCCTATGATTACATAATGAATTCCAGGTCAGCCTAGGCTAGAGGAAAACCCTACCTCGAAAAAACAAAATTATATATATATATATATATATATATATATATATATATATATAATTTTTTCAATGTTCTTATGGAAAGATATTCCACATCACAGCAAAACCAGCCATGGTGGTACACCTGTAATCCCAGCACTTGGAATTTCAAGTTCCAGGACATTCTGGGCTACTTAGAAAGACCCTATCTCAAGAAAAATAAAATAATTGAAAATGGTGGTCAGGGATATGGCTCAGCAGGTAAGAGCACTTGCCATGCAAGCATGAGAGCCCGAGAAGGCCTGATTCACCCTGCATCCAATTCCCCATCACTCATATGAATAGCATGCACACCTAATACTAGAGGATCACTGATTCTTGCTGGTGAGTCATTCCAATGAAAACAACGGCTCAGGTTCAGAAAAAGACTCCATCTCAAGGAAACATATAGATGAGTAATAGAGAACACCCAGTATTGTCCTCTGGCCTCTGCACACATGTGCAGCACACACATGCAAAAAAAAAAAAAAACACCTAAAAATTCACTACAATAAGATATCACCTTACACCCATAGAGTATAATTGAAAGTAGGAGTGTGTGTGTGTGAATAGTAGTGGCACATGCCTGTAATCCCAGCATTTGGGAAGTGGAGGCAGGAGTATCAAGACTTCAAGACTATCCTCAACTACATATTGAGTTCAAGGCTAACCTGGGCTAACCTGTCTCAAAAAAGAAGGAAAGGGAAAGGGAAGAAGAAGGGAGGGAGAAAAGATAAAGTAGAATTGTGGTTTATTGAGCCTGAAAGGAATAGAAAAGAAGAATTATTTGTCAATACTTAAAGAATTTGAGTTTTGCAAGATAAAAGGCTGTAAAGATCTGTTGCACAACATGTGAGCATTGTTAACACTACAAAACCGCACACTTAAATAGTGAGATGGTATTTTATGTCATTTCTAAACACAATATTCAAAATAATTTTTTTAGATGCCAAATTCTTTTATACTTGGTGGCCTTTGCCCTGGCTGTACTTTGTGTCTGAACACTCCCTTTTTTGCTTTTTGCATGATTGGTTCCTTTCATATTTTTTGATTCAGCTTCAATGTTTCTTCCTCAGATATATCTCCCTCAGCAACCCAATTTTTTGAAATAGGTCTTCTTCAAGTCTCGGTGTCAATCATTTGTTTATTTTTTAATGCCTATCACAATTTGTAATTATATAATCCATTTTTGTTTCACTTTTATGCCACAATACAAAGTCTATGAGGAAAGCAACTGTGTATTTTAAACCTGGCTTAGTAATATATACACAGTAGATAGCCAGTGTTTTTCTTTCCCCTGAATGAACAAATGAGTAATATAGACCAGGAAGAATAACTTCTGCCTCATGTGATTGTTTTCAGTATCAATCAGTTGCATGCATGATTTATAGGACCTGACACATGGTAATAATAATAATAATAATAATAATAATAATAACCTTTCTTCTTAAGGCAGTATTTTTTTGTTGTTTTGTTGTTGTTACTTGAGGTAGGGTCTCACTCTAGCCCAGGCTGACCTGGAATTCATTATGTAGTCTCAGGATAGTCTTGAACTCACAACAATCCTCCTACCTCTGCCTCTCAAGTGCTGGGATTAAAGGCATGAACCACTTTGCCTGGATTTAGGCAGTATTTTGAGAGCTGGTTTGGTTTGGTTTAATAGTGCTAAGAAATCTGAGGCAACATGCCAAGCAGGTACTCTACCATCAAGCTACATCCCCAGCCAAGGGCAGGCTATGCTTATTGTACCAGATAACATTTAAATGTCAATGTAACCCCAGGATTCTCAGGAATGAATCCAGGGCCTGGGCAAGGCAGAATTATTTGCATACTACTAAGCAGAATACCTGTATTTTAGGAGAAATTAAAGCCTTGCCAACAACTGGATTCTTTCATGCCTGGGGCCTGTAGATGCAGAAGTTGTTATTTCAGAATTTCCCCATATCCTCAGAGATGTCCACACCATGTGGGAAAAAGTAAAAAAGTTTTAAATGTAGGGACACTTGAGCTATGGACAGAATTCAAAGGGTCTGTGAATTTGATTAGGGGAATGGCATCTTTATTATGTTATTATATATGCTGTAACAGAAATTTAGCATTTCTATTATGAATGTAGTCACTCTCAAAGGAAAAAAAAAACTTAAAAGCCCTCAGTAGTTATACCTACATCTCTGCTGCCAATAGGGATCACTAAGATTTTCATATCATATCGTAACTACCATGAAATACTTTTCTGCTTCCAACCTGGGCTGGTTCACCCTTCCTTAAGCAACCTTGAAGTCCCCTGCTCTGGGGAAGTCATCATATTTATACCATCTTAGTGTGGACATCCGATCAGCATTGAACACTACAACCTAGAACTCCTGAACTCACGTGATCCTCCTGCCTCAGCCTCCTGAGTAGCTGGTCTACAGGCATGTGCTGCCATTCCTGGCATTTTTTCTGCTTTACTAACTCAAAATTATGATAAACATTAGGCCTACCATTAAATTTTGTTGTTTAGTGAGTTAAAATGCACATGTCTTAATATAGTATGAAATTGCTTTAAATATATTTAAGAACATTATATCAATATAATTGGGTTAGTATGTAATTCTGTGCACTTTATTTTGATGCATTTAGGAATGTTTTAAGAAGTTTATAGGCGGGCTGGAGAGATGGTTTAGCGGTTAAGCGCTTGCCTGTGAAGCCTAAGGACCCCGGTTCAAGGCTCGATTCCCCAGGACCCACGTTAGCCAGATGCACAAGGGGGCGCACACGTCTGGAGTTCATTTGCAGTGGCTGGAAGCCCTGGTGCACCCATTCTCTCTCTCTCTCCCCTCTCTCTCTCTCTCTCTTTCTGCCTCTTTCTCTGTCTGTCACCCTCAAATAAATAAATAAAAATAAACAAAAAAATTTTAAATAAAGAAGTTTATAGGCTTCACTGGATTGCCAGAGGGGTTCTTATTGTAAATTGTATTAACTATACATACCTATCTCATAATGAGAATCCCATAGATGATTCTTCATAATCCTGAGAGTACATGTCACTATAATTGTGACTACACTCTGTAAGTTTGCAAAAGTAAATCAGAAAGACAAGTTTGGTCCTTAGGGCAAACAACTACTGTGATTTTTTTTAAATCTTGTTAAAGAAAGACATTTCATTTTAAATTTTCACTCCCTGAATAAAGTCTGAAATATATGTACTTAAGGTGTTTTGCTGATATCTCATTCTTTCTTTTTTTTTATTTTTATTTTTTGTTTGTTTGTTTTTCTGTTTTTCGAGGTAGGGTCTCACTCTAGCCTAGGCTGACCTGGAACTCACTATGGAGTCTCAGGGTGGCCTCGAACTCACAGCGATCCTCCTACCTCTGCCTCCCAAGTGCTGGGATTAAAGGCGTGCGCCACCACGCCCGGCTTTTTCATTCTTTCTTAATAATTGTTCAGACATACCACTTGTGATTTGGGATTTGCTTTTAATTCAGAGAAGTTTGCCTGAGACTCTGAGACCAGCTTTTCATGAGTTTTCAGGTTTTGAAAGGAATGTCAGCAGAGGACGAACAATTTCCTTTTCTTAAAGAAAATAGGGCAAACATTTAAAACACATTTAAAATTTAAGGTCATTCTCAGGGTCTGGTGTAGACAGCCCTTCATTGCTGGGAACAGGGTGCGGCAAGAAAGAGGGCCACCCTCTCGCTTGTTACACAACACATGGGATTTTCTATGTAGCAGAGCAGCCCCCTCGCTGCAATTTATGGAAAGTCAGCCCTCAACATAAGGGTTGAATAAATATAAAAGATTAAACAACAGTTAAATTTTAAAAGGTCTAATAAATAGGTCTAAACGCTAATAGAGGGAAACAGTAACGACAAATACCTACCTGTGTGTAGATAGGAATATAAAGTAAGACCCTTCTTGTTTTTCTGCTAACTCTTCATTGAATATCAGAAGGTGAGCTGGTCCAAATATTCCTAATTAAATGTGTCTATGTTGCCTGAAGAAAGTAGAATCAGATGCTTGCTCTGGCTCACCAACACCCACCCCCAGGTCAGAGCCTATTGTAAGTAATGAGCTCTGCTTACCTAGATGTATCTGGAGGAATGTTAGCAATTCTCCCTTTCAGAGACACCTCCCCCCACTACACACACACTCACACACATTGACCCATGTGATCACTGGATTTTTCATACTGCTTTAATAACGGCTTGGGAACTGGGTAGGTTTAGCTTAGTGGTAGACCACATGCTTAACATACCTGATACTCTGGGTTTGATTTTGTTACGGTTTGGATAAGTGACCCTAAAATCCCATGTATTAAAAACTAGGTTGGTCTGGAGGGATGGCTTAGCAGTTAAGGCATTTGCCTGCAAAGCCAAAGGACCCAGGTTCGATTACCCAAGACCTATGCTAGTCAGATGCACAAGGGGGTGCACGCGTCTGGAGTTCGTTTGCAGTGGCTGGAGGCCCTGGCACCCATTCTCATTCTCTCACTCTCTGTCTCTCTCTCTCTCCCTCTTTCTCTGCCGAATAAATAAATAAGTAAATAAATAAAAACTAGGTTGGTTTGTGGGAAAGGTCATTATATAGATAAGAAAACCAAGGCACAGTAGCTTGGGAATCCGTCAGATTCAATGTTTAGAGAGGCCTTGAAATTTGTAGTAATAGCCAGTAATCTATTTAATATTATTAATTTTATTTGTCTTTGAAGTAAAGAGATGACTCATTGCTCTTCTTTAACTTTGATTAAAAAAAAACTATTTTAAAGCAGAAAAAACAACTAGTTGGCGGGGGCTGGAGAGATGGCTCAGAGATTAAAGGCACTAGTTTATAAAACCTGAAGACCTGGGTTCGATTTCCCTGGAACTATGTAAGGCCAGATGCACAAAGTGGCACGCGCATCTGGAGTTCCTTTGCAGTGGAAAAAGTGTTGGGAGTGGCAAAGACTATAGGAACTTTTGAAGTTAGACAATGCATCATTTTACATCATGAGATGGCCATAGAGCTTATGGGGGGGGGGCTCAGGAGTGGAGCGGGGGGTTTGGATGTAATATGCCCCCATTGGCTCATGTTTGAGCATTTGATTCTCATGCGATGGCGCTGTTCAGAAACAGCTCTGGGGAGGTGAAAACAGGTAGATCCTTAGGGCTCCGTGGCTCAGTCTAGCCGACTCGGTGAGAGTTCGAGGCCTTGTTTTGAAAACAGGCGATTGCATTCCTGAGAAATGACATCCAAGGTTATCCTGTGGCCGCAACACAGGCATGCATACACATCACACGCTCACTCTCTCTGACACACACACACCACAGAGAGAGAGAGAGAGAGAGGAGTAATGGTGAACAACAGCAGTGAAGAGCAGATTTAATCAATGTGCGCCTGCAGCCGTCCGTCCTCGGGCGCTGCACCCTCCGGAGGACCCGGCTGTAACCTGGACCGGGCCGTTGAGGACCGGGGAGGTAAGAGAACGGGAGACCTTGATCGGCTGGCTCGACGATCTCCGGCGGCCTGGGCCCGCCCCGTCCTCGCGACGCCAGGCGGAGAGCGCCGAGCGGCTCGATGAGCGGGGGCGCCGCGGCGGCGGCGGGGTCTGCGCCCACTGCCTGTCTCCACCTCCCGCGCGCCCCGTCCGCCTCGCGCTGCTTTCCCCCGCCCGCCCGCGCGCGCGCGCCGGCCCCAGAGCCGCTGCGAGCTCCTGACTCCGGAGCCTCAGGTACTGGCGCCGGCCTGCTCGGGGCGGGAGGAAGGAAGGGAAAACGACGCCCCTGTCCGCCCCGCCGCCCCCCACCACGTCCGAGGGGACGAGCTCCGGCCTGGGGGCGGGGGGCGGGCGGCGGGAAGGCGGGGACCCCGGGGTGTCGTGAGGAAGGACCAGCCCCGGGCTGTGCGGATGGGGGCCGCTGAGGCAGAGACGTGGAATGGACGGGAGGTGGGGGCAGTGCCGTGGCTGGGGAGGCGCCGTGTAGAGGTGGGAGGCAGTCTGGGGTGTGATGAGTGGGTGTCTTGGGGCCCGAAAGGCCAGCGTTAGATGTCCATGGCCTCCGGGACGACAGATGGGGTGTCCTGGCGGGGGGTGGGGTGGGGGCAGTGAGGATGGAACGGGCTCCTTAAAGGGCTCCGGGGAAATAGCGCAGCCGGGCTGGTGTTTGTCATGACCGGAAGGGGGAGGTGGAGCCTTACGCTTGACAGCTTTTGTGAATAGGATTTCCTGTCGGTTTCCCTTCCTGTCACTATTGCCTCGACACTGCCATCGGCTAGCTATCACAACTGCCGAGGAGAAATGAGGAAAAGGAGTCAGAAAGGGAGTGGAGGGCGACAAAAGCAAAACCCGTCCCCAGATTCGAGCTTCTGGTGAACTGAAATGCAGCGTGTGTGTGTGTGTGTGTGTGTGTGTAAGTAGAAAAGAAGGTAGCATTTATTAAACAGGTTAGACGTTTATTACGCGTAAACCCAGTGAATAGAGAAGGTACTACAAAAATGCATGCGTGAGATTAAGCATATGATAGTGTAAGAACCATATGCTGTCGTGTCCTTCTGCCCTCGGTGTGAAGTGCATCTAATGGCTCTGCTAGTGCTGAGATACCTAGACTAAAACACCTGAACTGACAAAAATATTTTGTAGAAGAAATCTTCAGCAGGATATAGTTAGATCTAATTTCTGGGCGTGATTTATTTCTATAAATATCATTAGTTGTCCTGTGGTTCATCAAGTGTAGCTAATTAATCTGCCTGTTGCTCTGTTGATGGCTTCTCAATTAGTCAGGCCCGGATGTCTTTCTCCCTGAAGCTGATAATTCGGATTATGAAACTTGAATATGGTGTTTGCTTGTCATTAAGGTTTAGCTTTACTGTATGCTTTGGGGAGGTGTTATTAAAAGTTGCTGGGTTATTTCTTGGCATTTTGACCAATATCAAGTGTATACAGTCTCTTTACTATATGTCGTCTGCTTTGGGCTGTTGAGGCACCTTCTATCCGGATTTAAAATATAAATAAGATAGAAATATAAGCAAAGGCTTCAATTAGTTACTTTTTCATCTTTTTAAAAATTTTATTTATTTGAGAGAGAGAGAGAGAGAGAGAGAATGGGCACACCAGGCCCTCTAGCCACTGCAAACAAACTCCAGACGCATGTGCCACCATGTGCATCTGGCTTATGTGGGACCTGGAGAATTGAACCAGGGTCCTTAGACTTTGTAGGCATGCACCTTAACCACTAAGCAATCTCTCCAGACTCTTCATCTTTTTTAAAATGCACTCTGTAACATTTCTGCATGAAAGAATTATTCTGAAATCCAAGTATGGGGAATAAACTGGACCAGATGGATGTGACAGAGAAATATTGTGGCCTGAACCATATAAGTGGTACTTATGTATCAGTAGTTTATATTACAAGTGTTTAAGTTGCTGGTTTGGAAACACTTCTTATTGAAAGAAAGTGTTGGTGTTAATTTGTTTTCACAGGAAACTGACTTTCCTGATATGACTTTGATTTGGTTTAAGAAACTAAACCCTGGTTTATTCTTTTCTTACTATATAACTAACCAATAAACAAATGTTTTGCTATACCTTATGTAAAGATCTTAGAAGTGTTTCTTTTGGAAGAGGACAGAGAACTGCTGAGTATATAGGGAAGTATGTCTAGAACAGAATTGTGTATCCTGGATAGCAACTAATTGACTAAGTATTAAAGCTGATAATGTATAGTCACTGATATGGCTTCTGTCTTGACTGTTTGAATGAGTAGTGTGACTTAACACTGTTATTTATCTTTGCTTAGTCTTAGTTTCTTAATGTTTACTTAAAAGGAGTGTCAAGCAATAAAAAGAGAAAATATAGGGCTGAAGAGATGGCTTAGCGGTTAAGGCATTTGCCTGCAAAACCAAAGGACCCATGTAAAGCCAGATGCACACCGTGGCACATACGTCTGGAGTTTGTTTGCAGTGGCTAAGAGGCCCTGGCATGCCCATTCTCATTCTCATTCTCTCTCTCTTTCTCTTGTCCTCTCCCCTTTTTTCTCTCTTAAATAGATAATAAAAAGAGAAAATATATAATATGTAATACCATACCAAAAATGCTTCTATATTACTGAGAAAATGTATATCTGTATGCTCAGCACATAGTAGACACTCAGTACATCTTAGCTATTATGAAGTCTTAGATATTCAGCCATCATCTACTCCCAAATACTGGAAATTTATATTTGCGTAGCAGCTATTTCTAGAAAATTTTGATTATGTTGCCTACTCCAGCAATTCCCTGGAAAGTCACACTGTGCATTTGTATGTAAAAGGCTAGGAAATGATTCTGTACAAAGAAAACCCAGTTGTTTTGACATATGGAAAAATTCAGTTTCTCCTACTCTCTCATAACAGAGCACTGCTGTAACCCCAAAACATACCGGGTTTCTCCCTACCAGAAAGCAAGCAATTTTGTAGTAGATTCTCCAGCATATGTGGAGTGTCCTCTAATTCACTTGACTCCTGGCCCTAGGTACTTGGAGAGAGCCACAGGGCGTCAGATGCCAATCACAAGCCCCAGGTCACAACACCTGTGCATCTATCTGGTTGATCAGCTGTAGACTGAAATGGCCACAGTCCCCTTCGTGGATTCAGTCAGTGTGCTAGAGTAGCTCACAGAAGTCACGGAAATACTTTAAGTTTACCAGTTTATTATCAAGGCTATCACAAAAGATACATACAGATTAATCAAATGGAGTAGATGGAAAGGTACAGAAGAATGAGCCCCAGGCTTTCTTTGGTCATTCTGAGACCCCCCCATGAAAGTCCACATGTTCAAAGCTTTTCGGGGTGTTGTCCTTATGGATTTTTATAGAAGTTTTATTTGTAGGGATGATAGATTACATCATTAGCCATTGGGAATCAACTCTACCTTCTTTACCCTCTGCCTTTCCTAGAAATGGGGTGGTGGGAGCTGAACCATCCCAACTGTTTTATTTCAAATTTATATTTTTATTTCTTTATTTGGGAGCGATAGAAAGAATGAATGGGCACACCAGGGCCTCTAGCTGCTGCAAATGAACTCCAGACACATGTGTCACCTTGTGCATCTAGCTTACATGGGTCCTGGGAAATCAAACTTGGGTCCTTTGGCTTGGCAGGCAAGTGTCTTAACCACTAAGCCATCTGTCTAGCCCCCAACATTTTTTCTGTGCCTTAACAGGAATGGTATAGATGCCCTGTTTGGGTCTGAGCATACAACAGACACTTATCCTCAGCACTTTTGCCAGCTAGGCATCTCTGCCTTAATCTCTTCCCACTGCAAAAAGAAACTTCTGTGATTGGCTGAGAGTAGCACTCATCTGTGCCTCTCAGTCTTTTTTTTTTTTTTTTTTTTTTTCCGAGGTAGGGTCTCACTCTAGCCCAGGATGACCTAATTCACTATGGAGTCTCAGGGTGGCCTCGAACTCATGGCGATCCTCCTACCTCTGCCTCCCGAGTGCTGGGATTAGTGCGCCACCACACCCAGTTTTGCCTCTCAGTCTTAATCATGCCTTGGTCTTTCCTCTGACTAATCCTCATTCTAAGTTTCTTAGAGGCTGTCAGTTACTCATCATTAGCATGATGGTGCTCACACTTGGGGGGTGGGGTAGGCAAAGGTAGGAGGACCTCTGTAAGTTTAAGGCCACCCTGAGACTACATAGTGAATTCCAGGTCAGCCTGAGCCAGAGTGAGACCCTGCCTCGAAAAATCTTATAAGCCTTTAGAAACTATGTCAGGAAACAGGAAGACCTAAAAGAATATGTGTGTGTGTATATATATATATATATATATATATATATATATATATATATATATGCGTGTGTATGCATGGTGTATATGAATGTGTGTATATATATACATCCATATATATGTACTTTGTGAGTAAATATATATGCAAGTAAAAATATATACACATATACACATAGAATTGTTATAAATCATTGTCACACCAGTACTTACAAACTAGCCATTTTTGTACTTACAAACTAGTACCAGAGGAACATTACAGTTTGTGACTGTTTTTGCATATAGTATTTGATATGACCAACCCAATTCCATGCAGAAGCATTGTAGTCACTATTTTTAAAAATTCTTTTTAATTTATTTATTTGACTGAGAAAGAGGGAGGGGGGGAGGAAGAGAGAGAGAGAGAGAGAGAGAGAGAGAATGGGTGTACCAGGACCTCCAGCCACTGCAAATGAACTCCAGATGCATGTGCCCCCTTGTGCATCTGGCTAACGTGGGTCCTGGGGAATCAAAACTGGGTCCTTTGGCTTTGCAGGCAAACGCCTTAACCGCTAAGCCATCCCTCCAGCCTGGTAGTCACTATTTTAGAGATGGGGAGACTGAATTATTGCTTTAGCAACTAATTAAAAGTGAGATAACTAGACATGTTCCACTGTCTTCTGATTCCAAGTTATAATTTGAAGCTTTTAATAGTTTCAAAGCTTACCTCCCATTTTCCCCTTCCATACTATCTTCTCTCCATTCTATAAAGCCTAAAGTTACCCATCCTCCACATGTTTTTAGAGGAATTACATTTATTTTTTTATCATAGCTTTAACTGTTTCTCATGAGTGGCCTAGCATGCAGACCTGTCACTGGAGAGACCCCATGTGGAAGGAGTAGTTGAAGTCAGAAAAGTAAAAGAGGCCGTTATCTTGAACACTGTTTTAAGTTTGTTTTAGTTTTTACCAAGAAGTTTCAAGTCATAAAATTTATTTTCTCCTTAAGCTGGTGAATACTGACTCTGCTGGGAAATAGAAGAGTACTTTTTGAACAAAAAATATGCCTCCCAAGTTCAAGCGCCACCTAAATGATGATGACGTCACTGGCTCTGTGAAAAGTGAAAGGGTAAGTTCAGAATCTTAAGGTTTATAAAAAAGATTCAAAGTATGTTTTTATTCCTTTTATAAATAATTTTTTTAAGTCTAAAGTAGGGTCAGAAAAGGGGTGAACATCCTAAATGATCATGGCTGATGTCCTCTTAACAAAAGACAGGTTAACAAGAGAAAAGTGTGACAGATTTATTTGGCCATGAGCGCCTTCAGAATTAAGACCTAAGAGCTACAGTGATCTATTGATTTCTACACTTAGGTCCAATGAAGCAAGGGCAGCCATGCAGAAATATGATGGGGCCAAGGGTGTCATCTAATGGTATAGACTAAGGGGAGTGAGGGAAACTCAGAAAAGCCTTTCTTGTGTATGGCCATACCACTCTGAACGCACCTGATCTATTCAGATAAGCAGGCTTGGGCATGGTTAATACTTGGGTGGGAGAGAGGCCTTTCTGGCCAGATTCTTCTTGATCTCTATATTCCTTTCTTCCTGGTAGACAGGGCCGTTCTTGGAAAGGGGTTCTTAAGAATTATAATCAAACTAGGTAAGTCAACGAATGTTTTGTGGCTGGATCTTAGGTAGAGAGATAGGGGAATATTAGGGCAATATTTTTAGGGTTTTGTTTTGATTTGCTTTGCTTGTTTTTGTTTGGGGGGACCAGTTCGAGGTAGGCTCTCACTCTAGCCCAAGCTGACCTAGAATTCACTCTGTAGTCTTAGGATGGCCTTGAACTCAAAGTGATCCTCTTACCTCTGCCTCCCATTAAAGGCGTGCACCACCATGCCCGGAATATTTTTAGGTTTTATATCTGGCTTTGGGGAAAGGGGTTTTGGGTTTTATGCCCTGCCTTGAGGAAGAATAATTCTAAGGGTTGTTTTTCATTGCTGTTGTTGTTTTTTGTTTGTTTGCTTGCTTCCTTGCTTTCCCAGAGGAAAATAAGGGATATGATAATAGGGCAAGAAAAGGTCAAAGGGCAACTTTGCTTTGGAGGGCTTTATTTTGGTGGCCTTTCCTAAGCCCCAACACTATATGCTGATCTTAACTTGCTTCATAGTAAGTATGTTAAAGGTGTATTGCTCTGATTAATGACAACTGAGCTGTACTCCAGTAGTAAATCATTGTGCTTTATAGTCTTGAGTCTTCCAAAGAAAATTTTTACAGATACAAGATACCATACTCAAATCTGTGGAATTAATTTTTTTTCTTTTTTTTAACAGTGGGGTTAGGTTATGGCATTTTATGCATATATGCACTTTTACTTTGCTTTTATTAATTCTCTCTGTTATAGTTACCCAACCCAAAGCAGCTAATGGAAAGAAAGGTTTTTATTTTGTTTTACAGTCTTGAGGGAAAGCTTTATGGTGGCAGGGAAAAGAAGGTAGAACAGAGGCTGGACATCACCTCCTGGCCAACATCAGGTGGGCAACAGCAGCAGAAGAATAAATCACATTGTGGCAAAGGGGAGCCAGGTGTCACATCCCTAAGCCTGACCCCAAGAACACACGTCTTCCAGCAAGGCTCTATCTCCCAAATTGCCATCGGCTGGGGACCTAGCATTCAGAACCCATGAGTTTATGGGGGAACATCTGATTCAAACCACCACACCCTCCCTTGCCTCCTCTGCCCCTCCTTATTGCACATCTACCTTCCTCTACATAGTACCTACTTCTACTTTCTTCTCACGTGTAGTCCATTGCTTTTTCTTTTTCTCATCCTCCCATCCCAAAGAGCTCCTCTTGTCCTGTCATATCCATGATCTGAAGACATAATACATATTTGTAAATATATTTGGAATGCAAAAATTTTGAGATTTGGAAAAGGTAATGAAATGAATATTTATTATATAACAGCCTTTTCTTCTGGGGGTTAGTATCTCTAAACATTAATATTTCTTAGTGAAATATATGATTAAGTATATAAATAAATTAGCTTAACATCAATTCAGGACATATTTTCTACCAGTGAGTTTGACAGCAAACTTAAAACCTTTTGTAAAAACAAAATTAAAAAAACCCTGTTTTGGCTTAGATATTTTTTAGATTTTGAAATTGTTGGTAATGGATTTTAAACCTGTAATTCATTATAATTTTTATGTGTCACTTCAGTTTATAGTTCATTCCAAGATACTGTATACAAATAGTCTGGAAATTAGGGGCTAGGGGTGGGATAGACTGCTCAGTAGTAGAGTACTGCTTGCCTAACATGCCTGAGGCTCTGGGTTTGACCCTTCGCACTATAACCAAGAAAGAAATGGGGAGGGGGTAGGAAAGAGGGAATTAAAAACTAGGGAACAGGGATGGAGAGATGGCTTAGTGGTTAAGGCACTTGCCTGCAAAGCCAAAGGACCTCAGTTCGATTTCTCAGTACCCGTGTAAGCCAGGTGCACAAGGTGGCACATGCATCTGAAGTTTGTTTGCAGTGGCTGGAAGCCCTGGTGCGCCCATTCTCTCTCTCTCTCTCTCTCTGCCTCTTTCCCTCTCTCAAATAAATAAATAAATAAAAATAAAGTATTTTAAAAAGAAATTAAGGAACTTTTTGGAGACAGTATCTGATGTGTTATAGACAGGTTACTTTTAGAATAAATGCACAATAAACATTTACTGATGGAAGGAAATTGAGTTGCTTTATTTTTATTCAGCAGCCTGAAGTCCACTCTCACTTTCTATTCTCCTTCACTTACTAATTTATTGGACAGATATTTATTGAATACCTACTGTGTGCTAGGCATGGTTTATGCCCTTAGAGAACTTTCAGTATGTATGACTTTGTTTTATATGTTCCACTTTTAAAATATTTATTTTATTTATTTGAGAGAGAGAGAGAGAATGGGCACACCAGGGCCTTCAACCTCTGTAAACAAACTCCAGACGCATGTACCCCCTTGTGTATCTGTTTTACGTGGATCTGGGGAATCAAACCTGGGTTCTTTGGCTTCGCAGGCAAACACCTTAACCGCTAAGCCATCTCTCCAGCCCATATATTCCCTTTTTAACCCAGCCTCAAAACTTAATAATATCTTTTTTAAATTCTAAATCTTCCTGTATTTTTTTTGCTGGGAGTCTCACTGTAGCCCAGGCTGACCTGAAATTCACTATGTAGTCTCAGGGTGGCCTCAAACTCACAGCAGTCCTCCTAGTCCTCCTACCACTGCCTCCCAAGCCACCAGTCCTGGCTACTTTTTTTTTTTCTTTTAAGGCAAGCCCAACAGACTGCCTTTTTTTTTTAATGAGAGAGAGAGAGAGAGATAATAAATTGGCGCGCCAGGGCCTCTAGCCACTGCAAGCAAATTCCATGTGTGTGCACCCCGTTGTGTGCATGTATGACCTTATGCTTGCCTCAGCTTTGTGTGTCTGGCTTACATGGGACCTGGAGAGTTAAACATGAGTCCTTAGACTTTGCAGGCAAGTACCTTAACCGCTAAGCCATCCATGCAGCCCCCCCTTTTTTTGATAGGGAGTAAAATCCACCAAAAGGCTAATTCCTAGTTAACTTCTTTTTTAAAATTTTTTTGTTTATTTTTATTATTTATTTATTTGAGATCAACAGACAGAGAGAAAGAAGCAGATAGAGACAGAATGGGCGCGCCAGGGCCTCCAGCCCCTGCATACAAACCCCAGACATGTGCGCCCCCGTGTGCATCTGGCTAACGTGGGTCCTGGGGAATAGAGCCTTGAACCGGGGTCCTTAGGCTTCACAGGCAACTGCTTAACCACTAAGCCATCTCTCCAGCCCCCTAGTTAACTTCTTAAGATAAGCATTATGTGTTCAAAAAAATAAAATATACAGTCTCAGTTTTACTATAGAAATTGTAAGTAGTTTACTTTATATTTGGGCTTGCAACTGTAATTTACTGTAAAAATGGACAAAAGTGACTCTAGATAGATCCTTTTCTTTTTTATTTTTATTTATTTGCGAGTGACAGAGAAAGAGAGAGTCAGAGAGAGAGAGAGAGAGAATGGGCACGCCAGGGCCTCCAGCCGCTGCAAACGAACTCCAGATGCCTGCGCCCCCTTGTGCATCTGGCTAACGTGGGTCCTGGGGAATCGAGCCTCAAACCGGGGTCCTTAGGCTTCACAGGCAAGTGCTTAACCACTAAGCCATCTCTCCAGCCCAGATCCTTTCTTTTGGATGTTTATCAGACTGTGAAGTTTTTGAGGTCTGATTAACATTGGTTCCAGTAACCTATAAATTGCTTTTTTAAAACTTTATAGTTTTAGTCTCTTCTATTACAATTTTAATTGCTTTATCAAGATATAATGCACAGAACATACAGTTCACTGATTTAAAATAATGATAATTCAGTGAGTTTCAATAAGTTCAAAGAGTTTGGAAACCACCACCATAGTTTTATGATATTTTAATGTGTCTCAATGAAGCCCTATATTTTTTTAGAATCTAGACACATGCATCACCTTGTGCATCTGGCTTTCCATGGGTACTGGGGGAAAAAAAGAAAAGACTAGGAGAAAGGAGAAAGGTCATGGTCCTGCCTGATTACCCGCAGTGTCTGTGATAGGATTCTGGAATCCTTCTATAAAAGCTGTACATGTTGCTCCATCTTTTAGCTTCCAATGAAACCTGTGCAGTTATTCTTTCCCATCTCTGGAAGCTTGGAGTTAAAATTTTTCAACAGTTTAGAACTGGTTTCATTATTCTTCCATGACATTGTACAGCCCTGTGAACCTAAAAACTCAAATCTCTTTTTTTTTGACAGAGAAACCTTTTGGAAGATGATTCAGATGAAGAAGAGGACTTTTTTCTGTAAGTTTCTTGTTAATATATCAAGGTTTAATTAGCATATAGTAAAGTACGTATATTTAAATATACAAAAGAATTTTAACATATATGCTAAAAAACTTTGAAGTCATCAAAATAAGTAATTTTAACCATCACCCAAAAACTTTCCTTATACCCTTGAGTGATAATCTGTTGCCCTCCCAAGTACTACATAACCACTGACCTGTTTTCTGTTACTATACCTTTTATTTCCTAGAATTTTATACCAATAAAGTCATACAGTAGACCTCCCCTCTTTGTTTTTTTTACTGGCTTCATTTGCTTAACATGATTATTATGAGTTTAATCCATGTATTAGTAGTTTGTCACTAAGATATTCTCCTATGTTTTCTTTCTTTTTAAAAATTTTATTAGGAACTTTAGTATTTGAGCATTTTCAAACCTGTTGTATTCCCACCAAATTATCCTCTTATGTGCCCTCTCACCCATCCCCCTTCCCCTGAGAACCCTTTTCAGTGGAGTAGCTGTAGTCACTATGGGGTCATAGTTGTACTAGTCGGTTCTTGTGGGGAATACAACACTTCACAGTACAACTTCGCACCCTGTGGCTCTTACATTCTTTTTGCCCCTTCTTTTGCAATGTGTTCTGAGTCTTGAAAGGCATGTTAATATAGAAGCTTTATAGTTTTGGCTTTTAAATTTAGACCTATGTTGTATTGTTGACATAAGGATGAAGGATTTGTTTTCTGGCATATGGCCATAATTGTTTCATAACCGTTTAATAAAGGACTATCCTTTCCCTCTTGAATTCCTTGGAACATTGCTGAAAATTAATTGACCTGACCAATCCTTTGCAGTTATATGAGGAAAGGTTCTCATTTAGGTCTAGGTTTGTATCTGTGAAGTCAGGAAGGACAGCAGTGGTGCAGGAATCGTCTCGGATGAGCATAGACGTATATGCTTTAGTGGAAAGGTGTATCTACTACTAAACATATTGTGGCTTTTTTGTTCTGTTTTTGTTTTGATGTGTGTGTGTGTGTGTGTGTGTGTGTGCGCGCGCGCGTGTGTGCGCGTGCGCGCGTGCGCAACTTTTCGAGGTAGGGTCTCACTCAAGCCCAGGCTGACCTGGAATACACTCTGTGTTCTCAGGGTGGCCTTGAACTCATGGCAGTCCTCTTACTGCTGCCTCTCGAGTGCTGGGATTAAAGGCGTGTGCCAGGTTTTTTGAGGTAGGGTCTCACTCTAGCCCAGGCTGACCTGGAATTCACTATGCAGTCTTAGGGTGGCCTCCTATCTCTGTGATCCTCCTATCTCTGCCTCCCGAGTGCTGGGTGTCACCATGCCCGGCCACATTATTATTATTATTTTGTAAAGGTTGATTTTCATTTTGTTTTGTTTTGAGTTTGCTTTTACTAGAGTGTCTCCAGTTTGTTTTGATGTCCCAAGTTTCTCAGCTTAAACCTCATTGATCATACAACGCAGTATTTTCTCTTTCCTTACAATCTAGGAGTTTCTTGACTTTTAAATTGGATGCAAGTACTTTTAACTGAGTCATCTCAGCCCTTTTTAAATCAGGTTAATCAGCCATAAAGGACACCAGTGGGTTTATGCAAAGGTCCCTTTATTACTGATCATTTCTTTATAACCGTCTGTGTAGGGATAAGCCTCATGTAATCCTCAAGTCTGAGTTCACTTCTAGGAATTCAGATTTGTATTTCTGACTCCATAAGACTTAGGTTCCTCATTAGGTCAACACTCCCCATATTAGCCTTCACACCTCTAATCTGTGCCCCTTGCATCACCTTTCCTTCCCCACTCACATTAAACAACGTTCTGGAACCATGCCTTGTCTGTTATTTCCATGTACCCCATAAAAATAATTTGGGGGTTTGAAGTGGGGTCTCACTCTAGCCCAGGCTGACCTGGCATTCACTCTGTAGTCCCATGTTGGCCTTGAACTCTCTGCAGCCCTACTAACTCAGCCTCCTGAGTGCTGGGATTAAAGGCGTGCACCAGTATGCCCAGATTATTATTATTATTATTTGATACAAGATCTTGTTATGTAGGCCAGGCTGGCCTGGAACTCATTATGTAGCCTAAGCTCCATCAAACTCAAAATCCTCCTGCCTCAGCCTCTCTGGATATTAGGATGACAGGTATGAGCCACATTGCTGGGATATTTGCACCCAATGAGGCAGACTTCCAGCATGAACATAGACTGGTCTACAAATGGGCCCGTCTCCACATTCAAGGCAGAAGTCGGATAGAACAAGCCAATCTTCCTATGCTGTCTAGTCCTCAGTACACCATTTGCTGTGCACAAAGTTGGAAAGGCTTCTTGTGTGAGAAGCACCCTGTGCCGCCCAGCTCTCGAGAGGAGCAGCATCAGCTCCAGGCTTAACTAGGTCAGCCTGGCAGTGTCGCACAGCGGGTCATTCATGATAGACTTGAAGATGTCACTCTATAGAAGCTGAACTTGGTGAGCTGCAAACAGTGGTGCAGGGTGGTCAGAATGGAATTGAGTCAAGTCCCTGACCCTGCATCTTATGAGTCCAGGGCTGCAGCTTTCTGTAGCAGAAGTCAGGACTCCAGACCAAAATAGGTCAGTCTGACATGATTTGGATTTTAACTGCTTAATGCTCAGTTACTGGGACAAATACTTCAAACCTGTTTCTGAAAACTGGAAATCAGTTAATGCGATAGTATTCAAGAGTCCCTTCAGGCATCTTTCTTTCCTTTTGTGACTCAAAGAGGGTAAGACAGGTAACATAATTAGTTCACTATATAGCTGAGGATTACCTTGAAGTCCTTTATCTCCAGTGCTAGAATTATAGGCATGTGCCACCCTACCTGCTCAGCTCAGTGCTGATCCTGGGAAGAATTTGTTTCCCTCAGTGTTTGGCAGCAGTGAACAGTTGGAAGCAAGTGCCTTAACTGCTGAGCCATCTCTCCAGCCCCAGCAGCGAGCAGTTGGAACAGGCATGTGTGAATAGCAGCAGACGGTGCTTCTAGCATTACAGTCCTTGTGTAGGCCTTGGGTATTGAGAGCCTTAGATCTACCAGGTGTTATGGATCTTATGCTGGCTCTGGAAGTTAGGATTCCTTAGCCCTTAACACTGGCAGTTGTTATAGGTCTTGGCTTGAAATCTGACCTCTTTGGCCCTAAAACCTTGTTAACTCTCTGGAATTGTTCCAATGACCAGGGTCTCTGTGTGGTTTCTTTTCTCTGGCTTTCTACAGCTTTTTACCCATCCTCATTCCAATTTTTACTATCTGTCTACTTCCACTGCCCTTCTTCCTCTGGCCACTTCGGGACTGTTCAGCCACTGATGCTTTCATCAAGCAGCTGGCTGCCTTGCCACTATTACTGCTGTACCTGCCCAGCCCTCACCTCCACTGGCTGTCACCACCCTGCTGCTCTGCTGCCATCGCTGCCTTCTTTGTGTTACCAGCTCTGCCCACATTTCTAAAAGTGGACAAAAAAAAAAATTCAAGAAGACTTTTATTAGCTAGCTTTAATACTGTATTACCAGGAGAGGTCACACAGGACAGTGTCCCAGCAAACTCACCTAAGTGAACTGAGTAGCCTACTTGTATAGCCAGAGAAGGAGTCCTTGGAAAAGACAGACACACCAGACCTTGCTTGCAAATGAAGGTTTGTATTTGAAGCACTCACAGCTTTGCCTTGCTAACACCAGTCACAGCTGTTGGGGTTTGTGTCTGAACCAATCACAGCCTTGTCATACCAGGTTCTCTACTAGGCCACTAGGGCAAGTGTTCCGTTCCACCTATGGAATAGATGAAAATGGTTGCAGGGTTGTCTAGAGCTCACCAAGGCTTGTGATAACAAAAAATCTTGAGCAAGCTTTTAAACAGCCCTGGCTTCATGAGCTGGGGCAGTCAGCTGTGAACATCCTGTAGCTTTTTCAATGCATCCTCCAAGTGTTGAAGACGCCTGGTACTGAAATTAAGGGTCTAGATGACTGTTTAATTGATGGTCTTTTTTGCTCAGGGCAACCAGGGCAGCAAGGAAATCCAACAGCTGGTACTTAGGGGTTAATTGGCCACTTCCCTTACTTTGCTTTGCCTATTTACAGACAGTAAATAAACATCAGAGCTGGAGAGATGTCTCAGTAGTTAAGGCACTTACCTGCAAAGCCTAATAATCTGTGTTCAATTCCCTAGTACCCATGTAAAGCCGTATGCACAAAGTAGCACATGCATCTGGAATCCATTTGAGCAGCTGGAGGTCCTGGTGCTTGCTCACTTGCGCTCTTTCTCCTTACAAATAAGTAAATAAATAACATTTTTTAAAAAAGAAAACAAATAGAAGCGTTTACAATGAGAAATTAAAGAACGTAACATTTACACTAATAGTGATTTTGGATTTTAACATACTTAGTCCTCCCCAGTGCCCCAGGGAGAGATGGGTCTCCCTCAGCAGTCTAGTATAGAGAATTGCTAAAAGCAATACCCAGATCTGAAGGTTCTTACATCATAGCTCTAGCAAACCTTTTCTTGGCCAGACCTGCTGAATGAGGCATATTTGAAATTCTTCCAGTGTACATGACTCGAGGTAAAGGTTACAGATTCTTTCCAGGGCTGCTTCACCCTGTCCCTGAATGAGTCTCACTATGTGATTCTTACTCATGGACTGCAATGAGCAGACACCATCCCTAACTACAGACCGTATATTCCGGAAGTTATGATGGAGGCTCCACAAATCTAGCACTTGGTATCTCCACATCATTGTGTAATCTTTCTGAACAAGCAGCATATTAAGCTCATTCAGGGTAACTGCTCAGGTGTCCAGGTGCAGTGTTTTCATTAGGGCTGCCAGAGGGGGCGGGTGGAATGCAAGGCTTGACCATTGCCCTTAGTGTTTCAATGTGCCCCCCCCATAAAACCCTTCACAACAGCAGTGGGAAGAGTGCCAAGGGCAGGTCATTGAGAGCAAGGGTAGCTAAAGCCTCACTCGTCTTCTGGATATTTGTCTTTATAAATCTGTAAGGAAGAAGATCTTGGGGAAACATCCAGGCATCCTTCTCAGGCCAACAAGGAGAAACCCCTTCTCACCCCTCTGAGAAACAATTCAGGGTTTAAGGTCAGTGCTTACTGACCCTGTTTACCCCTTTCCATTCAGCACTGCTGGTCACAAACTTATAGCTCTGCCCCTCATGGTAGCACTGACATACACACAAGGTCACCATTATCCCATCAATTTTCAGTCATTGCTTACCTGAATTCTGTTATCTGTATGTATGTATACACATATGTACACACATATGTGTGTGTGTGTATGTATATATGTATATATATATACATACACATACATATATTTATTTATTTATTGACAACTTCGATACTTACAGACAACAAACCATGGTATTTCCTTCCCCTCCCCTCCCCCACTTTCCCCTTCATAACTGTGCTCTCCATCATATCCCTTCCCTCTCTCCATTAGTCTGCCTTTTAATTTGATGTCATCATCTTTTTCTCCTATTATGAGGCTCTTGTGTAGGTATTGCTAGGCATTGTGAGGTCTTGGATATTGAGGCAATTTCTGTCCAGGCAGTTGTATGTAAGGATTGATACCCTTCCTTTGGCGCTTACATTCTTTCTGTCACCTCTTCCACAATGGACCCCTAGCCTTGGAGGGGGTGAGATGTTTCAGTGCTGGACATTCCTCTGTCCCTTCTTCTCAGCACTATGTTGCCTTTTGGGTCATCCTAGTGGTCATCGCCATCTGATAAAAGAAGCTTCTCTAACCAGAAGTGAGATTAGCATTAATATATGAATATGAACATTAAGTCTGGTACTTTCAGGGCAATTTGGTGAGAGTAATATATGCATTTATCCAGACAATAGCAGGCTTTATACCCCCAAGGCTCATGACCTCCTGTGCCATAGGCTTTTGATTAGGTTTTCAGTACCAGGCACGTATTCCCTCCCATAGAGTGGGCCGTCCGTCCAATTAGAGAGCAGTTGGTTTTCCCCAGAGCAGACATGCCACTGTTGCACTCGTTCAGTCATTTGGTCTGTCTGTCCAAACTTGAGGCTTCCAGTGTCCACTGTTTTTACTGCTGATGACTTCTGTCTCCCATAAGGCTGCATACAGTGCAGCTTTTTCTAGCTTTCAGTTGGCTGGCTACAGGAAGAAGGTTGTTTGTTTTTACAATGAAACATTTTATGAAAATTCATTGCAACTGAGCATAGTGGCATGTACCTGTAGTCCCAGCTGCTTAGGAAGTGGGAAGATTGCTTGACCCCAGAATTCAAGTCCAGCCTGGGCAACCCTATCTCAAACCCTGTCTCCAGAAAATTAAAAATTAAATCAAATTAAAACCCGAAAAAGTGCTGATAGAATAGAAATACAATTCAAGAATAAGAGAAAGTATAATTTGGGTAGAACTGTGAGGTGACAAGATTTCCATAGACTCACAAAGCTAATTGCCTGAGTGAGAAGGCTTAGAATAAGGACATAGCCATCTGTCACAATAAGGAACTCATTATTAGAAAGACCAGATGTTCTGGTAAATAAGTGACTGACTGAATATAAGTTATGAGAAATGCTCATTCTTTCTGCATCTGTTGAAATGATCACATACTTTATTTTGTTTTCTTGATGTGGTGGTCTGGAAATGTGGTAAAGTATGTTGACTAAGTTTGGGATTTAAATCAACCCTGCATTCTTGTGATAAACCCTATTTAATATTATAAGCCTTTGTTGGAATCAGTTTGCTAAGATTTTTGTAAAGAAATTTTGCATCTGTGGTCATGGGAGATATTGTTTAGCTGGTAGTGTTATCTTTTCATTTTTATGATTGTAGCAGATAACTTCAGGTTCGCTGAGATGAACTTCCAAACCAGGCACAGTTGTGGAGGAAGGGATATTTATTGAAGCTTACAGATCCAGGGGAAGTTCCATAATGGCAGAAGAAGCTGGCCTGCCTTCACACCAAACACACAGAGAGAAGCACAAGCCAAAAGCCACAAGCCACACAGCACAGCACAGCACAGCACAGCACAGCACACTTTAGGGACTCCTGTTAGGCACACTTTGTAGATCTTTAGATTGAAATCTCAAACCCACCACCACACCTTAAGATCCGCCCAGAACACCTCCTCCAGCCAGGTGGCTGCAGATGCAAACTACAAACTAATAAAACACTGAATAGATGGGAGGCCATCTATCCAAACTACCACAATTATATTGCCTGGTTTTCATCATAGATTAATACTGGCCCCATATAATAACCTGGGAAATGTTCTGTCTTTAGTTTTCAATGGTAGTTGTATAGATTTGGTGATTATTAAATGTTCAGTAAAATTAATTATTGAACTCATCCATTCCTAAAGCTTATTTGTGGAATGTTTTTAATTTTGGATTTTAAATAACTATATACTTAAAGACATAATGTTTACCCTTCACTTGGTTTCCCTTTATAAATCTTGAATAGCTTTTGTACATTGGGTTCTAGTGATATAGCCAGTTTGTTCATATTTAGTAATTTGGGTCTTTCCTTTTTATTCTGAAGAGTTTGGCTAGAAGTTTATTGATATTTAATTTTCAAAGGGCCAATATTTTCTATAGTTATTTCAAAGTGGGTGTTTTTTTGTTGTTGTTGTTGGGTTGCTTTTTTTTTTTTTTTTTTTTTTTTTTTTTCCGAGGTAGGGTCTCACTCTAGCTCAGGTGACCTGGAATTTACTATGTAGTGTCAGGGTGGCCTCAAACTCATGGCAATCCTCCTACCATTGCCCCCCAAGTGCTGGGATTAAAGGCATGTGCCACCATGCCCGGCAATTTCAAAGTTTTATGATAAATTGATAGAGGATATAAATATAACTCCTTTAAAAAACTATAGTTGGAATTATTTTAACCTAATAAATTTTAGGTATCTACCTAATCTTGTAGTTTCTTCATTTAGTGATTCTTTTTTATGTGTTAGTTGATTGATTCTCAGTTCCTCTGGTTCAAAATATTAATTTTCTCTGTAAAATTCAGTGTTTAACTCATTTTGGAATGAAATACTACTCAGGTATTCAAATGCATGGCTGGAACTTTAAAGACATTAAGGAAAAAGCCTATAGGCATTAAGGTGATATTGTTGTAATTACAAATGCTATTAATAGTTCTTTGCTCTAAAAGATATTTTTCTAGTCAGTTGCTTTATTTCCCCTTCCTTTAGAAAATGCCATATGTCTATAAATTTCAGAACCTATTTTCTCTTTAGTCTTATGGTTTACAGTTTACTCCTTACCTTCAGAAAAATATTAATTAAAATGTTCCAAAACTTCCATTCCTAGAATGTTGGAAGGCAGCTATGCTAGCTACGGTACTACCAACACCTTACACATTCCTAGAATATTGGAATGGGTTGATCAAGGTAATACATGCTTAGTCATAAGGAAGAGATCATTGTTAAGACAGCTAATACTTTCTTTTATATCTGCATTTCCCTTTGTTATGTTGATATTTTAAAAATGAACAATCATACTTAAACTTCTAGTTTTTTAGATGAAAATTTTTTTGTCTTTCAATTAGGTAATCATGATAGCCTAAATTCAGGATGAACTGCAACTTTGGTTTGTTCTAGAATTGATCATGAAGGCTTTCCTATTCCCTGGTAATTTAGTTAATATGGTATTTCAGAAGTTTAATGATTTGAAAAAAGAACTGTATTGCTAAGGATTACATAAACCATAATCTCTCAGAAAGTTTTACCATTCAGAAGAGTTAGACTAATTGTAGCCAACAGTATTCCAGTGAAGTAAAGGCATGACTGTGTATCATTCAGTCCCACCAATACTGGTAAAATGTGGTTCCTTGTGATTAATGACTGATGTGTGCTTAGAATTCAACTTGATTGTCTGTGTAGATGCATTTCCTGGTTTGAATTTTGAATGATGCTATGATTACTGACATACTGGGTATTTTGTTTTCAGAAGGGGACCATCTGGACCAAGATTTGGACCTAGAAATGATAAAATTAAGCAGTAAGTCCTTAATACTCATGTTTAAATGACTATCATATTTTTCCTTCTCAAATAATTTTATTGTTTTGATTGTCATATTTGTATGTGGACCAGGGATTCTCAAACTACAGCCTATGAGCCAACTCTGGCCATAGCTTGGTTTTGTAAACAAAGTTTTATTGGAACACAACCATCTCCATTTGCTTTCATATTCTCTGTAGCTTCTTTTGAGCCACAAGAGCAGTTTGAGTACTTGTGACAGATAGATCTTATGATCCACAAAAGCTAAAATGCTTTGCTGGCCTTTACAGAAAAAAAAAAAAAAAATCTGTTAGGTGGGTGTGGTGATACCCCGGAGACCACTAAGATACAAGCTGCTTCTAGATTCTTTTAATTACTTAAATAGAAAATGAAAGAGTAGCCAGAGGTGCCAGCTCCCAGAATCATTTTCTTATATCAGAAAAGGTGGCACCAGCATCAGTAAAGGAAATACTAGTTGTAGATTTCCCTGTTGCAATGGGCTATTGCTACTGCTGGGTGGTTTTTATAGTCTGCAAATACAGGCTGCAGAAAATCCATAGCTCATCAATACTTACAACAGCCTCCTGAGTGTGGTGAGTGAGGGGATGACCTTAGAAACTACTCATTATCTCAAGGTTCCAAAGGATTCACTAATATTCTGCCAAGATTCATATTATCTATGTTTCAAGACCAGGTGACATATATAGGTGCCTGAAAGGATATCAGTGTGCAGTTTCTGAGCCATTCCCCTCACTGAGGCACAGTGATTTTGTTTGTACACATAGTCTTGTTCTGTTATGTCTAAGTTGTCACTCGAGTAGACGAATCTACTGAAGACATACCTGTTTTTTGCCCTGCCACTATGCTTTATATATTTTGTGTCTGATAGCCTTCTACAGAGTGAGCCTATTGTAGACTATGGCATATTGGGTCTTTTGAGTATGATTTTTCAGATGAAGCCTAAAACTACAACAAGATATATATCTACACACACACACACACACACACACACACACACACGTAAACTATTACAGTGACTTTGAAAGTTACAAAATTTTAGAATAAGAAGGAATTATTGAGTAAGTGTAATGATTCTTACTCTAAAGCTGAGGGTTGGTCAGATTTAGCTAGAAGTCAGTCATCAAATGAATAAATTAAAAATTGAGGGGCTGGAGAGATGGCTTAGTGGTTAAGCGCTTGCCTGAAGACTAAGGACTCTGGTTTGAGGGTTGATTCCCCAGTACCCACGTAAGCCAGATGCACAAGGTGGCACATGCATCTGGAGTTCATTTGCAGTTGCTGGAGGCCCTGATGTACCCATTCTGTCTATGCCTCTTTCTCTTTCTGTCTGTCGCTCTTAAATAAATAGATAAAAATAAACAAATAAAAATTGATGGTCTAGCTGGGCATGGTGGCAAACGCCTTTAATCCCAGCACTCAGGAGGCAGAGAGATAGGAGGATCGCCATGAGTTTGAATCCCAGCACTCAGGAAGCAGAGGTAGGAGGATCACCATGAGTTTGAGGCCACCCTGAGAATACAGAGTGAATTCTAGGTCAGCCTGGGCTAGAGTGAGACCCTACCTCAAAAAAAAACAAAAAAGAAGAAAGGAAGGAAGGAAGGAAAAAAGAAAGAGAGAAAGAAAGAGAGAGAGAGAGAGAGAGAGAAAGAAAGAAAGAAAGAAAGAAAGAAAGAAAGAAAGAAAGAAAGAAATTGGCGGCCTAACCTATGAATGCTAATCTAATGAGGACATAACTCAGCCATATGCACAGAATGGCAGTGCACAACTTGCCAAATCACTTGTCCAAAAAAACTCATTGACATTGCTTTAATACCTCAAATTGGTCCTTTTTGTTTGTTTGTTTGTTTTTCGATGTAGGATCTCACTCTAGTCCAGGCTGATCTGAAATTTACTATGCAGTCTCAGGGTGGCCTCGAACTCACAGTAATCCTCCTACCTCTGCCACCAGAGTGCTGAGATTAAAGGTGTGCACCACCACGCTGGCATTGGTCACTATTTTTAATTATGATATGGTATCACCGTTTAATTTGTAACATTTTAATAGAGTGTTTCTTGATTATATAGATCAACAACATTGTTGCTTGATTATACTTTTTTCTTTTAACTTTTTTCAAGGTAAGGGCTCACTCTAACCCAGACTGACCTGAAACTTACGCTGTAGTCCCAGGCTGGCCTTAAATTCATGGCGATCCTCCTACTTCTGCCTTCTGAGTGCTGGGATTAAAAGCATATGCCCCCATGCCTGGGTTAATTAGATTTTGATTAACTATATGATGATAACAGATTAATACCATAAAATGCATTACTTTTAGAGGATGTTTTGGGGAAATATTTTGAATATTCTCCTGCTTATATAAATTTTAGTTCATTGTAATTAATTTCCTTATATTTTTACTCATTTTCTTGTTTTAAATATTTTATTTATTTATTTGACAGAGAGGAAGAGAGGGAGAGAGAGACAGAGAATGGGCACATGAGAGCCTCTAGCCATTGCAAACGAACTCCAGATGCATGCACCACCTTGTGCATCTGGCTAATGTGGACATTTGGCTTTGCAGGCAAATGCCTTAACCACTAAGCCATCCCTCCAGCCCTTTTTGCTGTTGTTTTGTTTTGTTTTTTCAAGGTAGGGTCTTGCTCTAGCCCAGGCTGACCTGGAATTCACTATGTAGTCTCAGGGTGGCCTCGAACTCACACGATCCTCCTACCTCTGCCTCCTGAGTACTGGGATTAAAGGTGTGCACCACCATGCCTGGCTATTTTACTCATTTTTAAAGTCTGAGGATTGAACCCAGGGTCTCATTCATACTATATAAGTTCTCTAGCACTGAGCTACATCCCTAGCCTCTTCTAAATTTTATTTTGAGGTAAGTTCTTGCTAAATTGACCAGATAAGCCTTCAAATTGAGATTCTCCTGCTTCAACCTCCCTGCTGGGATTACAGGCCTACACCACGAAAGTTTAGCTAAAATTTATGATTTTCATTGGAATGTTTCTTTTGTTTTTAAGCTATATGATAATATATAACATGCCACTTTGGTAAATTGAAGATACTCTCTGTCATGAATGGGGAATCTTCTATCATCTTGTTTCAACCAGCTTAAATTTTAGAAGGAACTAGGAATTTTCCATGATATAACAGCAATAGACATGTAGTTGCAAAAAAACACATTAAAAGTTATTTTGTTGGGCTGGGATGGCTTAGCCGTTAAGGTGCTTGCCTGCAAAGCCAAAGGACCAAGGTTCAGTTCCCCAGGACCCATGTAAAGCCAGATGCACAAGGTGGCGCATACATCTGGAATTCGTTTGCAGTGGCTGGAGGCTCTGGCATGCTGTCACACGTGCTCGTGCGCTCTCTCTCTCTCTCTCTCTCTCTCTCTCTCTGAAATAAATAAGAAAAAATTTTAGAAAGTTATTTTGTCAACAATACCTTAAATGACCACAAGATGGAGATGTTAAGTATGAAAAGTAATATATTCTTTATAAAATAAGGAATGGATGTGTTGTTTTGCAGAATACGATTTTTTCTTACTGAAAGAGCACTAACATTAGACTATAAGCATTGTATGAAGTGCTTGAAAGTCTATCATGTTGATTTCTCACACATGAGGTAAATTAGTATGTTTATTAAACATATTTTAGGGCTAGAGAGATTAGTGGTTAAGGTGCTTGCCTGGAAAGCCAAGGGACCTAAGTTTGATTCTGCAGGACCCACGTAAGCCAGATGCACATGGTGGTGCAAGCGTCTGGAGTTTGTTTGCAGCAGCTGAAGGCCCTGGTGCACCCATTCTCTCTCTATCTGCCTCTTTCTTTCTCTCTCAAACAAATAAAATAAAGTTTAAAAATATTATTTATTTATTTATTTATTTATTTATTTGGAAGCAGAGAGAGAGAATGAGAATATGGGTATGCCAGGGCCTCCAGCAGCTGCAAATGAACTCTAAATGCACGTGCCACTTTGTGCATCTACTTATGTGAGTATTAGGGAATCACACCTGGATCGTTAGGTTTTATAGGCAAGTGCCTTATTCACTGAGCAATCTCTCCAGCCCAGCATCTTCATTTTAAGATGAGAAAATACAAAGGTAACAATATGCTTGCAAAGTGACTTTTTTTTTTTTTTTTTTTGGTTTTTCAAGGTAGGGTCTCACTCTAGCCCAGGCTGACCTGGAATTCACCATGGAGTCTCAGGGTGGCCTCGAACTCACGGCGATCCTCTACCTCTGCCTCCCGAGTGCTGGGATTAAAGGCGTGCGCCACCACGCCCGGCTGCAAAGTGACTTTTGTATTCACGTACATAGTAAGGTGGATTGCAAAGCCAGTTCTGAACAAATATCGAACTCAAGATCTCTATAGTATACCAAAAGCTTTCCTGTTGAAAATTAGAATGGAGACATTTCATTAACACTGGTACTTTCAGACTGTTGGGGGGATTTGAAACAATACTGAAGATGCCTTTCCTCTTTGTAGAAAGGTTTTGTGCCCTTTCTTCTACCATCTGTTCCAAAGACTATGATGTAAATCTTCACTCCTTTACAATCTTGCTTCTTTGAGTTCTTACCTTTTTTTCTTTCAGTTAATGATCATATCTTTCTAGTACCACTCATCTTCTCAAATTATAAATGTATGGGTCCTGTATGATTCTCTCTCTCATTACTTCACCCACATCTAGTTAATCACTCAGTTATTGAAATATCCCCTACTTTTACATACATTCCTTTAGCTAAAAACTTTGCCAGGCATGGTGGTGCACGCCTTTAATCCCAGCACTTGGGAGGCAGAGGTAGGAGGATCACCATGAGTTCAAGGCCAGCCTGAGACTACATAGTGAATTCCAGGTCAGCCTGGGCTAGAGTGAGACCCTACCTTGAAACACCAAAAAAAAAAAAAAAAAAAAAAATAGTCGAATGAGAGAGACCGAGTGGTCAGGAGGGGTCAGAGGAGAGCAATCTGGGCGGGCAGCAGGGCGGGCAGCAGGGCGGACTGCAGCTCAGCCGCTGTCTCCATGTGCCAAAGTCAAACCACGGTCCAGCCAGAGTGCGAGCTCCACTGGCAGTGTGGTGTGGAGCAGACTCCCATGCCCTACCATGCTGTGCCCTGAGACCTGGATGGCCACCCAAGAGGTTCCTGCCCCTCTCCCGCCACCAGCTTGGAGGGGACGCATATCAAGAAGGTCTCCATCAGCGGGAACATCATAACAGGAAAGTCAACATTTGTGAATATCCTTAAACAGGTGTGTGAAGACTGGGAAGTGGTTCCTGAACCTGTTGCCATGTTCAAAATTCATGTGCAATGTTCAGAAGACTCAAGATGAATTTGAGGAATTGACAACATCTCAGAAAAGTGGTGGGAACGTTCTTCAAATGATGTATGAAAAACCCGAACGATGGTCTTTTGCCTTCCAATGATTTGTCTCAGTCAGATCCGAGCCCAGCTCACTGCTGTCAATGGCAAGCTCAAAGACGCAGAGAAACATGTATTTTTTTTTTTGAAAGATCTGTGTACAGTGACAGGTATATTTTTGCATGTAATTTGTATGAATCTGAATGCATGAATGAAACAGTGGAGCATGTATCAAGACTGGCATGACTGGAAGAATAGCCAGTTTGGCCACTTCGAAGAAATGCTTAAATAGAATATATTTACGAGGAAGAAGTGAGGAGCAAGGCATTCCTCTTGAGTATTAGAGAGACTTCATTATAAATATGAAAGCTGGCTCCTGCACAGAACTCTGAAAACCAACTTTGATTATCTACAGGAGGTGCCTGTCCTAACACTAGATGTTAATGAAGACTTTAAAGACAAATATGGCAGTCTAGCTGAAAAGGTCAAAGAATTTTTTTAGTACTTTATGATGTTACTGAAGACTACAGGCAACCAAATGTTCCCAGATACTCCACTTGGACTACCGGCAACTAAATGGTTCCAGTAACTTCAGTTTTGTATGTCTTCACAGTTTAGTATTCATGCCAGAGTCTTTATAAATTCAAGCTTTTAACCACTTTTGTTTGAAGGGAAACATTTTTTTTCTTTTTAGATGAATTCTATGTAAAACTTTGATTCTCTTCTTCCTTACTTTTTTTTTTTTTTTTTTTGAGGTAGGGTCTCCAGTAGCCCAGGCTGACCTGGAATTCTGTATGTAGTCTCAGAGTAGCCTTGAACTCATGGCAATCCTCCTACCTCTGACTTCTGAGTACTGGGATTAAAGATGTGCACCACCATGCACAGCTTCTTTACTTTTAATAAACAGACATTTAATAAATAAATAAATAACATATTTTTAAAAATCCAATGACAGCAATGTAAGCGTAGCCATGGGGAAAGAGGAACCCTACTGCTGGTGGGAGTGCAAGCTGGTACAACCACTATGGAAATCAGTATGGAGAATCCTGAAAAGGATGCAAATAGATCCATTTGACTCAATTATACCACTCATGGGCATATACCCTAAACACTCCACTCTTTTATATATATTTTTTATTTTTATTTATTCATTTGAGTGAGGGAAAGAGGCAGAGAGAGAGACAGAGAAAGAGAATGGGCACACCAGGGCTTCCAGCCACTGCAAACAAACTCCAGATGCATGTGCCACCTTGTGCATCTGGCTATCTGGCTTACGTGGGTCCTGGGGAATTGAACCGAGGTCCTTTGACTTTACAGGCAAGCACCTTAACCACTAAGCCATCTCTCCAGCCAACACTTCACTCTTTACTGCAGAGATACTTGCTCAGCTGTGTTTGTGGCAACTCTATTTACAATGGTTAAGAACTAGAATCAGCCCAGGTGCCCATCACCTGATCTGATGAATGTATAATGAAGATGTGGTACATGTATACAATGGAATTCTACTTACTGGTAAGAGAAAATGAAATAATGAAAATTTCAGGCAAATGGATGGAGTTGGAAAAAAATCATTCTAATAAGGTCATGTAGGCACAGAAAGACAAACAGTGCATGTACTCTCTCATCTGCAGTTTCTAACTGGGGTCAGTTGGAGATGAGTGCAAATGGTAAGCAACAGGAATATGGGCATAAAATTAGAGTGACACAGGAAGAAATAAGGAGAGAAGAGAAGAGTTAGGGAAGGTACAGAATGTGGTGGGGTAGTAAATCAGTTCCATAGAAACTCTCATTCTGGCTAGTATTCTACAAGATATAACCACCAATGAAGGGGGAGGGGAAACAGTCTGGACAGAAGGTAGAAAAGCCATGGACTGTGGCTGGTAAATCCCATGCCCAGATTTGGGTTGCCTCATACAGTGAGCTGTTGGCAAGGGAGACTAATGAGGTCCTCAGGCCATTGACAACAGTTGATTGATTACCTGCCAGAGCCAAGAGGTAAAGCAGTATTGCTGAAGACATCACAGGCTGCAGTCACAGAACATGCACAACAGTGGAACTGAAAGGGAAACTAGTACCCATCTGGCTAGCCCTGATAGTGCTGGAAAGCCATATGAGAGCCACTGGAGGACAGTCGTCACCAAGAGCATGAATAATCAGGGACCCTGCAAACTACAAGACCAACCAGCCAGACAAGAAGTGCAATAGTGGCACATAGCCTCTACAGGTAATCAGCTCTTTACTGGTTGGACATGAGGCCGCTCAGTGGAGAGAACTCATATCTGGTACTGGAAATCAAGTCAGAGTCTCATGATTAGGAAACTGACTTCAGAAAGAAGCCCCCATTGCTCTCTGGAGAAGAAGAATGGGCTTGCACACCAAAATATCTCTCAAATAACTTTGCATACCCCCTTTTAACCCAAGCTGTTCTCACTTTTGGTTGGATAATCTTTTTATTTTACAGATGGTAGAGAAAACGGAGGAGAACTAAGATCCATAGATAGGATAAAAAGCTAGCCAATTGCCCATCATGAGACGTGCCACTTTTATCACATCTGCCAGGGCCCAGGAGAAATTGCAGAGGAAGCGATGTCATGAATACTGCTGTTATTGATAGTCTGACAACCAGCCTCTGGTTGATGGTGACAGATACTTAGAATAATAAAAACCTATAAAAACGGAAATCCAGAGACTACATATAACTCAACACTGAGTAGAACTTCCAGGCTGTAGAGATGGCTCAGCATTGAAGCTGCTTGACTATGAAATCTAAGGACCCAGGTTTGATTCTCCAATACCCTGTAAGTCAGTTGCACAAGGTGGCACATACATCTGGAGTTTGTTTGCAGTGGCTAGAGGCCCTGGCATGTCCATCCTCTCCCTCCTCCCACCCATCCCTCCTTCTCTCATAAATAAATAAAATATTTAAAAATTTAAAAAAGTAACTGCCAACAGGCCTGCCACGGATCAGTGAATATTGCAGAAGATGGTGCAGAAAGATTGTAAGAACCACAGAGTGGGTAGGAATACCATGAGGCATGGTTCCCCACTCCCTACCCCCATCACCCTACTAGCACTGACTGAGGCCTTCATGACCCCACAGTGAATACCATGACCCCACTGAGGAGGGTCCCCAGAGTACTGGGAACAGGAGCAGGATCAAAGGGATAAAAGAGTATAACCTGTTATATATAAAATAAAATTTTTTAAAAGCTTCTGAAATAACAGTGAAGAGAAAGCCTGCAGAAGAGAAGAAAATCTTTGCCACCTGATATGAATTTAATATCCAGGATAAATAAAGAGCTGAAAAGACTAAACAGCCAAATAATCTGGTAAATAAAGGACAATTGAACTTAACTGACACTTCAAATGAAGAAGTACAAATCACCAATAAGTCCTTGGGAATAAAATGTATATTCTCAGACATCAGGAAAATGCAAATCAGTACCTCATTGAGATTCCTTCTCACCTCAGTCTTAATGGCTTTTGCCAAGACATGAAAAACAAATATTATCAAGGATGCAGGGAAAGGGGAATCCTTTTAAACTGCTGGTGTCCAAACACTGTGGAAATTCTTCAAACCAAAATGGGCTGGAGCAATGGCTTAGTGGTTAGTGTGCTTCCTGTGCAAGCACGAAGCCTGATGGGGCCTGAGATTTCCTGAGTTCAAATATCCAGATTTTATGCACTAAAAGTAAAAGGGAGACTAGTAGGGATATCTTAGTAAACATAGATTTGTTTCCATTTTTACTTTTTTTTTTTTTTTTTTTTTTAGAGTAAGAGAGAGGCAGGGCCTCAACCACTGCAATCGAACTCCAGACACTTGTGCAACCTAGTGTGCATGTGCAACCTTGCACTTGCGTCACTTTTGTGTGGCTGGCTTACATGGGATCTGGAAAGAGATCAAACATGGGTCCATAGACTTTGCAGGCAAGTGCCTTAACTGCTAAGCCATTTTTCCATCCCTCCTTTTTTTTTTTTTTTTGTTTTTTGTTTTTCAAGGTAGGGTCTCACTGTAACCCAGGCTGACCTGGAAGTCGTCACTTTGTATTCTCAGGGTGGCCTCGAATTCAAGGTGATCCTCCTACATCTGCCTCCCAAGTGCTGGGATTAAAGGCGTGCACCACCATGCCCAGCTCCATCCCTCCATTTTTATTTTTACAGTTAAGTACAGGGATCTAATATCACTTCCTTATATCTTTTAGCTTATTGGCCTTGCAGAATATAGATGCTTCAATTGCTCACTTACTCAGCTTATATTCAATTCTGTATTCCAGAGTACCGTTGTAGGTACTGGCTTTAAAAAACAGACAAAATAGGGGACTGGGGAAATGGCTGAGCAGTTAAGGCGTTTGCCTGTGAAACCTAAGGATCTTGGTTAAATTCCCCAGGAGCCAGGTAAGCCAGGTGTACAAGGGGGCACATGCATCTGGAGTTCATTTGCAGTGGCTGGAGATCCTGGCATGCCCATTTTCTCTTTCTCTCTATCTGCCTCTTCCTCTCTTTCTCAAATAAATAAATAAATAAAATTAAAAAAATAGACAAAATAGGCCAGGCGTGATGGTGCATACCTTTAATCCCAGCACTCGGGAGGCAGAGGTAGGAGGATCGCCATGAGATCGAGGCCACCCTGAGACTACATAGTTAATTCCAGGTCAGCCTGGACCAGAGTGAGACCCTACCTCAAAAACAACAACAACAACAAAAAGACAAAATAGGTATATAAATATACAGCAAAAGATAGGAAGTCATTGTAGAATATGGGATGACTGTTAGAACTATTCAAATAATAGGACTGAAAATTCCCAAGAAATGCAAGGTATTTAGCATTCCTAGTTCCATAATTACTATAAAACATGCCCACAGATTTTGCCCCTTGCATAACCACTGCCTTGTTGTTGTCAGTGACTATATAAATTATGCCCCAGTTCTTCTCCCCTCATCCACAGTACTGAAAACCAATCAAAAACCAGTGGCTGGGTATGTCATAGACCCTAGAGGGGTCTCAACAGCTACTACTGTTGTTTGACTAAATGTATATGTTGTTCCCACCACATTGCCCTCTAAATATTTATATTTATGCCTATAGATTAGTGCTGCTGTCACCTTTGGTCAGAGAAGCTTGTTTTTGCAGATAGCTTTGACTGCTGGGGAGACTCAAAACTTGTCAAAAATGCTGGCTGTTGGGGCTGGAGAGATGGCTTAGCAGTTAAGGCACTTGCCTGCAAACCAAAGGACCTAGGTTTGACTCCCCAGGATCCACATAAGCCAGATGCACAGGGTGGCATATACGTCTGGAGTTCATTTATAGTGGCTGGAGGCCCTGGTGCACCCTTTCTGTCTCTCTTCCTTTTTGTCTCTCTCTCTTTTTCTCAAATAAATAAAAATAAAAATAAATTTAAATGTCTGTTACGTGCTCAGTGCTGAGACATCTCTCAAGTCCTCCCAGGCTCAGGAACACTGAAGAAGAAGGAGGCAAGAACTTAAGAGCCAGAGGAAGGGGAGAGTGCTTTGGAGGCCTGTCTGCTGGGCATGCATGGCCATTACGTTCATGACCTCACAGTAGCTGTTGTTACCTGCACAGTAATTGGACCCATCACCACTCCATCATGTATGATGGAGAAGTGGGAAAGGGATTAAAATATAAGAGGGAATACTTAGAAAGAAGAGGAGGCTTAGTGGACAAAAGAAGATAATGGGAAAAGATTATGATCAGTACGCATTATGTACATACATGAAAATTATTGATCAAAACTTAAAAAACAACTTTAGGCCTGGTATGGTGGCACACGCCTTTAATCTTAGCACTTGGAAGGTGAAGTGAGAGGATTGCCATGAGTTTGAGACCAGCCTAGAGCTACAGAGTGAGTTTCACATCAGCCTGGGCTGGAGTGAGATCCTACCTCAAAACAAATTTTTTTTTAAACAAAAAATAAGGAAGTTTATTCAAAGAGGAAAATACATTGCCAGGTGATGACTATACTTCTTACCTCCCTGACTAGAAAGACAATGCGTATTCTTATTTACTTAAATCTATTTAGTTATTTAATTATTTAGTTGCTAGTAGTTCACTTAAAACATTTTTGAGTTATAAAACCAGAATTTTACATTATTTCCGTTTTTATTTTTTTAGAGAGAGAGAGAGAGAGAGAATTGGCTTGCCAGGGCCTCATCCACTGTAATTGAACTCCAGATGCTTGTGTCACCTAGTGTACTTGTGTGACTGCACATGCATCACCTTTGTGCATCTGGCTTATGTGGTGTCTGGAGAGAGATCGAACATGGGTCCTTAGGCTTTGCAGGCAAGCACCTTAAGTGCTAAGCCATCTCTCTCCAGCCTATTTCCCTTTTTAAATATTTCTTTATATTTACTTATTTAATAAAGTATTTTAAGATAGTGTTTATCTTGCTAAAGCATCAGAGGAATACTAGTTAAGGGTTTCTGTATTTTGTACTCTTGAGGTAACTTGAATAGCAGGTAGTAGAGAATGAAATAATAATTTTTCAGTTTGCTTTAATTTTCATTGAACAGTCTGAAATTTTGTTAAAATTAGGCTCCCATCACTTGATATAGAGGGAAAAACATTTTCATTTTGAAGGATTATAAGTCTTTTAAACTTTTTATTATTTATTTATTTACCTGACAGAGAAAGAGGGAGGGAGAGAGAATGGGTGTGCCAAGGCCTTCAGCCACTGCAAATGAACTCCAGACCTGTGTGGCACCTTGTGCATCTGGCTAATGTGGGTCCTGCGGAATCGATCCAGGGTCCTTTGGCTTTGCAGACAAATGCTTTAACCACTAAGCCATCCCTCCAGCCCTGATTTTTTATTCTTGATGGGAACTTTTGATTCCTGATGTGTTCCTGACTGTCTTAAACTTGTTTATGTTTAAGATGGGTATCAATATTTCTTGGGGTATGCCATACATTTCTGTTTAGGAAACTAGATTTTTTTTTTTTTGAGGCAAGCCCAACAGACTGACTTTTTTTTTTTAATGAAAGAGATAGAGAGAATTGGCATGCCAGCGCCTCCAGCCACTGCAGTCAAACTCCAGATGTGTGCACTACCTTGTGCGCATGTGTGACATTGCACACTTGCATTACTGTGTGTCTGGCTTACGTGGGACTGGAGAGTTGAACATGAGTCCTTAGGCTCTGTAGGCAGGTGCCTTTACCACTAAGCCATCTCTCTGGCCCAGAAACTAGATGTTTTTCATAAGTGTGTCACATGTCTGCGCAAACACCACTCTAAGCCCTGTGTGTATGAAATATATAGCACAGATAGGTGGTGGATGTGGGTTTACATGCTGCTTCAATAGTCTATAGAAAAGAGTCACACTGGGGACTAAATTCTGTAGTTACTGAGCATTCTGTTAATACATTTAATTATGAGACATTTAATTTGCTTATGAATTACATTATTAGAATCAAAATTAAGAATAAACTCTCAGTTAACTGTTACTTTAATTTCTCTTATGCTATCTTTGATTACCTGAATACTCAGCCCATAAATGGAAGAACATGGCTTATCTAAAACTTTGTTTTATATTTGCAGTATTGGGATTCACTCATACCTGGCAAGCACTCTACCACTGATCCATACTTCTAACCCCAAATCTTTATATTTTAATTGCAAACTATACTTTCCTGAGAATTTACTATTTATCATGTCTGATAAAAGTTTCAAACATTATGACCATTATTAAAAGAATAAATCATTTTTATCTTTCTTAAACTAGTGTTCAGAATCAGGTGGATGAAGTTATTGATGTCATGCAAGAAAATATCACAAAGGTAATTGAAAGAGGGGAGAGACTAGATGAACTACAGGACAAATCAGGTACAGATACTGAACATACTTGATATTATTAAACTGTGTTTTGCTCATATATGTCTTTTCCCACTTGCCTAGCCAAGGTTTAGGGATCTTGACTTAGAAAAATTACTATTTGGTTCTTAATGTTATGATTTTCATGGTTTAGTTTCTTCTGTTCCCTTAACATTGAAGAACCTTACTGCACTGCTTCCTTATTACCCAGTTGAGAATTGAGAATTTTTTAAATTTTTATTTATTTATTTGAGACAGACAGAGAGAAACTGGACACTGCAGGGCCTTCTGTTGCTGTGGGCAAACTCCAGACATGTCCACCACTTTGTGCATCTGGCTTTATGTGGGTATTGGAAATTTGAATCTGGTTTATCAGGCTTGGCAAGCAAGCACCTCTAACCACAGAACCATTTCCCTAGCCCAAGAATTGAGAATTTAAAATTCATTGCTGATGCCCTACTATGTGTTGAAGTCTAAACACTTTTTTAAACACTTGTTTAAAATTTCCCTAATTTTTTTTGTCTTCTCTATATAGCCCTTCTTTACCAACAAATGTTAGTATGTATGGCTGTAACAGTTCCTGGCACTCATTTGGCCCTCAAATGTTTAATGGTGAATGTTTAAATATTGTTTGAATGATGACTTATGCTGTCTTTGGAAAGATAGCAGCCATTGTTTACTGACAGATGTTAGTCTTTATAACTCGACCAGTTCCTGAAACATAAGAGCCACTCAAACTATTTGAATGGTGAATAGTTGAATATCTGACTCTTTCTTATATGGGTGTGAAGGAGGGTATGTGCCACATATATGCATATGTATATAAAGCCTAGAGGACAACCTCTGGTATTATCCTCAGAAATTCTACCCACCTTTTTTTTTTGAGACAGGGTCTCTGGTTGCACTGGAGGTGGCCAGTTAGGCTAGTCTGGCTGGCCAGCAAGCTCCAGGAATCCTCCTATCTCCTTCTCCTAGCACTGAAATTACAGGTGCTTGCCAGACAAGCAGTTTACTAACTGAACTATCTTCCCAGTCCTATTTAATTCTTGACAGACTTGCTTGATCAAAAACATTAAAATTAGCCGGGCGTAGTAGCGCATGCCTTTAATTCCAGCACTTGGGAGGCAGAGGTAGGAGGAACACCATGAATTTGAGGCCACCCTGAGATGAGATGACATAGTGAATTCCAAGTCAGCCTGAGATAGAGTGAGACCCTACCTCGAAAAACAACAACAACAAAAAAAAAAAACATTAAAATGAATAATTGTTCTCTCTTATTTTTTAAATATATTTTATTTTTATTTATTTATTTGAGAGGAGAGAGAGAAAATGGGCACGCCAGAGCTTCTAGCCACTGCAAATGAACTCCAGATGCATGCGCCACCTTGTTCATCTGGCTTATGTGGGTCCTGGGGAATAGAACCAAGGTCCTTTGGCTTTGCAGGCAAGCGCCTTAACCGCTAAGCCATCTCTCCAGCCCCTCCCTTATTTTTTAAAAAAAGTATTTTTATTTATTTGAGAGCAGAGAAAGAGAGAATGGGCAAATCAAGAGCCCCTAGCCACTGCAAATGAACTCCAGATGCATATGCCACTTTGTGCATCTGGCTTTACATGGGTACTGGAGCATCAAGCTCAGGCTGTTGGGCTTTATAAGCAAGCACTTTAAGCACTGAGCTACCTCCCAATCTTGTTTGCCTTTAAAATCTATTAGCTTTGTTTTGTAAGAATTTAACCTTTTTTTTTTTTTTTCTGAGGTAGGGTCTCATTCTAGCCCACGCTGATCTGGAATTCACTATGTAGTCTCAGGCTGGCCTCAAACTCACAGAGATCCTCCTACCTCTGCCTCCCAAATTCTGGGATTAAAGGCACCTGGCTTGACCTTCTTTATGTGCATTTTTTTTTCTAGAGGTGTGCAAAGGCTTTTGTTTGATTATTGTTGGTGCTAGGGATTGAACCCAATCACACAGCCATTCTCCTACTGAGCAATGCCTATACTATTTCTATTTTCTCCTGCTGGTGTTTATTTTTGTATTTTTTATGAGAGAGAGAGCAACAGAGGGAGAATGAATTGGCATGCCAGGGCCTCCAGCCACTGCAGTTCAACTCCAGATGTGTGCACCACCTTGTGCGCATGTACAACCTTGCACATGTGTTAGGTTGTGCATTTGGCTTACATGGGATCTGGGGAGTCAAACATGGGTCCTTAGGCTTTGCAGGCAAGTGCCTTAGCCACTAAACCATCCCTCCAGCCCTATTTCTATTTTTAACAGTGTTTTCTCAGCAGAATTATTGTTTATATGCATGCATTGTGGCCCAAGGAAGGGTTCTCTTTATTTTATAGCAATAAGAACAAACTCACCTGCAACTATGTTTTTCTTTTTGCTGTTTTTTTTAATTTGTTTTATGTTTTGTTTTTAACAATATAGAATAACAGATTCTTATGGGAACAAATGTGAAAAAGTAGAAATTAATATTTTCTTGTCTTTGTGTGACTAGATAAAAGAATCCTGTTATGTCGTTTAATCCTTCTCTCCATCCTCTATGTGATATAGAAAGCTTATCGGATAATGCAACTGCTTTTAGCAACAGATCCAAACAGCTTCGAAGGCAAATGTGGTGGCGTGGATGCAAAGTAAGTAAATCAGAAGATAGAGGTAGGTTGGTCATCCTCTCAAGTAGTATTCAAAGACATGAGGGAAGAAGACCTCTAGTATATGAGCACTTGAGGACAGGGACCATAACTATCTTACTATGATTCCTTCTGAACTCAGGACCCGGTAGGAACTCAGGAAATATTTGCTGAAGGAGTAAAGGAATCAAGCAATGCTTAAAAGATGTTTATTTCATAGATTTCATGAAAGCAGTCCACATTTCGCTAATAATGTAGCTGTCTAGACATATTGTAACATATTTATATATATGCACACACACAGACACACACACACACACACACACATATATATGCACATACATACATACTCCACACGCATGCAACCACACACATACACCTTGCACACCACATGCACTTATACATGCAAAAAAAATTAGGGCTGGAGTGATGGCTCAGTGGTTAAGGCGCTTGTCTACAAAGCCTAACAACCCAGGTTCTATTCCCCAGTATCCACGTAAAACCAGGTGCACAGTGGTGCATGGGTCTGGAGTTCATGTGCAGCGGCTGGAGGCCCTGGCACACCCATTCTCTTTGTCTGTTTCTTTATCTCTCTGCTTGTAGGTAGGTAGGTAGGTAGTAGATAGATAGATAGATAGATAGATAGATAGATAGATAGATAGCAGAATGCTGTTTGAAGAGTCTCTGTCCCCCCTGTGGAATACTAATGGAATCAAACATGTAATGAACAGCATTACTGCATGACTTAACAAAGATCAATTAAAGTAGCAAGTGTTTCCCATTTGTTACTTGTGATTCTTGCATTTCTTCAATCTTGTGCTCCTTGTCATCTGGAGGAGCTTTCTTGTGCCTTCCATTTTCTGCATTGACTTTTAGCACTGATTTAGAAGGTGTTTTCTGAGAAAAGATTGGGAAAAACAAAGACAAATCAAGGATTTCCAGTGGCTTAAAGGGTGTGGATTAGAGTTGATTAAGGTTGGGCATGAGGAAACTTTTTGAGCCAGTGGTGCAAATATTCTGCCTTTGGTTATAATGATTATGGACATTTGCTGCCACGGTTATAAACTTGAAGAAGAATACTAATCATTAAGGTGTTCTAAATTTGTGTTAATATTTCCATATAAGTGTTCTAAAGCTAAGCTGAATACATTTTTATAATAGGACAAATTAATATATGTTTTGGGAAAAGTGGAATAGCTACTGTGAAAGTCCATGTGACTTCAAAAATATTTTCAGGTTAAGTAAAGGATTAAAGAACTTTGTAGATTAATATAGGCCCAGATACATACTGACCACACACCTTCATGCATTCTGAGTCTGTTTCTACATTTATTTGGTTATCATAATTAAAAATTTCATAGGTACTAATGTCCAGCTTGCAGAGGTGTTTTTTTTTTTTTTTTTTTTTGGTTTTTTGAGGTAGGGTCTCACTTTGGTTCAGGCTGACCTGGAATTCACTCTGTAGTCTCAGGGTGGCCTCGAACTCTCGGCGATCCTCCTACCTCTTCCTCCCGAGTGCTGGGATTAAAGGCGTGCGCCACCACGCCCGGCTTTTTTTTTTTTTTTTTTTTTTTTGGTTTTGGTTTTTCAAGGTAGGGTTTCACTCTAGCTCAGGCTGACCTGGAATTTACTATGTAATCTCAGGGTGGCCTCGAACTCATGGTGATCCTCCTACCTCTGCCTCCCGAGTGCTGGGATTAAAGACGTGCGCCACCACACCCAGCTATTAGCTTGCAGAGGTTTTATGTATTCTCCAGGTCACTTTGTTGCTGTCATAGATGTAAGCTCACAATGTGTTCCTGGTCATTCTAAGTCTAGGAAGGCTCAGTTTACTGCTACTCTGCTACTTCCATCTGACAGTCACTGAAGTGAGTCATCTGTTCATGATAATGGTATCGCTTTTCTGAGTCAGCTATTTTTAGTTGTGTGAAAATGATGAAAATACAGCTTTGAATTCATCAAGAAAATGAATAGATTTATAGCATATGCATTTTAAGATTAAATGACAAATGTAACAATTTTATATGGAAAGATAACATGAGTTTAAAATGTCAAGCAGGTGACAGAAATGATCTTAAGGCTTCTCCTCCCAACGGTGCAATTGACATGCAAAGTGCTCTTGAGAAAATTACTTATTAAATGGCATTATCATGAAGAACATCAAATATATTTCTTGAAATAGAGATTAAAACACCATAAAGGGAAAGCAGAACACCATGAAGAAAGCAAAGGGATTGAAAAACTAACAGTATTCTCCTATACTTGGAGAATGAGTGCCATGAGATGTGCTGCCATGTATACAGAAGTTCCCGCTTATCCACAGTTTTGTTTCCAACATTTTCAGTTTGCCCAAGATAAATATTAATATTCTGTCTTGACTCTTGGTAGAGGAAGACCAAAGTCATATCACTTTTATTATAGTGTATTGTTGAAGTTTCGTTTATTAGTAGCCATTAATATCTTACTTTACTTAATTAAATTTTTATGATAGGTATGCATATATATGGAAAACAGTATGCACTGGGTTTGATACTTTTCATGGTTTCACTCATTCATGTGAGGGGGGCACAGTCACAGGGAACATTAACTGCTTGGATAAGGGAGGACCACTCTACATTAAATAACTGGGATCGGCTAGTGTGTGTTCATACTATCTTGACCCTTAAACAGAGCTGCTAAAGTATCATAGTTTTCATGCTCTCTCATTAGAAATAAAAATGAAATAATGGTCCAGACTCATTGAAGTCTTGATTGTTGCTCTTTAATGCACAGAACAGCCTTGGACAATAAAATCCAACAAAGCAAAAACCCTCAAGTTTAGGGGAACTATGATTTTTATAAGAGGATGTAAACCAGCCATCAGGCTCATATGAGAAACAACAAATTGGAAACCTTTCAGGGGATGAGCCAACTTATAGTATACTAATTAAACAGCAAGTCAAACATTCTTTCATGTGCTTCTTGTGTGTTGTAGATAAAAGCCATCATGGCATTGATTGCTGCTGTCCTTTTGCTAGTGATTATCAGTAAGTATTTATTGGATTATTACTTCTTGGAGTTTTATGGGGATTTTCTTTTTGAAAGAAAGGGTCTTGCTATTGTAGGCCAGGCTATCCTGGATGCCAGTATGTGGCTCATGCTGGCCTTCCAGCTGCCAAATTATTTTAGATCATTTTATTCCTTTTAATTTCAGTATATTTAGTATAGCTCATGTCAAGATTGAATAATGAATTCTGAATAAGGAGGAGACCTTAATGTAAAATCTATGGATCTCTGAAAATGCTCTTAAAATGTCTGTGAAATTTTAAATGAGTATTAATGTGTACATTTCTGTGGAGAGACAGTCTGTATCTTTTGTTAGATTCTCAAAGGAAAGCCCTTCTCATTCCTCCTCAGCTACACCCCAAGCACAGCATAGAGCTAAGTGATTTATTCAAGGCCAAATCTGGCTTCTCTACAGTTAGGACCAAAACATTCATCTTCTATTTACTTCTTTCAAAGACGGCATTTTGCATCTAGTAGTATTGTATTGGAGGGACAAATCCAATTAAACCTCCAGGTGTTTTTAAATTGATGAGTTGAACTTGATTTTAGCCATTAAAGTATGATTCCTTCTTTCCTTTCTTCCTTAATATTACTTTTAAGATCAAGCATTTCTGGTATCTGTGTTTCTGCAAGGTCCTTTGCCTTTGTTTATAGAGATTTTATGTAGGCCTGGAAAGTGTCTCAAAAAATTATTTGAAAATTTTTATGAGACTATTTTTTTTAACTGGACAAAAATGCTACAAAGAAATACAGTTGGGTTTTACTACTCCTGGATTCTCTGTGAATTCATTTATTAGTTGAAATTTATAATCCACAGGTCCATACTCACATTGCTTTCTCAGTCATTTGCACATAGATTCTGCACAGCAAAAATTTTGACTGTCCTGACTGGCAGCTTCCCAGCTGGGCTCAGACAGGAAACTCTCTACCTAGCTTTATAGTTCATCTCTCACTGCCTAAGCATGTCCTTTCAGTAGGGCTATATTTTCACATTTTTGTACTTTTTGTTGATTTCATGGTGTAAAGTGGACCTTGAATATTCCACAAACATACTCTAGTATAGCCAAGTGTAAGAAGGCTGTAATGTGTTTGTTGAGGCATGAGTTAGGGTGCTATTGGCCTTGAGTTCAATGTTATATTTAAATAGTAATATGTAGTAAATGAGGTGCCTTTAAACATAGGCAATATGTAGTAATTAGAGAGGCTTGCAGGAATTTCACTCTGTATTTTCTGTAGAAGTGGTGGTTTATTATTCACTATTCACTAACTGAGTATGGTGACTTTATAGAACATAACTATCTCAACAAGGACCAGCCATAAATAGTGGACAAAATGTGGACAAGCATGAAGAAAATAAAATTCGACTGGACGCTTACCACACAGAGATTGCAACTGTTAAATATAACTATTCTATGTGCATCCAGTATTTTCCTATTAATATCTAAACATATTATTTAAAACATCATATTTTTTTCTAATAAATATTTTGTGCATTTTTCCATGTCATTAAATCTTTTTAATGTTTTAGAAGGTGCATACTACTGTGTTTGATGTATTTGATCAAGATGTTGATGTTAGACATTTGTGTTGTTTTGTCATGTCTTACATTTTGTTTTTTAATATCTGTTATCTCAGATAAAAGTTTGCCTTCATTACCCCTTTCTAAAAGTGGATATACCTACAGTTAGGAATTTTGCTTCTAACCTATCATATGAATCTGATTTTGATGTGTTGTTTTTTGTTTTTACTTTTTTCTCTTACAGTTCTTATAGTTGTGAGATACCATACTTGACTTGATGGCAGAGCTCCTCATTAAACAAGATCTGGGACAATAACAATAACAAAAGATTGCTGCATAATTTAAATGAAACTTATGTACATAACTTTCAAATTTTCCTTTTCAAGAAAGAGGCAAGTACCATTTCAAATTGGAGCATTGAGAATATCTCAGTTATCTTCTTCCCGCCTGACAAAATGTGCTTTGAGTAGTTATATTTAAGGCAAAGATCTTTATTTTGTTTTATCCCAAGGATCTAATTTGAAACTAGATACTTGCCAGTTCATTATTTGTATATATTGTTAAACACTGATAACAAATTTCATACTTACATTTTAGTGGCAGAGAAACTTGTATTATTTCTTTAAAGTGAGGGTCAGGCGGGGGTCAGGAAGCCTATGAAGAGTACCAAATCATTATGCTACAGAGATGCATAAACATCCCATCAACATGCGCAAGACTATCACACTTCTCGTATTATAGTTGCTTTGCAGGCAATTTCCACTTTCACTGCTGTGACAAAAGCAAAATGTAAATGTTTCTGCCTTCGGCTATAACTAAAAACATTCCAGTAAACCTGTTCTCACTGTGTAAGGAAATGTGTTGTAAATTTTTGGTGTTTACATTATGAAAATGGAAAATGGTGTGAATAACATAGTATGGTATTATAAAACTGGAAATAATAAAATTATTGGAGACTGTCACTGGAGTGTTTGAAAATGAGCAGTATATAGCTACCAGTCATGGTCTACCTGGTTGTCAGTTAAAATCCAATAAAGATTAACTAATTCTAATGTAAGTGAAATCTACAGGTAACCTTTTCCTAAATTGAATTTTTGTTAGTAGTTTTTTGTCTTTAATTTTAACTAACTCTTTACTAGAAGTGCTAAAGTTAGCAAAATCATGTGATTTAGAATGTTGTATGTTTATAGTCTCTGCTCCTCCCTGGGGAAATGTGTGTTGAACAATCGAGTATGAAAACGGCCAACAGCAAGGAGTAGTGAAATTTCAAGAGCCCAGGTAACCTACATGTAACTAATCAGTCAGTAACAAATGCTACAGGGTTACCTTCAATTTGACCCTGTTTTTATAACAAGAAAAGGTGAAAAAACTGCCAACCCCCTTATCTTGTTTAGGCAAGTCAGTGTGGACATATGTACAGTGTTTAGGAGGAGGAAGCACTATAAAAAGTTGGAGATTGCAGAAACTTGTGCATGTGGGCAACTGAAGTTAGAAATAGTTTGGTGGAAATTACCAGAATTATTTAAAAGAGGAAAATAATGGTTCTCCATAAAAGATTTTATTTCTTTGATTATTTTAATTCAAAATGTATAAAACAGAATCTAGAATTTTTGTTGTTTAATTCTACAGTAGTTAGTACTAAGAGACAAAAATGGTATATTAATAATATAAAGATATGAAGGGAAGAAGCAGATTAAGAGATATTCAAGACTTGGAAGTCAAAATCTAAATGAGCATTGAAAGGAGATGAGGGTCCTGCATGCTATGGTGTGCTGTCTCTGGCCTCCACTCTGTAGCTGGTAGTCTTGGAATGGAAGGGTTTTACCTGAATGAGCAGAATATGTCCTTTGTTGGGATTTAGTTGGTGGTTTTGCTCCAATAACTACTAGTGAAGATGAAGATTATTTCTTTAAAAGATAGTGTTTTGTTTCTTTTAATATAGTATGCCACTTTAAAAAATAATTATAAAATAAAAATTTTAAATTATTTTTAAAACTTTAAGCATAAAAATAAAGTATTTATGTAACAACATTGCATATATGTAGTTGTGTTTGTATTTAAATTACTGATGCTGAGAATACCATATTGGACATGTGCCACAGAGTTTTGCAGTAGTGTCTTTGCTTACAGTGGGGTATCATTGTCTTTTTTAAAATCTTTTTTAAACAAGGGCTTTATTTATTTTGAGAGAGAGAAAGAGAAGCAGGCAGAGAGAGAGAATGGGTGCACCATGGTCTTCAGCTGCTGTGAACAAACTCCAGACATGTGCGCTCCTTTATGTACATGTGTGACATTGTGCTTTTGTGTCACTGTGCATCTGACTTACGTGGGACCTGGAGATTCGCACATGAGTTCTTAGGCTTTGCTGGCAAGCGCCTTAACCACTAAGCTATCTCTCCAGCCCTTTATCTTTTTTTTTTTTTTGATGTAAGACACTTAAAATGGCTAGCATATTTAAGACATTATTGTAGTAATATTAGAGATATAAACCTTCTTGAGGAGGAAGAAAAAAGAGAGCTAGGAATGGCTCACACCTGTAATCCCTTTGGAGGGACAGATAGGACTGCCATGAGTTTGAGACCAATCTGGGCTACATAGTGAGTTCCACACCAGTCTGGGCTATTGAATGAGAGACTCTCTCAGAAAACAAAAACTAAAACAAAAACAAAGAATCAGAAAAAGAATTGCTCAAGTTAATGTCAGGCCTACTTTTATTCCCTCCCTTTATCATTGTTCTCATTCACCTCAGATCATCCTGCACTTGAAAACATGAAGTTTTATCACTATCATAATTATCATTATTTAGTAACAATGAAGATAACAGAAAAATTCCTGTATCTTTGCTAGTATTAGTTGATGCTCAATGAAATGAGGTCACTTCTTTGATGTCTGGAGCATGCCCTTGCATTTCTGTTCATTACTAAACCCTGTAGCAGTTTGTAATAATTGGTTCCTGCTTTTTATTTTATTATTTATTTTTGGTTTTTTGAGGTAGGGTCTCACTCTGGCTCAGGCTGACCTGGAATTCACTATGTAGTCTCAGGGTGGCCTCGATCTCACAGCGATCCTCCTACCTCTGTCTTCCTAGTGCTGGGATTAAAGGCATGCACCACCGTGCCTGGCTTATTATTTTATTTTTGAGAAAAGGACAAAGAAAGATGCAGAGACAGAGAGAGTGAGAATGGGCATGCCAGGGCCTTCAGCTGCTGTGAACAAACCAAAGATGCTTATGTCCCCTTGTCTGCATGTGTGACATTGCATGCTTGTATAGTGCATCTGGCTATGTGGGACCTGGAGATGTGAACGTGCCTTCTTAGACTTTTGTAGACAAGCACTTTAACTGCTAAGCCATCTCTCCAGCTCTGGTCCCTACATTTGATGAGACCTCAGTAATACCTGTGGTCTTCTCATTCCTCTATCCCAACAAAGCTCACTGGAAATTGCCCTGAGAGTCTTTAAAGGGAGGTTCAATACTGAAGATAGAACATTATCTAAGATGGAGAAACAATAATATACACTAGTTAGAAGAATACTCTTTAATAGTTCTCCTGTAAATTGCCCATTATCATAGTTTTCTGTGCATTTCTGTATTCTTTGTGAGGAAGTTATTACATTGACATTTTTAATAGCAAAAGTTGGCATCTTTCAGTTCTGTGTAGCATGTGAATACCCTGTATATGCTTACACACAGGCTAGGGGAGCAAGAATGAAATTGAAATCTTTCACACCACACATGCTTTGTGTCCTGTCCTATAACCCCAACTGACTCTGTGTGTGTGTGTGTGTGTGTGTGTTTTATTAGAAAATATGCAAGAAATGATTATTACTCTATGTTGAGAACAAATGCCATTAGATATTTTTAATTGTACTGAGTCAGAGTGTTACTAAATTAAGGACTATACTATTAATCATATTTTGTGATCTCACGCAGAAATGTGATTGGAATGGACCTTATTTTTCTAGAAAGCTGAGTGGAATTTGTGTGGGCTTTGCCATAAAACTATAAAGGCATCAGCTTATAAGGAGCTGAAAGATGCTACATGTCTTGATCCATCTCTTGTTTTTCCATGTTGTAGACAAGTGGCATGATCCCTTGGTCTAAGATTCTATGGCTAGATGGGTGTAGGGTCTGAACCTTTTTCTTTTCCTTTTTGATAAAGTGATCTTCCCACATTAACCTCACAAGTAGCTGAGACTACAGGTGTTCTACCACCACATCCAGTTTAGTCTTTTTAAGTTGGATATTCGTTTTACTCTGATTTTTTTCCAGAGATCAAATAGAATAAGACATGGGGACACACTTTTTTTGCCTTCTATTTTAGAAAGCTACTTAGAACATTGTTCTAAGAGTAGGGAGGGAGAGTACTGCTCACCCAGTTCAGAAGATAAATGTAAGCTTGTGAAAGCAAGGACCACTCCATGTTTCTGTGTCTGAAGCACCCAGCGAAGTGCTTGGTATGTGAACATGGCAGATGCTACACGAACATACATTGTACAGACATCCCTCAGGAGTCAGTGTTCTGGCACCCCAGTGAGAGCTGTATCCAAACTGTTCACTGGAAAGGTCACTTGATTGGCCTAAGTAGGTCTTTGGCCTTTACCTAGAGATAATATTCTTATAATAATTGAGTATAGAAATTCTGATTTATGATATTGCATTAGGTGCTTTTCATTTGAAAAAATCTTAAATTAAAATCATGTATCATTTTAAAGCTGTGAAGTAACTTGCATAAATCAGAGGTCTTAGTGAAATGTCAGAAATCAACTATAAAAAAATTCAAGCATTAATTTTATGTTTTGGATATGTACCATTATTTTACAATCCATGTTCTCCAATTTAATCGTTTCAACAAATACCTTTGACATTTAAGATGTGTGATGGGAGATGAGCAAATGTAGATGCCATGAGCCCTGGTCCCTCCCCAGCTTCTCAACACACCATGACCATTTTTCCCAGTGCTGAAAGTTTGTTCTTGGTGTTCGTATCCAGTATGTATCAGCAGCCTCTCCACATTAAAACACACAATAAACCACATCATAGAAAATGAAAATTAAAGCCAGCCATAGTGGCACATGCCTTTAATTCCAGCACTCGGGAGGCCAAGGTAGGAGAATTACCGTGAGTTTGAGGCCACTGTGAGACTACAAAGTGAATTCCAGGTCAGCCTGGGCTAGAGTGAGACCCTACCTCAAAAAAAAAAAAAAAAAAGAAAGAAAGAAAGAAAGAAGGGGAGGGGAGGGGAGGGAATCAAGCACTTTGACTTATTCAGTATACTTCTTATGTAACTTCAAAGCACACCTTACTTAGCAATAACATGTACATACTCACCCCTGATTTAATTCATCCCAGTTTCACAGTTAGGTACATAGAGGAAAAATAGGAGAAGGAATTAATTTACCAAAACTATGCCCAATGTGCAATTTATTGACTGAGTGTTAATTGTGGGGGAGAGGAGAACATTATTGGAATACTCATAGTGAATCTCAGGGCATCTATTTGAAAGGTGTAATGATCAAAGCCAGACATGGTGGTTCATGTTTATAATCCCAGCAGACAGGAAGTAAGGACAAAGTGGTGAGAAGCTCAAGGACAACCTTAGCTACATAGTGAGTTTGAGGCCAGCCTGGGCTATAAGACCCTATCTTTAAGCAATAAGAACAAGAGAACCTGGCACCTGCCCCTCAGCTACACTGTTTAGCTACTCCTGTTTAGAAACAGCCAGAATAGTGACCATCTTCTCAAACCCATATCTTCTATTCATATCCAAAATTTTATCTTTAATACTCTAAAGAAGCATTGGAGAGGAGTGATATCGGGGCACATTGTACCCTGATATGTAGTCTCCACAGATGAAGTGCTGTGGTCTTGAGTACAGATGGGTATTACCATAGTGATGCCAGTTAGGTGCTGAACACTGCTGTAGACCCGTGTGATTACTGTGCTTCCTGCTGTAGGTATGTGAAGGAAGTTTGACTACTATCCCAAGGGCAGTGTCCTTTGGCATTAGTAAGAATGAGGGGCCAGATCTCATCCAAGGAAACCTAACTCACTTGGGGCCTGTGAGTAACATTATAAAAACAAAGGAAGGATGTCCTGGATCATTCTTTGCAACATAAAAACTTGCTATTCCTTCTTTTCAAATCCCCATCTCTTCCCCATTTGCCCTGTCACCTGCCACCTCATATCTTTGCTCCTATTTACAGCACTGGTCCTTAAAAGACTTGGCTAGACTTGCTGTCTTGGGTTTTGTTTTTTTTTTTCATTTGTTTATTTGCAAGCAGAGAGAGAATGGGCACACCAGGAGGGCCTCTTGCCACTGCATACAAACTCCAGATGTATCACTTTGTGCATCTGACTTTACATGGGTACTAGGGAATTGAACCTAGGCCATCAGGCTTTACAAGCAAGTGCCTTTAACTGCTGATCCATAGCCTCAGCCCTATTACTTATTACCTATTTTTTAAGAATTTTTTTATTTTTGTTTTATTTTTATTTATTAATTTGAGAGCGACAGACAGAGAGAGAAAGAGGCAGATAGAAAGAGAGGATGGGTGTGCCAGAGACTCCAGCCACTGCAAACAAACTCCAGACACATGTGCCCCCTTGTGGGGCTAACGTGGGTCCTGGGGAATCGAGCCTTGAACCCGGGTCCTTAGGCTTCACAGGCAAGCACTTAGCGGCTAAGCCATCTCTCCAGCCCTTATTACCTATTTTTTAAACACTTCATGTGGGCTGGAGAGATGGCTTAGTCATTAAAGTGCTTGCCTGTGTAGCCTAAGGACCTAGGTCTCAGACTGGCCTCAAACTCACAGAGATCCTCCTACCTCTGCCTTCCAAGTGCTGGACTTAAAGGCATGTGCCACTGTACCTGGCTATAGCAGTCTTCTAACCAGTCACAGGCTTCTACCATTTCTCCACTCCCTGTGATGCATTTGCAACAAAATAGTGGAGATAATTCTTTCAAACTATAATCAGATCATGCTATTTGTTTGCTTAGAACTCTCCCATACCTTCCCTTCTCCATTAGAATAAAAGCCATAGTCCTTTGAATGGTCTGCAAGATGTTTCTGACCTCTCGGCCTGTATTTCCCTTATGTTGTACCCACACTGGTCTCACTGGCCTCTGTAGCAGGTTGCTCCTGCTTTAAGAGCTTGTACTTGCGGTGCCCTCTATGCAAAGCACTTCAGAGCCGGGTATGGTGGCACATACCTTTAATCCCAGCACTTGGGAGGCAGAGGTAGCAGGATGGTCTTGAGTTCAAGGCCATCCTGAGATTGCATAGTGAATTCCAGGTCAGCCTGGGCTCGAGGTAGGACCTCGAAAACCCAAAAAGAGAAAAGTACTTCAGACAGCTGCAAGAACAGTTTCCTTGGATGCCCTCATGACTATGAAATTTTGCTTTCTTAATAAAGTCTGCTCTGAGTACATCATCCATTCCCCAGTCTGTATTCTCCCAGAACATTCAACCCTTCTAATGTTTGATAGCATCTAATTATTTCTATTCATTGCCTTTCTTCTCTGATTCCAAATGTAATCTTCATAAAAAGACAGGTTTTTGTCTCTTGTTCTCTTATCTACCAACCCACATGCTGCATAGTGACTGCTCAGATAGTGGCTGGCTGACTGGCTCCATTATCCTGAAAATACAAAGGAAGACTATAATTTTAAAAATGATGTTCTACAAGAGCTAAGTTGATTTTTAGAGTATATCAAGAGCTGCAGGAAAAAGACATGGCCTTCATGATTCAGAAGGGGGAGGCAAATGCATAGTTAAATATATTGTGGAGACAACTTAGGTTAGCAAAAAGGGGGACAAATTAAAGTAATTTGCAAGGACTGGGGATTGCTTAGAAGATTGCTGTGTTTAAAGGCACTTTTTTTTTATTTACAAAACCTGCCAGCCCTGGGTTCAATTCCCAAGCCTCCTAAATGAGCCAGATGCAAAAAGTGGAGCAAGTGTCTTGTATTCATATGCAGTGGCAAGAGGCCCTGGCACACCTATACACACACATGTAAATAATTTTTAAAATAATAATTTGCTAGGAAGCAAACTACAATGTACATATTAAGCCCCTCCCAGAATTTGTCAGGAGTAGAATTACCTGAGGAAGTTGGAAACATAGAAGAGAGGTTCTGGGAGCTGTCACCGAACACAGAAGAATCAAAACTGCTCATGGGGAGAGTCATAATGGAATTTGAAAATTATTGAGAATTACACAGTGTTTCAAGTTTAGTAAAAGAGCAGAAAGCATCATTTTATATTATACTATAAATTCTAGTTAAAATTTCAACTTTAAGAAAGACATCCAGGACAAAAAGATTTTGTCAGTTATTAGAACAGACATTAAGATGTATTGTTGGGCTGAGCATGTTGCTCAGTGGTAGAGGTATTGCCTAGCATTTGTGAGGTCCTGTATCCCATCCCCAGAACCAGGTAAGATCCTGTAAGTACTGAGAATACCACAAGGGAAATAAAAATAAGGCTTGCTTCAGTCTTCTCTGTCTCTAAACTACAGAATACTTGAATAGTATCTAGAGTCTTGAAAAGGTGCAACTCGGGAAATTAATGTTACGTAATCACACATGAAAATTCACAGGTGCAAAATGGGGGTTCAGACAAGAAAATATTTTTTATTGAAAATAAGTATTAGAAAGTTAACATCACCCAAGCAACAAGAAATCAAAATTGACAGTTCAAAAAAAAAAAATCAAATCAGAAGCTGGATGTGGTGGCACACGCCTTTAATCCCAACACTTGGGAGGCAGAGGTAGGTGGATTGCTATGATTCAAGGCATCTTGAGACTACATAGTGAATTGTAGGTCAGCCTGGGCTAGGGTGAGACCTTACCTTGAAAAACCAAAAATAAATAAATTTTAAAAAATCAAAGCAGTGCCAGATGTGGTGGCACACATCTTTTATCCCAGTACTGAGGAAGCATAGATAACAAGGCCACTGAATTTAAGGCCAGCCTGGACCTGCAGAATGAGTTCCAGATCAGCCTGGACTAGAGTGAGACCCTACCTTGCAAACAAACAAACAGGGCTAGAGGGATTGCTTCATGGTTAAGGCCCTTAACCGTGAAGCCTAAGGACCCAGGTTCCATTCCGCAGTACCCACATAAGCCAGATGCACAAGGTGGCACATGCATCTGAAGTTTTTTTTTTTTTGTTTTTCTTTTGCATCTGAAGTTTGTTTGCAGTGGCTGGAGGCCCTGGTGTGCCCATTCTCTCTATATATCTGCCTTTCTGTCTCTCTAGTAAATAAATAAATACATAAAAATCTTTCTTAAAGCATACAATTTTTTAAAGTCGTGTTCCTCTATGAAACCCCCTAAATCAAATCATACATTGTACATTAAAAAGAATCTTCAGGGGGCTAGAGAGATGGCTTAGCAGTTAAGGCAATTGACTGCGAAACCTAAGGACCCAGGTTCAGTTCCGTACCCATGTAAGCCATATGCACAAAGTGGCACATACATCTGGAGTCTGCAGTGGCTAGAGGCTCTGTCGTGCCCATTCTTTCCCTCCCTCTCAATTAATTTTAAAAAATCAAATCATTTCATTCTACTTAAACCCCTAGATGGAGTGTCATTGTACCTATTGTAACATCTAAACTTTTTCTTTAAGTTTTTATTGACAGCTTCCATAATTATAGGCAATAAACCATAATTCCCTCCCCACTCCCACTTTTCCCCTCACAAATCCACCCTCCATCATACCCCTTCCCCTGGATATCCATGACCTCATAGTGCCTGGCACTACCTGCACAGGAGGAAAAGATGATATCAAAATAGACTTTTAAAGAAATTATACATATACATATATATATATATATGCAAGTAGAGAGAGAGCAAGTTTGGGTGTGCCAGGGCCTCTAGCCACTGCAGAAGATGCATGCACCACTTTGCGCATCTGGCTTTATGTGGGTACTGGGAAATTGAACCTAGGTTGTTAGGTTTTTCAGGCAAGCACCTTAACCACTGAGCAATTTCTACAACCCTAAACTTCTTATATTCTTTACTCCCTCAGTTGTTGCCACCTTGTTCTATTAGGTCACACCTTACTCAATTCAAAATTTAATAAAGGGGGCTGTGGAAATAGCTCAGCCATTAAAGTCACATGCTTGCAGGGCCTGTTGGCCCAGGTTCAATTCCCCAGCCATCCATGAAAAGTTGAACAGGTATTTGTTTGCAGCAGTAAAAGATGCTAGTGTACCCATGTACACACACAAATAATTTTTTAAAAAATTCTAATGAATTAGGTAGAACTTAAGAAACTACAATGTTAGTACAATATCTACTCTTCAAGGAAATGGGGGCAGAGGTTACCAAAATCTGGAAGGAAAAGTCATGTAATAGGACTATCTTATAAGGATGAAACCAGGATCATAAATACCCAGACTCAGTTTTCTCCCTTGTAATCTGATGCTAGGACTCCCCCTTAGCCCAAGTAGAAACTGGAGGGGAAAGAGCCCTGGTGATGTAGTCCATATTGATTGCCATCCTAAAAGTCCAGTTCCACTGGCCAAACTGTACCTGTCCTTGAGGATATCCCACAGCCAGTAATTGACTCATACTGAGACCCAAAGACTGACCCCCCCATCTCAAGGTGAGATAGCTCCCTATTGTAATATGTTTCAGATCTCTCTCTCTCTCAACACGCATGCGCACACACACACGCACACACAGTCACACTCAATCTCATACATACTTAGATTTGGCCACAGCTAGACCTTACCTGAGACCATATCCTTACATGGCTATTTCCCCTTTGCCTGAACCCTGTACTAGGAAATTTGATCATGTGTCTAAATCCCAATTATCAGACTGTTTATAAGGATCTCAGCCAAATATAATTGGTACCAGAAATGGGTCTAGAACAGGTTAGGTTCTGTAATTAGAACACTCACTAATTACAGGGAGAAGAGGAACTCATCGCTGGTTGTAGGTGGCTCCTGTTATCATCTGTACTGGCATGCAGCAGCAGGACCATTGTTAAAGTGTTTACTTCCCATGAACTGGGAAGGAGGCAATTTAAAATCCAATATCTGGCATTTGCAAGCACCAGGAGATACAGAGATCATAAGGACTCTGGAATAGAGTTGCTGTTGTTAAACATCAGCTTTAAAGAAAATGACCAAGTGTGGAGCCATCAGTCAGGAATTTAAAGAAAAACATGAGGAAGATTGTTCCAGGAAGTCTTTAAAGAGACCTTTGTGTCCCAAAGCTGAAGAGCACGAAGAAGTAAAGGCCAGACCCAGACTTAACTGAAGTGGAAGACCCCCAAGAGGGATGGATTTTGAGCCTAGATCAGCTGACACAGCAGGATAACAACCTAGAAGCTTGCCAGGCGTGGTGGCACACACCTTTAATCCCAGCACTTGGGAGGCAGAGGTAGGAGGATCGCCATGAGTTCAAGGCCACCCTGAGACTATATAGTGAATTCCAGGTCAGCCTGAGCTAGTGAGACTCTACCTGGAAAAAAAAACAAAACAAAAACAGCAAAAAAAACCTAGAAGCTTGTGGAGATAGCTGGGAAAAGCCTTGAGAATCTTAAATCCTCACATTCCCCAGAACTCTCCTGGCCTGCAAGAGTGGCCTACTTCCCCTGTTGAGAGACAAAGTCTTGGTTTCCCCTTCATTCCTGCTTCCCTGAAACCTATGCCATAACCTCCAAGAAGGCAGGTGCTTTCCAATATAATGCTGTCGCACGTAGAGGTCTGTCCCCACCTCTAGCCAGCCACCAGACTCACAAGCCCTCCGGAATCAAGGCTTACAGGAGAGACTGAAGTCCGCCCAGGGCTAGCCCAGATGTGTGAAGCAGCAAGGCGGACTCTATCTACTCACCACATCCTTTCCACCAAGTGGCCCCACTTCAGCCTCCTCAGCTTCCCTTTGTGTACTGCAGAGACTGTCGTGGAGTCTGTTTGCCTAATTCTGCAGTGAGTGAAGATGGGAAATAGATGGATCAGTATCCCCAAATGGCAGAAACACCACAAGTTCATAGACGTATTTAGTTATTTATATGGTGCTGAGGATTGAATCCAGGGCCTTGTGCATGCTTGGCAAGCACTGTGCCATTGAGGTATATCCCCAGCCCTGAGAAGTACCATATGTTCAAATTACTAAATCAAAGCCCTTTTACATCATTCCTGCCTTCTTTTTTTTTTTTGGTTTTTTTTTTTTTTTGAGGTAGGGTCTCACTCTAGCTCAGGCTGACCTGGAATTCATCTGTAGTCTCAGGGTGGCCTCAAACTCACAGCAATCCTCCTACCTCTGTATCCCAAGTGCTGGGATTAAAGGCATGTGCCACCACACCTGGAAATTCCTGCTTTCTTATTAGCAAAGCTGGTCACATGATTTCCAATACAAATTGCAAAATTAAAATGTGAAATACTTTGCTCAAAGATGAAGAGGCCCTGGTGCACTCATTCTCTCTTTCCTTTTCTGTCTGCCTCTTTCTCTCTGTCTCTCCCTCTCACTCTCTCAAATAAATAAAATATTTAAAAAATAGAAGCAAGAGGAAAGTTAAAAGACAGGTTCCTGCTCATGAAACTTAAGAGGCTCAGGAAGTTCAGGAAGTTTTACAAGGCCACTCCCCATGGTAATAAAAGCAGTAAACAATTGCTGAGGAGCAGAAAGTAGCGGAATGCCCTGCCAGCGTCAGCACTAGCGCTCAGGTGCTTTGCCATGCTGCAGCTGCTTGTGAGTCACCTACGCTCCTGTCAGTAACCCCAGTAAACTCACTGGTTCCTCAAACTAGAATGGTGCAGTTGTTGCTTTGTCCTGTCATTGACACCTTACCTGGGATGGACAGACATTTGTTCAGTCTTCTCAGGAAATCACACAATACAGTGATTCTAATCCTTTGTATAGATTAAGAAGAATTGAACTGGACATGGTGGTGACATCTGTAATCCCAGCATTCAGTATGGCAGGAGAGTCCAAGGTTCTAGGCCAGACTAGTTTACTCAAGAAAACTCTGTCTCAAAACAAAACAAAACCCAGAAAATAATCAAAGCAATGACTCAAGGAGATAAGGTATGTCTACGTTCCTAGCAGCATTATTCACAATAGCCGAGGAGTGCAAGCAACCCAAGTGTCCACTCGCAAGTGACTAGATAAGCAAAATGTGGCATATACATGAAATATCCAGCTTAGGAAAAGGAGGGGAATGCAGCAACATGACGAATTTTGAGGACTTTACATAAAGTGGTAACAAGCCAGAGGCAAGAAGAAGAAAAAAAATATATATATATATAATATATATAACATATATATATAATATATTATATTTTTATATATTATATATATCTCCCTTCTATAAGAGTTCTAGATGAGTTAAATCCATAGAAGCAGAAAGAACTGTGGCTGCCAGTGAATGACAAGAAGATTAGCATTAAAGGGCACCAAACTTCAGTTTTACAAGATGAAAACATTGGAAAATGGATGATTGTGATGGCCACCAAATAGTGTTAAGTGTAATCAATGCCACAGGCATGTATATTTCATTGCTAAGATGGAATTTTCTTTTTTGCGGTAAGGTTTTACTTTAGCTCAGGCTGACCTGGAATTCACTATGTAATCTCAGGGTGGCCTTGAACTCTTGGTGATCCTCCTACCTCTGCCTCCCGAGTGCTGGGATTAAAGTTGTGTGCCTCCATGCCTGGCTTGGAAAAATTTTTATGAGTATTTTACCATAATTAATTAAAATGATAATTTTTAAAATATTAATTTATTTTAAGAGAGAGAACAGGCATGCCCGGCCCACTGCAAATGAACTCCAGATGCATGCACTCCCTTGTGCATCTGCCTTACATGGGTACTAGGGAATCAAACCTGAGTCCTTTGGCTTTGCACGGAGGTGCCTTAACCGCTAAGCCATCTCTCCAGCCCAAAATGATAGTTTTTGAAAAGAATGGAGCTGGGGGCTGGAAAGATGGCTTAGCAATTAAGGCACTTGCCTGCAAAACCTAAGGACCCAGGTTCAATTCTTCAGTACCCATGTGAGCCAGGTGCACAAGGTGGCACATGTGTCTGGAGTTCGTTTCCCATGGCTAGAGGCCCTGGCGTGCCCATTCTCTGTCTCTCCCTATTTCTCTCCCTCTCTCTGTGTCTAATAAATAAAAATTTAAAAAAAGAATGGAGCTGGGTTTGATGGCACACACCTTAAATCTCAGCACTCAGGAGGCTGAGGCAGGAAGATCACTGTGAGTTCAAAGCCTGAGCTATAGAAGCTTCTCTTTTCAGGTGGTGGTGACCACTGGAGTAACTCAAAACTCACCAAAGTGCTGAGAAGAAATGACAGTGGAGTGTTCAGCAGGAAATGAGCCATTTCTATCATCTCTCCAAGGTTCAGGGACCTTTGCAGAAGAGGTGGCAAGAAGAACGTAAGAGCTAAAGGAATGGGAGGAGGGCTTAGCAATACTTTTTTCCAGGCACAATGTGGCCTTGATATTCATGACCTCACAGTGGCTGACACTACCTATGCAAGACCTACACAACAGGAGGAAGAAAAAAAAGGATGACCTCAAAGTGGAAGAGAGACTAGTTAGAAAGAAGGAATTCAGTGCAAGGAAGATTAGGGAGGGTCGTAAAAAGGGATTATAATCATGGTAAATTGTTTGTGTTTATGGAAATTATCAACAAAGTATTTTTTATTTTTATTTATACTATATATTTATAAGCAGAGAGAAGAAAGACAGAACGGGTGCTTCAGGGCTTCCAGCCACTACAAACACTCTAGATACATGCGTCACTTTTTGCATCTATCTTTTTGTAGGTAGTGGGGAGTCGAACCCAGATCATCAGGCTCTGCAGGCAAGCATCTTACAGAGCCAATTCTCTAGCCCTCAATAAAATATTTTTTTAAAAAATAATAGGTTTTTAAAGTATAATAGGAGCAATTATCATTGCAGGTAAAAGTAAGTTAATTATTATAATAAATTTTAAATATATTTGTTTGTTTATTTATTTGAGAAAGGGAGAGAGAGAGTGAAGAAGAGGTGAGAATGGGTACAACAGAGCCTCCAGCCACTGCAAACAAACTCCAGATGCATGTTCTTCCTTGTTTATCTGGCTTACGTGGGTCCTGGAGAATTGAACCTAGGTTCTTGGTCTTCGCAGGCAGGCACCTTAACCACTAAGCAATCTCTCCAGCCCTTTTACAATAACTTTTAAGCATAAATTTGTTTTAAATGTGAATCATAACTTTTTTCTTGTACTTTTTGATATGAAAACCTATGTGGACCTGCATAATAGGAAGAAAAAAAATGATGACATCAAAATAGAAGAGAGACTAATGGAAACAAGAAGAGATTCAGTAGAGTGGGGATCTGAGAGAAGGGAAAGAGGATGGTGGGAGGAGATTATGATCATGGTATATTGTCTATATTTATGTTAGTTGTCAATAAAAACTTTAAAAAGTTAGCCAGACATCGTGGCACATGCCTTTAATCCCAGCACTCAGGAGGCAGAGGTAGGAGCATCGCTGTGCGTTTGAGGCCACCCTGAGACTACATAGTGAATCCCAGGTCAGCCTGGGCTAGAGCAAACAAAAAGTTTAAAGAATCACATTCAGGGTTAAAATATATATATATATATTGTGAAGCTGGGCGTGGTGGCACATGCCTTTAATCCCAGCACTGGGGAGGCAGAGGTAGGAGGATCGCTGTGAGTTCAAGCCTGAGACTGAATTCCAGGTCAGCCTGAGCTAGAGTGAGACCCTACCTCGAAAACAACAACAACAAAAAATAAAACCTATGGTGTGTGGGTTCCTGGATTCTTGCTCCAAGGGCTGGCCTCGGTTCCCCCTGAAGGCATCCAGGCAGCCACGGGTGGGTGAGCGATGAGAGAAAAACACTCCTGGGAGAAAGTTGAACAGCTCTCTCAGTTTATTGTCAGTGAAATGGGTTTATAATTATCTGAGGGTAGGGAGAAGGTTCCTAAGGGTATTGGATGTACCGAGTTCATTTCTGATGCCTAATTAGAATATGGGACATTCATTCTAGTACGTAGGCAATGGCAGGGGAGGGGCAGGTGATCTAGGGTCTCTGGGGGTGGGCTGTGTGAAGGCTGACAAGGAGTTTCTTAGGCCACTGGCCAAAGGTCACAGGGCTATGGGCAGAGCCTAAGTTCAGGTGTATTGGGCTTGGAGAGGGAGTGGCCTCCTGTAGCCTGGGGGTCCTTAGCCATGCCTGGAAACTCAGGCCCCTCTCCCAAAGGCTCCAGCCTGTGCCTGGCAGTGCCCAACAATGGTGTGTTATAGATAATCTTGGTTGTTAATTTGACAGGATTTAGAATTACTATGAAAACAGATCTCTGGGCATGTCTGGGAGGAATTTTCTAGGTTAGGTTAATTGAGGTGGGAAGGCCCACCCTACATGTGGGTGGCATCTTTCTGTGGACTTGGATTGCTAAGTACATAAAAAGGAGAAAGCTAGCTGAGCAGTGGCATTCATCACTTTCTGCTTCCTGACTGAAGATTGAAGGTGCCCAGCTGCTTCATGCCCCTGACACCGCCCCTTGCCTGCCAGGATAGACTGTATACCCTTGGGCAGTGAACCAAAATAAACTCTTCCTCCCTTAAGTTTCTTTTCAGATATCTTGTCACAGCAATGAGAAAAGTAACTAATTCACCTATGTATGTGTTTCATTCTTATTGAAACAATGAAAAGGTGGTGGTACAAAGTTGTATTTTACTTTGCAATCCAATGCCTTTAACCTTTGAGCCATCTCTCCAGTCCCGACTTCTTAATATACGTACATTCTCCCTTTGGCTCATTGATAAATCGTAGGTGTCCTATTTTTTCCCCTTTCCTTCCAATAAACACTTGGGTATATATAGTAGTAACGCAAATAAGAATGGGTATGATAGGGTGCTAAGGTTTTCTTATTTCTATGAAGGCCAATCCCTGCGTTCTGCACTTGGTTCTAATGGAAATGGCCTCCTGGGGGCTATCAGCACCCTGCTCTTGTCAGTGTGTTCATAAGAGCACACGGAGCACTGCTGACAGGAGCATGGGTTCATAGGAAGTGTACAGACTTGACAGTTCTGGTGGATCCACAGACATGGCTGCTGGGCGCGTCCTGGAGGCAGCGTAGTAATTATGAGTGATGGCAAGGACTAGCATCACGGTCCTCCTCTCTCACACATGGTCTACTGTCACATCATGAGATTTCACTTACAAAATACAGTACTGGGAAGATGGCTCAGCAGTTAAAGGTGATTGCTTGCAAAACCTGCTAGACAGGGTCCAAGTCCCAAATCACCAATGTAAGCCAGATGCAGAAAAGCAATACAAGCATCTGATCTTCATTTTCAGCAGCAAGAGACCCTGGCGCACCCATATACACACATGGCGTGCAAAAAAAAGAAAAAACTTAAAAATTAAATGAAAAAATTTAAAAATAGATTTCATTTACAAAACACAACTTATGGATAAGCCGTTCTTGTTAGTATAGTGGTGAGTATCCCCACCTGTCACGAAGACGGGTTCGATTCCCCAACAGGGAAGCAAGCTGTCCTTTTGCTGGGCATGGTGGTGCGTGCTTTTAATTCCAGCACTTGTGTAGCAGAGGTAAGAGGATCACTGTGAATTTGAGGCTACCCTGAGACTACATAGGTCAGCCTGGGCTAGAGTAAAACCCTACCTCAAAAAAAAGTTTTTAAAAAAGGGCTGGAGGGATGGCTTAGTAGTTAAGGCATTTGCCTGCAAAGCCAAAGGACCTTGGTTCAATTCCTCAGGACCCACATTAGCCAGATGCACAAGGGGGCACATGTGTCTGGAGTAGTTCTGCAGTGGCTGGAGGCCCTGGCACATCCCTCCTTTTCTGTCAAATAAATGAATTAAAATAAAATATTTTTTTAAGAAAGAGATGGGTGATTTAGGGCTGGAGAGATGGCTCAGTGGTTAAGGCACTTGCCTAAAATGCCTAACGACCCAGGTTTGATTTCCCAGTACTCACGTGTTGCAGTCAGGTTCTCATTGCTGGTAGAAATCACCCAACCAAGAACAGCTTGTGGGAAAAAGAGGTTTATTTTGCCTTACAGGCTTGAGGGGAAACTCCACGATGGCAGGGGAAAACAATGGCATGAGCAGATGGTGGACATCACCCCCTGGCCAACATAAGGTGGACCATAGCAACAGGAGAGTGTGCCAAACACTGGCAAGGGGAAACTGGCTATAACACCCATAAGCCTGCCCCCAACAATACACTACCTGTAGGAGGCATTAATTCCCAAATCTCCATCAGCTGGGAACCTAGCATTCAAAACACCTAAGTTTATGGGGGCCACCTGAATCAAACCACCACACCACATAAAGCCAGATGCACAAAGTGGTACATGCATATGGAAATTCATTTACAGTGGCTAGAGGCCCTGGCACATCCCTCCTTTTCTGTCAAATAAATGAATTAAAATAAAATATTTTTTTAAGAAAGAGATGGTGATTTAGGGCTGGAGAGATGGCTCAGTGGTTAAGGCACTTGCCTAAAATGCCTAACGACCCAGGTTTGATTTCCCAGTACTCACGTGTTGCAGTCAGGTTCTCATTGCTGGTAGAAATCACCCAACCAAGAACAGCTTGTGGGAAAAAGAGGTTTATTTTGCCTTACGGCTTGAGGGGAAACTCCACGATGGCAGGGGAAAACAATGGCATGAGCAGATGGTGGACATCACCCCCTGGCCAACATAAGGTGGACCATAGCAACAGGAGAGTGTGCCAAACACTGGCAAGGGGAAACTGGCTATAACACCCATAAGCCTGCCCCCAACAATACACTACCTGTAGGAGGCATTAATTCCCAAATCTCCATCAGCTGGAACCTAGCATTCAAAACACCTAAGTTTATGGGGGCCACCTGAATCAAACCACCACACCACATAAAGCCAGATGCACAAAGTGGTACATGCATATGGAAATTCATTTACAGTGGCTAGAGGCCCTGGCACATCCCTCCTTTTCTGTCAAATAAATGAATTAAAATAAAATATTTTTTTAAGAAAGAGATGGTGATTTAGGGCTGGAGAGATGGCTCAGTGGTTAAGGCACTTGCCTAAAATGCCTAACGACCCAGGTTTGATTTCCCAGTACTCACGTGTTGCAGTCAGGTTCTCATTGCTGGTAGAAATCACCCAACCAAGAACAGCTTGTGGGAAAAAGAGGTTTATTTTGCCTTACAGGCTTGAGGGGAAACTCCACGATGGCAGGGGAAAACAATGGCATGAGCAGATGGTGGACATCACCCCCTGGCCAACATAAGGTGGACCATAGCAACAGGAGAGTGTGCCAAACACTGGCAAGGGGAAACTGGCTATAACACCCATAAGCCTGCCCCCAACAATACACTACCTGTAGGAGGCATTAATTCCCAAATCTCCATCAGCTGGAACCTAGCATTCAAAACACCTAAGTTTATGGGGGCCACCTGAATCAAACCACCACACCACATAAAGCCAGATGCACAAAGTGGTACATGCATATGGAAATTCATTTACAGTGGCTAGAGGCCCTGGCACATCCCTCCTTTTCTGTCAAATAAATGAATTAAAATAAAATATTTTTTTAAGAAAGAGATGGTGATTTAGGGCTGGAGAGATGGCTCAGTGGTTAAGGCACTTGCCTAAAATGCCTAACGACCCAGGTTTGATTTCCCAGTACTCACGTGTTGCAGTCAGGTTCTCATTGCTGGTAGAAATCACCCAACCAAGAACAGCTTGTGGGAAAAAGAGGTTTATTTTGCCTTACAGGCTTGAGGGGAAACTCCACGATGGCAGGGGAAAACAATGGCATGAGCAGATGGTGGACATCACCCCCTGGCCAACATAAGGTGGACCATAGCAACAGGAGAGTGTGCCAAACACTGGCAAGGGGAAACTGGCTATAACACCCATAAGCCTGCCCCCAACAATACACTACCTGTAGGAGGCATTAATTCCCAAATCTCCATCAGCTGGAACCTAGCATTCAAAACACCTAAGTTTATGGGGGCCACCTGAATCAAACCACCACACCACATAAAGCCAGATGCACAAAGTGGTACATGCATATGGAAATTCATTTACAGTGGCTAGAGGCCCTGGCACATCCCTCCTTTTCTGTCAAATAAATGAATTAAAATAAAATATTTTTTTAAGAAAGAGATGGTGATTTAGGGCTGGAGAGATGGCTCAGTGGTTAAGGCACTTGCCTAAAATGCCTAACGACCCAGGTTTGATTTCCCAGTACTCACGTGTTGCAGTCAGGTTCTCATTGCTGGTAGAAATCACCCAACCAAGAACAGCTTGTGGGAAAAAGAGGTTTATTTTGCCTTACAGGCTTGAGGGGAAACTCCACGATGGCAGGGGAAAACAATGGCATGAGCAGATGGTGGACATCACCCCCTGGCCAACATAAGGTGGACCATAGCAACAGGAGAGTGTGCCAAACACTGGCAAGGGGAAACTGGCTATAACACCCATAAGCCTGCCCCCAACAATACACTACCTGTAGGAGGCATTAATTCCCAAATCTCCATCAGCTGGGAACCTAGCATTCAAAACACCTAAGTTTATGGGGGCCACCTGAATCAAACCACCACACCACATAAAGCCAGATGCACAAAGTGGTACATGCATATGGAAATTCATTTACAGTGGCTAGAGGCCCTGGCACATCCCTCCTTTTCTGTCAAATAAATGAATTAAAATAAAATATTTTTTTAAGAAAGAGATGGTGATTTAGGGCTGGAGAGATGGCTCAGTGGTTAAGGCACTTGCCTAAAATGCCTAACGACCCAGGTTTGATTTCCCAGTACTCACGTGTTGCAGTCAGGTTCTCATTGCTGGTAGAAATCACCCAACCAAGAACAGCTTGTGGGAAAAAGAGGTTTATTTTGCCTTACAGGCTTGAGGGGAAACTCCACGATGGCAGGGGAAAACAATGGCATGAGCAGATGGTGGACATCACCCCCTGGCCAACATAAGGTGGACCATAGCAACAGGAGAGTGTGCCAAACACTGGCAAGGGGAAACTGGCTATAACACCCATAAGCCTGCCCCCAACAATACACTACCTGTAGGAGGCATTAATTCCCAAATCTCCATCAGCTGGAACCTAGCATTCAAAACACCTAAGTTTATGGGGGCCACCTGAATCAAACCACCACACCACATAAAGCCAGATGCACAAAGTGGTACATGCATATGGAAATTCATTTACAGTGGCTAGAGGCCCTGGCACATCCCTCCTTTTCTGTCAAATAAATGAATTAAAATAAAATATTTTTTTAAGAAAGAGATGGTGATTTAGGGCTGGAGAGATGGCTCAGTGGTTAAGGCACTTGCCTAAAATGCCTAACGACCCAGGTTTGATTTCCCAGTACTCACGTGTTGCAGTCAGGTTCTCATTGCTGGTAGAAATCACCCAACCAAGAACAGCTTGTGGGAAAAAGAGGTTTATTTTGCCTTACAGGCTTGAGGGGAAACTCCACGATGGCAGGGGAAAACAATGGCATGAGCAGATGGTGGACATCACCCCCTGGCCAACATAAGGTGGACCATAGCAACAGGAGAGTGTGCCAAACACTGGCAAGGGGAAACTGGCTATAACACCCATAAGCCTGCCCCCAACAATACACTACCTGTAGGAGGCATTAATTCCCAAATCTCCATCAGCTGGAACCTAGCATTCAAAACACCTAAGTTTATGGGGGCCACCTGAATCAAACCACCACACCACATAAAGCCAGATGCACAAAGTGGTACATGCATATGGAAATTCATTTACAGTGGCTAGAGGCCCTGGCACATCCCTCCTTTTCTGTCAAATAAATGAATTAAAATAAAATATTTTTTTAAGAAAGAGATGGTGATTTAGGGCTGGAGAGATGGCTCAGTGGTTAAGGCACTTGCCTAAAATGCCTAACGACCCAGGTTTGATTTCCCAGTACTCACGTGTTGCAGTCAGGTTCTCATTGCTGGTAGAAATCACCCAACCAAGAACAGCTTGTGGGAAAAAGAGGTTTATTTTGCCTTACAGGCTTGAGGGGAAACTCCACGATGGCAGGGGAAAACAATGGCATGAGCAGATGGTGGACATCACCCCCTGGCCAACATAAGGTGGACCATAGCAACAGGAGAGTGTGCCAAACACTGGCAAGGGGAAACTGGCTATAACACCCATAAGCCTGCCCCCAACAATACACTACCTGTAGGAGGCATTAATTCCCAAATCTCCATCAGCTGGAACCTAGCATTCAAAACACCTAAGTTTATGGGGGCCACCTGAATCAAACCACCACACCACATAAAGCCAGATGCACAAAGTGGTACATGCATATGGAAATTCATTTACAGTGGCTAGAGGCCCTGGCACATCCCTCCTTTTCTGTCAAATAAATGAATTAAAATAAAATATTTTTTTAAGAAAGAGATGGTGATTTAGGGCTGGAGAGATGGCTCAGTGGTTAAGGCACTTGCCTAAAATGCCTAACGACCCAGGTTTGATTTCCCAGTACTCACGTGTTGCAGTCAGGTTCTCATTGCTGGTAGAAATCACCCAACCAAGAACAGCTTGTGGGAAAAAGAGGTTTATTTTGCCTTACGGCTTGAGGGGAAACTCCACGATGGCAGGGGAAAACAATGGCATGAGCAGATGGTGGACATCACCCCCTGGCCAACATAAGGTGGACCATAGCAACAGGGACGAGTGTGCCAAACACTGGCAAGGGGAAACTGCTAGAACACCATAAGCCCTGCCCCAACAATACACTACCTGTAGGAGGCATTAATTCCCAATTCTCCATCAGGCTGGGAACCTAGCATCAAACACCTAAGTTTATGGGGGCCACCTGATCAAAAACCACCACACCACAAACAGCCAGATGCACAAAGTGGTACATCCATATGGAAATTCATTTACAGTGGCTAGAGGCCCTGGCACACCCATTCTCTCTCTCCCTCTCTCCCTCTCTCCCTCTCTCCCTCTCTCTCATCTCTCACTCACTCTCGTCTCCCCTGTGTCTCTCTCTTGTGTGTACAAATCAATCAATAAAATATTTAAAAGAATGTTTAAAATGGATGATTTCGAATCTCAAGATAATAACAGAGATTTTAGCCCCCAAGAGCAGTGCCTGTCTTAGAGTGGCTTTGTGTGACTTCTCTTGCCGTATGTCCTTGAAACCGTTCCTGCTTATCAGCGACACTCTTGGAGCATTTGCAGACCTTCACCACTGATGCTAAAAGACGGGGTCTCACCCTGAGCCTAGCAGTGCAAGTGCAGTAAGGTAGAGTGTGGTGGGAGCGTGATCTCAGGGAGCTGGGGGCTTCTGCTTCTGCCAATACCAGTAGCATATTAACTTTTTAGTAGCTGGATAGAGGTGTATTAGCTCATGCCTGGGCTACATAATAACACTCTGTCTCAAACACACATACACATACAGCTTTAAACACCAGAATTTTATCTCTGGGCTATCATTGCCTTGCTGCAGGTGGTACTCATTTATCAGCATTACACTTCCCTTGTAAACCAATACATAGTCTTCAGTTGGCAAGCACATGTTTATCCATCATGATACCCAGCTCAGAACTGACATGGAGCTGGTGCTCTACATATGCTGTGTGGGTTGACTGTCTAATCCTCATCAAAGCAGATACACTGAGGCTGCACTTGTACTTGTCCATCAGTCGTGCATTCACTTATTCCCTCATGCATATTTGTTGAACACTTCTAGGCCAGGATCTCCCTTCTCTTCACTCAAGCTTCCTTTTTCACTTCTCCTCTCAGATTTCTCTTTGGAACAGGAATGGGGAATGGTGGTGTTACCATCAATGCCAATTTGCAGAACATCACGGCCATTTTCTGCACCTCTCCTATTAGATTTCATCCCATTTTTATAGCCACTTACCTGTGATTGACACATTTATACTCAATGTTACACCTTCTCAGTGTGGCCTGCAAGCTCAATGAAATTTACTTCTCTATAGAACTTGGTCATTAAATGAAGGCATTAGCCCAAGACAGAGTAGTAAAGTCTTTTTTTTTTTAATTTATTTATTAGAGACAGAGAGAGGGAGAAAAGAGAGAGAGAGAAAATGGGCATGCCAGAGCTTCTAGCCACTGTGAATAAACTCCAGATGCATGTGCCACCTTGTGCATCTGGCTAACATGGGTCCTGGGGAATCGAGCCTTGAACCAGGGTCCTTAGGCTGCACAGGCAAGCACTTAACTGCTAAGCCATCTCTCCAGCCCTGTCTTTTTATTATGACAAAAAATATTAAAGGGTAACATGTTAATGTATCAACTCTCCTTCAAGTACCTTCTATTCTGATACACTTTGTATCTCTTTCTTTCTCAGTCTTAGCAATATAATATAATTTATCTTTAAATGAAAAAAAAAAACTCTGCCTGTTTCTTCTGCAGGTTTTTTTTTGTTTGTTTTTTGAGTAATAATGTCCTATGTTTTTCTTAGGATTGCAAGTATTTCTTCTATGAGTTCAGTTATTTTTAAGTGCTAGGTTCATGTTCTCTAGGATGTCATTGTTGCAACAATACTATGAAGATTTTGGTCTCCACTCCTCTACTGTAACGCTGCTGTTTCTGCTGATGGCAAGTGGTTTCTTGAGCCTCTATAGAACAACCCAGGAGCACCGTCCACATGCCCCTGCCTGGTGTTCCACACAACCTAAGCCTACAACTGTGGGGGGCTTCACAAGTTCTGCTTTGTCTTATAAAATTTTATTAGTCACTTTTCTTTAGTAAGGATCTTTTTCCTGTAGGACTTTGATAGCAGTTTTACATAATTCTGCCAAGCATTTAAAGAATATTGTCCCAAAAAAAAAAAAAAAAAAAAAAGAAGCCGGGCATGGTGGCGCACGCCTTTAATCCCAGCACTTGGGAGGCAGAGGTAGGAGGATCGCCGTGAGTTCGAGGCCACCCTGAGACTACAGAGTGAATTCCAGGTCAGCCTGGGCCAGAGTGAGACCCTACCTCGAAAAACCAAAAAAAAAAAAAAAAAAAAGAATATTGTCAGGGATCAGTTTTTTTATTTTTATTTTTTATTTATTATTATTATTATTTTTTGGTTCTTCGAGGTAGGGTCTCACCCTAGCCCAATTCAGTACATAGTCTCAGGGTGGCGTCATGGTAATCCTCTTACTTCTGCCTTCCGAGTGCTGGCATTAAAGGTATGCCCCACCACACCCCACCCAAGGATCAGTTTTTAAGCAAGCATTTCTCACATTGCCAAGGGAGTGGTTATCATCAATCCAACCCTCAAGGTTCTGGGCACTTGCAACTTCTCAAGAGACAAACTCAATCTTCCTTTGCATTTCCTTGAGTTGGTGAATGACTCTTTTCCTCTTGTCATACCCTCACTAAAGTGTACCCACTCAGAGATTCCTATTTTATACGGAGTCTCAAATACAATTGCCTACTTTAAGTGGACCCAGGACTCCCTTACCTGTGTACACATGGTTAACCCATACCATGTACACCAAAATCTCTTCCTCCCCCTCCCAAACACAGAGAGGACCAGGGCTAGGCCCTATGCTCAGCATTCTTTCACTTCACCCTTCTTCATACCATGAGATTTCCTACTTTTCTTTTAGAGCAAACTTTGCTTGAAAGTTGATTTCGTTTGGCTTTGTCAGCATATCTTGTGCTGGTATGTCATCTTCCCAGGACAACAAAAATTATATTGCTGAAATTAGAAGAAAGATTCTTCACACCATATAAAATATTTTTTAATAAGTTTTATTTTATTTATTTATTTGTAAGCAGAGAGAGAGAGCGAGAAACAGAGAGGACACAGAGAATGGGCACGCCAGGGCCTCTAGCCACTGCAAACAAACTCCAGCTGCATGTGCCCCCTTGTGTATCTGGCTTATGTGGATCCTGGGAAATCGAACCTGGGTCCTTTGGCTTCACAGGCAAGTGCCTTAACTGCTAAGCCATCTCTCCAGCCCTAAAATATTAACTTAAATAGGCCATATGCCTAAATATAAAACTTAAGATTATAAAATCTCTGAAAAAAATTATAAAATCTCTGATGTTGAGTTATATAAGTAGATTTCTTATATAAGTTATGAAGTGAGCAAAATTATAAATTTGGCTTTTCAAAATTCACATACCTAGCTTTCAAAAGATACTCTTTTTAACTTAAAATTTTTTATTTATTTTTAAAAAGAGATAAAAAAAAGACATAATGGGTGCATCAGGGCCTCCAACCACTGCAAATGAAATGCAGATACATGTGCCACTTTATGCATCTGCCTTTACGTGGGTACAAGGAAATGGAACCCAAATCATTAGACTTTGCAGGCAAGTGCCTTAACCACTGAACTATTTCTCCAGCCCCAATTTTTTAAAATTATATTTTACCTGCAGTAATTTTGGAGGGCTTTGGCATGACGGTTTCTCTCAATCTCAACATTGACTAATGAACATGGTGTTGATAATGAATGTTTCACAACCCCCTCTAAGTGTTCTTATTGTTTGTGGTATGCCTACGTCAATTTAAATATCTACCTAGTAGGGCTAATAATCTGTTACGTCTTTGGTAATGTTCAGAGTGATGGAAACAAGCACAATAGTGGGATAACTTGACACTTTCTCTTTACTCCTCACTGTGCACCATGCTGTCTGGTTTGGCTTTCTGATGGTCTTACTCACTATGTAGCCCAGGCTGGCCTCCAACCCCTGGCCTCCAGCAATCATCCCAGGCGACAAGCCTCATACCAGTTTCTCAAAAGATACTCTTAAGAAAATGAAAAGGCAAGCCAGGCATGGTGGTGCACACCTTCAGTCCCAGCACTCAAGAGGCTGAGGTAGGAGGACCTCCATGAGTTGGAGACTAGCCTAAGGCTACAGTGAGTTCCAGGTCAGTCAGGGCTAGAGTGAGACCCTGTCTTTCAAACACAGAAATAAAATGAAAATGTAAGCTACAGACTGAGAGAATATTTACAAATCACAATCAGAACCTAGACAACAGACAACCCAATAAAGGAAATGGGCAAAAGATGTGTATAGACATTTCATCAAAGAAAAACTGTAGTGGTGGTTTGAATCAGATATTCCCCATAAACTCATGTGTTCTGAGTGCTTGATCCTCAGCTGATGACAGCTGGGGAGAGGGAACCTTGGTAGAGAAGATGTGTTGTTGGGGTGTGCTTAGAGGGTTATAACCAGCTCCACTTTGTTAGAGTTCAGTTCATGCTCTTGCTACTGTTTCTACTTGCTGTGGCAGAGTTGATGTCTACCCTCTGCTCAGGCCATGTTTTGCCTGTCATCATGGAGCTTCCCCTCGAGACTGTAAGCCAAAATAAACAACTTTCTACCCATCAGCTTCTTTTGATCAGGTGCTTTGTGCCAGCAAGGAGAAGGTAACTGCAACACTGTGCAAAGTAACATCATTAGTCTTAGAGGGGAAAAGGAAATCAAAACCACAATTAGGGATGGGCGTGGTGGTGCATGCCTTTAATCCCAGCACTGGAGAGGCACAGGCAGAATTGTGGTGAGTCTGAGGCCACTCTGAGACTACGTAGTGAATTCCACGTCAGCCTAGGCTAGAGTGAGACTCTACCTTGAAAAACAAAACAAAATAAAATTAGGAAGCCATGTAGGGTAGCTCATGTTTATAATCCCAGCACTCTGGGTTAAGGCAGAAGGATCTCCACATGTTTGAGGCCAGCCTGGTCTACATAGCAAGTTCCAGGGCATTCAGCAAGACCCTGATTCAAAACCCCAAAACAAACATCACAATTAGATACTACCAACACGTACCTGTGAAAATGACTATAACGGTTTTTTGTTGTTGTTTTTGGAGAATGGGTTTCATGTATCCCAGACTGGCCTTGAACTGTCTACATACCAGAGGATCCTCCTGCCTCTTCCTCCCATGCCAGGTTTATGCAGTGTTGGGGATCAAACCCAGGGCTTCATGCATCATAGGCAAGCATTCTAACAACTGAGCTACATTCCCAACCCAGGCCACAGCTTTTAGTAGTGTAACCATAACAACAGTTGGCAAGGAAGTAGAGCAAGAACTTTCATGCACTTCTGATAGGAATATATTATTGCATAGCCATTCTGGAAAACAGGTTGGCAGTTTATTTCAAAGCTAAATGTACTATTTCCATATGCTCAGCAATTCCACTTTTGCCTATTTACCAAGGGAAATGAAAATATATGACTACACAAAGACTTACATAGACACATGTTTATATTAGCTTTACTATTTGTTGAGGGTGGATTTGTGCCACCCAACTCAACTAATATGTTGAAGTTCTAAATCTCTAGGACCTTAAAATGTGACCTAATTTGGAAATAGGGTAGTTTCAGGAGTAATTAGTTAAGATGAACTCAGACTGGAGAACAGTGGCCCTGGTGTCTGTATCAAAGGGAAATTTGGATTCAGACACATATACAGGGAGAGTTGGAATAAGGCCATGAGTCTATGAATACAGCCATGATCAAACCAAAGACAGAATCCTGGAACAGATCCTTCCGTCGCAGCCCTTAGGAAAGACAATCCATGATGTCACCGTGATTTGGGGCCTCTAGCCTTCAGAATGTTGACCAGTGTGTTTCTATAGTTTAATCCACCTTGTTTGTTGCCCTGAACTGTGACAGCCCCAGAAACTAATACAGTATTATTTGACTAACGTTGAGAACAACCCAAATGGCCACAACTGATAGAAGGGTAAACATATTAGGGAACACCCATTCTATGGAATAGTACTCATTAGTGAAAATACATGAACTACTTGAAAATGCAACAACCTGGATGAAGCCCCAAACCATTCATACTAATTGGCAAAAGCCGGAAACAAAACGAAAATACTTTTTAATTTAGATGACATTCCTGAAGGGAAAACTATAAGGACAGATGTCAGATCAGCGCTGTGATGGGTCAGTAAGTAGGGGAAAGTGACTGCAAGAGTACATCAAGATGTTTTGAGCAAAGGAAATACTCTGTACAAATGTTCCTCAACTTATAATGGAGTTACATCTCAGTAACCCTTTGTAAGTTGAAAATGCAAGTTTCAAATTCATTTAAAACACACAACCTGTTGAGCAACACAGGACACTAGAGAATAGCAGATGCATGGTCATGCAGCTGATGGGCTAGAGCTCCCTGCTGCTGCCCAGTATCTCAAGACAATGCCAGATTGCAGGTTTCTAGTCTCAGAAAAATCAAAGATTGAAATTTGAAGTGCAATTTCTTTCTTTTTCAGAAAGAAGGGTTTGAGTAGGGTCTCACTCTAGCTCAGGTTGGCCTGGAGCTCACTCTATAGTCTCAACTCACAGCAGTCCTCCTACCTCTGCCTCCTAGTGCTGGTATTAAAGGCATGCACCACCATGTCCAGCCCAAGTACAGTTTCTATGGACTAGATACTGCATTATACCACTGTAAAGCTAAAAATTGGGGGGCTGCAGTGCTGTCTCAGTGGTTAAGGCACTTGCCTGCAAAGCCTAACAACCAAAGTTCAATTCCCCAGGACCCACGTAAATCCAGATGCATGAGGTAACACATACGTCTGGAGTTCATATGAAATGGCATGTCCATTCTCTCTCCCTCTCAAATAAAAAAATTTTATAAATATTTAACAAATTTGTAAGTGAAAGTATTGTAAGTGTGGGAATATCTGTATTTTTATTATAAGGTATGTGTATATTAGTCAAAATTTACATGCATAAAAATATGTATTTTACTGTATATAAATTATACTCACTCTTAAAAATTATAGCGCTAGGAAGATGACTCAATGGTTAAAGGTGCTTGCTTGAAAAACCTGCCAGCCTGGGTTTGATTCCACAATACCCACATAAAGCCAGGTGCACAAAGTGTTGCATGTATATGGAATTCGTTTTTAGCAGAAAGAGGCCCTGGAAGGCCTATTCTCTCTCTCTCTCTCTTTCTCTCTCTCTCTCTCTATCTGTCTCACAAATAAATAAAAATATTTTAATTGCATTATGTAAAATGCAAAGATGGAAACCAAATTATTGTGAATTCTTTTCATTAAAATATAATCAAACTGAGCGTGGTGGTGCACACCCTTAATCCCAGCACTCATCAGAGGCAGAAGTAGGAGGATCACCATGAGTTGAAGCCAGCCTGGGACTACAGAGTGAGCTCCAGGTCATCCTGGGCTAGAGTGTGACCCTACCTTGAAAACAACAACAAAAACCTATAGTCACTATGAACGTTTTTGCTATACTTACACCTAGCTTTTATATATGTAATATATACTAAAATTTCCATAGTGATACTTTATTATAGTCTTATAGTTAACTTATTTCATTTAACAAACTAGTTTAAACACTGGGGATGGAAAAATGGCTCAGTGAATAAAAGTGTTTGCTTGTAGAGCCTGATGCTTCAGGTTTGATCCTCCAGTACCTAGGAAAAGACAGATGCACAAAGTAGTTCATGTGTCTGGAGTTTGTTTGCAGCAGTAGGAGGACCTGGCATGCCCATGCTCTTTCTTCCTCTCTCTCTTTTTCTTTTTCTATCTCTTCCTCTCAAGTAACTAAGTAAAAATATATATTAAAATATATTTTAAATAACAAAATTCCTATGAAACTTTATTTCTGATGATTCTATTTCATGCTATATGCTATATACTTGAATAAATCCTCTGTTGTTGAAAATTAAGTGTTTTCTGCAGTGTTTTACAATTATAAACAATGTCTAACTAATACTGGTAAGCCTAATGGTTATTGACATCTATAGAAATACAACATGGGATAATAATTCTTATTAAACAACAATGATAAAGATACTACATAAAGACTAGCTGACAGAAAGCTGTGCTGCATGCAGTTCCATGGGATAGAGAGAAGTCATCAGTGAAGATAAACAACAGTGAACACTGCAAGCCTTATATTTGGCTAGCCAGGCCAAATGAGCCAACAGGTGCAATAGTGTCATGTCTGTTATGGGGGAAACCAACTGCTCTCTAATTGGACTGAAGGCCCACTCCATGGGAGGGAATACATGCTTGAAACTGAAAACCTATGACAGGGGAAGTCATGAGACCTAATGGTGTAATGCCTGCTGGTGTCTGGCTAGATGTATATATTATGTTCACCAAACTGCCCGGTAAGCATTTTTCTTAATGTTCATACCCACATATTAAGGCTACTCTGACTTTTAGTTAGACAAGCTTCTCTTTTCAGATGACAGTGACCACTGGGATGACTCAAAAGGCACCATGGTGCTGAGAAGAAGGGACAGAGTAGTGTTTAGCATTGAAATATCTTTATCACGCCTTCCAAGGCTCAGGGTCTATTGCAGAAGAGGTAGCACGAAAAATGTAAGAGCCAAAGGAAGGACTCTTTACAATGCACTCTTCCAGACACAAAATGGCCTGGATATCCATGACCTTGCAGTGCCCAGCACTACCTACACAAGACCAGTATAATAGGAGGAAAAGATGATGACATCAAAATAAGAGACTGATTGAGAGGAGGAGGGGATATGATGAAAAGTGGAGTTGTGAAGGTGAAAGTGAGGGGGGAAGGAATTATCATGGTTTATTGTCTATAATTATGGAAGTTGTCAATAATAAAAAAATAAAATTAAATAAAAATTAGAAAAGAAAAAAGATATTACATAACATAGAGGCATAAAATTAATGGCCGAAAAGATGACCTAACATTAACAGATCAATGAATAAATGCCTTGCTATTATCTATACAATGGAATACTACTGGCAATTAAAAGGAATAAGCCACCAATATACAGGGTTATGAATAAATTTCAAAATGATGATGCTTGGTGCCAGAAGCCAGGAAAAGTACAAAAAGTATGTTTATATTAAAATCTAGAATGGTGCCAGGCGTGGTGGCGCACACCTTTAATCCCAGCACTTGGGAGGCAGAGGTAGGTGGATCGCCGTGAGTTCGAGGCCACCCTGAGACTACATAGTGAGTTCCAGGTCAGCCTGGACTAGAGTGAGACCCTACCTCAAAAAAACAAAAACAAAAAAAATCTAGAATGTACAAGGTCATTTCCAATGATGAAGGGGAGAGTGGTTGTTGCTTGGGAAGGGCAATGCAAGGAGGGACCTGAAGGAAGAGCTGTAAGGAGCATCAGAACCTTCCAGAGGAGAGGGAAATGTCCATTGGCTTGACGAGGATAATTTCCACCAGGCGTGGTGGCACACACCTTTAATCCCAGCACTCAGGAGGCAGAGATAGGAGGATTGCCATTAGTTTGAGGCCACCCTGAGACTACAGAGGGAATTTCAGATCAGCCAGAGCTAGAGCAAGACCCTACCTTGAAAAACAAAACACAAAATAAAGAAAAAAAAGGGGGGGATTGGCAATCCAAAAGATGGGCCTGGTAGCACACACCTATAATCCCAGCACTTGGGAAGTGGAGGCAGGAGTATCAGGAGTTCAAGTTTGAGACAAGCCTGGGCTAAATAAGACCTGGTCTTAAAAAGCCAATAAATAAATAAATGAGTTCAAGGCCAGCCTAGACTATACAGCAAGACCATATTTTAAGCAACAAGTGATCTGTTTAGAATATACCCACAGTGAGAGCCAGGCGTGGTGGCGCATGCCTTTAATCCCAGCACTCAGGAGGCAGAGGTAGGAGGATTGCTGAGAGTTCGAGGCCACCCTGAGAATACATAGTGAATTCCAGGTCAGCCTGGGCTAGAGTGAGACCCCACCTCAGAAAATAAACAAAGGGCTGGAGAGATAGCTTAGTGGTTAAGGCACATGCCTGTGAAGCCTAAGGACCCAGGTTCAATTCTCCAGGTCCCAAGTAAGACAGATGCACATGGTGGCGCATGCGTCTGAAGTTCATTTGCAGTGGCTAGAGGCCCTGGCATGCCCATTCTCACTCACTCTCTCTCTCTCTCTCTCCCTCTCCTTCTCTCTGTCTCTAATAAATAAATAAAAATAAAATCTTTAAAAACCAACCAACAAACAAACAGGATGGGAGAGTTGGCTTAGCCGTTAAGGCGCTTGCCTGCAAACCCAAAGGACCTCTGTTCGATTCCCCAGGCTCCACATAAGCCAGATGTACAAGGGGGCGCATGCATCTGGAGTTTGTTTGCAGTAGCTAGAAGCCCTGGCGTGCCCATTCTCTAATAGAATATACCCCAGTGAAAACATTTCTGTTCTCTTCCTAATGTGTACTTCTCTGTGGCAGGATTTACAGAAGATGAGTACTTAGTGGAGTAGACATAACATGGGGGCTGGAGTCAGGGGACCTGGGTTTAGACCCCAGTTCTGCCTCTTCGTGGCTAAGGCATTGTAAGAAAACACACTAGGTTTCTCATCTATAAGTTGGTGACCTTCTCTTTTGCTGACGTCTTCTCTAGACAGGCTAGAAAAGCTACATAATTAATTTTACACCTTCCTTTGCAATAAGATGGTCAGTGAAAGGCCCATGGAAAGCCTTTACTTTATGGCTATAAGCAGAAATGTTCCCAGTGCCCCATCCTTCCTTCTGTCTCCAGTTTTGAACGTGGATGTGATGGCTGAAGCAGTTACAAGGTGGCTTTCGGGGGGCTAAGAGGCCAACATGGTAAGTGTGATGGAATGGAAGGTCTCAGGAGCCTGCTTTCTTGATGACATTGTCGGGCTACTATACCAATTCTGTGGCCTCTTGCTAAATGAGAAAAACAACTGTCATCCGTTTAAGCCAAGCTTGCCATTACTTACGGATGAAAGCATTCCTAACTGATATGCCAGAGGCTGGGAAGAGTGTGAGTTAAATATGAAACAGTGCTTTATAAATTAGTAACCAACAAGTACATTTCAGGTACCATTTGCTAGTCAATTGAATATAAAATTAATAACATATTGACTTTTTCTCTCTCAAAGCTTCTTATTCAACTATTCTTTCAACTTTTTTTTTTCTATTTCTACTGCTGATTAATTTAGAAATTTGTATGATTCAACCAAAATATTCTGTGTGTTACAATTTAAATAAAGGAAATATCCAGACCCAGTTGCCTGGTTTAGTGAAGTGTTGTAAACAGTGCCACTGCGGGAGGGGATGTAATACCAGGCAGACCCGTGGGCGTGAGGTGGACCCTCCACAGAAGAGTAGCTCAGCCTAGGAAACAGCAGTTCCATCTCCCAAGCTCACCCTTGCCCCAGCTGGCCATTCTCATTCCAGTTCTCTAGACGAGCACTGGAGACGAAGTGTGGGAACAATGAAGGAACAGCCCCTCACATCTATCACACTTCAAGGTAAACATGAGTGAAGAGAGAGAGGATGAAGAAGTGGGCAAGTCACTTGCTGCTTTGTCTCAGTTTCACCAATTTGAAATAGGCTACAGACCCACCCTTACCATAGGCATCTTACCCAAAGCCAGGAGTGTCCTTGGTATTTACTGGGTCTCATAAACAAGGGGCTTGGCTTCTATGCCAGGAAGGGAGTCCACACCTCTGCATTCCTGGGCACAACATAGCCCTGTTTTGAAATCACCGCTCACTGTGTGATCTTGGACACAAACTCACTTTCTCCATCTGTAAAATATTATGATAATAATAGTACTCACTTTATGAGTGTGTTATGGAAGATTAGTGAGGTAATCCTGGTAGAGTGCTTAGCATGGCTCCTGGCACACAGGCATGCATAATAAACACCAGCTACTATTATTGTTATAACCAGTGCCTTTTCCGCTCCACTGGCTCTTTTCTCTTAACATATAAACACATCAGCTTTTTTTCCATCTTAAAAATTAATAGTCTATAGTGTTGACTTTTAATTCTTTTTTCTCTTTCAACTTATTTTTCTCTGCCCTTAATTCTTTTTTCTCTTTCAACTTATTTTTCTCTGCTCCTGTCTTCCAATTTACCTTTGGCCACATTCATGTAGCCTAGTATAATGCCTGACGAGCCAATAACCACCACCTAACCACACCCCAGGTCAGGTACCAGGGACAAGGCATAAAGGAAAAAAAAAAAAAAGCATAACATTATATAAGCCACTGGGATGTCTGTCACCAATCTTAGCTCTATAATTCTTGGTTTGTGATTTGGGAAAATTTTTCTTTTTGTTTTTTTCGAGATAGGGTCTCACTCTATCCCAGGCTGACCTGGAATTCACTCTGTAGTCTCAGGGTGGCCTTGAACTCATGGCAATCCTCCTACCTGTGCCTCCTGAGTGCTGGGATTAAAGGCGTGCACCACCACGCCCGGCTTGGGGAAAATTTCTTGTTATCTCTGAACCTCTGCTGCCTCATCAACAAGCTGGGGAAAGAAACACTGCTGTGGAGGACAGCAGTGAGACTAAACCAGACGACACACATAAAGCACACAGTGCAGTGCTGCATGTGGGCAATGCACAAAGAAATGGCTGTCATTTAAAACATGATGTGCACTGTGAATTGCAAACCAGTTAAGGTAATAAGACATGGATAGGAAATGACTCGAGAAGTTTGAGCTGTTTGCCATCATCTTTAAGGACACAGAAGGAATATATGCATTGAATCCCTTGAATAAGAGTTCATTGAGAAAAGAATCCGAGTGGAACTCTGAAGAGTGATGAGGGACTGGACCAGGAATGTGAGAAAGTCACAGAAGGAAGATAGGCTGGTCTGGGGTCAAGGCTGTGTGCAGCACTTCTGTCCCTTCCAAGCTTCTAGTTAATTGCTGCTGGTGGCAGTGGTAAGGACCTCAAGATGCCTGGGAGCAGTGCTTGTGTAACATCCTCTCACTTGGGCCTGATGACAACGTGAGTAGTAGACAGTGAGGTAATGATGACGCCTCTCACAAAGAGGAAAAAAAGACTTGGAGAGGTTAAGCAAATGTAGTCTCTCTAGCTTATGAAAGAAGCAGAGCTGTGCGTCAACTCCATCTCCAACTTTGAGTCCAACAAGAGTTAGGGTCCCACTCATCAGAGTGCTGAAAAGAAGGGGGTTGGAGAGATGGCTTAGCACTTGCTTACAAAACCTGATGGCCTGGGTCCAATTCCCCAGAACCCATGTAATGCCAGATACACAAAGTGACCCATGTGTCTGGAGTTTATATGCAGTGACAAAAGGCCCTGGCACACTCATTATTTTCTCTCTCCCTTTCTCTCTCTCTCTCTCTCTCTCTCTCTCTCTCTCTCATCTCTCTGCTTGCAAGTAAATAATAAAAAAATATATTTGAAAAAAAGAAGTTACCGTTGAATGCTCAGCACTAAATGAGACATCTCTATCTTTATTAGCCCTGCCAAGGCTCAGGGAACATTGCACAGAGGTGGTAGGAAAAAATGTAAGAGCCAGAGGATGGGGAGGAGTGCTTTGGAATGTCGTATTCTGGACACGAGGTGGCCATTGCATTCATGACCTCACAGCAGCTGTTGTTACCATCACAGTATTGAGCCCATCAACAGGTTGTTATGGATGATGAAGGTAGGTAAAAAGACACCAGAACAGAAGAGGGACGAGGAGGGGAGAGAAAGGAGTTCATTGGAAGGATGAGAGAGTGATGGAAGGGGATTATGTTCAAAATAGATTATGTGCATAAATAAATATTGTTTAAAAAGTTATTTTAAAAAGAGAAAGAAAGGGCTGGGGAGATGGCTTAGCGGTTAAGCACTTGCCTGTGAAGCCTGAGGACCCCGGTTCGAGGCTCGATTCCCTAGGACCCACGTTAGCCAGGTGCACAAGGGGGAGCACGTGTCTGGAGTTCGTTTGCAGTGGCTGGAGTCCCTGGCATGCCCATTCTCTCTATCTGCCTCTTTCTCTCTCTGTCTGTCGCTCTCAAATAAATAAATAAAATAAATAAACAAAAAAAATTTTTTTAAAGAGAAAGAAAAGGGGGGCATGCTCTGAACAATGGGAATTCATTGTAGAATTTTGTAAACAGACAACTATTAGGAAGAAACGAGGGCATAGGGAAAAACTAGTCTGGTAGTAGTTAGTATGTAGAATGTGAGCAAGAGACAGAGACCAGAACTAAGAAGAACTCCTCAGAAGTGCAGAGAAGTGCACTTGAGATAGAGAAGGACAGAAGACATTTTGAAAGCATAGCACCAAAAGTTAGCAACTGAGAAGGAATTCAGTGAAGGAGGGATTTGGGAGAAGGAAAATGGAGGTGGTGGGAGAAGACTGTAATTATGGTATGCTATCTATATTTATGGAAGTTGTCAATGAAAAGTATTCATAAAAATTGACAACCCAGGGGCTAGAGAGATGACTTAGTGGTTAAGAGCTTGCCTGTGAAGCCTAAGGACCCCGGTTCAAGGCTCAATTGCCCAGAACCCATATAAGCCAGATGCAAAAGGTGGCGCATGCATCTGGAGTTCATTTACAGTGGCTAGAGGCCCTTGTGTGCCCATTTTCTCTCTCTCTCTCTCCCTCTCTCTCTGTCTCTCTCTCTCTCTCTCTCTTTCTGCCACTCTCAAATAAATAAATAAAAATAAACAAAAATTTTTTGTTTTAAATTTGACAACCTAGCTGGGTGTGGGGGCGCACACCTTTAATCCCAGCACTTGGGAGGCAGAAAGAGGTAGGAGAATCACCATGAGTTTGAGGCCACACTGAGACTACATAGTGAATTCCAGGTCAGCCTGGGCTAGAGTGAGACCTTGAAAAAAAAAAGAAGAAGAAGAAAATTGACAGCCTACTCTATATGAGGATAGAGAAATTCAAGATAGGAAACAGCTAAATATGCAAGACTAAACTATTACTTGCTGCTAACGTGAGACAGAGTAGGACTTCGCCTCTCCTGGGATACTGGTCAGGCATTAAAGCACTGTTAAACTGATAGAATCAATATTAGCATTAATAGTGAGTCCTTACTGTAATCATTCATGATATTTATTTTCTTGTAAATAAAAAAGATGTGGGAGGGCGGGGCATTTGAACTTCCTAACTGGCAGCTGTTTAGACCCCATCCCTAGTACCCTGCTTGCCTTGAGCAAAGAACTGTCAAATAGCCAGCCATGCTACCTTTATGCCAGCATGGACCATTTTGAAAATTCCACAGTGCCTTGAGGAAGCTGTATAGCAGTTGCAGCTGCTTGCTGTGAAAGCACAACTCTGGCTTCCAGAAGCGCGCACCCAGCCAGGACTGTCTCAAATACCTGAAGATGGATTTCTTACCGCTTCTTGCAGTCTTTCCCAAAAGCCAGACCAGGCCGGCCATGGCGCACGCCTTTAATCCCAGCACTTCGGGAGGCAGAGGTAGGAGGATCGCCATGAGTTCGAGGCCACCCTGAGACTACAAAGTGAATTCCAGGTCAGCCTGGGCCATAGTGAGACCCTACCTTCAAAAAACAAAAACAAAAACAGACCAGAAGGAGAGTACTTCCCCTGGTGGTCCAACAAAGAGAATGTTGTGACTGATTCTTTTTTTAAGATACGTCGTGGTTAGTATAAACACAATCTTTCATTTGTATGAATGTGTGATTGGTGCAAAATCCCTTTTCTGCCTACGTAAGCCAGCTGGAGAGAGAGTCTTGTGCTGCCCCTGCAGCCCATGGTGCAACATGAAGTTCGCTGAAAGGCTTCCTTCCGGTAGTCTGGTTTGCTTGCTTTCCGTAGAATGGGCTGAGACGCTCACATGAGGAACGCAGCAGTGACAGCAAGCCAGCACGGCTGGGCCATAGAAGCAGTGGAGAGGAGGGTGGACTGTGGCTTAAACAGCTGCAGAAGAGGCACCGCTGAGAGACCCACCCAAGGCCCCAGCCGCAGAAGCTGCAAGAGCCGCAGCGGAACGACGGCCACAGGCAGCAGAGCTGACGGCAGAGCAGTAACGTCCAGATTGGCAACAACGGCCGTGGCAGCAGCAGCCACAGCAGCAGCAACCTTCAAGGTCAAGGGTCTTAACAGCCTAGGCCAGGGAGCTATAATGCTAGCCATTGCCAAAAAGTGGGGAGTCCCAACTTCCTACAACTACACAGGAGCTGGATGTAACACTAGAGGATGTCATCTCCTGCTGCCCCCAGCTGGCTGCTGCCACCACTTGCTACCATCAAACACCAAGAGATACCAAAGCTGCCAAAACCCGGCAGTGGACGAGATTTTTACCCAGGCAGAACCAAGGGTCCAGCCATCTACTTGATAACCCTACTGTAGGTATGGTACTAGGAAGGAGGAACAGGTTTGGAAAGGACTTAAATAGAGCTGTTGAATGAGAAATGATCCTGAAAAACATGCTTTGATTTTGGTGAGACCATTCAGGCAGTGACAAATGTAGGATTACAGGGAAACTGATAAAATCAAACTGTAAAATTGAGTTTTGAGGCTGTAGTTGAAGACATGGGAGTAGATGCTGTACTTTTTCTACCGTTATTTTATAATACATACTCACTGTCACAATTTCTGTGGGTTCTGTGAGCTATTCACTACTTAGCTTCCTCCCAAGTGAATGAGCAAAGAGGGAAAGAAAAGTCTGTGGCCTACAAAGGAAGCCACAGCCTCTTGCAGCCTAACAGAAGTGACATGATGTCACACCTGCCAATATTACTGGCCATGCAGCCCAGCCCTGATCCACTGAAGAGAGAGACTGACAGAGGGCCATGGGGACCAAGAGTGGGTCGGTAAGGATTGCCTTGGAGGCTGGCAAGAAATTTTCAGATCTTGTGAAAAAGGTAAGGATCTACAGTTGGGTGTGGTGGCTCACTCCTTTAATCCCAGCACTAGGGAGGCAGAGGTGGGAGGATCACTGTGAGTTCGAGGCCAGCATGGGACTACAGAGTAAGTGCTAGGTCAGCCCAGGCTAAAGTGAGATCCTACCTTGAAACACACACACACACAAAGGCGGCAGGGGGTGGGGGGATATGGATCTGCAGAAAGATCCTAGAGATGCAGATTGGAAGGAAGAACTCAACAAAGACGAAGGAGGAGACCCAGAATGTCAGTGTTGCTGCAACTACAGAGAAGCAGGGTTCCAGCAAGAGCACAGAACTACTCTGAAATGAGGCAAGGGTAGAAAAGCATATAAAATGTAAAAGTTTTTTTTTAACAACAAATTAAAACTCCAAAATTAAACTTAACTTTGGTTTTTTTCTCCCCCCCCCCAAATCACTATTATTTTGGTTCAGGACCCCCGAGCCTCACACACGCAGAGCAACCACTCTACCCACTCAGATGCATCACAAATCCCCATTTTTGTTTCTTAGCAAACTTATCGTTTGACTTGACTCCTAGAACCATCCTGAATTCTCTGAACACAGAAGCTAGATGCTCTGATCAAGCAGCCTTGAGAACCGGGAGTTTATTAGAACTGGCTGGACCTAGTTTTATCCACAGATGATGTGCAGCGCATGGAATTCTCAGAGGATGCCCAGGGGTCACTGACAGCTGATGTTTTTCCACTTTTACATAGGCCAAAAAGCCACAAAGATCATTCTCTGTGTTGAGACATTTTCCTCCCCTCAGAGAATTTGATATAACCTCCCAGAGCTGGATTTTTAAAGGACAAGCTGTTCCCAGCTTTTTTCCCCTTCAAGCCAGATTGTTGGCTTTGAATGTGTATGCATGCCTACTTTGCTGGTGGGAGGCCACAGTTTCTCTGCAAAAACAAAACATATTGTAATGCTTTCCTAATTAAAAGCCTTTTGAGTCATGCTTACTGAAATCTGTTACATGGATGTAACTGATCTGCAGGGAGGAGATTTTCTGTTCTCTACAAAATTAAAGAATTCAAAAGGAAATGAATAGATGAAAAGGTTCCAGTATGAAATCCCTTTCTTTAGTAACACACTGAACTGTCTAATGGTAAATTGACTGAGTCACTCAGAGAGCCCAGGTCCTGACGAAGAGCTGGATTCCCATCTCAACTCACATACATATCAATATGTCTTTACTTGAAATTCAGAAATGGAATTATTTTTAGCAGTACTGTGGGGAATAACATATTAATCATCTGCTATTTATTTCATTTTGAAAGAATAATTTCAGGTCTATTATTAGTAATATAATTTGATTATTAGTAATATTCCACTCAGACTAAAAACAGTTTTTTGTTGCTTTTTCAAGGTAGGGTCTCGCTCTAGCCCAGGCTGATCTGGAATTCACTGTGTAGTCTCAGGGTGGCCTCAAACTTGAGGCGATACTCCTACCTCTGCCTCCCGAGTGCTGGGATTAAAGGCATGTGCCATCATGTCTGGCCTAAAAACAATTGTTTTAAAGAAATATGTTATCCAGGCATGAAGGTGCACACTTGTGATCCCAGCACTCGGGAGGCAGAGGCAGGGGGTTTAAGAGTACAAACCTTTTATTTAAAAAAATAAATAATAAAAAATAATATCAACAAATTCATACAAAGATGAATAAAGAGAAAAACAATTTCTGCCTCCCCCCCAAAAAAACAACTCAAGGCCATCTTCAGCTATAGAACATGTTCAAGGCCAGTCTGAGCAGCATAAGACCCTGCTTCTTAAGGCATAACGATCTTGAGTTTGAATCTAACCCGGGTTACATATCCTGTTTATCTTGGGGAACAGGCAGTATGTTAACAAACATCATTGTCTGTGGTGTCTCTTCTATTTTCATAAATGTCATTTTGAAAATAATTCTGGTACCAACTGTCTTCTAGGAAAAGCAATATAAACAATATAGATCAGGGTTTAAAGTTTTAAGTAGTTTAAGGGGATAGGGGGTTGAAGTAGTGTCTCATTCTAGTCCAGGCTGACCTGATATTCACTTTGTAGTCCCAGGGTGGCCTCAAACTCACAACAATCCTCCTACTTCTGCCTTCACCCAGCACTAAAGTTGTAATTTTTATGTCACTTTGATGAAGTGAAAGAGGGAATAGTAGAACCAGGTGTGGTGGCACACGCCTTCAATTCCAGAGGCCGAGGCAGGAGGAGCACTATGAGTTTGAGGCCACCCTGAGACTACATGGTGAATTTCAGGTTATTCCGGGCCAGAGTGAGACCCTACCTCAAACAAAAACAACAGCAACAAAGGAGTAGCAGGTTCAGACAGCAGGGGGGTTCCTGGGGGGACTGCGGTCTAACCCATTCACAGATTAACAGGACACTAATTTCCAGTTTCCTCCCTTGTAAAGTAAGGTTAATGTTATTCATCTTTCATCTGATCATAAAGTTTAAAATTAAAACGGTCTGATGAGGGCTAGGGATATAGCTCAGCAGTTAAAAGCACTTTCTTGCAAAGCCTGCCAGCCTGGGTTCAATTCCCCAGTACCCATGTAAAACCAGATGCACAAAGTGGTGCATGCATCTTGAGTTCATTTGCAGCCACAAGAAGGTCCTAGTACACCCGTACCCCATTCTCTCTCTCCTTCTCTCCCCTTTCTCCTTACAAATAAATAATATGGATTGATACAATTGGTATGTAAACATTTACTTAAGTACAAGAGACCATTCAAAGAGATAAAGCCACGTTTTATTTACCCCTGAACTCTCTCAGAAGCCAAGATTTTGCTTGTGAATTTTTACACACCATTCTTCATTCCATAGATCTGACTTAGACATATTTTCCATTGTGTTTCTGTTATAGCATGGGCATTCTGAGACTCTCACAAGCCCACTACTTTAGTAAACCTATACTAAGTGCAGCTCTGGTTCCACTCCAAAGACAGAAAGTGGACTGTGTCTGATCAGTAATTTATGAACATTTAATATATGGCAGCTACTGTGAACATCAAAGGATTTCACAGATCTCCATGTGGAGAACGGTTGGGTTTTTGATGTGTATTGATTAAGAAAAATATATATTGGATACAAATGGACTCCTGGACCATCAAGGCCCTGTGTTGAACCAGAATGACTATTTATGATTTTTTTTTCTACTGCCCCTGGCCCCAACATAGATAGGTTTTTGTCTTCTTGAAGTGAAGGAAACTATTTTTTTTCTTCTTCAATGCAGTGATAAGAAGTACTTTCTTATAGAAAAGTATAAATGATAAGTAGAGTTTCAGAAAAAAAAAAGTCTATTTTACCTGTGTGGTAGCTATATGAGCATCATGCCCACTGCTTTTTCTTTTTGCCCTGTGGATGGGTGAGAAGCGAAGCAAATCATCAGGAACTTGTCTCCATTTTTTTTCCCATCTCACAGCCTTTACCAATAACCTATGAAGTATAGTTCAGGCGTACAGATGGCCCTTGAGTAGGTGGCAACTGAGTGTCCCACACTTCCCCCTCCTTTGTAAGAACATACCACCTAGCCAAGGTGGGGTAGAGATTACTTTGGGGCACTTAACTAGAATTGCTGATCATCTCTTACCAGCATGTGTCTGTCTCTCAGGGAATTTTCTTTGCCTCTCTGTTCCAGACAGGCCCTCAACCTCCTCTACAAAGCATAATTGGATGGATCGGGTTGAGCGTCAGTCCCAAGGTAGCAGTTCATTTGCCTACAGGACAACCTCCAACTGGTGAGGTCCCTTGAAAGAAGCTCCGCTGCAGAGGTCTCTCAAGAAGATGGCTTGGGAAGCAGAGAAACTGTCAGCAAGTGGAGGAAACAGACTGAGAGGCCATGCGCAGCAGCTGGGCCAAACCATAATAGACTCGAACACTGGAGTCAGCAGATTAGGTGAATAGAGCCAACACCTAGACAAGCGTCACCAGGAGCAAGACTCCACAGCTGCCCACAGGCAGGGGAGCGGCACACTCATCCTTCTATTAAAATGCCATCTTCATGGCGGTGACCACTGGGGTGACTCGAAACTCACCAGAGTTCTGAGAAGTGACAGTGGAGTGTTCAGCACTCAGTGAAACATCTCTATCACACCTTCCAAGGCTCAGGGACCATTGTGGAAGAAGTGGGAGAAAGAATGTAAGAGCCAAAGGAAGGAGAGGAGTGCTTTGCAATATTGTCATCCACAACAGTGCAGCTGTAGTATTCATGACCTCACAGTGGCTGATGTCACTTTCTCAAATAAATAAATAAACACGCCCTCCAAGGCTCAGGGCCCATTGCAGAAGAAATGGTGGAAAGAGGGTAAGGGTCAAAGGAAGCTGCAGGAGTACTTACAGTACTGTCCACCAGACTCAAATGGCCTTGAGATTCATGACCTCACAGTGGTGGAAGCTACCTACAATAGACCTGAATAATAGGAGGAAAAAAGTGATGACATCAAAATAGAACAGACTAGTTGGAAAGAAGGGATTCAGTGGAGGATAGACTTGAGAGGGAGAAGATGGGGGTGGTATGAGGAGATTATCATGGTTTATTGTCTGTTACTTAAGGAAGTTGTCAATAAAAAGTTTGAGAAAAGGCTGGGCATGGTGGCACACACCTTTAATCCCAGCACTTAGGAGGCAGAGACAAGAAGATTGCTGTGAGTTCGAGGCCAGCCTGAACCTATATAGTGAATTCCAGCACAGCCTGGGCTAGAGTGAGACCCTACCTCGAAAAAAAAAAAAGTTTGAAAAAGGGCTGGAGAGATGGCTCAGGGATTTGGGCACTTGCTTGCAAAGCTGAAAAGGCCCGGGTTTGATTTCTCCAGCACCCACATAAAGCCAGATCCACAGAGTGGCACATACATGTATCTGGAGTTCTTTTGCAGGTGCAGGAGGCCCTGGTGTGCATTCCCCCCCCACACACTCTCTCTCTCTTTCTCTAACTCTCTTTCCCTTCCCTGCTTGCAAATATATATATTTTTTTGTTTTTTGAGGAAGGGTCTCACTCTAGCCCAGGCTGACCTGGAATTCACTATGTAACTTCAGGGTGGCCTCGAACTCATGGCAATCTTCCTACCTCTGCCTCCAGAGTGCCACCACACCCGGCACAAATAATTTTATTTATTTATTTTTTATTTTTCTTATTTTTTTGAGGAAAGGTATCACTCTAGCTCAGTCTGACCTGGAAAAATAATTCTTTTTAAATCTTTTTAAATTGTTTGAAAAAAAAACCCATAATATTCAGCTCCAGTTTCAACTTACTATCAGGCCCACACACAACACAATGTACCCTTTCTGCCTTTTCCTTAAAGAAATGTGCAGCAGAATCTGAATCCTGAAGATCTATACTGTCAGCCTGTCAGTGTCTTGAGGAGGCTCTCAGGGTTGGCCTAAGACTGTACAAGATTAAGGGTTACCCAGCAGCTCTCACTTCTGTTGCAGCCCTGTACAGTGTGGGGTACATAATATCCCCTATGGTATGAGTCTAAGGCAGACATCATGCATACATTTGGGCAACTCTGCCCTTAACAAGTGCGGAAATTGTGTGAAAAAGCGATACGTGAAGAATCTCTATGAAGTTTATTCATGGAAGCTTTCTTAAAATGGCATAAAATTCTAGAATGTGTATTCAGCTGTATAATCACATATATGCATATGTACATCTATAAGTACACATATATACATGCATGTACACATGCACATATGCATACCTTTATCAGCTACATAACTTTGATAAATCATTTAACCACTGTGCTGCAGTTTCTTCATTTGTAAAAAGAGAAATTCTGAATCTCTGCCAAGTTAGCTTCAGGACTACTGTGAAAATTAAATGAGACAAGACATGAAAATGCCCTGTAAGCTCTTTATTTCTGGTGCAGATGTGAGTCTGGCAGGATGACAGGGAATTGGGAAAGAATAGTGGTGCTGGGCCATGCCTGCTGTTCCCTTAATGACTGATGTTGCTCCTGACAGAAGCACCCTTCAGCAGTCATGAGCTCCCACTCAGAGAGGCTGAGAAACAGAAGCACTGTGGACACTCCTTCAAGGGAAGATGCCAGTAGAGCAAATCATGAAGAAAAGTGGGTCTTTCCCTTGTTTTTAATTTCAGAAAAAAGTGGTGAGAGCCAGTGGTCAATGGATAAGGAAAACAGCTCAGAGAAAAGATGTTTCCAAGTTAATAATCAAAGACCTGTTCGTAGGTAGGAACTTCTAAGTGAACTAGAAAGAAAAATAAGAAAAACATTAAGAGTGCTGTTTAGTCATATCCCAAAGTAGACCATTTCTAAAACCACATGGCACCTCTATGGGAAGGCAAACCCAGGAAGGGCAGGCTAGGAAAAGACAGAAAATATCAGCAAAACCAATTCTAAGTTGAGAGATGGCTCAATGAGTAAGGGTGGTCGATCACAAAGCCTGTTGGCCTGGGTTCAGTTCCCCAGCACCCACATAAAGCCAGATGCACAAAGTGATGCATGTATCTGGAATTAGTTTGCAGCAACAAGAGGCCGTGGTATACCCATATTCTCTCTTTTTCTCTCTCTCCCCCTCCTCTGTCTTTCTCTCTCTCTCTCTTTCTGTGTCCTGCTCTCTCTCTTCCCCCTCCCTATCTCTTAAATAAATAAATAATTGTTTTGAAGATTCCTCAAAGCTGGAAGCACTGGGGGTAGTGAAGCTTCAGTGCACGTGATAGGTTGGTTATGTGTGTTCATGACACCTGCTACTCTGTGTTAGGAGACACAAATGGATATGCCTGGATGAAGTTTGGCTTTTAAAGGAAAGATAAGAGAACAGAAGTTGAAAGGCTTGAACAATACCTAGAAAACTTATATAGCCAAATCACCAGGGCCTGTCAGCAAGGACACCAAAGCATTTGTCTTTTTTAAGTCCAGTTTTGCTAATGAATCTTATGTAACCCTTGAACAATAATTAATCATTTTAAGTACAAGATGAATATGTGATATATTATCAGTTTAGACATGGGTAATAATTCTGTAAGGTCATGCACACGAGGATACTGTGTCCTAGCTCCCAGAAATCGTATCATCAGTTTAGCCATGAGTAACAATCCTGCAAGGTTGTGCACATGAGGTTACTGTGTCCCAACTCCTGGAAATCATCTCTACCCTACCTTTTCCAGAGCAGTCTATTACAACCATTGCACACAGTGGCCTGATTCTCTTTCTCAATCTGGATTGTTTTTCCATCCTTTAAATGGTCATTTTCTTTCTGTGCGTCCTTGCTTACCCCACATGCTTAATGAAAATCCCATCTCTAGCTGTAGTAAAATAGTTTAACAGACCACATAACAACAAGACTTCGCTCAGTTGCTAATGGGATGAAAAGTGGAAACTGCCAGCCTAAAATTGTCAACAGTGCTATTGGCTTGAGGCACGTGGTGGGTGTGGTGTGACTTTAGTTAGATATCAGCGTGACATTCTGAGCCCTTGGAGCTAGGCCGAGAAGGCTTGTTGCTGTACCCCAGTACTCACGTAAAATTCTAGGCATGGTAATGCACGCCTGTAATCCCAGAACTGGGGAGGTGGTAACAGGCTGATGCCTAGCGCTTAGTGAGCTAGCTAGTCTAGCAAAATCCATGAGCTCTAGGTTTAGTGAGACACACTATCTCAAAATATAATAATAATAGGAGCCAGGCGTGGTGGCACACGCCTTTAATCCCAGCACTAGGGAGGCAGAGGTAGGAGGATCGCCGTGAGTTCGAGGCCACCCTGAGACTACAAAGTGAATTCCAGGTCAGCCTGGGCCAGAGTGAGACCCTACCTTGGAAAACCAAAAATAACAATAATAATAAGAGAAAGACTGAGGAGGATACTCAACATCAATCTCTGGCTCATGCACACATACACACACACACTCACACATGTGATCCCCACACACAAACATACAGACATACACTTGCCAAAAATAAAAGTGAGCAAAGCAGTCCAGCCCCACCGTCGTGGGTTTTATTCTTTCTGGCAGAAGACCTGAAGAAGAAAATCAGTAGGCAGCCAGCTTACACTCAAATCCAGAGGAAAGGAAACAAGGCGAGGCCTCCACAGTCAATGCCGCCTCTAGCGCCCCTGCTGCCTCGGTGCCACCGGGCGGCGCCTTCCAAACCTCTTCTACAAGAGTCACTCTGCAGCTGCCATGACAACACCCCCTGAGCATCTTCTTGGCACATCTGAGCTGGAGACTCCCTGGCTCCAGGCTTCGGAAAGGAAATGGAGACGGAATATAGTCTGAGAATTTGGAGTGGACAGTGTTTCCTCAGAGGAAAAAGGGGCCTCCGTGTCCAGAACTGGGAAGGTGGGGACCGCGGGGAGTGGGGCGCTGGGCTGGCGCGGCGGGGTGCTGAGCGGAGGCGGGAAGGTGAAAAGGGCAGGCTGAAGCTGGCCAGATGCTCCTCGCTGTTCACGAGGCCCGGAGTCCCCTGTTTCTTCCAGTCAGCCTTTTTCTCTGCTGCAAGGGGAATTGTTCCATCTCATGAAAGGAGAAGTTTCATGAAATCACCTGGTGAAATCTCAATAGTGGGCATGAGCATCCCTTTACCGAAGGCCTTTATTTAATGGGGCGATAGGAAACGAGCTCATTTCCTACAGTGTTGATTCATGGAAGAAGCGACTGCAGCGTCTCGGGCCTTCTGAGCAAGCAGGCAGTTTTGGGGACTTGGCTTATGCAAGAAGATGGAAGACCCAGGAGCCAGGCGATTCAGCTTTCTTTCTGGCCTTCCCATTTACTGGCCGTGGGATCCTTAGCAGGGAAGAAGAGCGAGTCCCTTCTTCTTCCCTGGCTGTAGCTTTCTCAGCTCTGAGGGCCTGTGGCCGCAGTGTTTCCGGGAACGTTTCGCATGGTTCTGTGTGAGGACCAGATGCCCAGATGCTGGCAGCTGAGCTGAGCGGGCTGGTGGTGCGGGTCAGTGAGAGGAATGCGGTGTGGAAGCTCAGTCCATCCCCACTAACCGCCAACACTCCAGCGGGGAGAGACCACCACGAGAGCCATGATGGTTGAGGGAGGCACACCGCGCCAAAAAAAAAAAAAAAAAAAAAAAAAAAATCTTAAATCTTCTTTCCCTAAGCGGGAACTGCTGGCAGCCTTTGCTTGGCATTCATGAGCCAGGCTGGAGTGAGTGAGAATGCCAGGACTGCTGAACTTTTCATCCCTGAGCAGCACCTGTAGCTGGACAGTGACTGAAGCCATGGACTGTCCTGCAGCTCAGAGGAGATGAGGCGGGATACAGACTGAGTGAGAAAGATTCCTCCAGGGGCAGTGGGAACTGCCTGGAAAGGGGGGGGGGGGGGAGAGGAGAATTGATCACGTGATCTTGGACTATGGAATGCAAGCTGTGTTGTGGAAAGATAATTGGTTGAAGTTGAGAGCTCTGCTTTCCCGGCACTTTTATCATTCCTTGACAAACAAAGCCACCGTCGTCGCTTACGGTTCTCTTTCTCAGAAATTCCTTTCCTCCATGCACTCGGCAGACAAGAATGACCTTAGCCCTTACAACACGCAGAAACGTTCCTAAGAGTAAAGACAGATTCAAACCACGTTCTTGATGCCTGTATGACTTTTTGCACATACGTGTAGTATGTGTGGTGTGGCATGTGCTGTATGTACTTGTGTGTGCAGATGCACACGCCCCATGCTGAAGTGTACAGAGGCCGAAGGAAAATGTCTTCCACTATCACTTATCCCCTTGTTTCTTTGAGATGAAGTCTCTCACTGAACTCAGAGCTGCCTTTTACTTTTCTTCAGTAAGATTGGCTGCCCAGCAAGCCCAGAGGTCCTCCTATCTCTGGAGGTTACAGGCATGTACAACGATGCCCAGATGCTTACATGGGTGCAGGGGAATTGAACACAGGGCAAATCGGTTCCTCTCAGGCCCTCATGCCTCAAGCAAGTGATCTTACCCACTGAGCCATCTCTCCCAGTTCCAACCACATGATATTCTTTGGAAATTTTATTTCGATGATTTTTTTTTATCTCATTCAGGAATTGACAATAGTACTTTCTAGTCAGCTATAAGCAGGAATCCATTCACAATGTGTCAAGTTCATGTTTAACTGTGGAACCTCAACAAAGAAGCTGGGCATGGTGACGCAGCATGGAGGCAGAGGTAGGAGGATCGCCTTGAGTTCAAGGTCACCCTGAGACTACATAGCAAATTCCAGGTCAGCCTGGGCTAGAGTGAGACCCTCCCTTGAAAAACAAAAACAAAAAAGAATAGCACCTGTAGAGCAAAGTGTGTTTTACTAGTCTTGAGATGAATCTGCCTGGGGACATCTAAAATATTTATTATGTAATATTGAAAATGTTATTGTTATCTGACAACCTATAATTGTTTGCATGCAAGTATAAATACTCATGAAGCCACCATATTGATTTGCATGAACTTCCTTGGTACTTGGTATACTTGCTAAGGGGCGGGGATTGTTTTAAGGAAAAGGGGTCTTACTATGCTGCAGGTGCTGGCCTTAAACTCCTGGGCTTAAGGAATCTTCCTGCCTCAACCTTCCAAGTAGCTGGAAATACAGACATGTGACTAATAACTATAGTAAATATAGACTGAGTGAAAGCCTATGAATTTTAGTTGGAAAATAAATTCATCTTTATTTTCATCCTTCTAAGTAATCATTTCGTCTCATCACAAATGTGGCCATAAACCCAAAGTTACATTAACAATGGCTGTAATTTTGTCCTACCAAGAGAAATCATTTTTATATTCCATTACAGTTGATACGGGTATTGTGAAATATTTTATATACTCAAAAACACGTTAAAATTATGCCTTCCATTAGATTTGGTTTTAACTTTTAGAAGCGCACATTATATTTCAAGTTTTAAATATTTTCATAATCATAATTTAACATCATGCTTCCTTTGTGATGCTATAAATTTTTTTGTGGTAGGATCGCGCTCTAGCCCAGGCTGAACTGTAATGCACTGTGTAGTCTCAGGCTGGCCTCGAACTCACGGCAATCCTCCTACCTTTGCCTCCTGAGTGCTGGGATTAAAGGCGTGCACCACCATGCCCAGCTGTGAGTCAATACATTTTACACATTTAAAAACATCTTTGTGAGAAGGGTTCCCCAGGGTTCACTGGTAAAGCTTCGGGAGGTTGCATACACACACACACACACACACACACACACACATGGTAAGAACTGGCTCAGAGGCTATTGCTGACACGAGTATCTAAGATACAACACTGGACTTCGAAAGTCCCATATTTAACACTGGAGTGAAGCAAAGAATGTTACTTTCAGCTGCTTTGTAGGAATGCCGAGAGCCTAACGGGATGCTGCCCTCCATTCTGTTTTTTGTCTCTTTCTCTGCTACAGGGACAGGATTATGTTGGGCATATCTGTTTTCCCACTTGCTTGCACAGCGCCCAGCACAAAACGAGCTACACAGTGAATGGAAATGTAAACTAGACATAGCTCCCTGTTCAAATCAGCATGTAACCATTCCCGTTTGGGGAGGTGGGCATGTGTGTATGAGCCTACACAAAACTGGGTAGAAATATAGGGACTGTTATTGGAGTGTGGGGTGCAGTCAGTAGAAATTTTTTAAAAATGAATTCAAAACAGCCTTCCAGAAGTTTATTTTCTGAGAATCTTGCTGGCAGTGAGAGAGCAATCCCCTGTGCATGGCCCAGCCCAGCTTCACGTGGCCACCTCTTTCTCCCCACATGCTGGGTTGGCTCCATGGAATATATATGAGCCTCCCTGGACCTCAGGCACGAGTCAGTACAGCCAGTCATCCAGGCACCTTGCGGCACAGCAGTTTTCCAAAGAAGCCTCACCCAACCTCTACACAGAGGTCCTTCTGTGCACGCTGCTACAGCTGTGGGCCCAGGATGCCAACTGTCCAGCTCCTGATTCTGCTCTGCCTGGTGTGGGGAACAGGGTCCAGGACAGCCCAGTTCCGAAAGGCCAATGATAGGAGTGGCCGGTGCCAGTATACCTTCAGTGTGGCCAGCCCCAGTGAATCCAGCTGCCCCGAGGAAAGCCAGGCTATGTCAGCCATACGAGACCTTCAGAGAGATACCAGTACCCAGCATGCAGACCTGGAGTCCATCAAAGCCCGGCTCAGCTCCCTGGAGAGCCTCCTCCATCGCCTGACCTCGGGCCAGGCTGCTGGTCCCCAGGAGGCCCAGGAAGGGCTGCAGAGAGATCTGGGTGCCTTAAGGAGAGAGCGAGACCAACTGGAGACCCAAACCAGGGAGCTTGAAGTAGCCTATAGCAACCTGCTCCGAGACAAGTCGGCTCTAGAGGAAGAGAAGAGGCAACTGGGGCAAGAGAATGAGGATCTGGCCAGGAGGCTGGAAAGCAGTAGCCAGGAGGTAGCAAGGCTGAGGAGGGGTCAGTGTCACCTAACCAGAGACGCTTCTCGAGACATGCTGCCAGGCTCCAGGGAAGGTAAGGACACAGATAGCACAGTACCTGGTGAGCTGATACAGGTTCCCAGGCTTCCCTTCCTGCTTTGTCCTTTCTCCCAGAATCTGCACCTCGAGCATAAGCATTTCAGCAGGGAGAGCAGAGTGAGTACTTTCACATATTTCTAGTAGTCTGACTTCTGGAAGCTTCTTTAGGCTAGGGTTCAGAGTTCCTGTGCCCTTTCATGACAACACTACCACAGCCCACAGGAAAACGAGAAACCCAAGAGCCAGGTAAGACGTGTGTGAAACATGATCAGTAGAAAATGGCCACACCATCCTTTTTGGATAATTATTCCTTGTATGTCTTTGCTCAATGATTGCTATTTCTACCTTTGGTGTGAAGATGGCCTCTAGGAGATGTCAAATAATCTACAAAAGAAAAGTGCTTTAATTTTCTAACTTAGCAAAAGAAAGAGGTGACAATGTCCCCTCTTTGCTGTTTTGGAAATTTTCATCATTTTTGTTCAATCTGAGAACCTCTGCTTTCAGGTCACAGACAAGTCTGTGTGGTGGCCCTTTCACTGAGATGGCCTTCCGCTCGCCCTGGCCCTGGCTTGGCGATGCGTCCATGGGTGTGTGCTGGGGAAGGGCACATTCTTCTCACTGGTTGGGCAACAATATATGTGTCACTTTTTATGAATGTTTTCCTCCCAAACAGTACTTTTTTTTCTGTTTTCCAAGGCAGGGTCTCATTCTAGCTCAGGCTGACCTGGAATTCACTATGTAGTCTCAGGGAGGCCTCAAACTCATGGTGATCCTCCTATCTCTGCCTCTTGAGTGCTGGGATTAAAGGCGTGCGCCGCCACACCAGACCCAAATAGTACTTGTTTCATGAGGAGACAAGTACAACCAAGTGTGGGACAATTAGTCTGGACTCTTTAAAGATGTCAAGAAATAAAGAAAAAGGAAGCTGGGAGAAGGGCTTTGTCTAGATGAAAGGAGACTAAGAGACTTAGTAACCAAACAGAGTGCCCATCGTTGGTTGGCTTTGCATCAAGGAGGAAAGATCTACAAGGGGCAGGTTTGGGATAAGTAAGGAAGTTTGATATAGACTGATTATTAAATGATCATTGTGCATTCATGCAATATAGTATGCACTTGAGTTCTCAGGTGTCAGAGAAGCATTATAGTTATGAAGGATAATATCCTTGATCTACAAAGATGCATGCTCATGTGCTTAGGGTCCAGGTGCACTTTGCTTTCCAATGGCTCAGCAAAGACTATGAGGGGAAAAGGTAAAATACATGTGGCAAAATATTAATAATTAGGGAGTTGATGTGAATAGAACATAGTGGGGTATTAATCACCTCTTTGATAGGTTTTTAAACCTCCAAAATTAACAATGGGAAAAACATTTAAAAAAAAAAACGCTTTCTACCTTCATAGGTGTGAAGTTAGGAAACATAAATCAGTGTTGAGTGTGGCAGGAAGCGAGCTATTTTGTTCTTTGTGCCTTCGTTTCTTATCTATGATGTGCCCCCCTCAAAAAAAAAAAAACACCTCTTGCTTGTAATAGTTTTGTGAGTTTAAGTTTTTTTTTCCCCAAATCTACATTGTTTGAATTAAAAGAAACCTAACTCTGAGTTTTACAACTAAGGAAAGTGAGCTCCTAAGATGCTCAGGGGCTCAAGGCTGCACAGCTGATCTGTGCAGTGGTAGAGCTAAGACTTGAACTTTGTGCTGTGGGAATAAATGAAGAACTGTAATGACTAGAAGTGGGGTGAGACATGCGTACTTGAGTGGGTGGTACGTGCATGAGAAAACAGGCAACGCTTTGTCTTTTTGTTATCATGTGGTCATTTAACACATCTTTGGGAATTTATTAGACGTGTTCTCTTATTTTCTGTTCTTTCCAGCTGTTCTACTTTCTAAATAGGACAACAGTCCATTATAATGAACCGCAGACTTGGAATCCTTTTCTAGTAGTGGGGCACTTTCGTGCAGGAAATTGTTTTAGGACAGGAATATAAGTCTGGGGGCTAGGGAGATGGCTCAGCAGATAAAGGAGCTGCCTAGCAAAGCCTGTAAGCCTGGGTTCGGTTCCACAGTACCCAAGGAAAGCCAGAGGCACAAAGTGGTACATGTGTCTGGAGTTCATTTGTAGTAGCAAAAGCCCTGATGGTGCCTAGTCTCATCTCCCCCCTCTCTCTTGAAAATAAAAATATTTTTTACAAAACGATATAGGACTTGGAAGGAGCCTGCCACAGCATGTTCATTGGAGCAAGTGTGGAAATTGAGGACTGAAGGGTGACTCAACTAGTCCACATCCACCATGCCTACTGGTAGCAGTGTTAGAACTAGAGTTCTGTCCTCACCCTGAGGGTCAGTGACTTGCACGACCCATAGCGCACCTCTAGTTTATAAACCCTAAAGATACAGGTCAGCAAGGTACAGACAGGATCACAACAAAAATACTAGGTTTGTGAGGCCCTACCTCGAAAAACACAAAGCAAACAAACAAATTCTAGATTTGGTGACCAGGGACACTCTGAAGGGCTGTAGTGTGGGCAGGGATGGCAAGAATTGAAGTGTTAAGGGTTGGAGGGAGTGACACTTAGTAATACAGGTTAAGACTGAAAAGATTAGCACCACCAAATTGTCACCACCATCTTGTCTTTATTTTGTAACTGTTACATCGAGAAAAACCTCCTTAGTAGTATAAATTACTTGTTCAGATATACATTCATACATACATAAAAAAAAAACATTTTAGCTTGTGCAGGTAAATACACACACTTATACCCAAAGTAGGAAAGAAATACAATTCATCCAGATAATAAGATACAATTGGCTACTATTATCACAAGGCAAGGTTCTTCTCTGCTTAACCTCTGCATTGAACTAATCCCCAATTGAACAGAGGCTGAAATGCGGGACTGTAGGTGTATATAGGCCATCATCCCCAGGACAAGAAATAGAGGGAGCAGGGGAGACAGATTCAAGGAATGAATTATAAGAAGGAGGCCTTTCTCAAATTGTTCACAGTGGACAACAGAAGTTTGATCCAAGGGGTCATTTATTCCTGGATCTGAGAGGGACTAGCTTATCCACCTGGGTCTGTCTCTTATCCATGATACTACAACGTGGGCAGCAGATGGTTCTTGCTGACCTACACAGTCAGAGGAGCCAGGGCAGAGTAGCTGAGATGAGGCCTGGCAGGAGGCACATGTGAGAAGCAGGTTGCCATGGAGACTCCTGAAGAAAGGTAGGCAGGATGTGTCTGAGCAAGAGGTGTATGGCAGGACCCTGTGGGGTCATTATGCAGAGTAGAGGCAGTAGGGGCGGCCCTCAGAGCAGGGCCTGGCAAAGTGAGCACCCGAAAGTGGATTACAGCCACTGAGTTGCTTCTGCTGAGTTCCACTGCGGTTTTAAAATGTCACTCAGTGATGAAATGCATCACCATGCACTCATTATCACTATAGCACACACTGATTCGTGTTTTCTTAATATTTTATTTATTTATTTATTTGAGAGAATAAAAGAGGCAGATAGAGATAGAGAATGGACACACCAGGGCCTCTAGCCACTGCAAAGAACTCCAGACGCATGTGCCACCTTATGCATCTGGCTTATGTGGATACTAGGGAATCGTACCTGGGTCCTTAGGATTTGCAGGCAAGTGCCTTAACCACTAAGCCATCACTCAAGCCCCACATTGATTCTTGAGACAGTGCATGTTAGAACAGCATGCAGAACAGTAATTAGCTAATTTTCATTATCACATTCTCCTTTGCATGCAAATGAGTTAATAATGAATTTAGTTTCTAAGGCGAGTTGAAGTTAAGGGTAGAGCAGGTATAAATTTTCCAAAAATTGGAACCACAGAATTCTAATATTGAGGGTGAGGGAGATGGTTCAGAAGTTAAAGGCACTTGCTTGCAAAGCCTTCCAGCCCAGATTCAATTCCCTAGTACCTATATAAAGCCAGCTGCACCAAGCGGCAAAGTGCTTACAGTGGCAAGAGGCCCTGGTGTGTCCATACTCTCTTTCTCTACTAAATAAATTTTTTTTTTTTTTGAAAAAAACAGGGTGAATCTCATGTAGGCCAGGCTGGCCTTGACCTCAGTATGAGGCTGGTCTTAAGAAAAGGGAATTTTAATATTGAAAGCCCTAAAAGTTTCAACTTGATGACTCAATGTAGTTATTAATATTTTGAAAATCACATTTCCCCTAGATATTCAAAGTGAAATGTGATTTTGAAACATTCCAGAGAAAGTTGAGTTTTGATGCATCTTTATTAAGCACTTACAGTTCTTACATAATCTACAAAACAACCTGATATATTTGTGCATCTCAGTATGCTGAGGCTCTGAGAGATTGGCCCACACGCTCAAAGCCACACAGCTGACCATGACAGCACTGAATTAGTATGCTACAACTTTGGCTCAGTCTAGGCCTCTGTGCATAAATATTTCCCTGTCCTCAGTCCTCTTGCTAGATAGTTCTCCTTTGGGAGTCTGTAAATTTCCAGGTGCTCCTGGCTCACATGACCAAGAAGCAGCCAGAAGGTTCCTAATCCGATCCACCCACAGGCCAACTGGGAATGAGCCAACTGGTCATTCTGGAAGCTGTTCCCTAACATTATATTTGACTGTGGTCCTTGTTTACCACAAGGAAGTGGATGAGGCATGGTGCTCCTACAGAGCAAGGAAAGGTAGGAGAGCAGGCTCCTGCTCTGAGCCCTGGAGCCATAGGATTACCCGGACTAGAACACATTCAATCCTATTTCTGTGCCCGCACTTCTCGAGCAGAAGAGCTGACGGGCTCATTGCTTTCTGCAGTGTGCTGGGAAACCCACTGGGCTTGAGCTCAGCCCAGTCACACTACAGCTGTCCCCAAACCTCTAAAGAGGACACAGAAAACCACACAGTAGATGAAACCAGGGCCTTTTATTTATTTATTTTTTTTCCAAGGTAGGGTCTCACTCTAGGCAAGGCTGACCTGGAATTCACTTTGTAGTCCCAGGCTGGCTTCCAACAGAACTCAGGGCGATCCTCCCACCTCTGCCTTCTGAGTGCTGGAATTAAAGGTGTGCTCCACCACGTCTGGCAAACCAGGGACTTTTAATGGAATCATAAACCATGATAACTACAGCAACTGTAAGATTCAAGTAAACCCCATAAAGCAGCCTGGGGCTACAGAAGGGTGTGGGGGCAAAATTTGGAAAAAAAAATTTGGAAATTCATACCTCACTGGGGAAGGCGGAGTTCTGTTCATCACACAGCAGAGCAGGTGCTGTTTGCTCCAGGCATGAGAGCCACCACAGCTGCCGCCGGCCCCCACCCCTCGCATGTGCAGGAGGGAAGGGCGGCCAGCGACCTGCGCCACCATACAGGGGAAGTCATGAGCAGGTGGGGCGGGTGCCTTCAGAGCACAGGGGCTCCCAGGCAGGGTTCTAGGTTTCCCTGTGGAAAGGGTATGGCCAGGGCGAGGTTACAGAGGACCCACGTCTGGGACCGGACCTGGCCTGCCCTGGATGTCCTTACATACTTATGGACGACCAACCAGAGCAGGGAAGCAAGAGACCCTCCTCCTCCCATGTTGCTCTAGCGCCCTCTACTGATGTAGTTGAGCAGTGCGCTCAGTTCAACTGAGAAAGGTGCCTTGTTTGGCTGATAACGGCAGGGCCCCAAAAGCCAATGCTTTAGAGTGGGCACCCACCCCCCACCCCAGGGTACAGGAGATCACAACTGCCATGGCTTCAGAAGACATGAGTTCAACTCGCATCTCCACCACTTTCGAGCTGTGTGACCCTGACAAGCTGCTCAACACCTTTGGCTCTGCTTTCCTCATTTACAGATGGGGGTAATAATGTTCTTTCAGAACTGTTATGGGAAGTAATGACAAACACTTCACACTGTACCTGGCTCACTGGACACAACTAGCTATGGCAATAATTCACTTGCACTTGGTGCAAGTGCTAAACGCTGAAACTTTGAAGGTACCAGATCCTTGACTTACATGTAGATTCTTTTAAATATGGAACTATCAATGATTGCTGGTCATATTTTTTTACACACTGTGAGAGGGAGAGAGAGAAGGGGAGGGATAGAGAAGGAGAGACAGAGGGGAGAGAGAAAGAAAGGGAAGGGTGAGAGGGGATAGAGAGAGGGAGAAGGGAAGAGAGGGAGGAAGCAAAGAAAAGGAGAGAGAAGATGGAAGGGAAAGAGAGACAGAGATGGATTAAAGAGGGAGGGGGAGGATGCTTCTTCAGTTCCTTGGTGCCCTCACTTCAGTTCTCTTCAAGGAAGTCATCTGAAAAGGCCTAGCTTTCTTTCCACTTTATATCCACTCAGGCTAAAGTGAACATTTATTTCCCTTTTCTTTCTGCGGACTTACGGGTGTATACATTTAGTTTTTAAAAAGACACACATGCTGGGTGTGGTGGCTCATGCCTTTAATCCCAGCACTTGGGAGGCAGAGGTAGGAGGAAAGCCATGAGTTCAGGGCCACCCTGAGACTGAAGAGTGAATTCCAGGTCAGCCTGAACTAGAGCAAAACCCTACCTCACAAAAATAAATAAATAAAATAAAATAAAAACACACACATTTTGAGCTGGGCGTGGTAGCAAACACCTTTAATCCCAACACTTGGGAGGCAGAGGTAGGAGGATCACTGGGAGTTCAAGGCCACCCTGTGAGTACGGAGTGAGTTCCAGGTCAGCCTGGGCTACAGTGAGAGCCTACCTAAAAAAAAAAAAAAAAAATCAGATGGGCATGGTGTGGCACACGCCTTTAATCCCAGCACTTGGGAGGCAGAGGTAGGAGGATCACTGTAAATTCGAGGCCACCCTGAGACTACATAGTGAATTCCAGGACAGCCTGGGCTAGAGCAAGACCCTACCTTGAAAAACCAAAAACAAAACAAACAAAAACAGTCACATTTTGTTCTCAGTAAGTCACCAAATTATATAACCACACTGACTACATTCACAGGATAAAACAGTTCATATCAGGGTATCTGGGAAGGAGTCTGGTGTCAGGGAGAGGCTGACTCAGTGCACCATGCCTTTTCCAGGGCCCAACCACTCTTCAGCTCCTATAGGAAGCCTGAACACACTCCTCTTTATGCAAAATTGGCCACAGGAAAAAAAAAATGACAGAATATTTCAAAGGCTCATGGAAAGTCTGAAGGTGTTACTAACACTTGCATATTTCAAAATTGCCACAGAAGGTTGCGAATCCAGCTAGCCGTGGTGGCGCACGCCTTTAATCCTAGTACCCAGGAGGCAGAAGTAGGAGGATCACCATGAGTCTGAGGCCACCCTGAGAACACATAGTGAATTCCAGGTCAGCTTGAAACCCTACCTCAGAAACAAAACAAACAACAAAAGGTGGTAAATCCTCCCAGCATGAAGAAGTGATAAATATCTGGAAGGTTCTCCTTTTCTGTTCAGGAGCTGTCCCCTGCCAGGGCTAGGATACTTCTCCTGAAGAAGTTCCACCCATACCACAGTGCAATTACTTTGAGCTGATCATGATACACTGAACACACATGCTGAAACGTCACTGTAGCCCATCAATATATGTAGTTATTATGGAAAATAAAAACTATTTAAAATCACAAAAATCCTGATCTGGCTGCAGTGATGACTCAGTGGTTAAAGGTGTTTGCTTGCAAAGCCTGACGGCCATATGAAGCCAGATATACAAAGTGGCACATGTATCTGGAGTTCATGTGCAGTGGTAATAGGCCTTGGTGTCTGCCCCTTCAGTATCTCTCTCCCCCTCCCTCCTTCTCCCTCTCTTTCTGCAAATAAACAAGAAAAAGAATTTGTGTGTGTGTGTACGTTTTGTTTTGTTTTGAGGTAGGGTCTCACTGTAGCCCAGGCTGACCCAGAATTCACAATGTAGTCTCAGGCTGGCCTCAAACTCATAGCAATCCTCCTATCTCAGCCTCTTGAGTGCTGAAATTAAAAGTGTGAGCCACCATGGCCAGCAAATTAAAAAAAAATTAAGCTTAATCTAGCCAGGCATCATGGCGCACTGCCCTTAATCCCAGAACTTGGGAGGCAGAGGTAGGAGGATCACTGTGAGTTCAAAGCTACCCTGAGACTAGTGAATTCCAGGTTAGCCTGGACTAGAGTGAAACCCTACCTCAAAAACAAAACAAAAAAAGCTTAATCTATTCTTATATTTGCATATTACAAGGACAAAAACCCTTAAATTACAGCAGCAAAATTTAGACAGTGAAATTCAGACATTCAAGAAGATGCTAAAAACTTTTTTCATATCCCTGAAATCATACTTCACCTATTCATATGCCAGTCTCTCTAGTGGAAATTATATAAATTATGTAAAAATCTTATTGTATTTTGTTTTATTTGGATATCCAATTCTGTGCTATGTAGATTGTTATAGAGTGTATTGTTTTAAAGCTTTTTAATTATGCAAATCTTCATTCACAAATGCAGATACATAAAAAAATAAAGCCCACTGTAGCCATCACCCCAGCTCCAGTAAGTTATCACCATGGTCCATTATGTTGCACCCCCCTTTACATTGCCCTTCCCCCATCACCTCCACCATTACCTTAAAGCAAGTTTCACATTTTGCCTTTGGGAACATATTAAATACCCTCCACGTAGTCAATCATTGCACCAGCTCTTCTCAGAGTATAATTTTGTCTCTTTCTTTTAACACAGTTTCTCAGTGGAATTTGGACACATTGACCTTCCAGGAACTGAAGTCAGAGTTAACCGAAGTTCCTGCTTCTCAAATCTTGAAGGAGAGTCCATCTGGCCATCCCAGAAGAAAAGAGGGAGACAATGGTAGGAAGTTAGGTTTCTTCCCTTTTGAGCCCACCTGCCTTGGTTTTTGTATAGTCCTGTAGTCAGAGTTGGGAGAAAGTGTCCATGGGGGCGAGGAAGGACAACTTGCCTAAAGGGAGAAGGAGAGATGCAGACCCCTCTACCTGTCTCCTTGTCAGCTCAGGTGTGCAGGAAGTCGGCCTTTCCCCTCAAAGTCCTGAACTGGGGAAGCTAGGCTGGGCCAGGTTATCTGTTACTAAAAGCATTTTTGCTGACCTTCGACCATCAAGGGAAAATACCTGCCCTCACCAAAGTGTCCCCTGAAAGAAGACTGGTTTACACAAATATTGACAGCCTGTGGTATTGACAATCACTGCTAGCACAGAAGGACATGTTTGGGAATGGCATTATGAAATATTTAAGGTATGATTCCCTGAGAGATGACCATCAGTGGTCACCTTCTGTGAGGAAATAGAAGGTATGTATTAAAGCATAGAGATGTGTAATTCCACTAAATCTAAATTCTCAACTATCTATTCGCTACATTTAAAATATTATATTCCAGTTTCATTGTATTAAAATGATGCATGAAGCCAGGCATGGTGATACATGCCTTTAATCCCAGCACTTAGGAGGCAGAGGTAGGAGGATCACTGAGTTCAAGGCCAGCCCAGGACTACAGAGTGAGTGCCAGGTTTGCCTGCGCTAGAGTGAGACTCTACCTCATAAACAAAAAATGAAATGATGCATAAAATATGTGGCCTCCCAGTTAGGACTTGGAAACTTCGTTTTATAGAGATTATTCTTACAACAAATAAATCTCTCTCCTTTTCTGTAAATCAGACTCGGAAGTTGTACACCCATGCGTCCTTGCCACATTTAGGAGAGTATTACAGATGCGGCTGAAGTTTTCTCTGCTGCCTTCTGCCTTATAACTTCCTGAGAAGTTCGTTTGTAGCACACACGCACATAACATTTGCTGCATAGTTCCTTGTACCGGGTACTCACCATGTCTAATTACATGGAAGGCTACCACAGCCTCTGTACCCTAAGCGCTCTGATCACTCCCTTTTACAAAAGAGAATATTGAGGCTTTGGGAGCTAAGTACCTCAGCGGACCCAGTGTGTCCCTAACCTTCTCGGCTCAGCTTCCACATGCTGGCTGTCCGCGTTTGAAAAGATTATTGATATGTAGTGTTATTTTTTTTTTTTCACTCATCAGAGTGCGGAGCGCTGGTTTGGGTGGGAGAACCTGTCACTCTGAGGACCGCTGAAACCATCACTGGCAAGTACGGCGTGTGGATGAGAGACCCCAAGCCCGTGCACCCGTACACCCAGGAGACCACGTGGAGAATCGACACGGTGGGCACAGACATCCGCCAGGTGTTCGAGTACAGCCTCGTGGGCCAGTTCGAGCAGGGCTACCCCTCCAAGGTGCACGTGCTGCCGCGGGCGCTGGAAAGCACGGGCGCGGTGGTGTATGCGGGAAGCCTCTACTACCAGGAGGCCCAGTCCCGGACCGTGCTCAGGTACGAGCTGAACACCGAGGCCGTGAAGGCGGAGAAGGAGATCCCGGGAGCCGGGTACCACGGACAGTTCCCCTACGCCTGGGGCGGCTACACAGACCTCGACCTGGCGGTGGACGAGAGCGGCCTGTGGGTCATCTACAGCACGGAGGAGGCCAAGGGCGCCATCGTCCTGTCCAAGCTGAACCCAGAGAATCTGGACCTTGAACACACCTGGGAGACCAACATCCGCAAGCAGTCGGTGGCCAACGCCTTTGTCATCTGCGGTACCTTGTACACCGTCAGCAGCTACTCCTCCGCCGAGGCGACCGTCAACTTCGCCTACGACACTGCCACCGGGGTCAGCAAGACCCTGACGATCCCGTTCAGGAACCGCTACAAGTATAGCAGTATGATTGACTATAACCCCCTGGAGAGGAAGCTCTTTGCCTGGGACAACTTCAACATGGTCACCTATGACATCAAGCTCTCTGAGATGTGAGAGGCGCCCCCGACCCCCAAGTCAGTCCTTCCAGCAAAGGCAGAAGGAGGTGATGTTCAGAGCTCCTGGGAGGAGCCAGATGAAGGAAAATCCAGCCCTCCAGACCCACACAGCTTCTCTTTGTTTCTGAAGCTTTCATCAATCCAGAAGAATGAGCACGGTCTCATCTGACTGTGCAACCTGAAGCCTTAGCTAATTTCACAAAATAGGTTTCTTTTCTTCTGTCAGCTTTTAAAGAGGGATTTTCACCCTAAGTAATTCACATTTTATGGAAATGTAGGCCCAAATCTATAGGCATGGCAGTTTCTTCACAATATCATTGCTCTTACAAGTTGTATGGTTATGCTAAGACCCAATAAGAAGCAGTAGTTCTAAGAAGAATCTGCTCTCGTGGCCAAAACTAAGCCTTTGTAAGGTGCATTTACTACCAATAGTTTCTAATGATTCACATAGAATTTCGTTGTGTATTATGTAACTCTTTGCCCTGTGAAATAAAGTTATCTTACATCTTGCTTGAAATTTGTGGAAATCTTTGTTTGAAAATACAAGTTCTGCCTAGGCGTGGTTATGCACGCCTTTAATCCCAGCACTTGGGAGGCAAAGGTAGGAGGAATGCCAGAGTTCAACGCCATCCTGAGACTACATAGTGAATTCCAGGTCAGCCTGCTCTAGAACGAGACACTTAAAAAAAAAAAAAAAAGCCCAAGTTCTGGGATGGAGAGATGGTTCAGTAATAAAGGTACTCACAAAGTCTACAGCCCAGGTTCAATTCCCCAGTACCCGCATAAAGCAAGATGCACAAAATGGCACATGGGTCTGGAGTTTGTTTGCAGCAGGCAAGAGGTCCTGACATGCCCATTCATTCTCTCTCTCAATCTCTCCACCTTCCTCACTCCCTCTCCTCCTTTATCCTTGCAAATAAAAATATTTTTTTTAAAAATCACTTGCTTGCAAAGCCTGATGGCCTTAGACTTCACTCACTAATACCCATGTAAAGCCAAATACACAAAGTGGTACATGTGTCTGGAGCTCATTTACAGTGGCAGGAGGTCCTGGTGTGCCCATTCCCTCTATCTTTCTCTCTCTCCTCTGTACTTATAAATATACATAAGTTAAAAAATATTTAAAAAGAAACACAAGTTACATGATGGGTGCAGTGGCACACGCCTTTAATCCCAGCACTCGGAAGGCGGGGGAGGATCACTGTGAGCTTAAAGCCAGCCTGGGACTATAGAGTGAGTTCCAGGTCAGCCTGGGCTACAGCGGGACCCTACCTAGGAAAAAAAAAAACATAAATAAATAAATTAATTAAAATAAATAAAAACAAGTAAGTTCCAGTCATGAGATAATTCTTTGGGGCTGGACAATGTGATCACAGATGTTAAAGGAGTGAGAGAGTGTGTGTGTGTGTGTGTGTGTGTGTGTGTGAGAGAAGAGAGAGAGAGAGAGAGAGAGAGAGAGAGAGAGAGAGAGAGAGAGAGAGAGAGAGGAAGAATAGTGCCTGTTTTTGAAGTTTTTTCTCAGAACAACACAAGACAAACAGTGGAATCTTTGCCTTCCCACCTCTATCTGTTGGTCTTCCAAAACAATATTTGTGTTTCTCTGTTAGCTAACCCTCTCTTACACTAGATCCCCTTCAGGTAATATCTGTTGTTATGGGGATCAGTTTCTCAAGCCACAGCCTCAGGTAAACAAAAGTTATAGTGGTCCCCCCCCATTTTAAAAATTGTGATAAAATACACATAACAAAATATCTTGGCCATTTTTAGTGCATTTTTCATAGTATTAAATGATTTTTGTGCCAGCCATCACCACCATCTAACTCCAGAACTCTTTCTATTTTGTAAAGCTGAAATCCTACACCCATTAAATATATCCTTCCCCCTCTGGGTATGTCTCATTCCTTATCTCTTTTGGTAAGGGCAGCAGCCATGCTGTATTAGTAATCACTCTTAGTCACCTCATTTTAACTTAATTATCAATTTAAAATCCAAACTCCAAAGGCAGTCATGCTCTAAATTGCAGGTTGAATATCTCTTATCTGAAATGCTTGGCACAGAAGTGTCTTGTGTTCAGATTTTGTAATAGTTGCATATACACGGTGAAATATCTAAGGGTAGGATTCAGACCAAAACTCGCATCACCTTATGCTTTATGTGCTCCTGATGCCCCTAGTCGGAAAGCAATCTTTTACAATGCTTTTAGTGTGACCTCCTTCTAACTGACCCATCACATGAAGTCAGGTGACATCACATCAGTACTCAAAAAGTTTCAGATTTTGGAGCATTTCAGATTTGGGATTGTTCAATTTAGGGATGTTCATCTTGATTTAGGATTCAGACTTCTAACATATGACTCTTGGGTGGGGGGATGCAATTCAGTCTATAACAACCGAGTATTACCTCTCTCTAATCTCTCATACAAAGAGACCAATCCAAAGACTAGAAAACCCAGAAGTCAGAATATGTGAAATCATTTACCCTCCCAGCTGCTGGTTACTTGCTGAGAAGTAAAAGATGAGGAGACACTTTGAGTGGTGTGGGGAGTCACCACTCTACACACAGGCAGGTGAGGCAATCCTGTTTGCCCAGCCCTACCCAGGGCATCTTCTTTCCCTCCACCAGATATGCTCTGGCTTTGAGAAAAAGAGTACAAAGCCTGAGGACCCAGGTTCAACTTCCCAGTAACCATGTGAAGCCAGATGCACAAGGTGGCATGTGTCTGGAGTTCATTTGTAGTGGCTAGAGGCTATGGTGTACCCATTCTCTCTCTCTCTCATAAATAAATAAAGAAAGTACATTAATTTAAAAAAAAAGAAGGCAAAGGAAGAAGAACAGAAGGAAGAAGGAAACTTTCTTTTCTTGTCTTCTGGAATATCAGTCTCCTACATCACTGACTGCTCCTTTGCCTTGTGTTTTTGTTTGTCGTTTTCTGTTTTTTGTTTTCCTGGTTCCTCCTTTTAGCCCCAGTCTGTTAAGGCCGAGGCACTCCATGGCAATCCCATCCAGTGTTGGGCCTTTACATACCTCTTCCATGCTAATGATACCCTATTTCCATCTTCAGCACAGTCACCCTCTTGGACTCCCACTCACATGCTCATTTAGCTCCTTGACATGGCCATCCGAGTGTTTACTTCGCATACCATCAAACGAACAAAAATTGAACTTCTGAATTTCCCCCTCCCACCCCCTCAAGACACATCAGTCTGTACTTTGTGTAGCCCATGAAACTCCATTCCAACCATGGCTCAGGCCAAAATGTATTCCGCTCCCTCTCATAACCTCTATCAATCTGTCAGCCACTTTTATTGTCTCTGTCTTTAAACACATAGGTCCAGAATCTGACCACATTGCTCATCACACCAAATGCTGCCTGGGTTACTGTAACAGTATCTGAACTACTTCCATGTCTCTCAACATACAGCTGGTTTTTCATAAAGCTGCCAGAACAGTTCCTTTAAAATGAAAGCCACAGGCTGGAGAGATGGCTCAGTGGTTAAGGCACTTGTCTTCAAAGCCTAATGGCCTGAGTTCGATTTCCCAGGATCCACATAAAGTCAGATGCACAAAGTGGAGCATGCATCTGGGGTTTGTGTGCAGTGGCTGGAGGCCCTGACATGCCATTCATTCTCTCTCTCTGTGTGTGTCTCCTCTGTCACTCTCTGATTGCAAATAAACAAATAAATAAAATACTTAATATGCAAGTCAGACTCTGTTTCTGAAAACAGGTAGGATAAGGATATCTCACAGTCTCCATCCAAGTCCTTACAGAGCACTCTAGGATGCACCTCCTTTCCAGACCACTGACATTTTTATCTTTTCTTGGGTGGGGGGTGAAGTAAGGTCTCACTCTAGTCCAGGGTGACTTGGAATTCACTATGTAGTTTCAGGCTGGCCTCAAACTCACAATGATCCTCCTACCTCAGCTTCCCCAGTATTGGGATTAAAGGTGTGTGCCACCACACTCAGCCGATTTTTATCTTCTTACTCATGTTCTGATGCACTTGGCTCTAACCAAGCTATGTTGGTGTCTCCTCTCCCTCAAATAAGCCAGGCATACTTTTGTCTTCAACCTTTTGTACTGGCTCTTCCCTCTGCCCTGATCATCCACACATCACTGGTTTTAAGTCTTTGCTGAAATGCCACCTTCCTAAATAGGCATACCCATCCCAAACTATTGAAAATTATAACCAGCTTGTTGCTTCTTGAGGCACACATATTATCTTCTTACCCTGATTATTATTATTATTAGTTTGGATTTTTGAGGTAGGGTCTCACTCTAGCCCAGGCTGACCTGGAATTTACTATGTAGTCTCAAGTTGGCCTTGGACTCATAGTGCTACTCCTATTTCTGCCTCCTGAGTGCTGGGATTAAAGGCGTGCACCACCACGCCCAGCTATTATTATTTTCAAATTGTTTTTCCATTCTACTTATCCTGCCTGACAAATGGTATTATTCATATTTTAGGTTGTATATATTTTGTGTGAGTCTTCTGCCACTGGAATGCCAACTCCATTGGGATAACAGTTAGTTGTCTTATGTAACAATATACTCCTAGAACAGTGCCTGACTCACATAGCAGGTACTCAGTAATATCTGGACAACTGAGCAGAAAGAATATCATGAAACTTGTTTAGAAACCAACTTGAGCACAAAGGTGAGTGCTTCCAGTCCTCCCCATTGGTGGTTCTGTTTATTCACTAGCTGTGTGATCTTGGGCCCTTCACCTAACCTCTGTTCCATCTCTGAATCATCAAAATTTCTCTAACAAGCTGTCTGCAATAACCAGTAGGGTGGTCATTAGCCACAGGTAGCTAGTTAACACTTTCAATGTGGCCAGAGCAGCTGAGGAACTGAATTTTTATCTGATTTGAATAAATCTGAGTAGCCACATCTGGGTAGTCTGTCCTATGGGTCAGTGAAGTCTGCCTTCTCACCTGGCTGAGGACACCAGGGTCGTATTTTGAGCACCCAGTGGGCAAAGACAGGTGCTCCCTCGTTGCCCCCCACAGTGGCTGAACCACACCAGCAGCACAGACTGCTGACCGTGCGAGCAGAGGAGGCAGCATCCTTTTGCAAGCACAGGTCTGGAGAGACAATACCCACAGCATGCAATGAAGAAGGGGATGAAATAAAAGGAAGCCAATATACACTTTCTTGTGTGAATCTGAATGATCACGTGTCTGATGTCTTCAAACCATGCACAAGAGCCCCGGAAGTTATCAGTTTCTCTGGGGCCTACTGAGGGACCACTCTTGACTAAATAATTTTGCATAGCTAGCTGCCTTTAGGGGTAGACTTTCCTATTATAAAATTTGAAAATCACCTCAGCCTCCTAGAAGATACTTTGAAAATGCTGTCAAAAACAAAAATTAAAACTCAGGCCAGGCATGGTGGTGCACGCATTTAATCGCAGCACTCGGGAGACAGAGGTAGGAGGATCACCATGAGTTCGTGGCCAGCCTGAGACTAGAGTGAATTCCCCGTCTGCCTGGGCTAGAGGGAGACCCTACCTCGAAAAACAAACAAATTAGAACTCAGTGACCTCCAACAGTGGCCCAGGGTTAGCAATGCTGCTTAGCTAAAATAGCATGAAAGGGCCATACAGTGGTCGTGCAGGTGCTAAGGCTTCGAAATCCAAGCACCTCGGGACCTCTGGACCTTTGGTTTCTATCGCAGAGGCCTAGGCTTTCACTCATTCAGATTTGTCAACGAACAACAGCATCAGTGATTTAAAAAAAAAAAAAAATCAGATGCAGCCATCACAAGTGCTCTACAGCATGACAGAAATCAAAGGCCCATATATAAACTCACACGTCTCCTATCTGGGACGTGGCTTGAAAACTCAAAACGTTAAGCACATCGGTGGCTTATTACCGTTTGGACATGCAATGTGTCCCGCACGCTCAAGCGCTTGCTCCATCACCTGGCCCCCAGCTGGTGGCGCTGTTTGCGGAAGTGGTGGAATCTTTTGGAGGCGGAGCCTTCCTAGAGCAAGGGGGGGGGGGGTCGGCCCTGAGGCTCGCGCCCTTGGCCCCACTTCCGGTCCTGTCTGTTTCCTAGATGTGCTAAGATGTGTGCAGGCAGCTGCTCCGGACTTCTCCCACCACAGAGTCGCCAGCCGCATGCCTCCTCCGCCATGGCTAGCTGCACCCCTCAAAACATGGGGCCAAGTAAGCCCTTCTTTCCCTCTCAGGTTGTTCTATTTTGTATACCAGTGGGTCAGAGAGAGCAGTAAATGATGTCTTAGGAAACAAGACTGGACAGTGGGTCTAAGAGAAGAACAAAGGAAGAACAAGGATTTCCAAGATAGTTTTCAAAGAAAGCCCAAGGATGTCACTGAGCCTGTTTGCTAACATTTTATGTATCCGTCTACCACCAAGTAATTTAAGTTGCACTTACTTGCTTGAGAGCTTGTGAAATTAGCTGGAGAAGGAGGTGGAGCGGGAGGTACCATGGGGTAGGCGTTGCTGGGAGAAGGATCTTGTTCCATACCCAAACGGGAAGGCAATTCTCTACTTCCGTCTTTTTTTTTGGCGACATTTTCATTTCTAGGAGGAAAGATATACATACACATTAAATGTTACCCAAATAAAGATGGGATTTCAAAACAGCAACAAAGAGAGGACAGTAGTACCACAGCTGCCAGCACCTGAAGAGGACCACTTAAAAACGCCTCTACAGAGGGTGTCCTTCCAGGCTCCACCCATACGTTCACAGCCATCAACTTGCAAAATAGGATATACTCCGTCTTATTGTGGATCTGCTCTTCTCGAAGTGAATTCAACTGTCTCCATTGATCCCAGGGACCAATGGGGCTAACATTCACCCTCCAGGATTACAACAATGAAATATTCGCATCACTTGGCTTTTTCCATCCCTACTACTCTCTTCTCTATAAATCTCAGCCCAGGGCAGACTGGGCCTCAGACTTTCATTTGCAGTATAGTTACTCTCAGCCAGTACGCCCTTGGGCTTTTTAAGGTTTATTTTCTGACTTCCTCCTCTCCCCAGCCTGCAGGGTTATCCTCTTTTCTACTAAAGTCTACCAAGGCTTTCCCAAATTGCTCAGGAGAGGGATAACCCTGCCTGTGAGGGCAAAGGACTAGCAGTTACAAGTTATTACAAGTTTAGATTTCACTGTTCCTTGAACACTTATTATGTCCCAGGGTCTAAAAATTAGCTATAAACTAGAAATGACTAGGTTCTGAGCCACGTTTCACAATAATGTCTTGAGTTTTTCCACTGAGGAAACTGAGACAGATGGAGTGAAGGAAGAACTGAGGCCCAATCTGAGGCTTGGATCAGGACACAAGTTCCCAACTGCCAGCGCAGTAAAAGCAGATCCCCTGTGCTGCTGAGGGCATGGGAAGTGATGGGTGATGTGCTACTTGGTAGTAAGGTGATGTTCCAGCTGTGTATCTCTCAGGTAGACATCAGAACACAGTGACCACAGCCTTCTGGAAACAACGTCACCCTTGTGGTCTCCACCAGGGATATCAGTCAGCTGTGCACCTCGGGGAGCAAAGGTTTCCAACACCCACTCATCTCTTACGCCCCCATGAACTTGAAACTCAAGGGGCGTTGTGAGCAATACTGCGTCGAAGTTCATGTTCCTACTCAGTCATTTGAATCTCTTGGGTCGACATCTTGTCAAAATTAGGAAGATGAGAATATTTAAAGTTGTAAATATCAAAGACCTCAAGCTGAATGTGTCCACTCTGCCAATTTCTGTTGTGGATTTGTGTTAGAAACTTGGAAGGGTTGCAACCCAAGGTATCTTGGCAGAATGTTTTAAAGGTCATGTGTCTCTGAGGGTTGTCTTAGTCAGGACTAGAAAATATAACCTGCGAAACCATTGAACAAATCAAGTGAGCTACATACTGGCATCTGCTGGAAGTGAAGAGCCCTGGGCTTCCATGAGAAAGAGTTGGGACTGACACACAGGACACAAAGTGAGGTCACTGAGATACCCCAGATGGCAATTTCCGTGGAGTTTGGTTTTGGTATATATTGAAGTCCTACTACTCTTCCAATAAATGCCATCACAGACATGCCAAATGTAGCAAATAAAAACAGAGAACCAGCATAACAGGAGGAAAAGATGATGACATCAAAATAAAAGACTGATTGAAATGGGAGGGGATATGATGGAGAGTGGAGTTGTGAGAGGGAAAGGGGAAATTATGGTTTATTGTCTATATTATGGAAGTTATCAACAAAAACCAGAGAGCACAGTTAAACTTGAATTTCAGATAAACAATGACCAATTTGTAGTGTATCACAGATATATACAGATGCATTGTTTTCTTTTTGTCTTCTTTCTTTAGGGGGGGGGGAATATGGGCATGCCAAGGCCTCTAACCACTGCAAACGAACTCCAGATGTATGTGTCACCATGTGCATCTGGCTTAACATGGGTTTTGGGGAATCAAACCTGGGGCCTTAGGCTTTACAGGCAAGCACTTTAACCACTAAGACATCTCTCCAGCCCCAACACAGATGTATTTAAACCAAAACATTGTTTAAAACTTAAATTCATCTGAGAATTCTGTATTTTATGTGCCACGCCTCCCATTAAGAGAAAAACCCAGGCAGAATGCCTTTTAGAGCTGAAACATCTGCTCCATCCTCAGGCAAACTTTATTTTTTGGGCTAAGCACATTAGTCAAGATTTCTTCTTTCTGGGCTGGAGAGATGGCTTAGGAGTTAAAGCACTTGCCTGTAAAGCCAAAGGACCCAGGTTTGATTCCCTGAGATCCACGTAGGCCAAATGCACAAGGTGGCACATGAGTCTGGTGTTCATTTGCAGTGGATGGAGGCCCTGGTGTGCCTGCTATCTCCCTCTCTCATAAATAAATAAATGATTAAAAAATGATTTCTTTTTAAGGACTTATTTATCCAGTCATTTATTCATTGTCCACTGACACAATGCCAGGCACCAGACACATAGTAGTAAAGAAGATATGCATAGTCCCTGCCTACAGGGAGCCCAGAGCCTTATTGGAAATGAAGGTGAGCTTCCCAGGAGCCTACGCTATCCTCACACTTTGTACAGGACAGCATTTTTATCCTGGGAGGCTCTATCATAACTTCCATCATAGCTTCAAAGCATCAACATGACTACCATATCCCATTCAAAGCTACTGATGTGAAACTCATTCCTCCACCCACACAAGAGACATATACAAGCGAGTATCATCACTCCACTTCATGGAGTGGGTGGCACAGTGCGATGCTCCTAACATCAGTGACTGAAGAGATTGACATAACCCTGTGCCTCCTGCGGCTTTCCCACACATGGTGAGATGCAGCTGCTATTTTCCACCCTATCCCCACAAGCAATGCACAGGAGAGCTTTTGGTACCTTGTGGCCATGGCAACTCTGCGCTTGTCCACCTCAGAGGCCAGGTCGCTGTAGGGGAGGTTAATCCTGTTCTCTGCTGGGCTCCTCTGTGCCATGGCAACACTGAGAGTGCTATAGGACTCTAGAACTGATGCACCTGGGAAGCTAAAACACAAGCATCCGAAATAGATTTTTTTATTTTTTTTGAGGTATTATCTCACTCTAGTCCAGGCTGACCTAGAATTCACTATGTAGTCTCAGGGTGGCCTGGAACTCACGGCGGTCCTCCTACCTCTGCCTCCCAAGTGCTGGGACTAAAGGTGTGCGCCACCACGTCTGGGCAAAATGGACTTTCAGGGGTCAGCGTGCTCAGGTCAATCCAACCTGGCGAGCTTTGCCAGAGTGTTTTCACTGCCAGATTCTCAGTGGTTCTTTCTTCCCAACAGCCTGGTCCATGTGCCCATTCTCCCTTACCCTGGCCAAGGAAAACAGATTCCTCAAACATCTGCCTCCAGGAGTAGATGAGGGAAGAACATAGTCCTCACTCACAGCCATAACATTTTGTCATGGATGGTGGAGGGGTGGGGGGGGAAGACATCAAAGTAGAAGGGGTTCAGTGAAATTGAGATGAGAGAAAATAACAGGAGGGGATTTGACAAAAATGTACTTTATGCATGCATGAAAGTTGAAAATGTGACAACAATAACAACAACAAAATAGACATGATTATTCCAACCGTGCAGGGGAGACACAGTAGCCACCATTAGCCCAGGTAACAGCTGAGGAAACGGAGGCTCAGAGAAGTGAATGGAGTCTCCCTAGACGGCTCAGTGCAACCTGCCCCGTGCTGCTCCTCCTGTCTCCATGCACTCCAGTGGAGCACAAGCCTTGCAGGGTCCTTGCCTTCTAGGGAACAGGAACGTGACAAGACAAAGCTGGGATGAGGACCCAGGGTAGTCACCAGGTATGCATAGAGGCTTGATGTTGTGGCAGCCACGCGATTAATACCAGACTCCATAGGATAGCCTTTTACATGATCTTATTTGGCAATCAGTCAGTCTACCTGGATTTTATCTCCAGGAGACAAATGGGGAAAATGTGCAGCAGGGAAATTAGTTTCTCTGGCAGGGGGGAGGGGCAGGCACAGAACTACTATCTCAACCTGCACCTGTCTGGCTTCGGCGATGATGTTTTCTCCACAACAGAGCCGAGCAACCCTCAGGTCCTGCCTCGATGCCAATGGCTTCACCACAGAAATAGGGAATGAATCCTCCATTCTGTAAGCTGAGTCCCACTCATGTGGTGACACTGTCATTGTTTCAGCAAGAGCCTGAGGTCACCACCACCCTGGTGTTCCCATGAAGACACCCAGTGGACTTACCCTTGAGTCCCAGATCCATTAATACACAACTACTTCCCCTTCAGCCTATGGTTTCGCTAAGAAATGTTTCACAACTCTGGCAGCGTATCAGCTACTCCATCCACCTCCTCAGAGAAAGGACTGGTCATGACATGACCAACAGCTCTCCTCTTTTATCCTCCTGAAGTTTTTTTTTTTTTTTTTTTTTTTTTTTTAAGTAACTGGGGTTAATAGAGTTAATTTACACCTGCAGGACATAGCAGCTGACACAAATTCTCCCTGCTAATGCAGCCTTGAGAAATCCCCCCAGATGTGGTAGGGAGAAGATGGGACTCCAGTACACAGGAGAAGGAAACTTGGGCCTCGGGAATCCCTACCCTAGGCAGTGGTCAACAAAGCCATTTTGATCTGTTATCAGCTGATATTTTCAAAAGCGAATTCATGAGCACCCCTCCTCCCAGAGCCATCACAATTAGTAACTCCACCCCTTTCTAAAATCTTATGGCAGGTCACACGAGCTGAGGTGACAGGTGCTTTGATTCTGAAGTTATAGGAATTGAGTGTGAAGCCCCTCTCGAGCTGAGGGACCCTAGGCAAATAATTTAACTCCAATGAGTTTTGATTTTCTTATCTGCCAAAGGAGAGTAATTTTCCCCCCCACCCCCGCTAAGGGGGTGTAGTAGTAAAGATTGAGGAAATATTTGCAAGAATCCTTACTTTTTTTTTTTTTTTGGTTTTTCTAGGTAGGGTCTCACTCTAGCCCAGGCTGACCTGGAATTCACTATGGAGTCTCAGGGTGGCCTCGAACTCATGGCGATCCTCCTACCTCTGCCTCCCGAGTGCTGGGATTAAAGGCGTGCGCCACCACGCCCGGCAAGAATCCTTACTTTTGCCCTCTCTCATTTTTAATGTTTACATGTTTGGATATATGTATTTAGCCCAGAACTAAATGCAAGAATAATCATATGACTATAGGTACAGGTCAATACAGATACTTCCCCTCCTAGATTCCATAGGTAAGCCTGGTCTTCCCAAACCCAATTCTATTTACTTTGAAAGCAGGAGCCCTACTTTTCCTCTCTCCCGTCTCAGTTGGGGCTTGGCAGGGCTGAACTCCTTCTGGGAGACAAAATTACTTAAACTGAATCAGAATTTTAACCAGCATGGTTCTTCCATGTGTTTCCTTTAACCATATGATTCCTGGTGTCTAAATTGTGAAGGGTTTTCAAAGCCTAGATAAAATTTTACCTTTGCTTGTAGGTGTCAGAAGCAATTATTGTATGCAGTGTTTAAAAGATTTTTTAAGTGTTTTATTTATTTGAGAGAGAGAAGACGCCAGGGCCTCCAGACATTGCAAACTAACTCCAGACACATGCACCACCTTGTGCATCTGGCTTACATGGGTCCCTTGGTTTTGCAGCAAGCGCCTTACTGCTAAGCCATCTCTCCAGCCCCAACTTCTTTTTTTTTTTTTTTTTAAAGACGATTCTCATGTAGATGAGACTGGCCTTGAATTCACTTTGCAGCCACAGATGACTTGAATTTCTGATCTTCCTGTCTCTAGCTCCCAAGTGCTGGCACTGGGAATCAAACCCAAAGCTTTGTATATGCTAGGCAGGCACTCCACCAATGGAGCTAAATCCCCATCTGTGTTGATTTCTTAAAATGCTATGTATGCTTTCTGGGTTGCTGTCAGTGTTCAGTGGCTTTGGAGGTAGGAACCCTCTGGAGCGTGTTGTAGTTCAGCTATATCTAAAGTGACTGACAACAAATTTTACAAGAAAAGTGATTGTCCATGAAAGATCACAATTTCTTACATTACCTGTCCTGCAATGATGTTCCATATTTGTCTCAAACATCTTCCCAAATTCTGACCTCCAAGCATGAAGCTTACATTTCATGTAAGGAAAGGCTCTAACCATAAAGCAGTTGAACAAGAAAAAATATTTTTTTAAATATTTTATTTGAGGAGAAAGAATGAGGCAGAGAGAGAAAAAGTATATGGGATGGAAGTATGAGAAATTACAGTGCAGAACAGAATAAAAGTATAGAGGGGATGGAGAGATGGTTTAGTGTTTAAAGGCACTTGCTTGCATAGCTTGATGGGCTGGGTTCTATTCCCCAGTACCCACATAAAGGCAGATGCACAAATTGGCACATGAGCCTACAGTTTGTCTGAAGTGACAGGAGGCTCAGTGGTTACATGCGTGCAGATAGTTTTAAAGAACTGTCTCCTTGGCGTGCCAGACTGTGTACCTGTGGAGTCATCACAGCTTCCCTTTTCTCCTGTGCTTAACTTAAACCCTGCGGAGGGGATTATGGCTACCGTGTTGTTGAACCCTAATACTCAAGTCCATGTTTCTTTCAGAAGTCTGAAACTTTCTCTGGTCTCTGTCCATTGATGTAGTCCTTCGCCTTTCCAAGCCACCCACCTCCCTTAGCTACCTCAAACCTGTTTTTAGACTCTAATTCAACATTTTCAAAACCTTCTAGCAAACTCCATCCTGAAGGACTGCAAGCCAAAGGCACCTACTGAAGCTGTAGGTATTCCTGACTCACAGTCACTGAATATTTGTCATTACAAACAATTACATTTTGGGCTGATTACACGGTAGTAATAATGGATTGCTGTTCTGAAAAACCAAGTGTTGGATTAAATGTTTGAAATACCACTTTCAGTAAAACCACTTGAGAAAACTGTGTGGCATTCAGATCATCTGTGTTGTCTCAGCAATTGGCTTGTCAAATTTTGACAGAAACGACATGTAGTCAAGGGCTTAGGCCCTCTCAGAGACTGGAGTCTTGCTAAGTAAGCTGTCCAGGCCAAAAGAGGTCCTAGCAGAGGTTAAAGGAAACCAACCTTGCATCAGCTGTGGCCTGGGAATCCGGGGCCGCGGCGGGCTCTACACTTAGTGATCCTGTTAATCTTTCCCAATTATACAGAACCCGAAACTGCTCCCAGCTCTTAAGGCATGAAGCCAGTGCACCTGCTCAGTGACGGGTGGCCAGTGGATGCTGTGGCCACCTAGGTCCCCTTCCAGACCAAGACAGGTTTTCCCAGTTGCTGGCATTCTGAGATTTTTCCAGGACCTGCCCTCAGCTGTGCTCTCCCTTCCTCCCACTCATGGGAAGTAAGTGGATATGACAAGCTAAGTGTGACTCCTGCTCAGAAGACCAGGTGCTTCTGGAGAGTTATCTCCATGTTACCTCCAAGGCTTCTCACAAGATTGAGGGCTTAGTTACATTCCATCCTTCTGCCCATTTTACTTGAGTGCTGATACCAATGGCAGTGCATTACCCGACCTCCCCCACCCCCACCCTGGGAACATAGGGTCTCTCTAACCCAGGCTGACCTGGAATTTACTAATCTCAGGCTGGTCTCAAATTCACAGCTATCTTCCTACCTCCGCCTCCCAAGCGCTGGCATTAAAGAAATGTGCCATCATCTTGCATTGTCTTTTGAACTGCTTCCTGTGGAGCTCAAGGCAAATATAGCAGTGGCTAAATGAATAATTATTAGGAATAGAGGTATGTGAATCTATCTTCAACAAGGAGACCAAAAACCCACCAGAGATGCATGTGTAGATCTTACTAGGACTGGGGACAATTCAGATCTGAATCTGGGCATGAACTCATGATTTAATCTGATCATGGTAGGTTATCTTGCCAAGAGTGCAACAGGTAAGGAATACAGTATAGATGATACACTAACCAGATGCTGTTTGACATCGAACTGTGAAGTGTGTTTGCAGTGGCTGGAGGACCTGCCATGTCAATTCTCTTATCTGCTTCTCTCTCCCAAAATATAAATAAATAACTTAGCATTGTATTTATACATAGTACAGAAGAGACTGCAGGAAATGCAAAATCAATTTAAACAAGCTGCAAAATGTGGCAATGAAGTTGGATGTAGTGACACATGCCTTTAATCCCAGCACTTGGGAGGCAGAGGTAGGATGACTGCCTTGAGTTTAAGGCTACCCTGAGACCTACAGAGTGAATTCCAGGTCAACTAGTGCTAGAGCAAGACCTTACCTCAAAAAACACAAACAAACAAAAAAAAACCTACCAGTAGTCAGGTTCTGATATTCTACTCTCAACACTTGTTTGCACGCAGTTGTGTGTGTGTGAGCACACTTGGGTCTCTTGCCACAACAAACTAGATGCATGTGCCACTATGCATCTGGCTTTCCTTAGGCTTTGCAGGCAAATACCTTAACCGCTGAACCATCTTCCCTGACCTCTCAAAACTTAATTTACACTTTCTATCTTGCTTCCAGCCAAAAGCTTGTTTTAAACTTGACTTTCTATATTTATAATAAAAATAGTTAGCTTTTTGCAAACTATATTCTCTCATCCTCAAACCCAACTGCTCTAATAAAAGAAAAAAAAACAAGCTGCCATCGCAGTGCACTCCTTTAATCCTAGCACTCAGGAGGCATAGGAGGATCATTGTGAGTTAAGAGGCCAAACTCGAACTAGAATTGAGTTTCAGGTCAATGTGGGCCAGATAGAGAACCTACCTCAAAAAACCAAGATCAGGGCATGGTGGTGCACCTTTACTGAAAGAGAGGCAGAGGTAGGATTGCTGTGGGTTAGAGGCCAGCCTGAGACTACACAGTGAATTCCAGGTCAGCCTAGGGTAGAACAAGACCCTACCTTGAAAACCCACACAATAAAAGTTACCTTTGGGGCTGGAGAGATGCCTCAATAGTTAACACACTTGCTGACCCAGGTTCAATTCCCCAGTACCCACATAAAGCCAGATACACAATGTGGAGCATGCATCTGAAGTTGGTTTACAGTGGCCAGAGGCCTTGGCATGCTCATTCTCTCTCTATTTGCAAACAAGTAAATTTAGAAATAACCATAAGCAGTTACTAAATAAGGACAAGTCACTTCTCCCTGACCCATCTTGCTTTTATTCTTCCTCAACCTATTCATCCAGGAAACACTTTCACACTATACAAATCAAGCCACCAATGCCACTTTTTGGAGTCCCTTACATAGTTGGTGGGGTACACCCAACTGCCACACCCAATGACCCCACTTAGAAATTTTAAATTTAAGGACTAGAATATACTATGTAAAATAGTGGCAGCAGAAGTTACTCAGTAAAAAGGTAGGTGTGTGATGTGATAGTATAGCTCTCTGGCAGGTTTCCTAAGTCCAAACTCGCTCATCACTCTCTTCCTGATTCCTTGCAATAAGCTGGATTTTAATTCATACACACAAAAATATTTTTTATACAAAACAGACCTAACAACATACCTCATAGTCCTTGAGTATTTTAATTGTCTGAGAACCTCAGTATCTAAAGACGACACATATTTAAGTGACTAAACATCTAGTCTGCTTGTTCTGAAGACGTGTTCTGTTAAGGGTTTGGGAATAAGCAATTACTCCCTCAAGAAATCTTGTTAACTTAGTAAGTGATTAAACAAATGTGCTACAGTTTCCTGACCAGGTGGTACTGGCCATGATTGAAAAATCTGAGAAATAAAAATGTAAACATTTATCTGTATTTTTTGTCCTTTAATTTCTGCCCAAGAATGTGACAGAACTTTCCCACTGAGCAGTGTGAATCCATATGAAGACTTAATGTAATCCAGGGTGGCTTAGAACTTGCTACCTAGCTGAAGCGGACCTCAAAATCCTGATACTCTCTTTTCTGGATTCCACTTTGACAGCAGGGACCACAACTATCGTCTTCTATGACAATGCTGACATCTCAAATGAATAAACTTCATGGTTTGTGAAATTCAAAGCAGAAATTAGGTCTTTGGATGATGTATTTTTTTTGCCTAGAGCACAAACATATTTTTGATTCATGAAAGATTCAGGAATAGATTAGAAGCTTCAAGATTATTTAGAGAATACTTTATTAGTTTCTGTAATCAAACCCACGTAGATAAGACCTTATATATTTAATACAGTGCGTTACCCCTGTACAAATGGAAAAAAATTAAGTTTAACATTTCTAGACCAATATGGCTGTTAATTTCTGTACAATGCCAACTCAACATGGTAAACAGGGATTTTTTTTCCAAAGTTGACAGCACAGCTAAAGTCTCCAAAAATTCAAATGATATATATATGTATATATATTTGTATTTATATAAAAAGACCAATAATAGCAGTATGTTATGCGTCAATAGCAGCAACAGCTTTTCCAGGTTCTGCAGTTGTCTGAACAAAATTGTAGAGTCATCCAGCACGCTTATTTAAAAAAAAATGTAAAAAACAAAACCCCAGAAAACAGCCAAGTTCTGTTACTGTTATGGTACCTGGCACCAGTTATTTATTTGTTTTTGTTTTTTTAAGCTTCCCCATCATCATCTGGAAAGAAAACATTCTAGAGTAACATCATTACACACAGCTCCGATAAAGCACAGTCACTACTACGCATCATAAAGCAGGTACAAGGTATTCTACATTCACAGAGGGATGATACAGTACTGTCCTACATCTATAATACTAGAGGATACAATTTAAAAGGCATTATTTGAGACTTGATTCTACTTTTCCAGCAGAGGGCCCAAAGGATGGTGCGACACAGCTCTGTAGAGAAATGCACTCTTAGACAGGATTTCCTTTCGTTAGTGGCACAGCTCTAAGTGCTTGTTCTCTTCATGAACATTAGCTAAAAACCGTTGTGGAAAATAAAAAAAAAACCAACCAGGAAAAATTCCCCATGAAACAAAACTCCGTAACCATTGAATTCATACAAAGATGACCAAGTGAAGGTAAGCAAGACTCAAGCTAGCAACCATTTAGCAAATCTGTCATGTCTGAATGATGAGAGCTCTGGGGAAGAGAGGGGAGGCCGAGTAGTGCTTCAAAGCTTCGGACCACAATCAAAACACAGCATCACTTCAAAAAGAAGCAGCACCCAAACACTGCTCATGTGGATGCTGACATCAATATTGAATCATCTGCTCATTCATCCAGGAAGGGAAGGTCAGTTACTACTGTACTTTGATTGTGTTCAACCCAATCACCACCTTACAAAAATAACAAGCTGCCGTAATAAAAAATAAGGCTCCTTTATCCAGCACCAGTTATCTTCAGCTCACCCCAGCCTATCAATGCCATCACCATATCTAAAGAACATAAGGAAACAAAGAAACCACAGCAGATGGATTAGCTGGGATCACCCAGCTGACCAGGCTGAGCTCCTTCTCAGTGGTATTATTTTCCTCCTATTTCTGGTGTTTTGTCTAACCATAAAGATTTTTAGGTCTACACTGTATGCAGAAACTTGCTGAACTCTGACAGAAGATGCATGACCATCAACCAAGTAGATGTTAGGTAGGTGTAAGCTGGCAAAGCCTCACTGTAACTGGTGCAGCAGCTGTGTCAGTGGAAAATGTTCTTACGTCCCTTGTGCATCTCCAGGCTCCAGACAGGATAATGTCCACAGACCATATTACCCTTGTCACTGCTGGCATTATTTGACTTCATTTTCCCTGTGTCTCCCTTCCCTCAAAGCCCTGCAATAAGCCACAGCCTTTAAGATTTTGTTTCTTCGGTTTTGATTGCCTGAGGTTTGATTGGTCCAGTTCTAACAGGTTTGGTGGCTATGGTGGGTGCTGGGGGTGGCTTTTCTTCTACTTTTTCCTGACACGCACCAGGAGGGTCAGTCAGTGTTTCAGGAGGTTTACTTGAATCACTGTCCGCTTTCTGGGCTTTGCCTCCTATCTGTTTGCTCTGTTGTTGTTCAGAGAAGAACCGTTGCGTGGACTGAAGAACCTCTGCTCTCTGCTTTGCCTTGAAAAACGAGAAACAACAACTGAAAATGGTACAGCATTATCAAAACCTGTGAAATCAATCTCAGTTGAATTTCTTTTAACAATCACAAAAATCAGTTTCCCCATGTTGATTTGGCTCAAGCCAAAAGTACCTCATTGATCTTTCTCAGCTTTTAATGCAGACTTCTTCCTATCCTCGAAAACATTCTATATGATTTTAAGAATATTAGAAACATCTTCAAACCACCTCCCACCATCTTTCCAGAGCCTGTCCTCACATAAACAATGAAATATACATTGCTGTTGGCGTCTATCTTTTTTTTTTTTTTTTGGAGTAGGTTAATGGTATCAAATTTTATTCAGGGAGGCTGCTTGCAAATCTGAAAACATACATGTCAACACTTAAAACGTCTAGTTATCAATATGTGGTCTACAAAAAAATGAAAAGGAAGCACTTATATTGTGGCATTACCAACACCTAGGACCAAATGTCTTGTGGCTGAGTCCTCTTCCCACAGCTCTCTTCTGCAGGGGAAGAGCATCAGAAATTAGTAACTACAACTTCACTTGATCACTAAGTTCTGATAGCTCCTACCACATTCTGAGCTGGTAAATAATTTCTTAGTTTATGTGCCCCAAAGAATATACTTACGATAGTCTGTAAATTATACCATGGTAACAAACATAATTGACTTAACTTTCTACACCTCTTGTAAATAACAACAAAAAAATCCTGTATGTTCTATATGTAACCTGTACTATCAATGGTCTAAGGCAATTTTAGTCCCCCACCCCACTAAGATTAAGTTCTATTGTCATTTTTGACATGAAAATGTGTGAAAATCAAGTGCCAGAACCAGAAACCAAGGCTCAATCATCTCCCAAGCCTTTGATGCTAGTACTTTTAGTAGTAACAAACAGATCAATGGCCTAGGCACACAGCCTACACGCACTATTTATTGTAGGGTAGTCTTTAAATTTGCTCACTCAGCATCAGAAACACAAAGGATGCCAACCAAGAGGAAGCTTTAGTCATATAACAGAAGTTTTTACTAGAGTTTATCACAAACGTTTCTAATTCACAGGAAAACATTGCTGTGCACAGTTCTCTGTAAAGACTAAGGCTTTCTTCATTCTGGTCTAATCTACATTAAGTGACAAAGCAGGTAAAAATTACTACGATCCTCAAAAGTCAGCCCTATGCTATTTGAGAGTAAACTCCAACTGGCTATACAGCAGACAGCTAAGGTTTTATACTGTAAGAACTGTCCCCACACAGACTCCTACAGGCACTCTTCTGCTTTAGAAACCTCATGTTTATCAGTGCCTTTCATCATGAAGGATCCCAGAGTGCTTTTCCAGTTCTTCATCTATAACTGCACAATGCAATTTGGAATATGGCCACCTCAGATGGCAGAGAAAAAGAATGCGAGAACAGTTTGAGAAGAAAACTGTACTTGAATGACTCATGAAGGAAGAAAAATCAAGACAGCTAACATGTCTTACCCATTCCAGAGAGTTCACATAACCATGATTATATATTAAGCTGGGTGAGGAAGGGGGGAGGGAGGGAGGGAAGAAAAAATAAAAAACAAAAATGAAAGAAAATGGGGAAGCCTATTAATACTTTACATTACTTTTTTTTTTTTAATTTTAAAAAATAGCATCCAAACTCAGATCTCCCTCAAACATTTATTTTATAAGCAGTTCATTTGGCCAGAGTTTAAAATGTTAATTTGTTTTCTGACTATAGTGGTAAAAGAGGGGGATATAAAAAGGGAAAAAAGGGGAGGGTGGGAATAAAAAATAGGGGAGGGGAAAGGAATGAATAAAAGTAGTTAGCTTGGTTAAATCTGATAAAACAATGAATGCCTGGATACATGGTTATGGGTCCAGAGGCATTTTAAGACATGGTTCAGACAGATTCTTGCTCTGTTGGCTGTTAACACTGTACTACTAACCTTCATGTCTTGTTCAGCCTTCAACGCAGCCTGGGCCTGATTACCTCTGACTGCAGATAGTGATCCACAAGGACCCCTGGCTACATGTGGCAAACGAGCATGGCTCATGAGGCCTGTGGTCAGCGGAGGAGGCATCTGACTGGCCAATGCCATTGGTGGCCTCTGAACAGGCGCTGGGAAGGTGTTAGTATGTGGGGCTCTTACCAATGGAGGGACCAGGTTAGGCTGAGAGAGAATCTGAGTGAAAAAACAAAACATACAACATTGAACTGTTAAAAAAAAAATGCCAACTAGACCAGGTTGGCTTATCCCAGAGTAAATCTGTGCCCATTCTGCTAGTGACAGGAGGTCTAGGGACTGTGCCATTCCATTCACAAGGACAAAGAGCAATCAGGCCATGCTTATAGAGTTTAACACATAAATTAGGCAAAGCATGCTATGGCACTTCAGCTGGTTCTAGCATCTCAGCTGCAAATTCTAAACGGGGATAAGATAGAAAGGCTATTAATAATTAGGGTGATAGGGTGTCTCTTTAAAAAGGTTCAATGGCAGAAAAGGCACATGCTTACATATACCAAATAATCTGAAGATAAAGTAATACTAATTCAGCAAGTATGTGCTTCTTAGGAACCAATTCCCTTTTGGAATTTTCGATTTTAGTTATTCTTTCAGACCAGTAGAGGGAAGAGAAGCCAACATGTTCACATATCTATTAAAAACATCTTCTGAAAATTTTTATCTCAACTGAACAGACAAAAACCTACATTAGGACTAGAAAACTTTAAGCACTGGGACCCTTCTCTGAAAAGTCAACTTCCTCAAAAAAGAAAAAGGAACAGGACTCACTATCAGAGCTGTGTGGGGAATCTTTTGAATGTTTAATGTCTGCTTTACAACTAAACATTTACCACCTGTGTAAGTCATAAAGAAGTATTTGAATACCATACATTTACTGTTAAAAACCAGAAAAATGTTCATTCAGAGCCGGTTAGCATTGTTACTTATTATAAAGTAAGAGATTAGTTAGATTAGCCACCATATGCAAACTAAGTAATCCTCATTCTTCCTTATATCTGCCTACCTGGGGTGCAAACTGTGTAGGAAATGGTTGTGTCATTCTCACAGTGGCAGGGGCTGACTGGAACTGCTTCTGATAGACAATGCTGTTCATTTTGCTGGACTGGCTGTTTGGACTTGTTGAAGTAGCCCTTGGAAAGAAGCCATTACTGGTCAGTGCAGTAGTGCCAAGTAAATATTGCTGTTAATGTTTTATAGACATTTTCCTAGGTATTTTCATCGTATTTGGTAGTTGATGAAACTTTCCCAAACATTGTAGTAAGAGAGACACCAGAGGCAGAAATGAGAAAGGAGAGCTGGGGAGATGGCTCAGCTGTTCAAGGCACTTGCTTGCAAAAGTCTCTTGGCCTGGGTTTGGTTCCCTAATACCCACAGAAAACCAGATGTGCAAAATGGTGCATACATCTGGGGTTCATCTGCAGTAGCAAGAAACCCTGGAGTACCCATTCCCATTCTCTCTCTTAGCAAATAAAAATGTTAAAAAGAAAGAAAGGAGAAAATCTACACTTGCCATATATTAGAATAATTTTACTTAAAGACACACAAGTGTTTACACTTTAAATTACAAAACCAAGTATTTCATTAATAACTTTTCTGCTTATCACGGGACTGAAGGCACATTAGGTACTTGAATACATCTGCTATTACTGTGAAAAACCAAAAGCAAATTTAAATGTCCATCCTACCGGAAGGGACTCGATGTAGGTGTGGTGCTTCCACCGCCAACTGGAGGTGTGCCTGGTTTGATATCAATCCCACTCCCAAAGGCTTTTAATTCCATTTCAGACATCTGAGAAAAATTACAAAGTAAAAAATATAACACTTTTTCAATTCCTCATACTAAATGTTTTCTTAGTGTCCTATATGTGATGGCTTAATTTAGGAAAAAGTTTAAAATCTTTAATACCAAAACGAAAAGAAAGAAATTTCTAATTAGGCTTCAAATTCCATGAGATTATCAAGCCTCAATAAACATACAATTAAATAGGTCTGAGAGAGCTGACAAATCAATTTTTCCACATTTGTGGAATTCGTTATTAGGCAATACAAGACAGGACCAAGCGCAGTAGTTAACAGATAGAACAATACTAAGCAAAAATATCCAAGTAAGCAAGGGCTTGCAAACTTTTCTGCAGCGTTAAAACAAACAAACAAAAAAACACAATGCAATGCATCTTACTTGTACAGACAGATATACATATCTGAGCACTTGGCTGTTAAGTCATATACATTCTAATTTCTCTCCACTTACTTTTCCTGTGGTGGCCATCATACTATGCTGTGTTCCAGCAGGCATTAATCCTCTGAAAGGCTGGCTCACTTGTGCAGGACGGCTCAGGCTCTGAGCCTGTGCTTGGGGGGTTGTATGCTGTAACTGGGGCTGAAGAGTCTGAGGCAAGGCAATCAGAGGCTGCCCTGTAGATCCAAAGTTAGTTAAGGAAAGCTGGGAGGCCGGTAAAGGTACTGTAACCTAGAAAAGAAGCAAACAGAACTGCAGCCATTTGCTCAGAGACTGTGCACCTAAGTATCTACATACATTCTTCAAATACTTTGTCAAATGTGACTTTAAATAGAATACTTTTACCTAATATGCATCACATACAAAACTTAAGTTAAGTAACTATTGCCACTTTTTCATTAAATCATGACAATAAAATATAGCTATGTATATTGCTTAATGATAGGAACATGTTTTTGGAAATGTAGTGTTGGATAATTTTGGTCATTGTGAAAACATCAACACTAATACAAACTGTGATAGCTAGTAGCTCATTAAATGACTTCTCTTTTTGGAGACAGGGTCTTGCAACGTTTCCCAGACTGGTCTTGAACTCCTGGGCATAATCATTAATCATCACAACATAGCCTCCCAAATAGCAGGGACAATAGGTGAATACCACCATACCTAGAAGGTGATATTCTCTTCTTATGAGACCACTGTCATGCACTTTGTTCATATAACTTATAGTGAAGAAACTATATAACTAACACAATTGTAGCACGGTGCTGAATGCTTTCTCAGGAGGTTTGTGGTTTTCACAGTTCTAGTACAACTCCAGGCTTCCCACTCTCTACCATCTCCCAACCGTCAGAACCACGAACCTCCCGAGAACATATTCAGCATTGGGTGGCAGCACATCCAGCACAGCTGATCAGAGCACCAGCTCCACAGCACAACACACAGGGATTGAGGTGAGCACTCAGCATTGGTGAGATTGGAAGCCACCCAAAAGGTAATGAGGCTGACAAAAAAAAAGCAGATACATAGGCCTGTGCCATGGAAGTCCCTTTCCATGCCATGGGTTACATATTTGTGGTTGGCTTTACCATTTTCAAGGAAGTTGTATTTGGGGGTTGATTAGCCTTTGATGCTTTCAGATTCAGGGCCTTTGTCTTTTCCTCCTGTCATTATTGGGGGCATTATTCAGACCCAGGCTGACCTGGAACCCATTTCAGAACAGAAATCTCAGCCTCCCAGTGGACAGGATTAAGAGTGTAGAACAACATACACACACCCTTAGGGATTTTGGCTTAATAAGGTTATCTGTTTATTTCAATCCTCACGCTTGTATACTCTGTGCTGGTTTTTACTGAATGTGTACATTGCTTAGTTGAATTTTAGAAATTTCCCAGTAAATTGCTCCACCCAACACACTAGAATACTTGAATAGCAGGCAAACTCAACACCTAGGATTACTTTTGTGGTTGGATTGGAGTACAAGAGCTATGCTTGGCACCTTAAACTCCTACTCTGAAGGTACATAAAGTTGGATTTCCAAGTCTAAAAGCACTGCAGATTATTAGAAAACCCAAGCATCAAATCAACTCAGGATGCAAAATTTGCTATATTATAATACAAGAAACCAAAGAATCAAGGCAATATAACCCCACCATAATCCATCAGAAATGACCTCCAATAAGACTGTTTTAGATGAAATGCCTGACAAAGATTTCAAAAAAAGTGATTTTATCTCTATTCAAAGAAATCAAAGGAATCAAAGAAGAAAACAAACTCCTGAAGGAATTCCAAGAACAGACAGGAAACCAACTTAATGGAATAAGGAGGTCATTAGAAGACATGAGTAAGGAAATAAAAATACTGAAGAAAAACCAGGCAGAAATACTAGCACTGAAAAAGACAGTCAGTCAAATAAAACACTCCGTGGAAAGTCTCACCAGTAGAATGGTGAGAACAGTATATCTAAACCAGAAGACCAGGTGGCAGATCTAATACAGTCCAACAAAGAGAAAGATAAGGTATGAATGGGAATTATTATGAAAAGCTTAAACACAAAAATTCAGGGCACAGTAGAAGGAGAAGAATTCCAATCCAGAGGTTTAATAGATGTTTTCAACAAAATCATAGAAGAAAAATTTCCCCCAACCGGAAAGAAATACAAATTCAAGGAACTTTTACAAAACCAAACAGAAAACCTGGAAAGAACCTCTCCTCGCCAGGTTATAATTAAAGTACTAACCACGCAAACCAAAGAAAATATTGAAAGCAGTTAGAGAGAAAAAGCAAATCACCTACAAAGCCAAGCCCATCAGGATCACAGCAGATTACTCAACACAAACTTTAAAAGCCAGAAGGGCTTGGAATGAGGTATTCCAAGTTCTGAAAGATAACTGTCAAACAAGAATACTTTTTCTTGCAAAGTTATCTATCCAAATTGAAAGAGAAACAAGAGCATCCTACAACACAAACAGGCTAAAGGAATTTATGACAACTAAACCAGCTCTACAGAAAGTACTTGAAAGGATCCTCCATGCTGAACAGAAAGCAAAGCACACACATGAGGAAACGGGAAAAAAAATAAACCATACTCAAATAATGGTTAAAACAAGAGAGTAAAGAGAAATCAGGAAGCACTACAAACAAGAAGAATGGTGAAAATAAACATATATATTTCAGTAATAACTCTTAATATCAATGGCCTCAAAGCCCCAACCAAAAGACACAGACTGGATTAAAAGGCAGGATCCTGCAGTTTGTTGCCTCCAGGAACCTCATCTCTCAATAAAAGACAGACACTGTCTTAGGGTGAAAGGAGAGAGAACGGTATTTCAAGCAAATGGGCCTAGGAAACATAAGGGGCTGGCTGCTATCCTAATATCTGACAGGATAGACTTCAAACCAATATTAAGGTCACTTTACACTGATTAAAGGAACACTCCAACAGGAGGACATTATAATCCTAGACATGTATGCACCTAACATGGGGGCTCCCAATTTCATCAAACACACACTATTAGACTTAAGGTCACAGATAATACCAAACATAATTGTACTGGGTGACTTCAATACCCCACTCTCATCAACTGACAGGTCACCCTGGCAAAAATAAACAAGAGACATATCTGGATTAAATGATATCATGGAACAAATCGATCTAACAGATAGCTACAGAACATTCCATCCAAATGCTGCAGAATATACTTTTCTCAGCAGTACATGGAACATTTTCCAAAATAGAGCATATATTAGGACACAAACAAATCTTAACAAATAGAGGAAAACTGAAATAATCTCTTGTACTCTTATCTGACCACAATGGTATTAAACTACAAATCAGCAACAACAAAAACTATAGAGCATTCAGAAATTCATGGAGACTATTGAACGATTCATTGAAGAAATCAAAGAGGAAATCAATAAATTCATGTAATCAAATGATGATGAGAATACATCATACCAAAACTTTTGGGATACAATGAAGGGAGTCAGTCCTAAGAGGGAAATTTATAGCTCTAAGTGCCTATATTAAGAAATTAGAGGGCTGGAGAGAGGGCTTAGTAGTTAAGGCACTTGCCTGCAAAGCCAAAATACCCAGGTTTGATTTCCCCAGGAACCATACAAGCCAGATGCAGAAGGTGAAGCATGCATCTGGAGTTGGTTTGCAGTGGCTGCATGCCCTGGTGTGCCCACTCTCTCTCTCTTCCTCTCAAGTAAATGAATTTAAAAAAAAATTAGAGAATTCACAAGTAAACAAACAGTGTATTTGTTTGTGACAAGAACAAGGCAAAACCAAAATCAGTAGATGGGAACCAATAATAAAGATTAAGGCAGAAATTAATGAAATAGAAACAAAAACAATACAAAACAATCCAAAGAATCAATGAAACAGAGTTGGTTAGCAAATATGACCAGAAGAAACAGAGAATAAACAAAAATTAATAAAATCAGAGATGACAAAGGCAACATCACAACAGATACATACCAAAGAAATTCAGAAAAATCATAAGGACATACTTTAAGAATATATATGCCTCTAAGTTTGAAAATCTGAAAAAATGAATGATTTCCTTGATTCATATGACCTACGAAAATTAAATCAAGATGAGACAAACCAATTAAATAGACCTATAAGATAGAGATCCAAGCTGTTATAAAGTCTCCCAATTATGGCTGGAGAGATGGCTTAGCGGTTGCTTCCCTGCAAAGCCAAAGGACCCAGGTTCGATTTCCCAGGACCCACATTAGCCAGATGCATAAGGGGACACATGTGTCTGGAGGCCCTGGCACGCCCATTCATTCTCTCTCCCTTTCTCTGTCAAATAATAAAAAATTATTTAAAAAAAAAGTCTCCCAATGGACTCACTGGTGAGTTTGATCAGACCTGCATGGAAGAACATCACTGCATCTCACACTTCCAATACTAGAAAAGGGAGAATTTCTACCAGACTCCTTCTATGAAGCCATTATCACCCTGGTACCAAAACCAGAAAGACGTAACAAAAAAGAAAATTGTAGGCCAACCTCCTTCATGAACATAGATGCAAAAATTCTCAACAAAATATTGGCAAACAGAATACAAGACCGTATCAGAAATATTATTCATCTGGATGAAGTAGGCTTTATCCCAGAGACGCAGGGATGGTTCAACATATGCAAATCAAGAAATGCGATAAATTGCAGAAGACAGGAGGAAATGGAAAGACATCCCATGTTCTTAGATTGGAAGAATCAGTATTGTGAAAATGTCAATCTTAACAAAAGCAATCTATACATTTAATGCAATGTGCATTAAAATTCCAATAGCATTCTTCATGGAAATAGAAAAAAAAATCCTAAAATTCATTTGGAAGTGCAATAAACCTCGAATAGCCAAAACAATTTTGAGCAACACAAACAGCATGGTACTGGCACAAAGACAAACACGTAGATCACTGGAACAGAATAGAGGACCCAGATGTTAATCCAGGCAGCTACAGCCATCTGATTTTTGACAAAAGCGACCCCCCCCCAAAAAAAATCTGAGAAAAGACAACCTCTTCAACAAGTGGTGCTGAGAAAACTGGATGACCTTGCAGTGCCTAGCAATTCTTCATAAGACCCTTATCGTAAGATAAAAAGACGATCACATCAACATAAGAGACTAACAGAGAGAGGGAAGGGATATGATGAAGAGTTGAGTTGTCAAGGGGAATGTGGGGAGGGAATTATCATGGTTTATTGTCTGTAAGCATAGAAGTTGTCAATAATTATACATTTTAACAAAGTAGAATTGTAAACAGAGTTAAGAAAGCTATTTGTCATTATTCTGTTGCTTTATGGAATACCATGTTATTAATTATACTGACTTGTTGAATGATCTACAAGTTTTTCACTTTTAACACTAATGGGAAAATCATTTATCACATGTATATTCTAGAAAATGTTTCAAACTTTTGTATCTAAGGAAACCTAATTTTAAAAGGTAAAACCAGGGGTAGAGAGATGGCTTAGCGGTTAAGGTGCTTGCCTGCAGAGCCCAAGAACTTATGTTCAAATCTCCAGGTACCACATAGCCAAATGCAAGTGTGCAATGTCATACATGCACCACAAGGTGGCAGAGCATCTGAAGTTTCTTCACACCAGGCTGAAAGGTCTTGGCTCACTCATTCTTTCTCGTAAAAAAAGGTAAAGCTAGACCTGAATGAAGTAGAGGGTGTGTGGGAATACATGGAATTCCAAGGACACTTCAGAGAGGTTTGAAAACCACTACTTCTATCTTGGTTCTATATACATTTCCAAGCAATAACAGCAGCAATACAAGTAATAATAAAGAAATTGAGGAAATTTACCATGCCATAGTTTACCTGCTGGAGAGCACTCGGTGATTGGGCAGTGTTATAAAAGTTTGTTTGACCAGGCTGTTGTACTTGTCCAGAATAAAGATTTGAGGCCTGGGTAAGATTTGCTCTAGCCTAGGAAAATTTTTTAAGGAAAGACCAGTAAGATTTAAAAAATTTTCAATTTAGATGCTATCATTTCAAAGCAATCTCTAGGAATATTAATTGTCAAATAAAAATGATTTTTCATCTATTATATGCTTCTTTTCTTTTAAGGTACTTGCTAATAGCAAGCAATCTGGATTTTCTGAAAACATACTCATGTAGCTTCCTGGCCCAGCCTTACCTGAAGAAGGTGGGTATCAATCAGTTGGGAACTTCCCAGTCCTGACGCCTGCCCCAGCTGATGCTCATATAGTATGGGAATAGGCTGAGTATTCGAAGTTTGTTGAAAAGCAAGGCCTGACTGTGCCTTGGCAAGTTCCTGGTGCTGCACAGCTGGGAAGTTGTGGATAGCGGTACCAGAAAGGACCACTGATGGCTGTGATAGACTGCTTTGCATGAATGCTGGCTGAGATCTATATAAGTATTAAGGAGAAGTTTGTGTTATCAGTCAATTTTATCTAACATCCGAAAAAAAATTTAAGAGTGAATTTTACAAATGACCAAGTACTTTAATTCATGGGATGCAAAGACTGAGGTAGAGAAGGAAGACTTGTGTCTAAGTCAACTCTGAATCCTGAGTACTACAAGGGCCACATGTCAAAATTCTGGGCAAGTTCTTGCTCTCCTTGAGAAACTGGTCAAGTTTTATCTCTTTTTTTTTTTCCGCCCCCCAGCCCAAGTTTTATCTCTTAATCTATGATAACAATTCCTTTTACATGTTCACTACAGAGCTGAGAAAAAAAAATCTATTCTCTTTAAAGGGTGATATTAATTTATACATTAGACAGGGTCTCACTTTGTAGCCCAGGCTGTCATTGTACCGCCAAGTGATATTCCTTGTCAGTATCAGCCCCCAAAGTGCTGGATTATAGGCATGAATCACTTATGCCTGGTGAAATAATAATTCTAAATCAGCACTGCCCACAAGATTATGGGAATTAGCCGCGTGTGGTAGTGCACGCCTTTAATCCCAGCACGTGGGAGGCAGAGGTAGGAGGATCGATCGCCAAGAGTTTGAGGCCACCCTGAGCTAGATAGAGTGAGGTCCTACCTCAAAAAACAAAAACAAAACAAAACAACAAGAACAACAAAAAGATTATGGGAATTAAATCTCAGCCATGTATAAAACAAGAGAAAACAAAGTCTGGTTGAAATCATTACAAAAGGATTGCAATATATAATGTAAATGTTACTTTTTATGGTCACTCTGAATTCTAGTAAGAAGGACTCACAGTCACACTATTTTTTAATGACACAAACAACTTTGAACAGCAATTACCTGTATGGTTGAATCGAAGAACTGAATAATTCCTGAGCCTGGGAAACAGCAGGCCCAGCCCCCAAACTCAGCTGGGCTTGATGCTGCCCTTGCAGTGGTGCGTAGATAGGGATGGGAATCTGCTGAACAGAAGTGGGCTGCAATGCAGTGAAAGAGTTAAAAAGGTGTGTGGGCATAAACACCACACATGCAGATCACATTTAGAAAGCTGAAAATTTCAGACACACAAATTTTCTTTGCAAGCTATGATGTACTGTCAAATGATCAATGTCAGGAAACACAAGATAGAAGAAGTCTGATATTTACCTGAGAAAGACCAGGTTGGAAGCCCTGTTGCTGAGCCAGTGATGGTGGAGCCAATCGTGCATGCTGAGTATTGAATAAATGACTTGTGTCCATATAGAAGGTTGGGATTTGGGCTACAGACAACCAGGAAAAACAAAAACAAAAACAAAAAAAACAGTAGGGTCTAAATTTCAGAACTTTCCAAACAGTAAATAAAAACCAAGCTTTGTAGTGGGTTTCATACTGAACGAGCTCCTTGAAAATCAGTAACTTCTAAGAGAGAGGCCCATGGAAACTTCAGCACCATCAATCTGGTGTTTACCAGGTTATTGAAAATTAGGTATTATATGCTCATATATTTTGAGATTTCACATAAGAATTCAAAATAAGCCTACCTACTGAACCGCCATACCCATTCCAATTTTAAACCTGACTAAACTGAACAAACGTTTCAAAAGAATTGGCATTTAATAATTAAATGCTTGGTGTAGACTCCTAACATTTTTCTGTGCATTTTACATACTATTTTGTGATATGCTGCTTGCACATAGCAGTGTATTCTCCTTGTTATCATTTTTGTGACTGCTATAAACACTGATCAAATGAATAGCCTTGAAAGTTATCAGGTAGGGGGCTGGAGAGATGGCTTAGTGGTTAAGATGTTTGCCTGTGAAGCCAAAGGACCCACAGAAGCCAGCTGCACAAGGTGACACATGCGCCTGGAGTTTGTTTGCAGTGGCTGAAGGTCCTGGTTCACCCATTATCTCTCTCTCTCTGTCTCTTTCTCCCCCTACCCCTCTAAAATAAAAATAAACTTAAAAAAATTTTTTTTAAGTTATCAGGTAACATGAAGTAGTCAGGTAATGTCTTCAAAGACTCCTTCCTACCTGAAAATATCATTATAGATAACACACATAAACTGGAATTGACAATGTATATACTTACACAGTATTTATAACTGACATGTTTATAAATATTGGCTATTCACAGATGCTATTGACAATCTTTCTAGGAATGTTAAGAAATAGCATGATCATCTTTTAATAAACCAGTAAATTGTTTTCCTCTTTGTTATTCTTGTTTTATCCCCCAAGAATTTTATTATTTATTGTCTTTCAGGCAACAAAACTTTTTGGCAATTGACTAGAATACTGTCAAACTAATTTTATCTCTCAGACTGTTCATTTGTAATAAATGCAGAAGAAAAAAACTGAGAACACACAGACACAAACTTCTAAAAGTCCCATAATCTGTGTCAAGGAAGGACAGGATTCAGTGCTACAAAGGTACATATTTATAAAGCAAATAAATATTACAGCTTCAAAGAGTTAACTGAAAGCAGAAAAAAAGTCCAAGCATTTCAAGTAAGGCTTTATTTTCTAATAGTTTCTTCACGTTACCTGCTGCAGACTGAGACACATAGACTTGTGGACTCTGCTGCTGCTGGGCGATCAGAGGTGGTACACAGCTGAGCTGTGAGAAATGACTAGCTGAAGGCAAGCTACTGGCTTGCACCTGCTGGGGTTTCACTTTACAGATATTAGGAGGGTCGGAGGTGGTTGTAGACTTTGTGCTCAAGGAAGAGGTAGTGTATGTACCGGCTCCTGTATTTGGGGGAGAAAAAAGGGGACAAAACAGTGTATTTAAAAGTACCACACTGTTTTCACAGTACTAGCCAGAAACAGAAAATTGTATATATATAGTTCCTCTGTATCTGTGGGTTCTATTTACTTTTCAAAACATTTGAAAGAAACAATTGTGTCTGTACTTATCATGTACACACTTTTATCTGTTATTTCCTAACCATAGAGCAGAGGTAATCTAGACCAGGAAAAGGAACCTTCCCAACCATTTTACTTCCTATCACAATAATATATGTGCGAGGTGAAATGCAACAAACACTGTTCTAGTAAGCCAAAGGAGGAGAAACAGCGAGAAGTTTTATGAATGAACTAATGATCTCATACTCAGTAAACAGGAGACTGTAAGATTGCTCAACTGGGGATACAGCTCAGTGCAAATGCTTTTCTAGCACACATTAAGCCTTGGCACACAAGGAAAAAAACCACAATAAACCACAAAAACAACAAACAAGACAATGTACTTAAGGAAAGAAATGAAAACTACCTGATAGTGATGTTGTAGGAGTGACAGAGGCCACAGGAATCTGAGGCATTGATGCACTGGAGAATGAATTGTAATTAGCAGGGCTTGGTCCACTGCCACTACTGCTGACTCCACTTGCAATGGGAGGTGCTGTGGAAGTTACTGGAGACCCCTTTTCCCTTATGTTAGGAGAATTCTCCCATGCCTTGCGTGCAGACTCCATCTGCAACACAACAGACACTTGTTGAAGCAAAATAAAATATTATTGATACAGACCTAACATGTAAGTGTATCAACATAAAATGGCCCTCAGTAAGTACTCATTCTCTCAATTCTTTTCTTGTTAAGGCAATACTTCTCAAATGGAAGGTGGCAGATCAACTCTGGTCTAGTACCTGTAAAGTGAAACCCAACATGCTATTTGTTAAAGTGTCACAACCTCAAACACACTGATTTGGTCCTCGTAAAATTATCCTGAGATTGAGGATTCAGGTAGAAAACACTGGCCACAAGGTAAAGCAACTTTGTTTCCTTTCTCTGCCATGAACACATCAAAGGTTCGCTGTAAGCCAGTGCAACATAAGGCAGATCTGCCCTAACACAGGTCAAGCGTGGCCCTGTTAAGGTAAGGAACAAAGGGGGCACCAGCTTGTAAAATAAATGCACTTCACGTAATATTATGGCCTACCTCCCCCCCCCCACTAACGCTCAGATGAACTGCAAGACCAAGGATATAGCTCACTGCTTAGGATGTGGAAGTCTTGGGTTCAAAACCAAGTACTAGCTGGGCGTGGTGGCGCACGCCTTTAATCCCAGCACTCAGGAGGCAGAGGTAGGAGGATCGCTGTGAGTTCCGGGTCACCCTGAGAATGCATAGTGAATTCCAGGTCAGCCTGAGCTAGAGTGAGACCCTACCTTGGAAAAAACAAAAAACAAACAAACAAAACCAAATACTATAAAAAATTACCACCAGCAACAAAACTGAAAACCCAAACAACTAAAATCTGTTTTGCATGGTTATTAACAAATCACATTAAAATCTCTCAGTATTATTTATAAAGCATGTTTATGTTAATGAATTTACATTACACTGAATTCATTTTATTCACACATGACAAAGAAAAACAAAATAGCATTCTTTATTAAAAGAATATTTTATTTGAGGGGGGGTTTGGGAGGGAGGAAGGCAGATAGAGGGAAAGGATGGGCACACCAGAGCCTTCAGCCACTGCAAAAGAACTCCAGACACACGTGCTACCTTGTGTCTCTGGCTTATGTGGGTACTATGGAATCAAACCAGGGTCCTCAGGCTTTGCAGGCAAGTGCCTTAACCAATAAGTTATGTCTCCAGCCCCAAAATAAATAACATGTACGAAATATAAGTGTTCTGTATTTTTAAGACCAAATTCACAAGATCAATAGCGCTGGAGAGATGGGCTTAGCGGTTTAATGCGCGCTTGACTGCGAAGACAAGTGACCAATGTTTGACTCTCCAGATTCCACAAAAGCCAGCTGCACAAAGGGGAGGCAAGCACAAGGTTGTACATTCCTACTAGGTGGAACAAGCATGTGGAGATTTATGGCAGTGGCTGAGCCCCGGCACACCATTCTCTCTCAAAATAAAATAAAATAACCACAATAGGCTCTGCTTTAAATATGATGAAGACACTAAGCTAAGCAGTGTTAAATTACCAAATGAATATTATTGTGAATATATCTCTTGCATACAGTAACTAAGGAAGTCTTGGAGATGGCTGTCATACGTACCTTGAAGGTGAGGCTGAAAGTAGTGGGAGGAACTGAAGTTAGGCTGGAGTTCTGCTGTATTGTTTCCCTCTTAGGGAGGGGCAGGGTGTTGGGCAGGGAGACCTGGAAAGGCAGGAACACATGTCTCACAATCTACAAGTGCTACAAAAGCTCTAGGCCTGATGTTGGTATAAAGCACTCTAAGGGGCGAGGGGGAATTATTTTCCATCAGAACCAGCAGGAGTATCTGATCACTCAGTTATATTGTTTATGGTAGATGATAACACTGTTTAAAGTGTGTACTTGAAAAGGGCAATGTTCCACATACTTCAATGTACACAAGTCATGTGTGATTCAGCTGATGTTGTTCATCCAAGAAACACACTCCGGAGCACAATTTTAGAACATTCTGCACAGATGGGGGGCTTTCAGGTTTGACCAGAAGTATGTAAAATAATGAGGGAGAAAGAAGAAATTCACTTCTTTTCTGCAATATAACCAATGTGTCCTAACTAGTTCCAAGAACACAAGTAATTTTTAGAGCATATCATGGAATATTATCCTTACCACACTCATTACACCACATTGTTTTTAAAGTTAATGAAATGATTAAAGCACTGTTAAGAACTTGAAGATACTACAAAGCAAGTACTATAGTCACTATTCATATTATTTTCACCTCACAGTCTCTGAATCCTGCAATTTTATTCTGAGCTACTACATACTGTTTACTATACTATATACTATTTTGGTTTTTCAAAGTAGGATCTCGCTCTAGCTCAGGTTGACTTGGAATTAACTATGTAGTCTCAGGTTGGCCTTGAACCCTCAGTGATCCTCCTACCTCTACCTCCCAAGTGCTGGGATTAAAGGTGTGTGCCACCACGCTCAGCTATACTGGCTTTTGATGATCCACTTAGTTGCTTGGCTTGCATGTTTTAGGAAAATCACTTTGAGATACTTGATTAGCTAGTAGAGACCTGTCATAATATGTACTACTTAAATTGACAAGCTTATAAATCTTGTGAGCTTTTCGACTCAAAGATCATCTGCACTTAAAATTTCAGGACATTCAAAATGTAATGATTGTTAATACTGATTAGTAAATCTAAGTCAAGCTAGTTTCTGAAAGAAGCCTTTACTACACATTTCCCCCCACCCAAAGGAGGTTCTAATTCTAGCCCAAGCTGCATTGAATGCACTGTGATTCTCATACCTCTGCCTCCTCAGTGCTGGGATTAAAAGGCATGCTCCACCATGCCTGGCACAAAAGTGCACTTTAAAAGAGAAAAGTTCTGTATATAAAATGGAATCCCCAGACTAATAATAGAAAGAAAAAGGGGCATATTAAAAGGTCCTACATTTTTGTGTTACATTCAGAGTCACTACCCATCACATGGTGCATGCTGACCACCTACAATGCTGTTGCCCTTACAAACTAATCTTTGTGCTCTCAGCATAGCCTGGACACCTAGATATAAGACAGGGTCTCTTGAGGAGCTATCAGCGAATAGACTCAGACTAACTAGCCTCACGGAGCACAGACCCATCATAATATTCATCTGCAGATTTTCAATGACAAAATGTTAAGGGTTCTGAGACTAATATAAGAAAATTCACATGTCATTGATTATATTTTTAGATGGCAGAATAGAGAAAGTATAATACACTTTTTTTGAAAAATAGTCTTTATAAATATGTTCTAATTACTTAAATAAGAAGAGATACCATTTATGATCCCAGCATTTAAACTGAAAGGACAAATTTTCCTCTTAAGGCTTTCATTACACATCAGGTTAATAAAAAATATTTAAAATACTTTCAGAAAGGTGAAGTGGAACATGTTTATCAAATGAAGTAGTTTCTATAACATTAAAAAAAATGAACACATTATATCACTACTTAACATAAAACTACTTATGACTCAGGGCTGGAGATGGCTTAGCAGTTAACAGGCACTTGCCAACAAAGCCTGATGGTCTGGGTTCGATTCCTCAGTACCCAAGGCCAGATGCACAGAGTGGCACATGCACCTGGAGTCTGTTTGCTGTAGTTAAGAGGCCTTAGCACACACTCATTGTCTACTTTTTTCTCTCCCTGTAATAAATAACACCATCTTCAATTACAATATGGTTGCTCTGGGAAAGAAGACTTAATTTACAACATGACTTAACATATTCTAATATGATATTCAAGAATTATTTTTAGGGCTGCAAACACGTAAAGCCAAACTGGTCTGGAGTCCATTTTCAGCAGCAAAAGGCCCTACTGTGGCCATTCTCTAAAAAAAAAAAAAAAAAAAGCCACATCGGGCATCCAAGCACTTGGGAGGCAGAGGTAGGAGGACTGCCAAGAGTTCAAGGCCACCATGAGACTACATAGTGAATTACAGGTCAGCCTGAACTAGAGTGAGACCCTACCTTAATAAACCAAAATCACTCATCCCCAAGGAGTTATTATTTGTTAATAATTTTTTAGGGTTGGAGAGATGGCTTAGTGGTTAAGCGCTTGCCTGTGAAGCCTAAGGACCCCGGTTTGAGGCTCGAATCCCCAGGATCCACATAAGCAAGATGCACAAGGGGGCGCATGCATCTGGAGTTCGTTTCAAGTGGCTGGAGGCCCTGGTACGTCCATTCTCTCTCTCTGCCTCATTCTCTCTGTCACGCTCAAATAAATAAAAATAAACAAAAAATTTAAAAAACTAATCGTTTAGTTTGTGAACAAAATCATCAGGCAAGCCAGGCGTAGTGGTACACAACTTTATTCCCAGCACTCAGGAGGCTCAGGCAGGTCAGCCTGGGACTACAGAGTGAGTTTTAGGTCAGTCTCAAATAAATCATCAGTCAAATAAAATGATGAATTTGTAGCATAAGGACTAAGAATGGAAAGTCTCACCAAACAAGGTTAACAGGATTGGAAATCATAAATCAAGCCTAAGCAAAAAGCCTTCATCATGAGAAGCTGATGATTTTCAGAAGAAAAATGAAAGGTGTAACATTGATTACCAATTCATTCCTTGGTAAGAGTCAAATACTGGTCACTAACTATAAGATGTGCGTAAGATAATAGCCAGGTTCCTACCAGAAATGGACAAATCTGTAATTGATCACTTACATTATTAACCAAAGTGTCCTCCATCTTTGCATTATTAGTAGCCACTGTGCTAGGCAGAGCAGAAGAAGGCGTAGTATAGTCTGTGACAGACTCCTGTGGAAGAGGCATGGAAAAGATACTTTTAGAACTGAATATATAGGTCACTTTCTATGGATAGCCTAGTAGTCAGCATTTCCAGATCTGCTGGGCTTTTGTAGAAATTCATTTCATAGTATCAAGAGGTTATCAACAGCACCACATATATTATTATGGGTTAAAATAACTGTTAAAAGAACTATTTGTAGTTAACTATAACTACCAATTATTGTCTAAATAATATAGATAACAAGTACCATAATTTTAGTTTTCACAATTATCTTTTGGAATTTAATTACCAAAAATCTTTTCAAGTGTAATTAGAGTGGGATTGCTTAAGCTTCTACTTACATAAATCCCGGTTGTATGGCAATGGAAAATTATTTGAATATTATAAAAGATTTCATCTACTTTCCTTCTCAGTGAAACATCACTAGATTTTATACTATATGATCAGTACAGACACATTTTTTTTTTTTTTTTTTTTTTTGGTTTTTCAAAGTAGGGTCTTACTCTGGCCCAGGCTGACCTGGAATGCACTCTGTAGTCTCAGGGTGGCTTCGAACTCATGGCAATCCTCCTAACTCTGCTTCCCGAGTGCTGGGATTAAAGGCGTGCACCACCACGCCCAGCCTGACACAATTTTTGACACATAGCCATCTGGATAAACAGTTCCTAAACCCACAGATACAAGAAGGCTAACTGCATTTTTCTTTTCAAGATGTACATTTTCTATTCAATGTGGGCCCAAGTGTAAACCAACACCTTTGGGTGTTCAAGAAAGAAAAAAGGGATATGTTCAAACATTTCCAAGAAATACTGGGAAAACTGGTGTTAATTAGTAACTCTCATTTTCAACACCAGAATTGTACTGCTATGCAAAATAAGGCTGTAATAGCAGCAAAATACACTACAGAAATATTCTTTTTTGAAAAAAAATTAATTACAAAGCGTATGTTGTTGCTGTCCTCACCCATTCTCGGCCTGGGCTACGCATGAAGTGACGTGCGAGTCAGTGTGCAGCACATACCTTCGCATCAGTGCCATATTCTGCAGACGACACTGAGATCATAGCTCCCATTTCTGCAGACATTTCAGAGCCCACTTTAGCTTCCTTTGCTGTGCCTGGATCGCTGCCTCTGCCGGAAGCAGAGCTCGGCTTCTCTTGTCCTTCTGGCTCCACCTGCTGGGCATCTTTCCCTCTCCTATGTTTTAATGACCGCTCCTTGCCAATGGGACCAGGTTTATGTTCTTTGTTTTCTACAAGACTCAAATCTGGAAGCTAAAGTCAACAAGTATGATAAAAATACATCATGATGATACATTTGTTAATAATTATATTTTATTCTTAGTGACTTTTCAAAACATTACCTCCTTACAAGTGATCTTACCTTCTGAGCTTTGATGGGCCCTGCCCGTGGCTGTTTTTGCCGTTGTTCTTTAGGTTCAGGAATTTTGTCAGTAGATTTTTCCGAGAGCACAGGAACAGCTTCATTTTCATTCCCATTTGAAGCGGGAGCACCAAACTGAATTGTGTCAATTCCAATTTCAACACCACTCTCTTGACCAGTCTTTGGACCCTAGTAAAAGAACATTTAGTTCAGACTTAAGCTTGAGAGATGGTACAGTTAGGGCACTTCCCTACAAAGTTTAGTAACCCGGGTTCAATTCCTAGTGGCGCATGTGTCTGGAGTTCATTTGCAGAGGCCAGAGACCCTGGTGTACCCATTTGCATTCACTCTCTTGCTGGAAATAAATAAATGAAAAATAATGTTTAAGAGTTCTGCCAGGCATGGTGACACATGCCTTTAATCCCAGCACTGAGAGTTCGAGGCCACCCTGAGACTACATAGTGAATACCAGGTCAGCCTGGGCAAGGGTGAGACCTTGCAAGTTCAGACTTGACAACATAAAGTGCCATGAGCAATTCTATATATTACAATTACAAAATATACCCTCAAAAAAATTTATTTAGTGTGTGTGTGTGTGCATGTGAACCACTGTATGTGAGGGCTGTTAGGAATTGTAGGTACTCTTCTTTGAGACAGTGTTTTCTGCTGCTTCAAACGCCTGCCATCTCTGCCTCCCATTAGCACCGGTGTGTTGGGATCAGAAACACATGAGTCATTTCGTGTCCAGCTTGATGGGCATGCAGTTAAACCCAGGCTAACAGCTTTGCAAGGAAATATCTTAAACTGCTGAGTTATCTCTGTACATGTCGCCAAACTTTGTGCATCTGGTTTTACATGGGTACTAGGGATTTGAACCCAGGCTATCAGGCTTTGCAAGCAAGTTCCTTTGACTGCTAAGCCACCTTTCTGGTCCCAGTCAAAATCACTTTCCATATAGAAAATATAAAGAACATAAAGACTCAATTCAAAACCTTGGGGGATAACTCCACTCTTTTTCCTAACATCTTTTAATCCATGTCAGCTCAATCTTCAAACACCTGTAAACCAACCATTCTCATGTCTTTTAATGGTATTCCTCTAGCCAAAGTTGACATTTGACTATTGTCATATTCTCTCTTGCCCAACACAGAATAATATTTAAAGTCACACCTTACCATTCCTTTGCCCCATACTGTACAGTAGTTTTCATTCTTCCTTCCCCTCTCTCTTCCTCCTTTGCTTGTAGGTGGCCCATGCTGACTATGGGGCCATGTGGCATCCCACCTGCTTGTGTATATGGTGGCCAGAGGGAGAAATTGGTTGTCCTGTTCCATTAGCTCTTGTGCATATTCTTTTTTTTTGGGGGGGGGGGTTTCAAGGTAGGGTCTCACTCTAGCTCAGGCTGAGCTGGAATTCACTATGGAGTCTCAGGGTGGCCTCGAACTCACGGCAATCCTCCTAGCTCTGCCTCCCGAGTGCTGGGATTAAAGGCGTGAGCCACCACGACTGGCTCTTCTGCTTATTCTTGAGCCTTTGCTTCCCTGTGGAACTGCCCTTTCTGACATGCACACAGCCATACTAACCTATTTAGGAGGGTCTTAGGGACCAAACTGGAGTGGTCTCTCTCAGGTCTTCCCAGGCCATCATGCTTACATAATCTTAACTACCGAGCCATCTCTTCAGCCCTTTTATTTCTTCTGAAGGCCTTTCTGGGATACATCTACTTATCAACTCTCTAATTTCAACTATTTTCTTTATCTCATTAAAAAACAATAATTGCTTGGTGTGTGGTGGATGGGGGTGCCAGGACTTCTTGCTGCTGCAAACCAATACCAGACATTTGTGCCACTTTTTGTACCTGGCTTCCATGGGTGGCTTGAGAATTGAACCTGGGCCTCCAGCAGCTGCAAATGAACACCAGATGTGTGCACGTTCTTGTGCATGTGGATACTCAAAACCCAAACTAGACAAAATGAACCAGAAATCCTGGGTATGGGCTTAAATATCTATTTTTAAACCAATCTGGGCAATTCTGAGACATGACAGAAGTTTAAGAAGCCTTAAAAAAAAAACCAAAAAAACCAGGGCTGGAGAGATGGTGGTTAAGGCACTGCCTGGGAAGCCTAAGGATTCATGTTTGAATCTCCAGGTCCCACAAAGCCAGGCACATGACACAAGCACACAATGTCACACATGTGCACAAGGGGCCACATACATCTGGAGTTTGTTTGCAGAGACTGAAGGGCCTGTCACGGCCCCATTCTCCCCCTCCCAAAAACAAAACAAAAGAAAAAAACAACAACTAACACCATCAATACTAAAAAGCCTGTGGTGCACACTTTAGTCCCCACTCTGCAGAGGCTGAGGTAGGATTGAGTTCCACGACAGCCTGGGCTAGAATGAGACTGCCTTGAAATAAACAAAAATCAAAAGAAAACCCAAGTTTGTTCTTACCTCTGATGAAGTAGATGATCCAAAAGATGTTAAGGGCTTATTCCAAGCACTGACTGAAGGTGGCTGTGGTGGGCTAATAGGCCCTACTGTAAAGAAGGCAGACAAAATGCAACATCAATATTTAGAAGGTAATAATCTCTACTCCATTCAACCCTTGGTTGGAATTGTAGCCAGACAATACAATGACTCTGTGCATCACGCAAAGCATTACACACACATATATTCTCTAATCAACACAAACTTGTGTCTATAAAACATGTTCCACCTTTATCACCACTACTATCTCTTTTCCTCTCCCCTCTCAAATAGTACCCTTTCAGCTTCCATGTGTATTATAGTTTGCATTCTACATTAGCAAACATGCAGGATTAAAAAAAAAACAACGTATGACCACTCTTGATCTTATTTACCGCTCCTGTTAAGATTCTTTCTGCCTCCATAATTGCCCCACTATTTTCATGTTATATGTATGTTAAGTGTATAATCTAGAGACCAAAAATGAGGAAAAAAAAGAGAGATTTTTCTTTATGAGCCTGGCTTATTTCATGTAATAATGATCTCCAGTTCTATTTCCCTGCAAACAACACAATTTCCGTTTTCTTTATGGCTGAGTAAATCTTCATTATGAACACTTTCTTGTTTTTTTTTTTCCATTTGTTGACGGAGATCTACACTGATTCTTGGCTATTGTGTTGCAATGAACAAGGATGTCCAAGTATTTCCGTGGCAACATGCTGACTTAAATTCCTTCAAGTATATTCCCCAAAACAATACAGCTGAGATCACAAGGTAATTCCCATATGAGGATTTCCATAGTGTGTATTAGTTTACACTTACAAGGATCCTCACCAGCATCTGCTGTTTCCTTGATAATACCCATTCTAACAGGGGTGGTTGCTTATTCCAGTACTTCCTACTATGAACAAGAGGCACAGGAGATGATTTAGCAGTTTAGTGTTTGCTAGGGTCGATTCCCCAGCAACAGAAGCCAGATGCACAAGGTGGTGCATGTATCTGGAGTTGTTTGCATTGTCTGGAGGTTCTGGCATGCCCATTCTCTATCTGCCACTTTCTCTCTCTCAAATACATAAATCAGTAAACAAAGAGACGGTGTGATAGTTTAAATAGATGGCACCCAATATATTCAGTGCTTTATTAGTTTGTAGTTTGGATCTACCATGTGACTGGAGACGGTCTCACTGGGTGGATCTTAGGGTCCAGCCGTAAGGTGTGGTGGTGGGTTTGAAATTCCAGTCTTAAAATATGCGAAGTGTCTAGTTCCACCCGGAGTTCCAGAAGTGTGCTGTGTAGTGTAGCTTTTGGCATATGGTTTTTCTGTGTTTGGACCTGGGAAAGCAGGCCAGCTTCTTCTGCCATTGTGGAACCTCCCCTGTATCTGTAAGTTTCAATAAATCCCTTCCTTCCATAAGTGTGCCTGGTCTGGAAGTTCATCTAAGTGAGCCTGAAGCTGTTTGCTACAGATGGCTTGAAGAAACCCAGCTGGGAGGGGGGAAATAATATATATGTTAGGAGCAATAGTGAGAGGTAAGAATGGGCACTCACTTAGCAGTGACAAGATCACCATGACAACCAGGGGCCACGACCAGAGACCCTCTGCTAGTTGATATGCACCCTAAGGTGGCTATCCACAGCCAGGATGACTGAGGAAAAAATGGGCCTAAGAACCCCAGCAAAAACTCAGAAAATTGTCACTCAACTCAGAGAGGCAGTCTCCATGTCTCTCTGTGCTGGTACCTACTCTGAGAAGCAGCAGCTCGTGGGACCAGCCCAGCACAGAGAAGAGCAAGACAGGGACCCAGATGCTAAGTGAGGTGGCATGTGGATGCCCCAGGGGGTTAGGGCAGTTAAGAGGAAGGGAGAAAAAGGGACCTAGCCTAATTAACATGTGTGAAGAGTGAATAGTGTTGTCAACTGGATTACTATAAGCCCCCTGTTGACTAATGAGTTTAGAGGCCCTCAGGACAATATATCATAGAGTGCTGTTTTCTATGCCACTCCCCACCCCACCCCAGCCTTTTTTTTGGTATACATACATTTCTTAGAGATGTCATTTAGCACTGCTGGAGGGGCCACCTTGTTATCCCATAATTCAGCTGTAAGCGTTCCATGTGACTGGGAGGTTTGGATGGATTTCCCTGCAGCTACATAGTCGGTGCCATTAGGTGTTTGGGCTGAAGGCAGTCTAATGGAAGGTGGTGGCTGTTTTGAAGATTGTGTGGAGGGTGGGAGTGGAGTCTGTACTGGTTTGTGGGTCTGTGGCTGAGTCTGTATTGGAGTGGCTGGGGCTGGGGCTGGGGCCGCAGCTGGGGCTGGGGCAAGTGGAATTGAGGCTGGTGGACCTGAGGCTAGGGCAGATGGGGCTGACATAGTTGGCACAGCTGAAGTTGAGGCTGCTGGGTCTGGAGAAGCTGAAGCTGGTGTCAGGGCTGAAGCAAGGATGGGAATGGAGGAGGTGGCAAGAACGGGAACAGATGCTGGAGGTGAGGCTGAGGCAAGGACAGGTGCTGGGGCTGGGGTTGGGGGTGAAGAGGAGGCTGTGGCTGCAGCTGAAGAGGGAGTTGGAACTGGGGCTGTGGTTGAGGCTGGAAGTGGAGCTGGGACTGAGGCAGAGGTTAGAACTGGGACTGAGGTAGCAGCTGGAACTAGAGCTGTAGATGACACTAGAACTGTGATTGGAGCTGGGATGGAGGCAGGAGGCGAAGCTGCCACTGAAGCTAGAACCGGTGCTGAAGTGGAGACTGGAGCCGGTGCTGCCACTGAAGGCTGGGCGTGCTGAGCACCTGTAGCCTGTTTTTTGGCAAATCTTGGTGGAAGCTTTGAAGTCTGACTTCGGCCCTTTTCATTTGCATTCTTTTTGCTCCAGACCTTAAAAACAATGGACACAACCATTTCTGTCAATAGTGTAAATGAAAACAACAGTTCATCCATGTAATTTCTTCCAAAACGTCCTACTGTTAACTTAGCCTTTTCCCATTTCCAATTTGGTTCTGTCAAGTTGCTAATGATGACTGTGAACTACAAGAAGCCAAGATAATATAAAATCTAAAGACAAATATGTATTACACATTTTGGAATACAGGTCCACACCTGTGCCCCAAATGCTGAAACTTGGTAATTAAGGATGCATGCAGTATATCTAGCAGAAAAACTTACTGCCTTTTGTCCATTGATTCTGGGTGTGCTGCTGGTGTACTTTGCTACAGTGGGAATATGCACTTTAATCAATCACTCAATAAATGACCTCTGCCAGTATCTGATTCCAAGAGTTATGAACTTGGTAACAATATCTTGACTCACCCCAGGTATTTAAATGAAGATTACAACAGAGACTTTTTAAATACTAATTTTTATTTTATATTAGTTGTAACAGGTGGAACTTTTATTATTAATGTCTTTACAAATAGGAAATTGTTTTTGAATTAAAGTGAAGATGGTTAGTTCTCAGGCAAATGGCAAACTATGATGATTTTATTTTACTTACTTAAAAATTGTCTTTATCATCTTAATAACATTTACTTAAATTCTGGTTTAAGCAGTTCAGAGTAGTGAAGATGAAATCACTTTCAATACTTAAAAGTAGAAGTAATTTTACTGCAAGTTAGAAATCGTGACCACTTGCTATCACACTCTGGGTAAAAATATAAATGAAAGAAGTTTGAAACCTGTATGACTTGTTCTTCCTTCTTTCGGCGTTCCTCATCTTGTAAACGTTTTTGTTGTTTTTTGGATACCACTTCAGTAAAACCATCATCATTCAAATTTGACTGGGGGTCTTCAACTACAGTTACTTCGGGATGATCATCTATAATGACAACACCTGCAGGTAGAAAAAGAGGCTTCTTAAAACTAGTGAGAGGGTTACCTAATACTCATCTTGTAAGATGGGCTTGTATGAACAGTAAAATCTAAAAATACCTCACAGATTTAAGGGGAAATGTCTTAAGCAGAGTTAAAAATAAATTAAAATACTTTTATTTATTTATTTGGGGGGGGGGAGGATAACACACATCAGGGCCCCTTGCAGCTGCAAACGACCTCCAAATGCATGTGTCACTTTTTGCATCAGGCTTTACATGGTTACTGGGGAATCAAACCATGGGCAGTCTTTGTAACCAAGCACCTTTAACCAGTGAGCCATCTCTCTAGCACTAAACATAAAAATCCTAAAACTTGGGCTAGAGAGATGGCTTGGTGGTATAAGGTGTTAGCCAAGGATCCCAGTTTGACTCTCCATAACCCACATAGATGCACAAGGTGGTGCATGCATCTGGAGTTCGTTTACAGTGGCTGGAGGCCCTGGTACCCATTCTCTCTCTCTGCCTCTTTCTCCTCGAATAAATAAAACTGGCCAGGCGTGGTGGTGCACGCCTTTAATCCCAGCACTTGGAGGCAGAGGTGGGAGGATCACTGTGAGTTTGAGGCCACCCTGAGACTACATAGAGTTCCAGGTCAGCTTGGGCGAGACCCTACCTTGAAATACCAAAAACAAAACAAAACAAAACAAACAAACAAACAAAAAAACCCACCACCACCACCAAAACAACAAAACCACTAAAACTGCAGTATTAGGCATTTTGGTTTTCTGTGATAGGTTCGCAGGTAGCCCATGTTGGTCTCGAACTCCTGATACTCCTGCCTTATCCCTGAAGTGCTGGGATTATTGTGTGTGCCCCTGTGCTCAGTAGCACTTTTTGTTTCCCTCCTTAAGCAAATACTAAGGTCTTAAAGAAATAAAATCAAAACTATTATTAACCTCTACTATCAGCCTCAGAACTGAGCAATACATATGAAGCTTTATGTGAATACATAGTATAAATGTATAAACATAAAGTCATCTATTTGATAACTTCATGTATTTTCATAGTATTGTCCATCTAACTTTTATTTTGGCTCCCTGAAATTATTATAGTAAGCATAACTAATTTAAATCTGTTAAATACTACTTCAACGAAAGATTAAATAATCTCAAAAGATGAGACAGGGTCTCGCTCTAGCCCCAGCTGACCTGGAATTCCATTACGTAGTCTCAGAGTGGTCTTAAACTCATGGCAATCCTTTACCTCTGCCTCCTGAGTGCTGGGTGGTATGTGCCACCACATCCCGCTACAATTCCTTTTTTTTTTTTAATATAACAACTAGAAAGATGGCTTAGCAGTTAAGGTGCTTACTTGCAAAGCCTGACAGCATGAGTTTGATTCCCCGGTACCTATATAAAGCCAGATGAACAAAGCTGCACATGCACCTAGAGCTTGACTGTAGCCACAAGAGGCCCTGGTGCACCCATTCTCTCTGTACACTGTTCCACGCATAAGCATCTATTTACAAATATTTCTTGCTAATTTTTTCACACTTGTTATTCTTCAAACTTGATACTTTTTTACTTAACTTATTCACAATACCACATCACACTGTGTTACTTAAGCTCTGCCCTCTACCCCTGGCAAATTAAGAGTGGCTTAAACAACTTTCAATTTTTTTTTTTCCAATAACAGTGGAGTCCTGCTGGATTATCATTAACAAATATAATGAGGGGCTGGGAAGATGACTCAGTGGATAAAGTGCTTGGACCCACGCATCCATATCCACATGAAATGAACCTACAATCCTACTGCTAGAGAGGCGGAATTGACAGAATCAGTGACCTCTAGATATAGAAAGTGACCTTGTCTGAAAGAATAAGGTAGAAAGTATCGAAAGCACCTCGCATCAACATCTAGCTTCCACAGCAGGTACATCCCTACATACACACCACACATACACAAGCACTAAACAGTTAAATATTCATGGGTATGTGAAATCTGGTGTCATTTTAAGTTAAGTAGTGTTTTATAATCTGCCTCTACCTCTATTTTGAAAGCTCCTTCCTTTGGCAACATTTTCACACTACCTAAACAAGTGGAAACAAGTAAAACAAAAGAACCTAAGACATACTTGCATAATTGTTGAGATCAAACTGTGACAGGGCATCTACTTTTTCTTTGGGCTTTTTAGGACCTGATTTGGTATCTTCTCTCTTCTTCCCAGTAGCATCCTTGGAATTCTTTTGTCCGGTACCATTAGGCACTCCCTCTTGGTGGTGTGCCGAATTACCACTGACAGGGTCCACACCAGCTGTGCCTGCAGACTGGTCATCAAATGGCCTACAGAAAATAATTTGCATAGTACAATCTTTCAATACCCAAACACTAGGAAATGCTTCTCCTTGGCAGTTTTTGTAGTTTTACACAAGATCTCATGCCTAATAACAAGTGTTCACATTTTCTGAGGGTACAGCCTCAATACAACTGATCTTCCCAATAAATAGCTTAGATCTCCAGAGTTCTGTTCAGCAACTAAATGCTATAATTCTAATTATCCCCAGAGGTTATTGTGTTCATTTATTTCTCATACTATAGCTAGCCTACAAAATTTCTCAAGATGAAGGATTACTAAAAACACCTATCACGGCTCTCAACAGTTGAAGAATAAAGTTATTTCTTCTAAATGAGTCCCTTTTAAACTAGCTGTTTTAGCTACAGTCAGCCACTGCTATTTCTGCAGGTTTAAAGTTGCTGCTGGCACAGAAAGCAAATAAGGATTTCAAGCATTATTTACTTGAAATTCTAATAGTTCATTACAATTAAGAATTACTCTGGCTTTAAAAATATTTGATAATCCTGGTCTGTTGGATGTTGAAAGTGACATTTCAAATACTGAGGTAAGCAGGAAACACACCTGGTCCATTATTTCCTGGAAGTACTTGGAGAGTGAAAATATTTTCCTTGAAAGTAATCTGAAATGCTAAGATGTGTAACTGAACAATTCAGATGAGTACAACATTACATAAACAAATTCTCATCAGTTCAGGGTACAAGCTAGGCAACATTGTTTCAATGGGGTTCACTGTAATAAAGTTCTATACTATACTAGGTGTTACAGTTACATATCAGCTCAGTCATCATTCTTACGAATACTCTTATTATACTACTTTTCCCGTTTTACTGATGAGAATTTCTTAGAAAGTATCACAGTTACAGATTTGAATGGAGTCACTCTGAACCTTAATTTCTATTTTGAATGCGTAATATTGAAATCAATACTAACATTATAACTTTTAAGTATATATTTTAAGAGTATAGCCTAAATTTAGCATCATTCATTTAAATTATTTTTGAAATTCCGCTGACATAGGTGTTGTTTTCTGGGTCTCCGTTGAAATGGGTAACTTCCAAGTCTAGAAATCCAGAAGGGAATGTAATTTATCTTGTCAGCTCCACACTGACTCTGGAGAAGGCAGTACAGTGACAGAGTATATGGTTACAACACATTAATGAAAGTCCCCAAGGATCCTAGAAGAAACAAGGCTACTTCAACAGTAGTAACATATAGTGGTTTTTCCATGGTTGTGCAAAAAAAAAAAAAAAAAAAAAAAAAAAAAAAAAAAAAAAAAAAAACTACATATTCCCAAGAGAATTTTTTTGTTTTATAAGGCAGGGTCTCATTGTAACCCAGGCAGACCTGGAACTCACTCTATAGTCCCCAGGCTGGCCTCAAATTCACAGTGCTCCTCCTACCTCTGCTTCCTGAATGCTGGGATTAAAGGCATGCACCAACACTTGAAAGATGTAATGCATTAGCTTTTTGTTCTTAAGCACTTTATACTTGGAGAAGAGAGAAGGGCATTTTAGAGAACAATGTCTATCTAGTGTGGCACTTTGTATAATTAAGCCAAGAATTATACTTTTTGCTTTTGTACGGACACACAAGTGTTATAAGTAAAACAAAGAACTTAAAAATACTCACCCTCTCTTTCCTTTTGAGGGTGGGCCACTTCTTCTTTCATTTCTAGGACCTGAGAAATTCCTTCCCGATTTGGGTGGACCGTTGTTGCCACGCCGATTCTGGCGATCTATACCAGGTCTCTGACTAGAAAAACTTCTCTTTGCTATTTCCCTCTTTGGCGGGAGGGCATTCTCTCCAGTTTTTACACCTGCTTGTGAGCTCAACTCAGCATTTTTTTTTTCATCCCTCTCACGCCTTTCATTAAAATCACTACTTTCAGATGCAGTTTCCCATTCTTCATTTGCCTGATCTGAAGAGTTCTGATTAGACAGATCTGGTGTCTTATTCCCAGAAATGTCTCCGGCTGTATTAACTGGTTCTTGAACCACATTATTATTAACTGTAACTGTGCCATTTGTGGGCACCAATACCTCACTTGTCTTTGAGGCAGCCTCCCTCTCTCTTAGACGTCTAAATCGAGGAGGTTTATCTTGTCTAGGTGGTCGTGTAGGACGCTGCCTTCGGGGCCTCTCTCTAGCTGGGTCAAATTTTCGCTCAAATTTTGGAGGTCGTTTATCTGCTTGCATAGGAATGAACTGATCATGTCTTCTTGGTGGCTCTCCATCTTCTGGTTTAGGAGCTTCTGACTGCCTTGGGTTCCACTGATTTTCCCGATAAGGTCTTCGCAATGTGGCAGGGCGTGATGGTCTGCCTCCTGGATCCCTTCCACCCCGTCTAAATGTTCCTCCTCTGCCTCGTCTTGTAGGCTCCCCTTTAGGAAGGAAGCCTGGTTTAGATTTATCATCATCCCGTATGTAAGACTTTTCTAGTGGCCTACTATCTATTCGAACATGATTTTCAGGCTTAAAAGATTGAGGCTTGACGGCCTTTTTGATTTCAGGCCGGTCATCTCTTTTGGGAAGTTTGCTTTTGCTTAAACTATCCTTATCACTTGCACTTTCATGAATTTCACTGTCCGTGTCAGTTTCTGAACCCCTCTGTCGTCTTCTCTTGGGGACAACTTCAAAATCAGAACTCTCACTTCGCGTTTCACTTTCTTCTCGCTGCCTGAGAGGTCCTGAGGGGACATGTTCTGTTCTTGGCTTACTGTCTCTATACTGAGGATAATCTCGAGTGTGCCCTCTACCGCCCCGGCCTCGACCTCCGTAAGATCCTCGATAGCTTCGACCTCTGGAATAATATTCACCTCGGCCTCGACCCCTGTATCCTTGATCTGGAAACCAATCTCTCTCTCTAGCTTCTTTCCAATAGGTCCTAGGGGGTAAAGTTGACTCTTTTTTAACTGCAGGTCTTGGATCTGGGCGAGGTCTCTCTGTAACATCTTTGCTGACGACCTTCTCAGGCTGCTTTTCATCTTTGAATGTGGGCACTGCAACAGACTGTTGGTTTACAGTTTTCACTGCAGGCTCTACCTGAACACTAGTCACGGGTTCCAAAGGCTTCTCGCTATCTGGAGATGGCTTTGGAGCCGAGGCTGAGGTTTCTGCTGGCGGAGGTTTCTCTGGTTCTGGTGGTACTTGTGTTGGGAGTGACTGCAGCTGAATTTGTGCTGGAGGAGGTGGGGGAGCAGGAAGATCTTTCTTTTCTGTCTTTTCAGGTTTAACAACTTTTTCAGTGACTTTTTCAGTTTTTTCTCCTTCTTTCTCTTTCCTCTGCTCTCGTTCTTCTTTCATGTCTCTAAGTATGGGTTTTTTAATAGGGCCTGATCTTCTCATGGGTCTATCATTACCTTCTTCTCTTCTGTTGGAGCCTGGCCTTGGGCCCCAGCGAGTTTCTGATTTAGACTTATACACCTTCTCTGGTTTTGGTCCTTCAGAAGACCGTATAAAGCCATCCTTCCTTGGCTTCTCTTCCACCCTCTCTACTGGTTCTTTCAAATCAGTACATCTACTGGTTACTTTAGGAATGCTTACAGGCAGCTCAGTTCTTGCCTCCTCTGATTTTTGGGCATGGTTAGATCCATGGGAAACACTTCTTTTCCGGATAGGCTGATTTTCTAGAGTGGAAACCCGCTCTTCGTAAGGAGTAGATGAGGTCTTCTGGTCAGTTACTTCAAAACCACCAACAGACTTACTGCTTCCATCAGCATGGTGAGGCCTAACATCTTCCACAGATCTGCTTAAAAACTTTTGTACTTCTGTCTCAGTTGGTTCTCTGACAATGTCTGCTTTTGGACGAGCCTCTACTTGACTATGTTCTCCGGGATAAGCAGGAGTAATCTGCTCCTGGTCCACTGCAGCGTCGGGCCTGTGATGATGAGATCAAAGGTATAGCCAACAGAGCAATCTTTCCCACATCTCAAACAATAGATCATAATTAAAACCAACATCTTTGCCTCTAAATAAAAAGTTGTATCATTACAATGGTAGAAATACACTCTGAATGTGTTTCTTCACTGACTGAATAAAGAAAATGTGCTATACACATACAATACAGTAAGAAAAATTTTTACGCTACAATATGGGTAAACCTTTGAACCAATCAGGACAAGTACTATATAACTTCATGTATAGTATATATCTAATATAATCAAAGTCATCTGGTAATGTTGTAAATGGGAAGATTCTACTCCAACAAGACAATGTTTCAAACCGTACAAGATGACGTTCTAAAGGTACACTGTACAAGACTATGCTTAAAGATGACGATATTGCCTAGTACACTTAACATGCTAATAAGGTACATATAAATGTTATGTATCTTCTAGAACTACAACTCATGGTCTTATAAAATTCCTACACTATCAAGTCCCCCACCCCTTTTTTGGTCTTTCGAGGTAGGGTCTCACTCTAGCCCAGGCTGACCTGGAATTCATTCTGTATTCTCAGGGTGGCCTTGAACTCATGGTGATCCTATCTCTGCCCCTTGAGTGCTGGGATTAATGGTGTGTACCACCCTGTCCAGCGCAAAATGTCCACACTATTAAGTGTCTACGATTTCTCACCACTAGAAGAATTTCATAATTTTAAGAATTTTTTTAAACTTCTGAATTTTTATTTGAGAGAGTATGGCAACGCCAGGACCTTTAGCCACTGCAAATGAACTAGAGACATATGCGCCATCATGTGCTTCTGTTTTGTGTGGGCTCTGGGGAATCGAACCTGGGTCTTTAGGCTTTGCAGGCAAGTTCAGTGCTTTAGCTGCTAAAACGTTTCTCCAGCCCCACAAAATTTCTTTCTTTTTTTTTTTTTTTGGTTTGTTGAGGTAGGGACTCACCCCAGTTCGAGGCTCGATTCCCCAGGACCCACGTTAGCCAGATGCACAAGGGTGCGCACGCATCTGGAGTTCGTTTGCAGTGGCTGGAAGCCCTGGCGCGCCCATTCTCCCTCTCTCTGCCTATTTCTCTCTCTGTCTGTCAATCTCAAATAAATAACAAAAAAAATTTAAAGCTTCATTCTTAAAAAAAAAAAAAAGAAAAAAGAAAAAAGAAAAAAGAATCTGTTACCTTGCATCCTCAGGTTCTTCAGCTGACTTGGGGGTAGCTGCCGGCTGAGGCTCAGCATGATAGGGATCTGATCCCCACATCATGCGGGGCTCAGAAAGAGAAATGCCATGATCCCTCGCAGATCGAGCTATATGCTCAAATGATTCAGAACTGTTTGGGGATCCCTCCATCTGGTCTCTTCTCATTAATGGCTTAGGAGGAATCATTCCTGTAAGAAAGATTCACAATTAGATGAAAGAATTATGTAAAGTGAAACAAAACAGTAACTCTATATGCAAAACTGGGAAAGCAAAACCCTAACAGTAGTCTTGTTTGGCTTTTTCAAAAAACAAAATGATGTCGATTAAAAATCAGCCAAATTTACCAAGGTATAAAAAAAATTACTTCCCCCGGAAAATTTCACTTACCTACCCTAGTTAGCTAATGTTCTAGTAAATTTATTGGTTGGGTTTCAAAATCAGTGTAAATTTTAATATCAAGATCTGACCTTATTTAGGGCAAGGGCAGTGACAGTGAGTCCATCATCTTCTTGCCTTAGCCACCTGTGGTACTGGGATCACAGGCATGGGCCCCAAGCCTGGCTCAAGATACGACTCATAACACACTATCACTCTTGTTTTCCTCAATATCACTTTCGTAATTGTCTATCTAGACTTATTCTAATAAGTGTTAATATAGTTATTAAACTAATCTGAATAAATTCAAGCTGTAGGCTGGCAAATGATGGAAGAAATTAAAAGCATGAAATACATAATGTATTTATTTATTGAACAGAAAAGAGCCATTACTTCGGTCTTCCTGTGAAGTTGGTGTAAGTGGTGCTACATCATGAAATTTTTTGATTAAAATCTAGTTCTTATTTGTATTCTTAACAAGGAAGCCTTAAACCATCATAAGTTACCAGGATGAATGGGTGGGATGTCCATAGCAGGTCTTCCTGATATCATACGGGGATCCATGTAGGACTGCATCATGAGCCACCTTGGATCAAAGCCCATGGAAGCCAAGTGCTGAGGGTGAGGCTGCATGGGCTGGTAAAGAGGTCTGTGTGGAGGCGGAGGGACTGCACTACCAGATGGTTGGGATGGAACAGTCTGTGGAAGCACACCCTGCTGCTGCTGCTGCTGCTGCTGCTGCTGCTGCCACTGCTGCTGTTTCATCTGCTCCTGGAAAATCAAGACCTCACACACTGACATACAGTCATTGTAACCGACTGTATTCGAAAACAATGGCCCCTTTAACTCAATTAACAGAGGAAGTTGGCTAAACACACCAAAGGACAGGTTGCAATACTTTCACTCAAAGCAGAATTTAACAGCCAGTCACTCATACTACAGATCCTAGAAGTGGAAAATGCCATCTACAAATGAGGACAAAGACTAAAAACAAACACTAAAAGGAAACCGAAGGGAAGTTTTAAGTATTTCAGGTTGCATGACACAATAATTTACTAGACTCCTGAATTATCTTTTCATTCACATACATGTGAAAGTACTTTTTAGTCTTACCTGCTGCCGCTGAAACCGTGGTGGCAGTGATTTCTGGAACTGTTTGAAATAGCCAGATAGCACAGTAGGTCGAGGCTGAGACCCTGCCTCTGGCTCTGCCTCATGCACCACCTGCGTCGCCTCCTTTTCACTGCGATTGCTGTCTTGTCTACTAAAAACTGGTTCCTCCTCTGTCCAAAAAATGGCAAAAGATATCATCATCAAATACATTTTTGTATTGTAATGAAATACAGTGGATTATGATAAAATTCAGTAAGAAAAAAAGAATTCAGAACATTTCAAAAAAAATCATTCCAGAACATTATTTTGTATTCTAATACAAATTGGAAACCACGAGGAAGGTAACATGAGATTATCACGACAGATTTCCACAAAGATGGATTCTTAAGAAATGACAAACCCAAATCAAAAGAATTTCTATTTTGTGACAGTAAAACATTCCTGATTTTAATATTTTCCTATTTTCACTTATACAATATTTGATATCAATATTTACACACTGGCATATATAAAAATCAAAAGTCTTACTAACACTTTCAAAGTGTTATTTACTTACTAGATCAGGGGACTACTATCTAAACAAAAACTAATGCATTGCCAGCGTGTAGGAAAACAAGAGTGACCACCAGCTTTCTTGAAACCGAAATCATTTTCCTAAGTGATGTCAAGTTATCCACACCAAAAGAAGAGCAATAGACATAAATACTCATGCATACATACAAAAGTTATCTTCATCCCAAGGAAAACCAGTTACCTACATACATACATGCAGAAAGTGCAATTAGTTACAATTACAAGGCTATGTTTCTTATAAAGGGAAGAATTCTACAGAGAATTTTAAAACAAGAACAAAAAAAAGGAAATGTACTTTGACACGGCATACCTCTACTCTTTGCAGAATGTAAAGAATCACAAATCTCTTTTATCTTGTCTGTTGTTATATCTAATACTCTTAATTCTGCTAAAAGGCAATAATGTATTGGAAAGAAAACAAGATAAACCAATAGCTGGGAGCCTTTAATCCCAACACTTGGGAGGCAGAGAGAGGTAGGAGTTGAGTTTGAGATCACCCTGAGACCCTGAATTCCAGGTCACCTTGGTGTAGAGTGAGACTGTACCTCAGAATAAAAAAGTAACTTGGGCTGTAGAGATGGCTCAGTGGTTAAAGCACTTGCTATCAAAGGCTAAGACCCCTGGATCAATTATCCAATAACCACATAAAGTCACATGCACAAGGTGACAAGTACGTGTGCAGTTCGTTCATTGCAATGGCTAGAGGCCCTGGCTCATGTCCACTCTCTCCCTCATAAATTAAATAAATGGATACATTGAGGCTTCTTGCCATGACAAATGAACTCGAGATGCATGCACCGCTTTGTGAATCTGGTTTGGCATGGGTAGTATGGAATCAAACCAAGACCATCAGGCTTTGTAAGCAAATGCCTTTAACCACTGAGCCATGAGCCACCTACCCAATCCTAAACACATGCTTTCAGTAGCAGCATCAGGACTAAAACACCAATTTCTAAGCCATAGCCTTCTCACTAGTCAATCAGACTTATTACATCTATCTTGGCATAGTAATCACCACTAAATTAAAATGTTATTTATTTCTGTCGCAACCAATTTCATTTTACGTTTGGTGTAATGAACAGTCTTAAGTGCTTCTGTGCTGATGCACTTCAGTGGCATGTAATAACAGTCCAATATCAGAGTTCCTCTAGGCTGATTAATTTAACTGAATAATGCATGTGGGTCTTATAATAAAGCAAAATGTGATAAAGAATTCTTTTTGTTCTCCTTTAGTGTTAAGACTAACCCAGTGTGCATTCTAGGCAAGTGGCCCTACCATTGAGCTATACTACCAGGACTTCTTATGTGCTTTCTTGGAGAGGCAAGGTGTTCTTTCGAGATTGGATCTTGTTACCTATGTAGCCCATGTTACTTGGAAACTCATGGTGATTCCCTTGCTTAGCCTCCAGACTTCTATTACTACAGACATGCACCAACAGGGCTATAGCCACCTTATTTTATAAATACATTAAGAATCAACTTTAAGGGCTGGAGAAATGGCTTAGTGGTTAAGCGCTTGCCTGTGAGTCCCAAGGACCCCGGTTGGAGGCTCGATTCCCTAGGACCCACGTTAGCCAGATGCACAAGGGGGCACATGCATCTGGAGTTCATTTACAGTGGCTGGGAGCCCTGGCATGCCCATTCTCTCTCTCCCTCCCTCTCTCTCTGTCACTCTCAAATAAATAAATAAAAATGAACAAAAATTAAAAAAACAAAAAAAGAATCAACTTTAAGGTTGGAGAAATGGCTCAACCAGAGCCTAACAACCAAAGTTCAATGTGGCACATGCATCTGAAATCTGTTTGCAGTGGCTAGAAGCTCTGATGCACCCATTACCTCTGTCTCTCTCTGCTTACAAAGAAATAAGTAAAAATTTAAGAACAAAGTTTGGCCTGGTGTGGTAACACACATCTTCAATCCCAGCACTCAGGAGGCAGAGGAAGGAGGGCTATCGGGTGTTTGAGGCCAGCCTAGGACTGTGTAAGTTCCAGGTCGGCCTGTTTTACAGTTAAGATCCTACATAGAAAAAAATAAAACAAAACCAACAAATAGCAACAAAAACCACGAATCAAGTTAGATAGTAACCCTGAATATAAATGAAAACCTAATATTTCAAAAACAAACAGCATTATAAACCATATAATAAAAGATGGCATACTTTAAAAACTGTCAGATACATTTAATTATGACAACATTCCCTTCAAGGCAGACTTTAGCTCAACCTTAGTGGCATGAAGGTCAATGAACAAATAAAATGCTCCAAGTTCACTGTCTTAGTATCAGAAAAAACAGAGGAAGAAGCAGTATAAGGGACAATGAAGCCAAGAGAATACTGCACATACAGTAGAACTGAAGCTCATTTTAAAATCCTGAGAAATAAGCCAGGTGGCGCACGTCTTCCATCCCCAGAATTCAGGAGTCAGAGGAAGAAGAGTCATCATTGAGTTTGAGGCCACCCTGAGACTACATAGTGAATTCCTGGTCAGCCTGGGCTAGAGTGAAACCCTATCTCTAAAAACAAGCAAACAAAAAACAACCCTGGAGCCAGGCGTGGTGGCGCACGCCTTTAATCCCAGCACTCGGGAGGCAGAGGTTGGAGAATCACTGTGAGTTTGAGGCCACCCTGAGACTACAGATCAGCCTGGGCCACAGTGAGACCCTACCTAGAAAAAAAAGGCTGAATGTTATGAGCCGGGTGTGGTGGCGCACGCCTTTAATCCCAGCACTCGGGAGGCAGAGGTAGGAGAATCGCCTTGAGTTCAAGGCCACCCTGAGACTCCATAGTGAATTCCGGGTCAGCCTGGGCTAGAGTGAGACCCTACCTCGAAAAACCAAAAAATAAAAAAATAAAAAAACCCTGAGAAACACTTTATGCGAAATATAAACTCATGCTCTACATAATAGAAAAGAGTTTATATAAGAATGAATGGGGATGTAGCCAACTGGTAGACTGCTTGCCTAGTATATGACTGGACCTGGTTTCAATTCCGAGAACTGCAAAATCCATCAAGCAATCAATAAATAAATGGACAAGAATATCATACCTTTGTTACAGATGTTTTCACTTTCTTTTTCTGCCACAGGCTCTAAAGTAGGTTCGTTGGATTCAATTTTCTCCTCTACCTTTTCCGTTTCCTTCAACTCACCCTCATTTCCCTGTTCTTTCATCTTTTGTTGTTCCTTTTCCTTTTCCCTTTGCTGTTCTAGTTCTTTCTCTTTTTCTTGTTTTCTTTCCTTCTCCAATTCTCTTTGTTTCTCCAGTTCTTTCTCCTGCTGCCTCTCTCTTTCCTTTTCCCGCTCTCTCTCTTGCTCCTGTTCTTGTTTAAGTTCTTTCTCACGCTCCCGTTCCTTTTCTTTCTCCCTTTCTCTAATTTCTTCTGGAGAGGGCTGTTTCTCTACAATGCCCAGCTTCTCATCCAGTTGTTTTAGTTTCTCTGCACATGCTGCCTTCCTTTGTTCCTCCATCCTTCGCTCTTCTTCTTCACGTCGTTTACGAGCACGTTCCACTGCTGCAGAAACTTCAGACTGTTGCCTTCGTCTCTGCTTCCATATTTCATCATCGTCAGGCACTTGCTGCTTAGGAGGGAAAGGGCCTGGTCTTCCAGGTACTGGTTGTCTATCTGGAGGTGGATGCTGAAACATTAAGATACCAGGTGAAGATGAGAATCCCATTTCTGATCAACACTGGGTATCACAGCATGGGGGGTGCGGAAGAAAACTATAAATTTTCTTGCTAAAGCATATATATTAAAATGAAGATAAATAATACAGGTAAAGCCAGGCATGGTGGCACACACCTTTAATCCCAGTACTCAGGTATGATGCCATGAATTCGAGGCCGCCCTGAGACTACATAGTGAATTCCAGGTCAGCCTGAGCTAGAGTGAGACCCTACCTCTGGGGGGAGGGGGGGAACAGTAATATAGGTAAAATATTGAGCCTATATAATTCACCAAATAAAGACCAGAAAAACAGATTATCCATTACTGTTTTTGCTGTGCCAGACATTATTAGCTCATTATAGGTTAAATAGGAACATTTAGTATGGATGCTTTAGTAGCAGGTGACAGACAAAATGTCTTTTAGAGATAGGCTGCCTATAGAGACAAGGCCCCAAATATTCAAAATGACAGCTTAGAAGCATAAAAGATTAAGGAATGAGGAAGAGCTAAAAAAGCAGAGGAACAAGGAGAGGAGACAGCGCTTTTCACACAACCATGAAAGTAGAAATACCCAAATTCAGCTTGCATAGAGAATTCTAAGACTAAGAAAAGTTGGTAACAAACTGTTATCTCGGAACGTAAGAGATGGGAGGATTATGTAAAAGATCAAGGTTCACCGATGTAGTTTTCATCGATGTATTATAAAATGATGACTATAAAGTTTAACATCATTGCTAGAAAGCCAATGCAAAGACAAGAATGAAGGAGGAATACACAACATATTAACGATTTTAAAAAATTACAGTGAAGCATTAAAAGTAATATAACACCACCCCAAAAGTACTATAGCCCAGCCGTAATCCTTACAAAAGAAAAATAATGGTATAATGCAACAAAATAAAAGACATCAAAGTATAAGGCTGAGAAGTGATTGTTTCCTCCTGCTTTGGAAGGTATGTTTACTGTACACAACTGGATGCGTTTGCACAATTCTCACTTACTTGTTATGCTGCAGTAACTAAATCACTGGTCTAAATGTTTTAAATTCTAAATTTAGAGGTTTTTTTCATATGCAATGGCAAGAAGCCCTTGTAAATAAATAAAAATACTAACTTTATGTGATGCATATATTTTAAGTATGTAGACTGATGAGTCAGCACAAATGATAAATATGATTACTGCTGCAATAAAGATTTATATATATCACTCCTCTGCTCTCACTCATGACTCCATGCACCCTGAAGCCCAACCATAAATAATATTGCCTGGTGTAGAATTTCACAGATGCAAAAAGTTAAATTTTATTTTATGTCTAGTTTCTTGAGCTCAGTGTAATGGTTTTGAGGTTATCTGCTGTATTGGCGTTTTGGTCCATTTTACTGCTGGATATTTGATTATATGTTCTCCATCTATGATGTATGTACCCTTGATTGCTTCTATAGTTTTACAACTGGGAATAAAAAGACCTATGAACAATGATGCCTAAGGTTGTGTAAACAATGTTTTCATTTCTTGAACAAAAAAGAGTGAAACACCCAAGCCTTATGGTGAATATCTTATGAACAACAGCCATATGCTTTCTAACATTGTTATCATGTTGTAGTCCCCTGCATTGTCTAAGGGTGCTGGCTGCTCTGCATCCTGGCTAACAATGACAATGACTGTCCAATGCTGTTTTAGCATGTATAACCCTTGTCATTAGATAATGAGTATCTCTCCCTGTGCTTACTGATCACGTACTTTATTTTGTGAAGTTACCATCATTGAGTTGTTAGGTGCTTTTTTAAAAAAATTAATACATCCAGTACAAATTTTCTGTCAGCTTTATATGGTATCTTTCTGTGGCCTATCTTTGCATTTTTATTATTATGTATATGTGTGTATGGGCATCTATGTGCCACTGTGCACATGGAGATCAGGACAATCCTGGAGTGTTTGTCTTCTCCCGTCTTCTTAAACTTGGTCATTCTTAATGCTGCTCCTTCTGAGCTGACTTCTGACGGCCTCCCACTGCTGTAGGCTTGTTGGGATTACAGAAGTGTACCACTAGGGAGGATTGAATTCAGGGTGGATGGCTTCCAACTGAATGTCTTTAACCACTGTGCCATCTCCTCAATACCTTTGTACTTTTAGGGCATATTTTTCAAAGTCCAACTGACGAATTTTCTTAAATTTGTGTGTTATGCTACACTGGGCTAGAGATAGAGGAACCATGTCTCAAACCTGTTCTAAAAATTACAACCAATTTAACAAAATGGTGTAACAGAAACTTATCAACACACATCTCAAATCACCAAAGCCCTCAAAGGACTAAAGGAAACAGTATCTAATCAAACACTACATTGTGACATCTCAGAAGTATTTTACTGAAGAAGAGGTAAACTCCTGAGACTGAAGTTTATCTAATAGGATTGACAAATGAATACCTTACTAAAGATTGTGTAACATTAGGACAGAAGAGTGAGATGAGGTACTATTAAAACAAAAAGGGGCTTGTTTTTCTTTCTTTAAATTTTGTTTTATTTATTTGACAGAGAATGAGGCAGAGAGAGGAAAAGTGGGAGAGAAAGTGAGAGAACAGGTGTACCAGGCCTTCTAGCCACTACAAATGAATTCCAGGTGCATGCGCCACTCATGCATCTGGCTTATGTGGGTCCTAGGAAATTGAACCTGTGTCCTTTGGCTTAGCACCTTAGCCCCTCAGCCATCTCTCCAGCCTTGTTTTTCTTTTCTTTTTCTTTTTGAAAGATTTTATTTTAATTTATTTATTAGAGACAGAGAGGAGAGAGTGAGAATGGACGCGCCAGGGCCTCCAGCCACTGCAAAGAACTCCAGACGCAGGTGCCCCCTTGTGCATCTGGCTAATGTGGGACCTGGAGAATCGAACTGGGGTCCTTAGGATTCACAGGCATGCGTCTTAACCACTAAGCCATCTCTCCAGTCCCAAGCCTTGTTTTTCTTAAAGGAATTAAAAAAAAAAAAAAAGGCATGAATGACATTGAGGATGGTGACAGAGGATGAATTCCAGGAGAAACGGAAAAAAAGTTATCCTCAGTAGCAAGGACAAGAAGGAAGATGTGTGGCACTGATATGGAAAAAGGTGTCATCTAAGTGTTTTCTATTCCCTAGTGAAATTAGGACCATGTTTCTCAGCAACAAATAAGGAAGAAAATGAAGAAACCCTAAGAGCCAACAGGTAAAATGTAGACAACTTTTTTTTGGCAAAGAAAGAAAATTAAAAAAATGAAATGCAATCTATCATATAGTAGCATTTATTTATACCTGCTGGGCAAGCAACTTTGGAGGTGGTGGCAGGTGTGAGGATGGTCCACGTTCCTATTATAAGAAAAGATTATTGAAAAAAATCAGATAAGAAAAAATACTAGAAGCATTTCTGACCACTCATTTTCCCAATGAGAACACGTTTGCTCAAAGTAAACCCATCTCTCCTTTATTCTTTGTAACAAAAGCCAAGTCAATCATTGACTCTATAAATACACTCTATTACTCCAGTAAGCCTAGACACTGGAATGCACTTTGCAAACATGATTCCAGAAGTTCTAAGATTCTGTCCTAGAGGATCTGACTGGGGTGAGGGTACCTCTTTTAAAAATAAGAAAAAGTGTTCTATATATTTCTCTATTCTTCAGGAAATTCTTACTCCTTACAATCTGAACAAAAAGTCAAACAAAATTAATTTATTAAGGCTGGTTTGTGGTGGTGCCCAGCTTTAATTTCAGGACTTGGAAGGCAGAAGTAGGAGAACTGAGGTGAGTTTGAGGCAACCCTGGGACTAGAGAGTGAGTTCCAGGTCAGCCTGGGCTAGAAATGAGACCTTATCTTGGAAAAAATGAAAAATAAAGTATGTAAGGTTCGCAACTATTAATTTATTAAGCCATGACTCACTAAAGCCTAATTGCTTTGTATGGCCTATAAAACTCAAGGAACTTTCCTGTTCTGTTCTGGCATTTCTGCTTTTTTGCTACACTGAAGACCGTACCCAGAGTTTGCACAGGATGCCACTGGGCTACATCCCCAGTCCCAACAAGAGGTTTCTTCCATGGCTTTCTTACCTATCACCCATATCAAACTTCTTAGGATGTTAGGGTGTGTCTTTAAGAATTACATCAGTTACCAAGTCTTTTGCAATACCTCCTGCCTTCTTTATATTCTCTAATAAATCATTATTATGGCCCCTTCATGAAGGCCAGGCCCTTCAGATGAGTGCACCCCATGTGGCACATGTGCAACGTTACACACTTGGGCGTCTGCATTTGGTTATGTGGGACCTGGAGATACGAACATGAGTTTTTAGGCTTCACAGCAAGTGTCTTAACTGCTAAGCCACCTTTCCAGCCCTAGCTCTTCTTTTTTTCTTTCAGGGATCATCATTCTTAGCTACTTCACGTTAGCTTCCTGAGAGGCATGTCTCCCTTCTGTTTTGTAATTCAAATGTATGCCATATTATGATATCAAAAGAAGTTGTAAGAACTCTCCTGAATGTACCTCCTTCTCCAGTGTGTAGTGTAGCTATTGCTACTCTTATCAATTGAGGAAATCAAATACACCTGTCCCCACATACTCCCCTGAGAGTTCCATTTCTTGCTAGGTATGATTTTCCTATAGAGTGTACTCTCTCACATAAGGACTAAGATTTTGCTTATTTAACTCTGAAATACACATTATCCTTCCACTTTCTACTTTGACCTAACCTACTGATAAAAAAAAAAAAAAGGTGAATCTTTAACTTTTCCTTGATGAATTAGCTGCTATGTTTAGAATTTCATTTAATAGAGATGACAAGGATTCAGGATTACTTAAAAACAGAGTCCTTTCCAAGTATTATGGTGGCAAATGCCCATAACCACAGGACATAAGAGAATCTTGGATTTGAAGCCAGCCAAAGCTACACAGCAAAACCCCACCTCAAAGAAAAACAATCCTCCCCAAGCCTTACATAGTTCCCTCTTTTAAGTCCCCTTCTAATTCTGTGATTGTAAAATTGATTCATGGGCTGGAGACATGGCTCAGCAGTAAAGATGCTTGCCTCCAAAGCCTAGCAACCCATGTTTGACTCCCCAGTATCCATGTAATGCCAGATGAACAAAGTGACATGCATGTGGAGTTCGTTGACAGCAGCTACAGGCCCTGGAGTGCCCTTTCTCTTGTTTTTCCTTCGCTGCTTGCAAATAAGACTAATCCATGTGCATCATTTGTAATGACAGTATCTGCATAACTCCAACAAACCTGGTTAAATGGAGGTCCTTTCCCATGGGGACCTTTTGCTACTGGTGACTGGGCAGGGAGCTGGGATGATGATTTAGTGTTGGCAACTTCATCTGTTTCTTTTCGGTTTTCAGTGTTTTCAGAGGCTTTGGAACCTGGATCTTCACTGAAGCATCAAAATGAACAAGAAATAAAAATCATACATCACAAGCAAATGTGCTTTCTCAACCAAAAAAAAAAAAAAAAAAAAAAATTCTGCTTAGTTTTACAGAATGGAAATGTGCTCGTGGTGCTCATTCAATGAAGACACGCTATTCATCTACAGGAGCCTGTCCAGATTATTGCAATGTAATACAGCATAGCAGATGCTAAATCTGATTTTTCTCTTCTTCTTCAGCCCTGGGATTTAAAACCAAGGACTCATGCTTGCCAGGCAAATGCTATAACATCTGACCAAATGTAGATACTTAGACGTGGTGGAACAGAACACAACACTTTTTATTTTTCCACCTATAATATCTCATCTGAATATAATTAGTATTGCCCATTTCACTTTATGTTACCCTGATTCATTAAAAATGATAATTCAAGCTGGGTTTGGTGGTGTACGCCTTTAATCCCAGCACTCAGGAGGCAGAGGTAGGTGGATCTTCGTGAGTTCGAGGCCACCATGAGTGACATTCGTTTGCAGTGGCTAAGGCCCTGGCATGCCAATTCTCTTTCATAAAGGGATAAACCAAACTAATATTTAAAAAAGAAAGTTCAAATTGCTGGCTGTCAAATAAGCATGAAACTTTCAGTGTATGACAATGCCATGTGTGATGCTCTTATATTTCAGAATAAAGAAAGAGATAAAAGGCTCCTATTTTCCAAGACTCTCATAATGGTTGCTAAATTTTCAAGGACTTGAAGCAGTTATAGTGACCCAGGAAACTGTACTCCAATTCTGTAAATGTGGAGCAATCAAGAAAGTCAACTGATTCCTGATAATCATTCTTAAAACATCTCTAAGACGGCAATTACACACCATACTTTCATTCTCTCTCTCTCTCCTTTTCTCTGTCACTCTCAAATAAATAAAAATAAACAAACAAAAAATTTAAAATAAAAGAAAAAACCAAAAAAGGTACTTTCTTGAGACACATCAAACTAATTCCTTGATGAGTATTATAATATTAATTTGGCTTATTAACCACCCTCCTAATGCAGTAATTAAAACTCCTTGGATGCAAATTTATAAATTTTATATAGAAACAAATGTCTATGCATGAAACATCTCTATTTCTATATGAGTAAAAACCATTTCTATACAAAGAGCTAATATTCTATCTACAAATTCACACTGCTATTAACAGAAGATGTCACAACTTACTTGCTAGTCTCTTTAGGACTACTACTTCCTTGCTCATCGTCATCACTGAAGTTCAGCTGTTCTGTATAATCTACTTCCATCTGAGCACCTGAAGAAATAAGGACAACTCAGATTGCTTAAAAACGCATACAGATTATGCTATGTAAAAACAACAACAACAACAACAAAAAAAAACCCAAACAAACTGAAAACTATATCTACTTAAAGCACTTAACTAATTTTGATTCTTACCTGCCCAACCTTCATCAGCTTCAGCATCTAGGTTATCAAACTTATCAAGTTCCTTTAGTTCTGATGCACTAAGTATGGAAGGGCGTTCAGGCTCAGAAGCCCATGAAGGAGGAGGACCTCTTCCTCGAAGGCTTCTAACAGGAGGACAGGGGTAGGAAAAGACATGGAGTTTTTTATATTAAGAATATATTCAAACAATATAATGTATTATGTTTCAATTCAATATTAAGTGTTTTCAATGGCAATACATACAGTATTTGGCTACAACATGAGTATGAAGAAATTAACATTGGAACATAACCACAGGAAACTTTAATTCTTTTTTTTTTTTTTTGGTTTTTCGAGGTAGGGTCTCACTCTAGCCCAGGCTGACCTGGAATTCACTATGGAGTCTCAGGGTGGCCTCGAACTCACGGCGATCCTCCTACCTCTGCCTCCCGAGTGCTGGGATTAAAGGCGTGCGCCACCACGCCCGGCTTCTTTTTTTTTTTTTTTTTAAGGAAATTTTAATTCTTATGCAAGCATTTAGTAGTTAACAGAGTTTTTTTTTTTTTTTTTGCACATGTAGCATGATGTAGTGTGTGTGCGTGTGCACAGATGTGGTCTTTGCACACCATGTTCAGAAGACAAACAACACTGGGTGTCCACTATGGCTCATCCCCCTAGTTTTCTTGAGTTAGTCTCATTGAACCCAGACCTGGTGGTGGTTTTGGTCAGACTGGTTGAATGGTGAGCCCTAAGGAGTCTCTTGTCTCAATTCCCCACAGAACTAGGGTTTACAGGCATGTGTGACTGTTCACAACAGTACTAGGAAATCAAACTCGGGATGAGTCAGGCCCTCATGCTTACACAGCAAGTACTCTTACACTGAGCTATATCCACAGCCCAAGTTTTTAAACAATTCTTATGATTTTACAATAAAATGAATATGCTAAAGAGTAACCGCGAGCAAAATTAGGAACATGCTAAAATCTGAAATTTAGTGAGAAAAAAAGGCATGATTAACATGAAAGAAAAAGGAACAAACATGTATCAACTTTAGGACCAGTGTATTTCCTGTTTTCAGAATTCTATGTCAATTAAAATAATGAACTATTTTTGTTCTGTCTTAATGGAGATAGTCAACTACTGTTACAGCAACTGCAGTCATCACAATCTGCTCAAACATACACATTATATATCCCATGCAGACTTTTAATAGTCTTACTTGTTTGTTTCAGATAGAGAAGGTGGGAACCGCATAGGACCATGTAGAGGAGGATATGCCATCCTTGGATACTGCTGAAACATCTGCATAAAAAAGAAATTTACTAGCTGATGTTATAAAAAGTTAAAATTTGAGTAGCCCTGAGATTATAACTTAAAAGTACACATTACATATACACTAAATTCGATAATAATATTAACACTGAAGTATTATTAATAATCTTATCTGCTTGTAGAGAACACCATTCATTCAATAACAAGCTATTAATAAGAACAATGCTTACACCATGTCTTTATAAACATACTAAGTAAGACACACAGAATATTCCATTAATAAAAATATACTGTTAACCCATTATTCTAGAATGAGTAAATGCAAAGAAAGAATAGAAAATAGAATACTAAGAACAAGTTTAAAAAAAAATTAAAAAAAAAGCAAGTTAAATATGATTTAATATTTTCTTTCTGTGAATAATGAGGCTTTTGTAATATGTGAACTTATTTCTCAGGACCATGCAAATTGCCATGTAACCTCATAGTGCTGAAAAATAAGAAAATAAAACAGAGCTTTATACAAATAAAAATGTCTCATAATGGGCTTAGCAGTTAAGGCACTTGCCTGCAAAGTCAAAAGACCCAGGTTCGATTCCCCAGAACACATGTAAAAGCTAGATGCACAAGACAGAACATGTGCCTGGAGTTTGTTTACAGTGACTAGAGGTCCTGGGGTGCCCACTGTTTCTCTTTCAAATTAAAAAAAAAAAAAAAAAAAAAAAAAAACACCAACGTGGCAATGCTTCTTTATTAGGTCATTAAATAACAAGTGATCCACCTATTGAATATATTATTTTTATTTGTTTTGAGCCAATGTCTCTTGTAGCTCAGGGTGGCCTTGAACTCCTTATTTTCCTTCCTAAAGCTGTCAAGGGCTAAGATTATAGGCATGAGCACCATGGCAGGCTATGTCTAATACACTGTGAAGTAATGCTGAATACAATGTGATATAGAAATTCAGTGCTGTTGCTATTTTTATGATGTTTACTATGCACATAATTAAAGAAAACATTAATTTTCAGTTAGTTGTTAATCAGAAAGTATGTTCACACTTTCCCATTCCAATGTTCTCACGGCACAATTAATTATCAACACTCACATATGGAGGCATCATAGCTCTATACTGGGAACCAAGTGCAGACTGCTGTCCATTCAGTTTAGCCTGAGGAGGACCACAAGCTATCCTCTTTTCCACCACTTTGAGGATGTCACTTTGTTCTGATGTTATAGCCGTGTTTTCATCCTGGCCAACTTGTTTTTCATCTTGATCAGATGGAGAAGGTGAACCAGCTGACTTACCACCATCTCTCCAACAAGCAACATCTGGTGTGGAGGGAACAAAAGGAGTAAGAACACCTGAAAAACAATAGTGATACTAACCTTGGTAGCACATAAAGAAAAGTTAAGCAAGGAAGTAGAGCAGCAAAGTCTAATATGGGGCCTACTGAGTGTTTGGGAACCAAAGGTGTACAGTCTGTCTACTGCAGTGGCTTTCAAAGCACATAGGTGATTCCTCAGGATGCCACCACAAGCAAACACAAGAGAGGAAGAAATTATTAGCCTTTCTATGTAAAGCTTTATTAGCCATGGGAGCTTTTCTGAGGGAATTTCTACAAGGTAAGGCTGATCGCGTTGCTCTTATCATTTGGTTTCAATTAGCTATTGCTAGTTACATGTGCCCAGGTGAAATTTAGTGACAATATATGGCTTAATCACATTTACAAAGAAGAATGCGTAGTTGTAAAAGTAAACACTGTATGGTAGTCAGCCTCCAAGACTAACCAAGTGGTCTATACCTCCTGGCATTCATGTTTTGTTTACCCAAATTGGAACAGAAGTCATAGCATGTCCCTTTTAAGAAAAGATTAGAAAAGCAACAGACTATAGATAGAAGACCAGTCTGTTGTATTTAATCTGTCATCCCATACTTTGAAGGCATATTACGAGCAGCACCGTAACAGGAGTTTTAAAGAGAGCCAAAAGCTGTAAGTGAGTTGTCAAGTATGACTCTAGTCAGGTATCTTCAATGGATAGCTTTAGGACAGCTCTGTGAGACAGTCCCTTAGTCAGAACTCCAATAGACTACTCTTGGAGTTTGTCTTTCAGTCAGTTTGTTGTTTTATACTGACAAATTTGTTAGGTACCAATAAATAACTTAAAGGCGAAAATGCAACAGAACATGGAAAAACGAGCAGACACAACTATTTCTATATCAGACACATAGAGAAAGGCAGAGAGAGCGAGAGCGAGAGAGAATGGGCATGCTAGGGCCTCCAGCCACTGCAAATGAACTCCAGATGCATGCGCCCCTTTGTGCATCTGGCTAACGTGGGCCCTGGGGAATCGAGCCTTGAACCAGGGTCCTTAGGCTTCACAGGCAAGCGCTTAACCACTAAGCCATCTCTCCAGCCCCGACTATATTTTTTAAAGAGGACATATTCATATTTGACAAAAAATGAGCAGAAGTATGAAATAAAACATAACCATAGAGTGGACTTATAAACATTTCTATCAGAGGAACTGATGGGTTACAGAGTCCCAAATAAATGGGAATATGAAGCTAGTTAACATTTAAAAGCCTCTCAAACACTTTTCTACTTTTAGTTTTTGCTTTATACCACATAAAACATTCTTTACTATCTATCCAAGATGATGTTTCCTCAGCTTAAGTTCAGAAAGCAAAGAATCACTGAATAAATGTAATAAATAAACGAATAGATCTCATAAACATATACTGGGGAAAATAAGATCAAATAAATAGCACGTGCCTGTAATCCCAGCTCTCAGGAGATTGAAGCCAAAGCAGGAGGATGGCAAGTTTGAGACTAGCCTAGGTCACACATAATGAGGCTGTCTTAAAACAACAGCATATATACAAACATGCATGAAGAAGGGGGGAGGGGAAGGACAGGGCCATGGAAAAAGAGAAAAGGGGAAAACAAAGAATTAATCTGTATAGAAGATACTTAGACATCTTTGTAAATTGTAAACTTTGATTTAGAAAGTTAGATAGATATGAAAACCAAGATTATATATTTCCAGCAAGTTCTCATGTTACAGTGATAACGCTGATATAAAAACACTGTTCATAGCTTGGTGTGGTGGCACACATCTTTTGTCCCAGTACTTGGGAAATGGAGATAAGTGGATCAATGAGTTCAAGGCCACCCTGAGACTATATAGTGAATTCCAGGTTAGCCTGGGCTACAATGAGACCATATTTAGAAAAACCAAACCAAAAAAAAAAAAAAAAACCCTGCATGAATACAGTCCTAATTTCTTTTTCTTCTTTTCTTAAAAAATATTTTATTTTTATTATTTGAGAGTGATGAGAGAGAGAGAGAGAGAGAATGGGCAAGCCAGGGCTTCCAGCCGCTGCAAACAAACTCCAGAAGCATGCTCCAGCTTGTTCATCTGGCTTACGTGGGTCCTGGGGAATTGAACCGAGGTCCTATGGCTTTGCAGGCAAGCACCTTAATTGCTAAGCCATCTCTCCAGCCACATTCCTAGTTTCTTTTGAAGCAAGGAAGTCACATACATATGGGTATGCAGGAAGGACAGCACAAGACAGAAGACACAGTGTGATCTCATTCTGAAGTAAGGAGACAAGAGACTCTTACTTGGTGGGCGTAAACTGGGTCCCGGTCCATAATTTTCATCATTTGTTTCCTTTTCTTTCTTTTCCTGATCTCCAGCTGCCTGCAGGCTGGGAAATTCTTGCTGAAAGTGACTATTCACTTGGATTCCTAAAGTTTTTTAAAGACACATTAAGGTAACTTTTTCACTATAGATAATTCAAGCAACCCTCCCAGGATACAGTCCTTGCCTTTTCCTGACTCATTCCACATTCTAATGACCATTCACTAAACTTTAAAAATTTATCTAAACCTGTGAAAAGTTAATGAACAGCCATGAGGAGGTAAAAAACTAAGGAAGGAACTACCAGATACAATGCAGAGAATTCACTTAAAATTGGACAACTGAGGAATTTTATTTGCTTCTCTTTTATAAACTATGTAGCTTTATACTTTGAACAGAAGTTAAATTCTGTTACAAAAAACTTGAACTAGTTTAAGCTGAGCACAGTAGCCCACACGTGAAACCTCAGCATTAGGGAGGCTGTGACTGGCAGATCACCACTTGGGCTACAAAGTGAGTTAAGGACAGCCTGGGCTAAGGAGTGAAACCCTGTTTCAAAAAAGCCAAAACTTGCTGGGCATAGTGGTACATGCCTTTAACCCTAGCAATCAGAAGGCAGAGGCAGGAGGTTCACTGTGAGGTCAAGGCTACCCTGAGACTACATATTGAATTCCAGGTCAGCCTATGCTAGAGCAAGACCTTACCTTGAAAAAACAAACAAAAAACAAACAAACAAACAAACCGGACTTAAATGTTAATATAAAAAGGCAACCCCCCCACTCCCAAAATAAACTGTAATAATTAGTTTAAGTTTTTTACCAGATTAGACTAAGTACTAGGGTAATTAAGGCTGAGAGCTGTCTTCATTTACTTTACCACTAACAATGGTGCCTCACTTTTTTTTTTTTTTTTTTTTCGAGGTAGGGTCTCACTCAAGCTCAGGCTGACCTGGAATTCACTATGGAGTCTCAGGGTGGCCTTGAACTCACAGCGATCCTCCTACCTCTGCCTCCCAAGTGCTGGGATTAAAGGCGTGCGCCACCACGCCCGGCTTCGGTGCCTCACTTTTTACCTACTCGCCTATTTCTGTTTCCATAAATTAAGAGTTTATTTTATTAGCTTAAGGGCCAAGACAGATTCATCCATAAAATTCTATTTTATAGGCAGTATCTGTTTGGCAAGTGGGAAATTCAAATTCTTTTGGGAATTTTATCATCTCTTGCAGGGCAAAATATTATAGATCCTATACTCCATGTGTTCTCGCTAGCTTTTTACCATTCACTCAGAAGTCCTGACAGTATGTTTGAAGCAAGAGATCTTATGGGCACGGATGGAACTAAATATAGTTTCCAGCAATGAAAACATATAAAGTGTTGAAGGTTTACGCTGTCTTGACATACTGAGGTAGAAATAAAATAATGTGAAATGGAGGATAACATAAAGACTCTAAGTACTACCAACAAATCATGTATGTCTCGTGACAACAAAATTTAATTAGCATTAGAGTTTTTAAGGAACTGAGTACCTTTGACAATGCTTCCCACTGCTCATCTCCTGCATGGCTGTTCAGAAACTCTCAAACCTAATCATAGTCCCAGCCAATGTCCACTTACCATCTCCTTGCCCACCTTGCTTGTTACTGGCCCAGGATTTGGGAGCAGGTGCTACTTCTGGGGGAGGCGCAACCCCAGGTTTTGGCTGTGCTGCAGACACTTCTGGTGCTCTTTAAAAAAATATTAATCCATTATTTCAGATATTGCATATAGAAATTAAGTAAAAATACTACATGTAGGATAAGTTAGTGCAGTAAGTTTTTTGGCTACAAATTTACTTATAAGCAATTTCCCTCTGTAACAAAATCATTAACTTATGGCTCTCCTCTCTAGTCATCTCCACTTCTGAACAGCTTTGCTAACTTGTATTTTGTTAACAGATGCTTACAATAGGCCGGGGTGGTGGCTCACGCCTTTAATCCCAGCACTCGGGAGGCAGAGGTAGGAGAATTGCTGTGAGTTTGAGACCACCCCGAGACTACATAGTAAATTCCAGGTCAGCCTGGACTAGAGTGAAACCCTACCTCAAAAAAAAAAATAAATAAAAACTAAAAAAAAAATTAAAAAAAAAAAAAGCTTACAATTAGAAATAGCCACCAAAACTATATTTCAAAGTGAACACTTACAAAGAGGAATCTAACATGTGTGCACACATACAATCTGGACTGGAATAATTAGTTGGGGGCTAAGGCTAGGCAAGGCCTCCATTTATCAACCCATAGGTTCACCACTGCCCTGCTGTCATTCAAATAGGTAACAGAAATATGTGATTCATTCTCATGAATAAAAGGTGGTTAAAAATGATCTATAATTTTATTCAAGCCTTACAATGTGTTAATGCTTGAAAATGAAAAGGAAGTTAAGAGTCAAGAAATGCCGATGTGTTTCTGGTACACTCATGACATGGCTGCAAAATAATTAACAAACTAAAAATCAGGAAACAATAAGCCTATTTCAGCTTTTACATATGTGGTCAGTTTACTATGTAAAGCTTCACAGACAGAAGTCATGTGCAAATAAAAACTGTCCAACAGCTTGTTCAGTTTAAAAAAATCACTACTATATAGCTTGGTTAACTTTGAATCCAGCACAACTCTTGAGAAATAGAAGGCAAAATATTGCTAATAATTATGACAGTGCTAATTCTATCCCAGCTTTCACGCTTTCAACTTAATAAAAAGTACTCAAAAGCACCTAGGATGCAACAGGAGTGTCCACGTTGGACTCAATACCAGATCATTAGTCAAACAAATTAAGAGAATGCTTGATATGAAGGGAGTGGGAGAGGAAGGAGCACAATCCTTGTAATCCTGTAATATAAGGTAAGCTGCTGATTAACAATTTTGTCATCTGTTCTACCTCAACAAATAACTCCACTAGACCCATTCACAGGGAAAATTTAGCCTCAAGCCTTTCAAAGGGCACAAAGTATGTAATACAGGCATTACAAATCTTAGCACACAGCAGTTACTCAGCCATAAGTTCCCTACAATGGTTTCACTTTTTTTTTTGGGGGGGGGGTCATTCTTTCATAGACATGGACTCACTTTTCTTCTTCATGCTGTTCTTGTTTTGATGCCCATCCAGTGCCATCTTTAGGCACGATATTCACATTAGGATCATTGCCTTTGTTTTCTGCTTTTAGACTCGGGAGGTTAGCAGGGGGAGGCATACGCCGTGAAATACCAACTTTTCCAAGACTTTGTAATCCATGTCGAGCTGCAACTAAAATATCAGTAACATCAACTTTCTTACACCATCTATACTATTATCCATGTTGTTCTTCAAATGACAGACAACCACAGAAGTTAATGGTATCTGAATGATGACAAATCTTAAGGGTCTGTAAACCCAGTTTCTATACCTGCAGCATAATTCAAGCCACTTAACAGATAAGGTATCTTGATAACATAGTAAGACCCCTAGTCTCCAAACAACAGAAGAAAGCTAGCAAACAAAAGACCAACCAACACCTCTCACAAAAATCCTACCAAGGTATTATGGGGGAGGTGGGAAAAGACTGATAATTCTGCTTTCAAAACTTAGAATATGGATGGAGAGATGGCTTAGAAGTTAAGGAGCTCACATACAAAACCCAAGGGCCCAGATTCGATTCCCAAGCACCCACATGATCCAGATGCACAAGGTGGCACATGTGTCTGGAGTTCATTTCCAGTGGCTGGATACCCTAATGTGCTCATTCTCTCTGACTTTTCCTCTGTCTTGAATATAAATACAACATTAAAAGAAAAATAAAAACAACTTAGGGCTGGAGAGATGGCCTGCGAAGCCAAATGACCCAGGTTTGATTCCCTAGTACCCACGTAAGCCAGATGCACAAGTTAGCACATGTATGTGGAGTTCATTTGCAGTGGCTGGAGGCCCTGGCATGCCCATTCTTTCCTCTCTCTGTGTGTCTCAAATATGGATAAAATAAAAAAGTGTGCACCACCACGCCTGGCTTAAACTCTTAAAAACAATAAAACAACTTAATATCTAGGTGCTGTGGCACATGTCTGTAATTATAGAACTGAGGAGGCAGAGGCAGAATTGCCATAAATTTAAGCAGGCATATGCAGGGAGGCCATCCAGAGCTAGACAGACAAGATCTTATCTCAAAGACACAAATAAACAAACACAGTAACAAATAACAACAAAAAAATTCTAGAGAAAAAGTGTTGACTTTACGTTCACAATACTAATAATGTGCCATGTATGGTCCAATTTTTACTGTATCTATCAAGCTAACAAAACCCAAGTTTAAAAATAAATAAGGGCTGGAGAGATGGCTCAGTGGTTAAGGTGCTTGTCTGCAAAGCCCAAGGACCTGGGTTCAACTCCCCAGTACCAACGTAAAGCAAGATGCACAAGGTGTGGAGGCCCCAGTATACCCATATCTTTATCTGTTTCTCTTTGTCTCTCTCCCCCTTAAATTCTACTATCTTCTACCAACAAGAAAAATAAAAATACTTTTCATTCATATTCCCTAAAAATGTATTATTTGTTTTGCATTGTAGTCAATAGCAAAAGTTAGTGGCATCTGCAGTGATAAAACCATGAAAAACATACTCACCTGTTGTCTTCTGAGTTTCCAGTGACTTTCCCTTGTAAGTATTAAACAGACTGAGTGTTGCATACTTTTTCCCATCCTTTGCTTTTGTGCTCTGGCCTGACTTCTCCGACATTTCGGTAGAAACTCATCGAGTCCAAAAACCTCCTGCCGCACCCCTTAAAAGCAGCCTTTAGGATGCACATGAGAAAGAAAAATAGGAAGAAAGTTTTAGTTGATTAAATACTAAATGGACATGCTTGCAAAAGTTTAGAAACAAAAAAGTGGGGAATGAAGATATCAATGTTCATGGACTACTTATATGAGGTGCCAATACATGCCAAAGTTAATCACAGTAAGCTACTATGCATCTGGCTAATTTATTAATTACAAATGGCTCATCCATCTCTTAAAGGATACAACAAAGCTTAAAATATAATGAACCCATGTGGATAACATCTACTTAATAGTCACATTATCCAATTTAAAAGGCTTGATTTATGAACCTAACACATGACAAATTCAAATGTAATCATTTCCTTAAAATGTACCTTAATCTTATACACATAACCTAGAGAGTTTTCACCAGTGGAGAAAAATATATGATTAGCTCTCATACTACTTGCCTTCAATTTAAAGAGACAATATATGTGGCCTGGAGAGATGGCATAGCAGTTAAGATACTCACCTGCAAATCCAAAGGACCCAGGTTTCTTTTTCTTTTTTGGTTTTTCAAGGTAGGGTCTCACTCTAGCCCAGACATGTGCCATTTTGTACAGCTGTTGGGACTGGGATATCAAACCAGGGATAACAGCCTTTACAGGCAAACACCTTTAACCACTTAGCATTTCTATCCCCCCTCCATACATATTTTTAAAGGTGTGTGCCATCTGGCATTTTATTGATTTTATTTTATCTATTAAGAGAGAACTGGCATGCCAGGGCCTATGGCCTACAGCCACTGCAAATGAACTCCAGATCATGCGCCATTCTGTGCATCTGGCTTATATGGGTACTGGAGAACTGAACCTGGGTCCTTAGGCTTCATAGGCAAATGGCCTTAACTGCTAAACCACCTCTATAGCCCCTGCCCATATCTCTCTCTCTCTCTCACACCCACATACTCTCTCTCTCTCTCTCTCTTTCTGGGGAGGGCTTGGCAGCAGTTTTCAAGGTTGGGTCTCACTCTAGCCCAGGCTGACCTGAAATTCACTATGTAATCTCAGGGTGGCCTCAAACTCAGAGCGATCCTCCTACCTCTGCCTCCCGAGTGCTGAGATTAAAGGTGTGCACCACCATGCCCAGCTCACCCACACATATTTTTAACAAGCTACTCTCCTTGTGAATGCAATCAAAACAACTACAAATAAATACACAATTAGCTGTATATGTTCAATTAATTAATCAATCAAGAGTGTTATCAGCTGGGCATGGTGGCACTCGCCTTTAATCCCAGCACTGGGGAGGCAGAGGCAGGAGGAGAGCTGTGAGTTCAAGGCCACCCTGAGACTACATAGTGAATTAAGTGAATTCCATGTCCTTAGCCTAGACTAGAGTGAGACCCTACCTTAAAAAAAAAAAAAAACCACAAAAAGTATTAATGATAAGGGAAATCTAACCTATGGCATTTTTCTCAACTACACGATACAGGAAAGTTAATTTTGTACAGTGACATATGGGAGAGGAACCAAATATTCATTGAATGCCAAAATTAAGATTCAAAGTGACCTTTCATTAGGTGAAAAAAACAGAATTGACGTTAAGAAAGTGAATTTGCTATTTCACTCTCATGTTTATGTTTTTATCTAAAGAATTGTGCCTGCAGCACTTTGTATACCTGACTTTACTTGGGTACTGGGGAACCCAGGGTAGGTCAGAAGGCTTTGCAAGAAAGTGCCTTTAACCATTTGCTTGCGAAGTATAATGACTTGGGTTTGATTCCCTGGTACCCACATAAAGCAGCATTCATAGTGGCACATGCATATGGGATTTGTTCACAGCAGATAAAGGCCCTGGTGCATCTATTTTTCTCTAAATACACAGACACACACACACACACACACACACACGCACACATATTTGATTTTTCAAGGTAGGGTCTCACTCTAGCCAACGTTGACCTGGAATTCACTATGTAGTCTCAGGGTGGCCTCAAACTCACAGTGATTCTCCCATCTCAGCCTCCCAAGTGCTGGGATTAAAGGCATGTGCCTCCACGCTTGGCCCAAAATAATATATTTAAAAGGTAAAAACTAATTATCATCTCAATGAAAGCACAATAAGCATATGACAAAATTCAAAATTGTGCCTGCAGCACAATTCAGGTATCCCCCATAAACTTAGGTGTTCTGAATACTAGGTTTCCAGCTGATGGAGATTTGAGAATTAATGCCTTCTGGAGGCAGAGTATTGTTGGGGGTTAAGCTTATGGATATTGTGGTGGTTTGATTAAGGTGTCACCCATAAACTTAAGTGTTCTGAATGCTAGGTTCCCCGCTGATGGAAATTTGGGAATTAACACTTCCTGTAGGGAGTGTGTTTTGGGGGGTGGGCTTATTGGTGTTATATAGCCAGTTTCCTCTTGCCAGTGTTCGGGCACTCTCCTGTTGCTACTGTCCATCTTATGTTGGCTAGGGGGTAATGTCCACCCTCTGCTCATACCATCGTTTACCCTTGCCATCGTGGAGCTTCCCCTTGAGCCTGTAAGCCAAAATAAACCTCTTTTGCCCACAAGCTGCTCTTGGTGGGTTGAATTCTACCAGCAATGCGAACCTGACTGCCAACAATGGTTAAGGTGCTTGCCTGCAAAGCCTATGGACTCATGTTCAACTCTCCAGATCCCACTTAAGACAGACACACAAAAGTGAGGTAAGTGCAAGGTTGCACATGCCCAGTGGTGGTGCAAGCAGCTGGAGTCTGACTGCAGTGGCAGAGGCCCTGGTGTGTCCATTCTCTCTCTTAAAAAAAAAAAAAGCCAGACATGGTGGCACATGCCTTTAATCCTAGCACTTGGGAGGCAGAGGTAGGTGGATCACTGTGAGTTTGAGGCCACCCTGAGACTGCATAGTGAATTCCAGGTCAGCCTGAGCTAGAGTAAAACCCTACCTTGAAAAACAAACAAAACAAAAAATTTAAGCCAGGTGTGGTATTGGTACATGGCTTTAATCCCAACATTTGGGAAGCAGAGGTAGAACTGCTGAGTTCACAGCTGGCTGGGGCTAGAGTGGGACCTTACCTCAAACACTACTACAACTATTACTACTACTACAACAAACAACAACAAAGCCTTAAAATAAAAGAAACATCCCAGCATGTCTGTGGCAAGATGGGAAGTAGAGACAAGAGAATTCCCCAGAAACTTGCTGGGTAGTTAGCCTGGCAATGCAGTGGTGAATGGCAATCACAGCTTCAAACATCCAAATTTGTCCTATGATCTCCGTTTGCACACATGTACGTGAGCACATACACACATCCTGTAAATTATAAGCAATTTCCAAAATACAAAAAAGAATAGGCAAATGTTTCCTGACAGCCACAAAATAAAGGTTCTATACAAAGTAAAAAAGTAAAAGGACCTATGTGAGAATATGAGTTCTTTAAATAGTTCAACAGTCTGTAAAATGTCTCTTACTATGAATAAACTATCTATATATATAACCCTTCAGAAGGTGTTCTTTCCCAAACAGTAAGCAAAGTACACAGTGATGTAGTTCTTGAGGTAGGAAAGGTGGACACTTACTCAGACCACTAAAATAGAGGAAATTTATGCTTTCAGAACTGTGAGTCACTCTTGGTTTTATTTTCAACATTATCTACTCTACCATAAAAAGTGTTACAAATTAACACATACCTTAAATACAAAGGACAATCAGCTCAAAGCTAAAGGCAAAGACCTACTTACTGACTTGGTACTCTCAATTAGACTGAAATTTCATTTAACATACCACTTTAAAAAAAATTTTTATTTATTTGAGAGAAATAGGCAAGGAGGGAGGAGGGGGAGAGAGAGAGAGAGAGGAAGGGTGCGCCAGGTCCTCCAGGCCCTGCAAGGGGACTCCAGATGTAAGCACCCCCTTGTGCATCTGGCTTACATGGGTCTTGGGGAATTGAACCTAGGTCCTTTGGCTTTGTAGGCAAGTGCCTTGACCACTAAACCATTTCTTCAGCCCCTAACATACCACTTCTGTTCAACACTACTAAAATTTCTAGATAGCAAAATAAGTTTAAGTAACAAAAGGAAATCAGAATGAAAATAGTCTCTGTTGGCATCAAAACCATACATGTAGAAAATTTGATGAAGTTTAGAATAAAGATACCAGCAGAAATTTATGAATAGTACTATTTCAATGAAATAAAACCTGAAACACTTAGTGACATAAGTAACAGGTATGTAAGACCTGTAAAAGTAAAGGCAAAACTTTAGGGAAAGCCTAGATAAATGTACATATATGTCACCATAAAAATGGGTTAACACTCAATATTAAAATATCAATCCTTTCAACTGGGGAGATGGCTCAACAGTCAAAGGCACTTTCTACAAAGGCTGCTGGCCTGGGTTCAATTCCCTAGTACCCGCATAAAGTCATATGCACAACATGATGCATGCAACTGGAGTTCATTTGTAGCAGCAAGAGGCCCTTGTGCACCCTTACATAACTTTCCTTTGTTCTATTTTGCAAATAAATATTTTAAAAAGAATGTCAATTCTTATCAAATTAACCTACAGACTCAAACCCAAATAAAATGTCAGAAGAAAATAATTACTCAAGCAGATTCTAGAACAGCCAAAAGAAAATAAAATTTGAGGTTTAACAGCACCTGATTTCAAAACCTGATGCAAAAACACAGCAGTAATGGTATAAAAATAAAACAGATCAATACCACACAGTAGTGAACCTTCCCCCACACCATTAGCTTGTTCATTGTAATTCCAGTTTGGGGGAGGAAGGAGATCCTTTCTCTAAATAAACAAATGTGATTTTTGAAAAATGCAACTATAACAATAAAAATCTTTCACAAATAATAGGGGAGCAATTAGGCATATATAATGTAAGATATTTATGCCATATCTAACACATTTGTTAAACAACTCAAATGAGTCACAAAACAAACTGTAAAAACTGCGAATTTATGTTATGAAAAGGGATTACTGAAAGCAAAGGTTGGGAAGAGCTCTGTCAGTAAAGTGCTGAACAAGCACGTGGGCCTGAAATTGGACTGTACCTGGGTATAGCAGCACACCTCTAATCGCAGCACCAAAAAGAGGTGGCCAGCTAATCTAGCTGAAGAGGTGAGCTCCAGATTCATTAAGAGAGAAAGGCCTGCCTCAAAAACTAAATTGGAAGCAACGAAGAAGAAGCCTGGCATCAACTGCTGGCCTCCATATGTACATGTATGTGCGCACACAGAAACAAATCACGTATCTGATAAAGGAGTCTTATCCAGAATACAAAGCTCTCAGAACTTAATAAAAGAGAAAAAAACCAACTTTTAAAATAAGCAGGATTTTAATGATACAGAAACATAAACAGCAAATAAGGACTTTTTTTCATCTGGAATATAACAATTAAAAACACATAAAATTGCTATACACTGGGCAGAATGGCTAAAAGTAACAGTACACTTACTATTATCAAGTTTTGGTGAGGATGTGTAAGAATTAAGAGTTTTCATATACTGCTGGTGAAAAAAAGAAATGGTACTGTGCAGCCACTTGGAAAAATAACTTCAAGCTTCTCAATCTCAAAATGGTTATGCTGAATGAATCTACAGCCCCTCATGTATAAGAAATATTTTTATGTTAGTCATGCATCACTTTTAAAAATCAAAACTCCAAGACACTAGCTGACAAAGTCTATTAAATCTCAGCAAATGAAGGCTAAGAGTAGACTAATACAGGGGATCAGAGATGAGGTTAAAAATGGCATTATGGCGCTGGGGAGATGGCTCTCTGGCTAAGATGTTTGCTGCAAAACCTAATGGCCAGGGTTCAATTCCCCAGTACCCATATAGAGCCAGATGCACAGTGGTGCATCCATCCGGAGTTCATTTGCATTGGCTGCAGGCCATGGAACACCCATTTTCTCTCTGTTTCTCTTCTATCTCTCTCTGCTTGCAAACAAATAAAAATGTATTTTTTTTTAAATGGTACTGTTGGGCTGTTGAGATGGCTTAATGGTTAAGGTGCTTGCCTGCAAAGTCTAAGGACTCAGGTTTGATTCCACAGTGCCCATGTAAGCCAGATGCACAAGGTAGCACAAGTGTCTGGAATTCACTTGCAGAGGTTAGAAGACCTGGCATGCTCATTCTTTCTCTCTCAAAGAAGTAATTTTTAAAATGGCACTGTTAGGGACTAAGAGGATAACAAGTCACTACAGTGCTTGCCATGCAAGCATGAGGACCCGAGTTCTATCCCCAGCACCAAAGCAAAAATGTTGGGTCTGGTGCTATGTTCTTGTAATCCCTGCACTGGCAAGGAAGAGACAGGCAAACCCCTGGGGCTCTCTGGCTAGGTAGTCCAGCATAACTGGTGAGCTCCAGGCCAGCGAGAGACCCTTTCAAAACAATGAATAGCAGCACTGCAGAAGAGGACACCCAAGGTTGTCCTTTGGCCTCCGGACGCATGTGCACCTGCACACAAGTGAGCTGACACACACACATTAAAAAAATTTAGAAATGGCATATAAGAGACATAAAATTAGCTTATGTAGATGTAAGCTTGCCTTGCAAGACAGAAAAATGAGAAATCAGCAACCCTGAAAATGAATAATGAGAAAGAATGCAGTAACAGAGACAGTACTGAGGAAGACACACACACAAAATCAGAACATAGTAAGGAAACAACAAAAGCTGTTTTGTTTCTGAGACTGTTAAGGAAACTAAGATTCCAAAACCTCAAATGTAGAAGAGAATCTATTAAAAATTTAATTTCTCTAATGAAAGAGGAACTCAAAACTAAAATTGCAAAGTCATCTAACACAGAAAGTACTATCAAAGCACAAAGTACACAATTATATAGTTCACTATTTTTATTGCCAGACAAAACAGTAATTTAAAAAAGTTGCCCAATAAGTGGTTGCAGTGCTGCACCACTATTATTCTAGCACTTGTGAGGTAGAGACAGAGGGATGAGGAGTGCAAGGACATCTTCTGCTACACAGTAAACGAGGCCAGCCTAGGCAACATGAGACCTTGTCTTTAAAAAGTTACCCAACAAAGGTAGAAAAGAGCTTGGCAAACTAAAGGCCCGTGGCCAAATCTGCCCTATGCTTTGTTAGCTAAAAAATGGAGTTTATATTTCTAAAGGTTTTTTTTTTTTTAAAAGATTTTATGGCAGAGACTCCATGTGCAAAGCACAAACACACTGCTGCCTCAGAATTGTTAGAACTGCACCCTGGTGGATAAAGGGAGGGCTACTGGAGGACAGGAGAACCTACCTTAACAAGTTGAGGGCTGTCAGCGCGGTGATTTAAATGACAACAGCAGCATTTCAGATTGAGATCAAGAGAATACAGAACTAGTTTTGGTTAGGGGATCACTTGGCTTCTCTGACTTGGATCCAAAGGGAAGTAGACAAGGTTAAAGATGAAGGGACAGGTAAAGGTTTTGAGGCCCTGGTATTAGCAAATCAAGTTCAAAGCTAGAAACAACTCACCAGGTTGGTAAGGACAGATGAACTGAAGAGAAGGCAACATAGGGTTCCAGATTGTATCTCTAAACTGGAACCACTGAATTCTGGGCAGAGGCATGTCCCTCCTTTAAAAAAAAAATTGTTCTGGCAACAAAGTGCAGAATGAAATGAACAGTTAAGGGACAAAAAGACTCATACTGTAACGGCATATGCAGAGGATGAGACAGCCATGGCTGTTAAACTAGAAAGCAGATACTGGAGGCTAGGGAAGAGAAAACAGGCACAACAAATTGAGAAGGGAAGAGTTGTTTTGGTCATGTTTAGCCAAGGTACAGAGTAAAATACAGCATAATGATTTTACAAATAATGCAAATTAAGAAAAATACATAAATGACAAGCAAGAAAGTCCAGAACATAGCACAAAATAACGATTTTGCAAATGTGTTTTTTAAAACTAGTGGAAATAAATTACTATGTTTACTAAGTATAATATAGCAAAGCAATCCTCTGCAGGGTTCCACAAAAGTTCCTCCTTTATAGCCCTTCAACAACATTTACATATCAAGTATGTTGAAAATTAGAAACTGTCAAATACTAGTAGCTTACCTTAGAGTAAGGAAAAATACTTTTGCCTTCATTGAACTTTTAAGCAATGAACAAGAAAGATGAAACTCAGAGTAGAAAGAAAAACTCGCCAGGTGTGGTGACGCATGCCTTTTAATCCCAGCACTTAGGCTGAGGTAGGAGGATCACTGTGAGTTCTAGGCCAGCTGAGACTAATTCCAGGTCGGCGTGGACAGAGCAAAACCCTACCTCAAAGAGAGAGAGGGGTAAAGAAGGAAGGAAAGAAAGAAAAGACAGACTCAACTGAGACTGAAGACATGGCTCAGCGGTTAAGGTACTTACCTACAAAGCCTAATGACCTGGGTTCAATTCCCCAGTACCCACACAGAGGTGGATGTAAAAAGTGGCAAATGCATTTGGAGTTTGTTTACAGTGGCTAGAGCTCCTAGTACACCCATTCTCTCTCTGTGCATGCAAATAAATTATATTTAAAGAAAAAAAAATCAACTGGATAAAAAAAGCTGTGAAAGAGACAGAACCACTGGAGTGCACTAGTCAGTTTAACCAAAAAAAAAAAAAAAAAACAAAAACAACAACAACAAAAAAACCAGCAAGCTCGAGGTTCAGTGAAAGACTCCATCTCAAATAAATACAGCAAAAGACAGTGAAAGAGAAGAAAGTCCTCCTCTAGCCTCCACACGCATGTGCACACACCACATAAACCAAAAAAGGATAGGGACTGTGATGGCAAAATTAGCTCATGTCACTGTAAAGGTGACATGAGCTAGAGAGAAATCATTTCAATGGTCTCAAGACAGACTGTACAAATTTATCTATGGTTTTAAAAAACACTGTATAATAAACTGGGAGTGATGGTGCTTGCTTTTAATCCTAGCACTTGGGAAGCAGAGATAGGTGAATCGCTGTTGAGTTCCAGGCCACCCGGAACCCGGAGACTAACTACATAATGAATTCCAGGTCAGCCTGAGCTAGGTAGAGAGCGAGACCCTACCTAGAAAAACCAAAAATCAATGTATATCCAGGTCCTAAACCAGACAGTTAAAGCAGAATTTCTGGGTTCAAGCTTGGCAGATATATTCTTTGAAAAAGTATCCTAAGTGGCTCCTTAAAGTATGGCAATAGTCGAGAACCAGTGAAAACAAACCAATTTCTGCCTATAAGAGGAAGGTCATGAAGTTCAAGTGTGAAGTAGTCAGCTTACAAGGTAGCATATTTATTTATTCGAAATGCCAGGAACTACTTGAGAAAAGAGTAAAAATATTTGAAGAAATCTAAGTTCCAATGCAACAGTATTAGGAGTTGGAGTCTTTAAGGAAGTAAGAGTTCAGTTAGAGCGTTTCTTATAGCTTCCTATCCCTTCTTTCTACTGAAGACAGTTTTTAGGTGCCACCTTGAGAGCAAAGACTTACCAGACACCTTAATTACACCTAGCTTGGCTGGCTTTGGGCCTCCTAGCCTGCAGCATTGTGAGAAAGTTCTATCTTAGGTATGCTATAGCAGAGCAAGCAGACTAAGGCAGAAAGAGAGACAGCAAAAGGGACTGCAGATTTCATCAAGATTCACCAGAAATTTGGTCGGTAATAATAATGAGTGCTTACAATAAATGGAGGTGACTACAGATTTTTTTGCTCATTTGCTAAAACAGCTTAAAGAAAATATTCTAAGAACCACACTTGTAATTTTATTTTAGGTTTACAAAAATGACTGTTCAGATCACAGACATGACTGACAGATTATTTCTCTCTCTGAAAGATCTTTGAATAAGAGATCAAATTGTTACCATAGTTAATCACTAATTTTAAACTCTAAGATGACAATTTACTTTTTTTAAGGTTTAGAGACTTTATTAGATTAAGAGAAGGAAAGAGGAAGTACAGAGCACTCCTGACATAAGAGAGGCAAGAGAGGTAAAGCCCCTACATTCTTAATTAAGATATAACTGTCCATTTTTATGAAGTAGAGTTTGATATTTCAACGTGATAGGTATAACATAATGTGCAATGATCATTTATTTTTTTTAACCAAGGCTTAGTTATTCCACTCAGCCTCAGCCTTTTTTTTTAACTAAATATTTATTTTTACTTATTTATATGAGAGAAAGAGGCAGAGAAAATATAAAGAATGTGCGTGCCAGGGCCTCTAGCCAGTGCAAAAGGACTCCAGCCTCAAGTGCCACCTTGCCCATCTGGCTTACATGAGTTCTTGGGAGTCAAACCTAGGTCCTTGGCTTTGCAGGCAAGTGCTACAACTGCTAAGCCATCCTTCCAGCCCTTAAATTATTTCTTCGTGTAGGGAACAAAGGTTTCTTAAATTTATTTATTTGTATGTGTGTGTAAATGCACATGCCAGGGTCTCTTGTATAAACAAAAACCAGATACATGTGCCATTTTGTGCATCTGGCTTTATGTGGGTAGCTAAGGAACTGAACCCTGGTTGGTGGGCTTTGCAACCAAGCAACTTTAACTGCTGAGCCATTTCCTTCTCCTCAAATGGTTTTAAGATTACATTTGCTGCTATAATAGTTGAGCTAAGAATATCACCATATGTTGAATGCCTCTACTACAAATAGCATTATATCAAAACATAAAAATTACCATTTCTTAAAAAACAGAGTGTAATATAAATAAATCTGTTAAGAGTTGTCATTATCAGAATGGGAGTTAGGCTTAATTGGAAACTGCAGCATTGCTGGATATGGTTGCGCATGTCAACAATGTCAGCACTTGAGAGGTGGAGACAGAAGGATCAGGATAAGTCAAAGCCAGTGTGGGCTATAAGAAACTCCCTTTTCCCACCTGGATGAAGGCCAAAAAATGAAGGTAAAATATGAAATACATTCTGGGGCAGAAGAAAGTCTTAACAAACTGAGAAACAAGCTGGCTATCAAGTCTTTTTGTTCTAAAATCTCAAGATTGGCAACAGTAAAAGGTTTATGTACACACAATAGGCAATGAATCTGAGATGTTTCCGGAAGCAATTGACCATGTACAGCACTTCACACTGTACATAACCTCATGCTACGTAACAAACAATGCCTGTAACTCTTGGGCTCAGATTACGGTATTAGTTAACACTGTTTATATTGTACACATTTTTCTCTGCTTATAAAAATGTAACAGTTAACAGAAAATAAATATCTAATATTTTTCCACAATCATTCCTCAACATGTTTCATCAAATGCACCATGTCTTTTCATGCCACTGTGTTACGTTTTAGAAATTTAGTTGGTGACTTGAATTTTATTAAAAAATTGTTAAGTGAATTCTGGGTTAGGATTAGAACACAATTTCCAACAATTTCTGGTAGTTCTAGACATACTTTGCCATCTGTACTATGCATTTATAGGAAGTAGCATCTCAGCACTGTCAATTAGCAAATCTAAACATACAGATCAACTCTGAAAAATGGTGAAGTTGTCCTCCACTCTACAGTAGCAAAATATTCAGTCAAGATTTCTTTATATAAAAAGAAATAGTGGGCTGGAGAGATGGCTTAGCTGTTAAGGTGTTTGCCTGCGAAGCCTAAGGACCCAGGTTTGATTCCCCAGGACCCACGTAAAGCTAGAGGCACATGCATCTGGGGTTTATTTGGAATGGTTGGAGACCCTGGCCCAATCTCTCTCTTCCTCTCCCCCTTCCTCCTTTGTCTTTCTCATAAAAATAAATAAAAATAAAACATTAAAAAGAGAGAAATAGGCCTGGCACTCAGGAGGGGTGAAGTAGGAGAATCACTGTGAGTTTGAGGCCAACCTGGGCTAGAGTGAGACCCTACTCCAAAACTTGACCCCCTCTCAAACAAAGGCAATTTAAAAAAAGGGAAAAAGTTAAAGCCTTATTCTAAAAAGTAAAGTTCTTTATTTAGTTGAGATAGTTGCCCGGGGAACTGACCCCCCCCCCCCAGGAGGATGTCAGGTCTGGTATCCTCCTCTATCATGCTTCTCTTCCTGAATCCAGTCTCCCCTCCTTCCACAGGAAGGACTAGGGTGACAGCCATGCACCTCATGTCCAACTTTTTATGTGAATGCTGGGGAATCAAACTTGGGTCTTAGGCCCTTATACTTAAGCAGAACATGCTCTTGTCCTCTGAGCTGTTTCCTTAGTCCCACCAGACACTCTTACTGAAAATTTACAATATTATAATTGCTCATACTATACAATAACATCTCTTCATTGTGTAAAACTCTGCTCCAACATTTAGTAGCTGGGTAACAAAGGGGAATGACTTCATCTCAACCAATCTATCCTTTCCTCACTTATGGGCTTATAATATCCACTCCAACCCAACTGTAAGATTCAATTAATAGTGTATACAGCTCTTAGAATAGTCCACAGTAGGTAACATTTTATTTTTTGGAGGGCAAGAATGTTGGGTGTTATGGGGGAAAGTATTCTTTCCCAGGTGCTCAACTGGCATCTTGACTCCTTCTGGAATTACATACCTAAACAGTTACGTTTAGAGACTGGCATTTTTAAGTTCCTTTCCTTAAATCACTAACTCGCCCTCTATTACTGAAATATTGGTCTCAGACATGTAAACACATCCCACTTTCTAATTTCATTCTTACCATATCATATTCAAGTTTGCTATAAACATGGTAATATTGCTTTTCCTGGTCAGAAAACCAATGAGCACTTGCAGGCAATTCTTGGTCTTATTTCACCCCTGCACAATAGTTGTTCATCACAAAAATACATTCCTTGTTTCCAAAAAGCCAGACCTCTTGTCTACTTTTGAGAGACATTCTGTCTTTCTACAGTCTGTATTTCAAATGTGGTGGGTAATATATAAATCTCTATGTATTAAAACCCACAGAACTATACACCAAGAAGGCCGACTTTACCTAATGGAATCAAACCCAGACTGTTAAGCTTTGCAAGCCACTGCCTTTAACCACTGAGCCATCTCTACAGGCCCTTATTTGTATATTTTTAAACTAAAATTTATCTGTTCTATTCTCCTGTCACAAGTAACTCTGGGCCTCCCATGTTGTACTTTTCTAATTTAGATATATAAAATGTACACCTGGGCTGGAGGGATGGCTAAGTGGTTAAGGCGTTTGCCTGCAAAGCCAAAGGACCCAGGTTTGATTCCCAGGATCCATGTGAGCCTGATATACACAAGGGGGTGCACCTGTCTGGAATTTGTTTGCAGTGGCTGGAAGCCCTGGTGCACCCATTCTCTCTTTCTCTGTGTCAAATAAACAAACACGTACACCTAGCATATACGCATATTCTAAAAACAATAGGTCTTGTATCTCCTCACTCCTGTCCCCATTTCCAAAGGCCCCCAGTAGGGTCCTTGTACACCAAACATTTTAAAAAGCAACTTAAAATAGCCACATTAAAAGATAAAATAGCCATATTAAAAGATCTAAATTTCTGTCAGGCATGGTGGCACATGTCTTTAATCCCAGCACTTAGGAGACTGCTGTGAGTTCAGGGCCATTCTGAGACTACACAGTGAATTCCAAGTCAGCCTGGGCTACACTGAGACCCTACCTCAAAAAAACAAGCAAAAAAAAAATGCTTTCAAAACAAACAAAAAGGATACCTGAAGAAAGATCTAAGTTTCAATTAAAACTAAAAAACTTGCACTTGATTAAATTGTGTTAAATACAACTTCCCTTAATATGCTCTTAACTCATTGAAATGTTAAATGATATATGGCATTTACTGTTTCTCATTTACTAAAATATTTAGTAAGTTATAAGTCATATTTAAAGCACATAAGAAAAATTTGGAGTTCTGTTTTTTTCTCAACATTTACCCTATGTAATCTCTCTCAAATGTTTCAAGTGCATCCTTAGAATGTTTCTCTAAGAAGCCTTTCCTGTGCATCCATGGGGATCTAGTCTTTGAGAGAAAAAAAATCTTTTCCAGGGCCAGGGAGATGGTGCAGGGGTACTTGCTTGCAAAGTCTGCTGGTCCAGGATTTGATTCCCCAGTACCCACATAAACCTAATCACACAATGCAGCATATATCCATAGAGTTTGTTTTCTGTCACAAGAGGCCCTGGTGCACCCAATCCCTCACCCTCTTATACAAATAAATTTAAATTAAAAAAGAAAATCATCTTTTCTGGGAAGAATGAGGCACTTTTTTTGGTGTGAAGCTAATGTGAAGTCATTAAGTCCTGAATACAGGCTGAATTTCAGTTGTTTCCTTCAGACTGGCACCTACGTACAATGCATCATATCTTCTTAAACAGGAATCCAGTACTTACAGATTTTCAGCTGGGAAAAAGGAAGATAAATTATTTTAACTTCCCTGTATGCTCATTCTCCAACTATAAAGACATCCATCCTTTTCCTTATAAATTCAAGATTAGCTGAGATCTTCTGGCCTACTCTTAAGGACAATATCCTCCCCTTTTCAAGGTTCTGCTTTAAATACAGCCATGACTCCTATATTGATATGTGCTATCAAAGAATATTAAATTCAAAAGACATAGAGAAAAACATTAATGCTATATTTAGAGTCCTCTAGGATAGGACACACATGTATTCTCCTTACACTATCAATAAACACATCTAAACACTTGCCCCAAACTTAAGAGCTGTTACAAATGACAAAAAAGGACTAAACCTGGGCTGGAGAGAGCTCACTTGCCTAAGAAGCCTAAAGACCCATGTTTGCCTCCTCAGATACCATGTAAGCCAGACACACAAGGTGATGCATGTATAAGGTGGCACACGTACACAAGGTGGTGCACAAATCTGGAGTTTTGATTACAGTGGCTGGAGACCCTGGAACCAATTCTGTTTCTTTAAAAAAAAAAAAAAAAAGACTAACCCTAAGTACTAAAACTCCCAGTTCAGAATTCATTTTGAGTACCTGATATACCTAAAAAGCAAGGTCTCTCTGCTGAAGCAATCAGTGAAGTGCTTGCCATGTAAGCTTGAGGAGCTGAGTCTGGATCACAGCACCCACGTAAATACAAGGCATGATGGTACATGTCTGTAATCTCAGCATGCAGGAGGCAGCTGATGGTGAGCTCTACCTATGCTAGTCCAATCAGTGAGCTTTGGGTTCAATAAGACTCCCTGTCTCAACAAGTAAGGTGGAGTGTTATGGAGATCTGTGGCCTCTACCAGAGACCTAGACACAGACACTGACACAGACACACACCTGCATGTGGCCTCTACTTTACTTTTCACCACATTAGTTGACCTAAATTCTTTTAGGGGCACCAAGGATGCATCAACCAAATTCAAATGCCATTTACTTCCTACATATTTTTTTATAAGATCTGCTACACCAGGCTCTAGCAATTCTACTTTTAGATTATTCTTTTATGACCCATCTGTTATGATTTCCTTGTCCACTCATTCAATCTTGTTCTTTGCCTTAAATTATACTTGCCTCATATTATTTCTCTGTATCTAAATAAAGTCACTCTTCTGCCATTTGTCATGAAATGGTCACCCAAAGTTTGTACTTAAAACCAACTCATATTTCTATTTCTGTATGCTGCCTTTCCTGCTTGATGAATCTGTTCCATTCTAGGCTTTTTTGAGGCAAGCCCAACAGACTGACCTTTTTTTAAAAATGGGGTCCACTGCTATTGAAGTTCAGACACGTACACCACCTTGTGCGCATGTACGACCTTGTCCGCTTGCGTCGTCACTTTGTGCACCTGACTTTACATGGGTACTGGGGAATCAAACCTGGGTCCTTTGGCTTCACAGGCATGCACCTTAACCACTATGTCATCTCTCCAGCCCGCATTCTAGGCTTTTTACCACTCCTGGTCTTCATTAACTACAAATGTTGCCTCATCTGACTGGATTTTCCCTTCCCTTTCTTTTCTTTCGGTGACTGTAGCATGTGTAGTGTTATGAACATGTGTGGCCTGGGCATACAAATGCAAAGGCTAGAAGATAATGCCAAGTGTTCTTTATCACCCCTGAACCTAGAAACCCCCGCCCCAGTGACCCTTTGGTGCCCACACCCTTCAGCACTGGGATTACACGCATATGCAGTGGTGATGCCTGGCTTTTCATGTGGGTGCCAGGGATCAAACTCAGGAACTCATGCTTGCACAGTAAGCACTCTTACTGGCTCAGCCATCTCCCCAGCCCCAAGCATTCATTTCTTATAGCAGCTATTTTCCTAAGGGTAGAAGCAAGACTGGCGGAATACTGCATTATATGAAGTGGTCCACAGATAAATATTTAACACTAGCCATGTTTACTTTAAAATTATTAGAGCATTAAAAACTTCAACACTTTATCATTACAAATAATTTTGTTTTTGGCTCACTTAAAGATGGAAAATCAAAACCAAGTGTGGTAATCAACAAGCACATCTGTAATTCCTGATTGCTGTGGCAAAGGCATGGCAAGTTTGAGGCCAGCCTGGGCTTACTTCTGAGGCCTCATTTCAAGGAAAAGAAAAAAAAAGACAATAACGCGAATTAAAGAAAAGATTAAGTAACCACAGAAGGCTTGAAAAAATGAAGCCAAAATTGTAAATGATTTCAGTACAGGAAACACTTACCACCAGGAAACCAATGCAACTAATCATTCAGACTCGGGGTCAATGATTCAAATTCTTTACTACTTTTTCCTAGCCAAGTAACCACAAACAAAAGGACTGATTTCTTCAAATTTGTTTTCTAGTGGTGTAATGAAATTAAAAGAATCCATCTGCTAGGCTTATCATACTATAGAGTGCACCCTCAAAATAGTTTGGCTCAGTGCCTGGCACAAAGTGCTTAATAAATATTAAAAATTACAGGGCTAGGCTGGAGAGATGGCTGCTCAGCGGTTAAGGCACTCACCTTCAAAGCCTAACAACCCAGGTTCAATTCCCCAGTATCCACATAAAGCCAGGTGCAAAGTGGCTCATACATCTGCAGCGACTAGAGGCCCTGGAGTGCTCATTCTCTCTCCTTGTAAATAAATATATATACATATAAACACAGGGCTGGGCTATAGCTTGGTGCTAACAAGATTCTCCCAAGTACTAAAAATAAATGACCACAATTCTGGAACATGCCTGTAACCCCAGCACTTGGAAAGCTAAGGCAGAGTGTGAGGATAGCTTCCTGAGCTCTAGAATGAGACCATTTCAGATAAAAGCATTATATATATATATATATATATTTCTTTTAGCCATCAAGCCTTCACTTATAACCAACTGGACAGTCAATCCAAGCTATAGTTATTTTTCTGTATGTTGATTTTCTGCACCAAATTTCCTTTACCTTCTTACACACCTTCCTCCTTCATCTTCTGGCATAAAAGTAAAGGTTACAAAGGTAAACTTTTTCGGGGGGGGGGGGTGCGGGCTGGGACTTGAACCTAGGCGCTCATGCACATCAGGCAAAGACTTCACCATCTCCAGGTGCCATGGTTAGTCTTCAAGACTGAATATACTGGTAGTGCAAGCCCTTGTAAAGTTAAAAGCATTTTGTTTTGTTTTGTTGAGGTAAGGTCTCACTCTAACCCAGGCTGCCCTGGAATTCACTATTGTAGTCTCAGAGGCAGTCTTGAACTCCTACCTTGACCTCCCAAAAGTGTGGCCCAACACGCCTGGCTAGTTAAAAGAATTTTTAACACTTGTGGAATAAAACAAAGTTAAGGAAAATCTGATGCAAATAAAAAAAAAATCTCACAATACCCATTACATAAATATACCCTCTTGAGGGTTACCTGTACTACTATTCTACTGGGTAAACAAAGGGGGAAACCTGAAAGGATGCTCTTTTGTTCTGTGAGACATTCATCAATTAACCTTCCTTGTAAATCTATGCTTTGGTATTTTTAACACCTAACCACCAATAATGTGTAATACACTTCACATCTATCAATTACAAAGCAATGTGGTACAATAATGCAAAAGGACTAGTAAGGAAAAACAACCTGATATGGGAAATGGAAAACAGAAAAATTACTAGATAGCATACTACATACAAAGTAGTGCTTTTTAAAAAGGTTTTCTTTAAATTGTTTTATTTACTTATTTGAGAGTAAAAGAGGTAGAGGGAGAGAATGGGCGTGCCAGGGCCTCCAGCCACTGCAAACCAACTCCAGATGCATGTGCCACCTCCTGCATCTGGCTTTACATGGGAACTGGGAATCGAACCCCAGTACTTAAGACTTTATAGGTAAGCGCCTTAATTGCTGAGGCATCTCTCCAAACCCCAAAGTGGTGTTTTTAATACTGGGTGTGCTCTTTAAATGCTACCCGTGCCCTTTCTTTAATGTTCAGAACCTAGCAGCACACTTCAGCAGGAATAATTTCAGGCCCATAGGCAGTACATGGTAGCCATGCCTGCCAGTGAAACCAGCTATCTGTTGGACCTCAGGAACAGCTCTCATTTAGTTGACTTTGTCAGCACATACATACAGACATAAGCCCCCAAACATCGACAACATCCTCTTAGTCTATAGAAAAATAAAAGCAGATATAAAACTGGCACAAAGATGTGCACACATCTAATTTTAGGGGGTCAAACTCAACAGTATATGTATTACAGTTAACTTTCTATTGAATACTTTTATCCACAAGGATGTTAGGGCTGATACAATGGTAGTACTGAGGAATTTAAAATACGATGACTCAGAAAACTAATATTAACTTTCAGAATTCTAAGCAACAATTAACATAAAGTGAGGTTAGTTTTCATTGTTACCTAACTCATATGGTGGCAAGTCTTGCTCTACTGAAGTCAATGTATGTTAGTCATAACTCAGTCTCACACAACTTCTGTACCTTTTTGCTGAAGGAATACAGTCCTGTACAATATGCAACTTATTTTGTAAATTCAAAATTTTAAATGGTAAATCTTTGATCACAGTGTGATGTAAGTAGAATAGAAACACTACCAGATGATAAAATAAGGTGGGTACTGCTCAGGGATGTAGCACTATCTTCAAAGGAACTGTCCTAGGAAAGGACAAGGTAGAGATGGCTGGAAGGCAGAAATCTTGCATTTTTATTATGAGCAAGAAACTGATCCCAGGGAATTTACCTTAGAGCATTTAAGGATTATTAATAGTTCAGGCTGGGCGTGGCGGCACACGCCTTTAATCTCAGTGCTCAGATGGCTGAGGTAGGAGGATTGCTGTGAGGCCAGTTTGAGATTACAAAGTGAATTCCAGGTTAGCTTGGGCGAGAGACAGAGAGGGAGGGAGGGAGGGAGGGAGACAGAGAGGGAGAGACCCTAGCCCAAATAAATACATAAAACTTCAGTATGAGCCTAGGGTGTAGGCACACATCTTTAATTCCAGCATTTGGGAGGCAGTGGTAGGATTGCCACCTGGGACTAGAGGATGAGTTCCAGGTCATTCTGGACTGAAGTGAGATCCTACTTCAAAATCAATAACGTAAACTTTTTAAAAAGTTTTCAGTATGAAAATGTAAATAGGAATGGAAAGAGGGAAAAAAAAATATTGCAAGTAGCCAGACTTACCCTATTCTGAGAACAGACCTTTACTCCTTTGAGGGCAGTGGACTATTTACTGCTTGAAGGCAAGTACTTTCTTTTTCCTCCATTAGTTTCCATTAACTAAGCATTACCCACTGTAACAAGCCTTTAAAAAATTTATAAAAATCTTCAATTCTACAGCAAGCTTGAGAAGTGCACTATTATCACCCTCCCCCCGTTCTGTAAATGAGGAACAATTCTACTAATTTCTTAAAATTTGAAAATCTGTGAAAAACACAATCATCTGTAATAAGAAGAGGTAAGTTTTCCCTAAGCACCCAATGGCCTTACAGTAACGGACAGACACATACACTAAAATTCAGCTTCAATCCACCCAAAGTAGTGACAGTCTTTTTTTAATAAAGAGGACTGTCTCACTAGGTATCCCTACAGCCCACTTTTACACCTTGCTACACTTTAACCTTCACAGGAAACAACAATGTTCATATACTTTAGTCCAGTTAAAGAAAACCAGTTAAGTTTTACCTTACTTAGCAACTACTGAAAATTATAAAAACAGGGGGACAATGTGATAATGAGTAGCCTTTTAATTTAGAAAGCATGGCTTTGAACACAGTAATACCAGTAACTGCTATGTGACCTTGGTGAAATGAATCTCTCAGATTTCATGTCTTCACCTGTAAAATAAGGATAGGACACCTTCTTCAAAGACTCTTAGTAATCAACAGGGATAATGAACGTAATGGGTCCGCTACTGTCCTCACTACACAGGGGAAGTAATGGAGAAGGGAAAATAGTCACTCTCATAAGCTCATCAAGCCTCCAGACCCCGCAGAAAATTAATGTCTACATTCTGATAATCCCATTCCAAAAAGGAGAAAATAGCTATTCGAGTAAACGCAGACCCAATCCACATTTGTTTGAGAGAATCACTCATTTGGGGCTAGCCAGGAAGGATGCTGCAATGCATCTGTGACACACACCTCAAAAATGGCTCCAAAGCAGCATCTTAGTGACCAAGGGAAGGGAAGGTTCAATCTGCTCTATACAGATGCTGGGGTTAGGCTTGTGGGCGCTTAATACTACCTTATCACTTCCATTTGCAGGAGCAACCAAGCTCTTAAGAATCCTGATTCTTCTAGTGCGTTCCAAATGAAAATTAACAGCAGAGTAGCCTACTATACAGTTCCAAGTACCCTACCAAGGTATGAATTTATGAAACCAGGCTGAACAAATCAGCCAACGCGGAAATCCGGGTAGCTTTAGAAGCTAGGAATCGTTAGACATATCGGACCCTCAAAAGATCTTGAACCAACTGCAAAACAAATATACATCCCTTTAGAGAAATTAGACACGCGCCTTGTGTGCTAAGAAAACAAGACCACAAAGTCCTCGTTGGCTCCCATGCGCCTTTCAATAACATCCGGTGATGCTAATGCAATCTAAAACACAGGGAGCAGCAGAATGGGATTCTCGCAAACTAGGGGATGGAGAGGCCTAGCGTGAGGAAGAACTACCCAATCCTACTATGGAGTTGGACTCCACGTCCCTAGCGGAAGTAGGGTTGGTCCTGTTTCCCTGAACAGCCTCTCGCAGAATGAGGTCTTTAACCCTGGACTGTGCCGCACACTCTTCCCTGCAAATGGTACCCACACTCCACGCGCGTGCACGGGCAGCGAGGGCCGGGCCGAGCCCTGGGAGTTGTTTGGGGTCCATCCTCCACAGTGGGAACCGGCCACAGCCCGCCCGCCCGCCGCACTGGTGCGATGGAAAGTTCTTGGCTCTCCGGGCCGAGCCGGGCACCGGGCGGCGGCGGGACCCACAGGCCCGGAACTCCCTTCCCGCTGCAGACCACATGGGGCGGGTCGGACCCCGGGTTCCCGCTCCCGAGCCGGAGGCCGAGGGCATGGGAACCCGAGGCGCCCTCCCCGCGGCCCGCCCGGCTCCCGGAGTAGGGTCCGGATGCTCGCCCACGCCCCGGGCCGGCCCTTCTCCATCCTCCCCGGGCCCTGGGTGATCACGGCCCCGACGCCCTCGCTCTCCTTACCCGCCAGGGTGAGAGTCAAGTCTGCGCTTTTCCAGAGGCTGGCCGAGCTCCGACCGAGCCGAGGGGAGGGAACGGTGGGGCGGCACGGGATGCCGGAAAGGCCAGCGGACGGCGAAAGCCCCAGCCACCGATGTACAAACCGCCAGAGCACTTTCTCCGCTTCCCGAGAGGGTGAGAGCGAGCGAGAAAAAGAAGCAAGATGGCGGCTAGCCAGCCCCTACGTGCTACGTCATGACGCCGCGTGCGTAAGGCAAATCTCCGCCAGACCGCCCTCTGGCGTTGAGGCTGCCGAGTCACGTGATGCCTCCGTGGCGTTCCCAACTGCGGCGGAGGATAACGCTGCCTCCTACTGGACGGAGGGAGTTTCCTGCCTGCAATCGGGGTTCTCACCCACCGCCGGGACAAAGCTTTGAACCTGGGGAAGATTCCAGAACGCGTGACTTACAAATGGGCTTGCCCTCGCGTGTCCGCGAAATGAGCGCTCGTGTTTGTGACGAGTGAGAATGTAAATTCACAACCAGCGGGTCGGCACGATGTTCTCAGTGAAGTGGCAAGGCGTGACGTTTAGGCAGTTTTGAGGACTCCAGGAAACCCCAACGTGAAAAAGCAACCCAGGTGTGAGGAACAGAAGATTGGCTCGCTTTGCTGACAGCACCTCGTCTGTTTTGCTTTTTCAGAAAGTAAAATGTGCTTTTTTTTTTTATTATTATGCATTCGTCTTCACGTGGATACTGGGGAGCCAAAGGCATTGCCAGGAAGAGCCTTTATCCTCCTGAGCCATCTCTCCAGGCCTTGTTTTGCTTTTTTTTTTTTTCCCCCTTGAGACAAGGTCTTACATAGTCTGGCCTCCAACTCACTTTGAGTATGTGAGAATGGCTTTGAACTAACTCCCTGGTCCTCATACTATCACATCCAGAGTGCTGGGATTACACGTGGTTTTATTCATGCTGGGGACTGAAACTACGGCTTCCTGAATGCTAGGCAAGCACTCTACGAACTAAAGTAAATCCTAACCTTTGATTAGAGCCCTTTGGTATTTGTGATTATGGATGTAAAGTAAGGCAGTTCATTGATAATGATTTATCTGGCAATGTTTACCTCTTTGGTCCAGGTAGTTACATAGAGGATGGACAGTCAGATTCACCAGTACTTGTTTTATGAAATATGTTAGCTACTCTTCTTGTAGCTGTGACCAAATATCTAACAAAAAGCAATTTAAGGGAAGCATTTATTATGGCTTATATTTCTAGAGGAAACATATTATCATGGTAAGAAAGGGATGGTGGCAGGATTGGGAGCCCAGTTTGTCACATTTAATCCATACACAGAAGGCAGATTGATGAATGCTGGTGCTTGTTCATTTTCTCCTTTTTGTTCAGTCTGGAATCTCTCAGCTCATGGAATGATGCCACCTACAATTTTGGTGGGTCTTCCTGCCTCAACTGACCTAGTCTAGAAACTCCTTCCCAGACAAGCCCAGAGATTTGTCCCCTAGGTTACTCTAGATCCAATTAAGTTGAAAATGAGATTAACCATTACTAAACTAGGTATGTGTAAGGTAGAGGGGTGAGAGTATCTGGAAATAAGGGACTGTAGTGATGACAGTATTGCATGTGGGGGCTAAGGCTCAGTACTATGTAGAGTGTTTGCCTAATGAGTGCAAGGCCTGGAGTTTGTTCCTTGGCAACCATTCCCTCAAAGGAAAGGTAGTATTTTATCTGAACATATGGTTGATGTGTAGTATTTGTTCATTTTATGAGCTGCGTATGATATATATATATATATACAGTTTACTGCTCTAAATGAGCTTTTCCACCAGTACTGTGTGTTCATGGGATTGTCATGGCAACAATGTAAGAATAAAGAAAATGACAAAGAGAGGTAAATCACTGGCAATCTATATCCCAATTGATATTTTTCACCATATATTTGGAGTTTTGATTATTTGATGTTGCTGGGGCTTGAACCCAAAGTGTTGAACATATTAGGCAAGCTCTATTTAAACTATATCTCCTACCCCTTAGTGGTCATTTGAAATAAAAAATAATGGCTAGTTGACATAGCTTCATTGTTAGAGAAAGGCCTGTTGGCTGTCAACAGAACAGAAAAGAATCACTTTGATGAATTTTCTACTGTTTAGAATTTGATGTTGAGTGTTGATCTTGAATTATCTTTCTTGTGCAATGTAAAACACCTCTAGTGATAAAATGAGCTTAATATTAGCCAAGGACATGAGGCTGACATATACAAGCAGAATATGAATGTGTTAATTTACAAAAAACTACATGACTTCTACACCTCATTGCTCATAACGTTAAGGTTAGTGCATTTTCTGTGTCGCTAACCCTACTAAGAAGCCAAAGGCATTATCAGAAGTAGCTTGATGAACACAGACTCAGAATAAATAGAAATGATGATTTTGTTCCAAAGACTGAAATAAGTATGCAATTTTCAGTGTTTGCAACTTTCTACATTGATCTCCAATATAGCATGGACATCCTGCTATGCTCTTGATTTAAGCGTCTTTTCTCCTTCACAGCTACTGGCCCTGAAGTGTCCCTGTGTGTTCCTTCCTCTGTTTCCATGGATACATCTTAGCAATGTTCTTTCAATAAAAATCAAGTTACAGTGAAGTCAGGTCAGTTTGTGCTTTAAGAGTACATTTGCTTATTTCTACTTGTAGTCACTGTAGGTAATGTTAAAGTTTATCTTTCAGAGAGCAGTATTATTTCCCATTTCTTGTGGGCAGGGGAAGGCAGTGGATCTGACTGAAATCTCCATGCAGTGTATCAGTGTTCCAGGCCACATAAGTACTTTCTCTCTTCCCTCCTTTCTTTCTCCTTCCCTCCCTTCTTTCCTCTCTCTCTGTCTTTCTACATGACTGTATATATGTATGGCTGTGCCAGGTTGTCTCTTGCAAATGAACACTAGACACATGTACCACTTTGGGTCTAGCTCTACACAGGTGCTGGGGAATTGAATCAGGCTATCAGCCTTTGCAAGCAAGTGCTTTTAAATGTTGAGCCATCTCCCCAGCCTGCAAATAACTACTTATATTTATATTTTTATTTATTCATATGTGTATGGGCATGCCAGAGTCTCTTGATGCTGCAAATGAATGCCTGTCTGGCTTTACATGAAGGCTGGAGAATTGAACCTGGGCCTGTAGTATTTATAAGCAAGTGCCTTTAACCACTAAGCAATCTCCCCTGCCCCACAAATAATTTCTTTAAAAAAATTTGGGGCTGGGGAGGTGGCTTAGCAGTTGAGGTGCTTACCTGTGAAGCCTAAGAACCTAGGTTTGATTTCCCAGTACCCAGGTAAGCCAGATGCACATGGTGACGCATGACTCTGGAATTCGTTTGCAGGGGCTAGAGGCCCTGGTGCACCCATTATCTCTATCTCTCTCTTTCATAAATAAAAAAATTAATTTAATTTTACTTATTTATTTATTTTTGTTTTTTAAGGTAGGGTCTTACTGTAGCCCAGGCTAACCTGGAATTCACTATGTAGTCCCAGGGTGGCCTCAAACACATGGCAGTACTCCTACCTCTGCCTCCTGAGCGCTGAAATTAAAGGTGTGTGCCACCATGCCTGGCAAAAAAAAATTATCTTCAATTATTTTACTACTCCTTATACTCCATCAGTGTAAGTAAACTTTCCATAACAGACCTGTTTTTATGGAAGAGTAAATGAAAATGTGTCATTTAAATTCTAATGCTTTTAAAACAATACTTTTAGGGTAACATCAAACTTTTAATTAGTAGAATAAAAAGTTGACTAGTCAACTTACAGAGAAGTTCAGTCAGTTTGTACTTGAAAGGTAATTTTACCTACTTCTACTGATATTCATTGTATGAAATCCTAAAATTTAACTTTGAGAGACCACTCATTTCTTACAGAAAGAAATCAATTATGCAAACAATATGACCTATTTTCTTTGTGATTTCCCAGCCTTATTTGTTAATGACTCTTGTAAACTGTTGCAGTAAGGTTTGCATTGCTGGCAGAAAACACCTGAAGAGTAGCTTGTGGGGAAAAAGAGTGTATTTGGCTTACAGACTTGAGGGGAAAATCCATGATGGCAGGGGAAAATGATAGCATGAACAAAGAATGGACATCACCTCCTGGCTAACATCAGACAGACAAAACCAGCAGGAAAGTGTGCCAAACACTGGCAAGAGGAAGGTGGTTATAATACCCATAAGCCCACCCCCAACCATACACCACCTCCAGAGGCTTTATTTCCCAAATTGGCATCAGCTGGAGACCTAACATTCAGAACACCTAAATTTATGGGGACACCTGAATCAAACCACCACATAAAGTTCTTACTTTCACAATGTTATTGATTCCAGAAACTTGTAGGTATTTATTAAAGAGTTATGGGATAAGCTGGGCATGGTGGCACAGGCCTTTAATTCCAGCCCTTGGGAGATAGAAGTAGGAGGATTGCTGTGAGTTCAAGGCCAGCCTGGGTCTACAGAGTGAGTTCAGCCTGAGCTAATAAAATGGAGGAATATTTTGGAAAGTAGAAAGTAAATTCCAATTAGTTCAGACTTTATTAATATATGACATAACAAATGAATACCACTTTAGCCAAAAGATACCTTTTATTCAATTAAGAAGTATGTTGAAGCCCAAGCATGGTGGTGCATGACTTTAATCCCAGCATTTGAGAGGCAGAGGTAGGAGGATTAATGTGAGTTCCAGGTTGGCCTGGGTTACAGTGAGACAGTACCTCAGGAAAAAAATAAAAATAAACCAAGAAGTGTGTTGAGCCAAGTAATAATAGATTGTTGAATAAAAATATTTGTTACTTTATGAAGTGTAAAAATTTTATATACAGCATTTATATTGCAAGTTGGCAAAAGTGGTTTCTTAAGCTACTGACAATGTTATATCTTTATTAACAAATTTGCAACATTTGTACCATTTATAAAATACAGTTATTATTGCTGAAGACTCCACATACTTAGGCTGCAAGGTCATTGAGAAATCCTGCTGGAACTGAGCTAAAACCTCCTTTGTGTAGACCAGGTGACAGAAATCTGGAGAAAGCTACACTACATGCAACTCCATGGGAGAGACAGAAACCACCAGTAGAGATAAACAACAATGAACATTGCAAGCCTTAAGTTTGGCAGCCAGGCCAAATTAGCCAACAGGTACAATAGTGCCATGTCTGTTATGGGGGAAACTAGCTGTTCTCTAGTTGGACTGGAGGCCTGCTCCACAGGAGGGAATACATGCCTGATACTAAAAACCTATGATGGGGGAAGTCATAAGCCCTAAGGGTGTAACACCTGCTGGGGTTTAGCTAAATATATATACTATGCTCACCAAACTGTCCAGTAGCACTTCTCTTAATGTTCACACACATGTATTAATGCTATTCTTATTTTTGGTTAGAGAAGCTTCTCTTTTCAGATGGTGGTGACCTTGGGATGACTCAGAAGGCACCATGGGGCTGAGAAGAAGTGACAGAGGAGCGCTCAACACTGAAACATCTCTATCACATCTTCCAATGCTCAGGGTCCATTGTGGAAGAAGTGGTGGAAAGAATGTAAGAGCAACGGGAAGGGTAGGGCTCCTTACAATGTGCCCTTCCAGACACAAAATGGCCTGGATATCCATGACCTCACAGTGCCTGACACTACCTACACAAGACCATCATAATAGGAGGAAAAGATGATGACATCAAAATAAAAGAGATAGATTGAGAGGAGGAAGGGGTATTATGGAGAGAGGAGTTGCAAAAGGAAAGGGGAGGAGGGAATTACCATGGTTCATTGTCTGTAGTTATGGACATTACCAATAAACAAAACCAAATAAGGTTACATGTCCATACAGTGTTTCATTACATCAGGCTTACTGTGTTTCACAGTCTTACTTAATATGATTGGGTAGACCACTGGTGAAAAAGAAACTATTATTGTCACAAGCACTGTGCACATAAATATTTAGGAAACACTATTACCTGGATGGAGAGGTGGCTTAGTCAAGGTGTTTGCCCGCAAAGTCAAAGGACTCAGGTTTGATTTCCTAGGACCCACATAAGCCAGTTACACAAGGTGGCACATGTGTCTGGAGTTAATTTGCAGCAGCTGGAATCCCTGGCATGCCCATATTCTCTCTCTACCCTTTCTCTCAAATAAATAAATTTTTTAAAAGAAAAGAAAAAAAAAAGAAACACTATAACCAATAGAGTATGATATCCTTATTGGGTTTTATGGTTTTGTTGTTCTGTTGTGTTGTTTTGAGATAGGGGCTTGCTATGTAGCCCAAGCTGCCTTTGAACCTATAATCATTTTGATTCATTCTCCAACTTCTGGGATTGCAGACATGAATCACCATTACCAGCTTCCTACCTATTCCTTTTGTTTGTTTATTTTTATTTTATTTGAGAGTGACAGAGAGGAGGCAGAGAGAGAGAAAGAGAGAATGGGCGCACCAGGGCTTCCAGCCACTGCAAATGAACTCCAGACACGTGCGCCCCCTTGTGCATCTGGCTAACGTGGGTCCTGGGGAATCGAGCCTCGAACCGGGGTCCTTAGGCTTCACAGGCAAGCGCTTAACTGCTAAGCTATCTCTCCAGCCCCTACCTATTCTTTTATTTATCACCTACTATCCCATAAATTTTGTTTTAAATTTTTTAGCACACTTCTTTAAGATATTTATCTATTTATTTGACAGAGAGAGAGAGAAAGAGAAAGAGGGAGGGAGAATGGGTGTACCAGAGCCTTTAGCCACTGCAAACAAACTTCAGACACATGCATCACCCTCTGCATCTGGCTTTATGTGAGTACTGGGGAATTGAACTTATGTCCTTGGGCTTTGCAGGCAAGTGCCTTAATTGCTAAGCCATCTCTTCGGCCCTCAACACACTTCTTTATTGCATAAAAGGTATCTTTTGGCTGAAGGAGGTATTCATTTTTCACATCATACATTAATAAAGTCTGGATTAACTGGGAATTACTTTCTACTTTTCAAAATATTCCTAGCATTTTATTAGCTGAAAGAAACTAATCTCTTGGAGGGACAAGTAGCAGATCAAGAGTATAATGCTGTTACTGAGCATAAAACATCTAGGATTTTAGTCACTCAGGGATAGACGAAGATGGGAAGGAAGAGATGGAAAAAACTTGGTTGTTCCAAGTTTTACCTTAATCCTTCTGTGAGTTCACCTGTTCTAGGAAATGAGTAATGTTCTGAGTCACAGGTCAAAAGCAGATCATAACAGAGAGTGGTTCAGGTTCAGCAAATCAGAACAGAATATATGTTACAAAGGGAAGTAGCCAGGTGGTAATTAGAGATACAAAACAGGTGACTTAACATTTTTAGGTCAGAAAATAGAAACCTGAAATAAGGCTGATGAGTATAAATGCTATACTCAATTATGTCTAAAATAAAAGGTTTGTTGCTGCTTTTAAGATGTTTGAAGTATAAGACACTTTTGCAAGGCATGGTGGTGTACACCTTTAAGGTGGAATTATGAGGATTGCTATGAGTTCAAGGTCAGCATGTGACTACAGAGTGAATTCTAGGTCAGCCTGGGCTAGAGTGAGACCCTACCTGGAAAAAAAACAAACATAAAAGGGACACTTTATTTCTCACCTAAGGTGATTCATAGTGATTATCAACCTGAAAGATCTGGAATGACTTAGGAAGCAAATCTCTGGGAAGATCTGTGAGGAAACTTCTAACTGGTTAGCTGAAGTGTAAGACCCACCCTAAATGGGGGTGACACCATTCCATGGGCATTGGTCTTGGACTAAATAAAACAAGAAAGTAGATGAAACCATGGTGCATGGTGTAGGGCTCAGTGAAGTAGAGGAGAGGGGGAGGGACAATGAAAACTATGTATTAATTAGATATATAGATGATAGGTTGATAGATGATAGATAGATAGATAGATAGATAGATAGATAAATAGATAGATAGGAAGGAAGGAAGAAGGAAGAAACAAGCTTGAGAACCAGTATTCATCTCTCTGTTTTTGACTATGGATATAATGTGACCAGCTGCCTCCTACCACCATGACTTCTCAGCCACCATGCACTGAACCTTCAAGCTGTGAGCCCTTCCTTCCTTAACTTGCTCTTATCAGATATTTTGTCATGACAATGAGAAAAGTAAGTAATGTAGAATATTGTTCCAAGAAGTGAGGTTGTTGCTGTGATAAACCTGACCATATGGTTGTTAGGCCTTTGGAACTGTTTTGCAGGAGGAAGAGTTTGGAACTTTGCTCCAGAGAAACCTTAGAATGCTATGCAAAGCTAAATGGGCCATTTTGATGGGATTTTGGGAGACCAGAATGCCAAGAAATACATGAGTAGTAACAGCCCAATTCAGGAGGTTTCAGAAGGGAACAAGGATTCTATCAGGAATTAACTTGTTCTACCCATACCCTTTGGAGTCCAGAATATTCAATCACCCACTTAAATACCTGACATGAAGCTTCAGGATTTGGCATTTGTCTTGCTGGGTTTGGACCTTACTTTGGTCCAATATTTCCTTTCTATGCCACTATTCTTCCCTTTTGGAATGAGTCTGTTTACTCTGTGCCATTGTATTTTGGAAGTATGTAACTCACAGGCTTCACAGTTAATAGATTCTGTGAGTCTGGGACTGTGTAGTTATACTTTTCAACAGTATTGGGAACTATGTATGAAAGACTATGGGGACTTTGAAGTTGGACTGAATGTATTTTTCATTATGAGATTATCATGAGCCTATTAGGATAATTGGTAAAAGCTATAGCTTAAAAGTGATAACATTTGGGTGTCAAGTAGACAAAGGGTGGACTTGTGATGGTCAATAATTATTGTAAACTTGACAGGACCTAGAATCACCTAGGAGATAAACACTGTCAGAACAGGTATACATGCAATATGTAAGTGAAATTACCCAATTTCAAATGTTTTATTGCTCCATGGTAATCAAGAGAAGGAAGGTTGATAGTAGATTTCTTTAATATGCAACTAGGTATTTTGCATGTCTAGTAGAGAGAATTTCATGTGTCACAAGTCATGTATAGTCCATGCCTAATTCAGTTCCTTTTATTTGTTTCTTTGTCTACACCATTCTTATTTCTGCTGGGGTTAATTAAATAGTTATTTCAGAAATATTTCCTACAGGTGCTGAGCGTCTCATTGAGATAATTGCTTCAAATGGGAATTAGTACAACACAATATTGTGTGCCACTGTTAACTTCATAGGGCACACAGTTTTGGTAGAAAGTAGAGAGGATGGGAATAGTGATTAGAAAATTTAAAAGCATTGCAAGTATTTAACATCCTTAGTAAGTTACATTAAAATGTAACAATTCTTTTCCAGTATTCAGTATAACCTATATGAAGCCTTTAACTAGGAAAATCTCAGTCACTATAATGATTAATAAAAGTGTCACCTGTTAGCTTACATCTGACCATGCCACCTTGCTCAGCCTGAAGGAGATGTTGGCAGAGTGGCCAACCATTCCAGTTTTCTTTGGATTGTCCTGGTTTTAGTACAGAAAGATTTCATGACCCAGGAGACTTCTTGATCCAAGGCAAAGCAAGACATTTATTCTCCTGGTGGTGGTCACAATGTAGTGGAGACATGGATTGTGGCCTCAAACATCATGAACTTTCTACCATGCCTTAAAAACTATTCTTGTTATATGCCACTAGCAGGAAGGGAGCCTGTTCTGATACCAGAGAGCCAGTTTAGCTAGAGGGGTAAGCCCAGCTGCAGAGAGCAAAGAAGGTAGGCTTCAGCTGCCCCAGCAACAATTGGATGCACTGACTTAGTGGTTCCTTCTGGGGTATAATTACAATAATAACTCTGTCTTGTTTAAGCTGCCAATTATTGAATGCCTACTAGAGGCCAACACTGCTAAACCTTTGCACATATTTTACATAATCATAAAAACGAGGGTCAAAGAGGTGAAATGAGCTGTCAGTGTTAGAGCTGATGGTTGAACTTGGATGCCTTTATCAACTGCCTTCTCTGAGGGTGATTCTTTACTCTAGGAGCATGTCATCCTCAATTGCTCTATGATGTGGAATGGCTTAATTACTTTTCTCCTTGCTCTGATAAAGGCAACTTAGGAAAGGAAGGGCTTATTTTGTTTCATAGTTTGAGGGGATGCAGTCCCTCATGGTGGGGAAGGTGTGGCAGTGGTTGAGGTCACATTGTGTCCACAGACAGGGAGCAGAGAGATGAATGCCAGTGATGAGCTGGCTTCTTCCCTCCTTTCCCTGTTTTATTCATTTTGCAGCCACAGTCAATAAGATGGTGCTGGCCACAACCCAGTGTCTTCCCACTTCTCTAGAAGCACCCTTACAGTCATGCCCAATGATGTGTGTCTCAGGTGAGTCAAAATACAGTAGACCACGAGGATTAACTGTCACACAGATACTGTTGAATACACCATGGTTACTTATGGGGTCTGATATCTCATGACTTGGTGAAATCTCATATTAATCAGATTTCAATTACTATAATAAAATACTTGAGATGATCAATTTAAAAATAGAAAGGAGGAGCTGGAGAGATGGCTTAGCGGTTAAGCCAAAGGATCCCATTTCGAATCTCCAGGACCCACGTAAGCCAGATGCACAAGGGGGTGCATGCATCTGGAATTTGTTTGCAGTGGCTGGAGGCCCTGGCATGCCCATTCTCTCTCTCAAATAAATAAATATATTAAAAAAATAGAAAGGAGGCATAGGTAGGAGGATTGCTGTGAGTTCTAGGCCACCCCGAGACTACGTAGTGAATTCCAGGTCAGCCTGGGCTAGAGTGAAACCCTTCCTTGAAAAACCAACCAACCAACCAACAAATCCAACAAACAAACAAAAACAACCAGGCATGGTAGGACACACCTTTAATCCCAGCACTTGGGAGGCAGAGTAGGAGGATCACTGTGAGTTTGAGGACAGCCTGGGACTATCTAGTGAATTCCAGGTCAGCCTGAGCTAGAGCAAAACCCTACCATGGAAAACCAAAAAGAAAAAACAAAGAAACACCCTATAATCATGTGGTGGGTGCAAGGGCAGGACTCAGTGTAAAAGTAACCTTGGAACCAAAGCAAGTGAAACCTCTGTCTGGTAACAGGATCAGAAGCAACCAGATCAGTAAGCCAAAGAAGAAATTTGAATGCTACAATTCTGATGTTCACAGTACCAACTCCAGTGCCTCTCCACCCCAGTCTCCATGTCATGGTACCCAGTCAGACAATGGCATCCAGCTCTAATAGAATAACCAAAGTTTTTGTTTTTGTTTTCCTTTTTTGATTTCACATACTAGAAAAGACAGAATATATGTTGTGGGATCATTTACCAGGGCAACCTTGGAGAAATCCTCCTTGACACCCTCTTGTTCAAGCCCCATCACAGCAAAATGCTAAACAAGCTAAGTAGATTCTAGGACAAGTCTTTGGATTGGCACAGGACATGGGTGGATGGTTCTTGGGGGCTTGTGGTATGTAAATAATTAATATTGATGTTACATGACTGTCTGGGGACTTCATTGAAATCTGCACAGTTCAATTTTAGCTCTGGATGAGCTCAGTTAATCTTTGTGGAGGTTTTATCTTACACAAAATAGAATATCTGTTTAACTTGTAACTTATTAAGGTTTGTTTTTTTTCTTCTTTTCATTCCATTTAAAGGTGACTACAAGAAAAGAGGTGTGTCAGTTAGTTTGGATTCTTTGAGTTGGGCTTTCTGAACACTGAGATATGCCAAGCATGGATATGTTCATGTCTGCGTTCACACCAGACACTGCTCAGTTGAACATAAACCAAAGTTCTCTGATTATCTCTTTTATAAAAGTCCAGGAAGAACAACTGTGCCTCTTCAGACATCTCATGTTAAGGGAGGAACATGCACCTGCCTTGAGATACCACAACCATGCTCATTTTGAAAACTAGATTGGTAAAGTTGGATAGTATTATAATAGTTTTATGGTTCTTAGTCTAAACATTTTATATTTATTCCTTTTGAGAAACAGCTAACCTAGTTGAAGTCACCACATGCAAAGAGTCAGCCTGCTCTCTTGTAGTGCTGGATATGGAATATAAGAGTCCAGCCATTATCCCTCTCCTGAGTTATTTTGAAATGGGATTTTTTTTGGTGCATTTCTGCTGCAGTATCGGTGGTAGAATATTCTATGACAGACCATCTCTACTTCTGTATTTATTTATTTGTTACTAGATCTCCACTACAGTGTTCTTCCCCTTCCACCTCCCTACCTATTGGATTTACTGTATGAAGCCAAGCACTTTGTATTAATATATTGGAAACCTACAGATCTGTTTTGTACTTTTTACACTGTTGAATGCTTATAATTGAAATCTTTACTATGGTATTGAATAAATTTAGTCCTATTATAAAATTAAAAAAAAATCACAAGCAACCATCACTAAAAGTGACATGCACTTGTGTATACATGAGTGTGCATGTGATCATTCATGCAGACCTGGCAGGATGTGGTAGAGACATATTTGGGTGAAAGGGAAGCAGTTTGTTTGCATCATATGGAACAAGGTGAAGAATGTCCCAGGCACAGGGAACATCATGTGGAAAGCACGCCCCAAAACCAGAATGAATCTCATGTGTTTGAGGATTTTAAAGGATCGTGATAGCTCTGTGGCTTAGAATGTGAAAGAGAAGAGCAGAAAAGGGGCAAAACTTCAAAGATGTTTAAAAAACCAGATCCTGCTGGGCATGGTGGCACATGCTTTTAATTCCAGCACTGGGCAGGCAGAGGTAGGAGGATCACTGTAAGTCCAAGGCCACCCTGAGACTACATAGTGAAGTCCAGGTCAGCCCGGGCTAGAGTGAGACCCTACCTTGAAAATAAAACCAATAAGATAAAAACAAGGAGCTGGGCATGGGGGCCTACACCTTTAATCCCAGCACTTGAGAGGCAGAGGTAGGAGGTTCAAGGCCACCCTGAGACTAGTGAATTCCAGGTCAGCCTGAGCTAGAGTGAGACCCTACCTTGACAAACCAAAAAAGGGGAGGGGCTGGAGAGATGGTTTAGCAGTTAAGGTGTTTGCCTGCAAAGCCTAAGGACCCATGTTCGACTCTCCAGATCCCACTTTAGCCAGATGCACAAAGGTGAAGCAAGATCAAGGTCACACATGTCCACTAGGTGGCTCAAGCATCTGGATTTTGATTGCAGTGGCTGCAATTCTCTCTTTCTCTCTCTCAATCTCTCTCTGTCTGTTTCTCTGTCCCTCTCTCTCTCTCTCTCTCTCTTTTTTCGAGGTAGGGTTTCACTCTAGCTCAGGCTGACCTGGAATTCACTATGTAGTCTGAGGGTGGCCTCAAACTCATGGTGATCCTCCTACCTCTGCCTCCCAAGTGCTGGGATTAAAGGCGTGCACCACCACGCCTAGCCTCTCTCTGTGTCTCTTTGAAAACAAAAACAAAACCAAGCCCAAAAATCCCAGATTCCAAAATGTCTGATAAATTGAATTTATATTGTATCCCAGGAGTCATAGGAGCCTATGGATAGGATTTATTTGGGATATTATGTAGGCTAGGTAAAATTTATGCATTGTATTGATATCACAAGTAAATTATAGCTTAGTGTGTGTTATTTCTTAATCTTAATTCTTTTCAATGTGTGTTGAGTTTGAACTACGTTTAAGGCACTGTGTTAACTGCAGGAGTATAAATGGTTGCTGTTTGAAGCATTTGTTTAGCTGAAATGTAGAGAATGCTTTGCCTACACATGGGAGCAACTCCATAGGAGGCCCTGGTGATAGTGTAAGCACTACTCACAGGGGTGTGAATGCTCCAGTCTGGATGGAGAAAAGTGAGCAGAGGCAGTTTCCTCAAATTGATTTTATTCACAGAAACTTCATCACTATTATCTTAAGAAATAGGGGCATTATTCTTTCCATGGTGTGACTGTAGAAGACAATGCCCCTAAAACTCTTTTTGCACATATCAATGGGATGATCATTGGTCCACTTCTTAGTCTAGCTCTGCTCCCTTCTCCTCAGGCTGGTGTTGATCTCCAGTGTACTGTAAAGCTCTACATGCGATGTTCTGTCTGCTCCCAGCAACTTCAACCTGCAGTGCTACCATTTACCCCATTTTCTTAGACCAGAAATCTGTGAACTCACCAGACTCCATTCAGTCCTGTGTCATGAGTATCTGCATAGCTAGCCAGCTGCCAAGTCTCTGTACTTGTCTCATTCCATGTGCCATGACTGTGTCCACATCATCATGGTCTGCCATCCAAGTCAACGAGTTAGGATAGCTGCTGATTTGTCTTTCCATCTTTACCTTTATCTTTACCAAAGTGACTTTTTCTCTTGTAATTTTGTTGCTTAGTGTATTATTGAGGTATATTTAAAAGTGATTTAACCAATTTAAATTTTGATTTGACATATGAGAATACTTGTAAAACCGCACATGATCATCAAGTTAATAAATGTGCCCATTACTACATGTATTGTTTTTTATTTTTAATATTTCATTTATTTATTTGCAATCAGAGAGAGTGAGTATGCTATGGGTGCACCAGAGCCTACAGCCACTGCAAATGAACTCCAGATGCATGTGCCACTTTGTGTAGCTGGCTTACATGGGTACTGGGGAATTGAACCTAGGTCATTAGGCTTTGTAAGCAAGCACCTTAACTGCTGAGCCATCCTCTCCAGCCCTGTATTACTTTTTTAAAATGTGGGTTATGGTGTGGTGTGTGTGGTATATGCACATGTATGTGTGGTGCCCCATGGATTTGCCTCAGGGGTCTGGAGGAGAACATTGGGTATCCCCCTCCATCATGCACCCATCTCTTTTTACTGATTCTAGAGCTTTAGATTCACAGGTTCTAGCAATTCTTTGGTGTCTGATCCCTATAGGATTGTGGTTACAGATGTGTGTGGCCATGCACAGCTGCATTTGTGTATTCTGGAGATTCAAACTCAGATAGTCTCAGGCCCCTCAGGTCCTCATGCTCGAGCAGGAAGTGCACTTAACTGCTGAGTCATCCTCCAGCCTATGGATTACTTTCATTTGCTTGTGTATATATATATTTGTGTGTGTGTGTGTGTATGTATGTGTGTGTACATGTATGTGTGTAGTGCCTTTGCTCCATGTACTTGCCTGCCATGGAAGGCATTTGCCTGCGGTGCCTGGAGTAGAATGTTGGGTGTCCACTCCATCACTCTTCCACTTATTCCCATTTTGAGCCAGAGTCTTTCATGGATACCAGAGCTTACTGTTCTCTTGCTATCCCACGCAATTCCCTGGCCTCTGCTTTCCTTTGCAGGACTGGGGTTACAGGTGCTCATGCTCATGCATACCTTAGCTGCTTATGTGGGATCTGGAGATCCGAACTTGCATGGTTTCATTCCCCTTCAGGCCCTCATGCTTTCATGGGAAGTACATTTAACTGCTGAGCCATCTTTTTAGCCCTCATATACTATGTTTTAATCGTAGAGGCTGTGTGGTGTGGTGGCTCATGTCTATAATCTTAGCACTTGGGAGGCTGAGGTAGGAGAATTGCAGTGAATTCAAGGCCAACTGGGCTACAAGAGTGAGTTCCAGGTCAGCATGGACTAGAGTGAGACCCCTCTCCCCCAAAAAAGATATGCAAGCTATTTGAATGTACACAATCATGTATATGTTTGTATGTACCATATATGGTTATGTACACACACATGCACACTAAGGACTTGAAGATAGAAATTCTACCCCACAGAGCTAGAGAGATGGCTCAGTGATTAAAGCCCACTCACTTGCAAAGCTTGATGACCTTGATTTGGTTCCTTAGTACCCACACAAAGTGGCACATGTGTCTGGCGTTCATTTGCAGTGGCAAGAGGCCCTGGTGCATCCATTCTCTCACCTCCCTGGCCCCCACTCTCCTTGCAAATAAATAACTAAAAATATTTAAAAATAAATGTTTAAAAGAGAAATTCCCTCTCCATTTGGATAATGTCTTAAAATCAGAATTCACAGAAGTCCCTTCCTTGTCTTAAATTCCTTTGATTATTTCAGTTACCTTTGAGTAAAGGAAAAAGTATTTGCTTCTAAGGCCTGGCTTGCTTTCACAACTTCCTTTAGAGGGGCTTTGTTTCCTGCCAGACTAGACCTGAAAACCAAACTGTGTGATGCCTTTCCTCTTGGAACCAGGCCTTTGCCTGCACTCTCCCCTCTGCCTCTCTTACCTTTTCACTCTGTTTTGCCTCTGCTTTTGTGTGTTCTGAAATTTTCTCCAGGCATGATCTTTGGTATGAATATTTATATGTGTATGTGTGTGCATGTTCATTCTGGGTATCAAACTCAGGTCCGCATACATACAAAGCAAACACTTTACTGACCTATCACTCCACCACCTGATGTGAATATTTTATTTTATTTTATTTTTTCTAGGTAGCCCTAGCCCAGGGTGTCCTGGAATTCACTACATGGTCTCAGGGTGGCCTCGAACTCATGGCAATCCTCTTACCTCTGCCTCCCTGGTACTGGGATTAAAGGTGTGTGCCACCACGCCCAACAATATTTTATTTTGAATATTTTAATCTAATACAAATATTTAAATAGTTGCTAATTAGTAATTATTAAATACTTATTTTTATCAGGTTATATGCATTCTGTACCTTAGCCATTATAAAACTTTATTTATTTATTTATTTTTCTTTTTCGAGGTAGGGTCTCACTCTAGCCCAGGCTGACCTGGAATTCACTATGTAATCTCAAGTTGGCCTTGAACTCACAGCCATCCTCCTACCTCTGCCTCCCAAGTGCTGGGATCAAAAGTATATGCCACCACGCTCCGCTCATTATAAAGCTCTAATTGGTGCTGTTGACCTTATTTCATTCATAGCAAAATATTCCTTCCTTTAACTCGTGCTTCTTAGAAGAGGAATTGCTGGCTTTAGTATGTAGTTACTTGCTGAATCCTTGGACTTGGCCGACTCTCTTCTTTCACTGGAACTTTAGTGAGACTCCCCTGAGTCCTCTGCTTGGATAGACCTAACCTTAGGCTTCCTTCTGTATCTTTGCAAGATAAATTTGAGCAAGAATCTTGCTAACTCAGTTTAGCAATGCCCCTCCCCCTTAATATTTAATCACTCTCACAAGCTTTTCACCTTAGCAATACTCCCTTCAGCAATACAGTTAGCCTATCTAAGTGATTAGTCATAAATCTCTTTTTCCTGGATGTTTCTTCTCAGTAAATTTCCATCCACTAACCCTTCTCTTGTTTGTGAATGTCCACTGTTCCTCATTGGAGTCTGATTTCTCTCCTATAGTGGAAGACCACATTGCTGTGGTCTCCATACCTGTGATCCTGGTCAGTCTCCAATAAAATATGCCTTGTCTTTCCACATTTATGAATAGTTTCTTCAGGAGGCCAAGATAGAGATATAGGCAAAAACTCTGAACAGGACTCCAACAACACAAGAAATATATCTAAGAATTAACAATTGAGACTACATGAAATAAAATAAAAAGCTTCTGCACAACAAAAGAAACATCAGCAAGGTGAGCAGACAGCCTGATGAATAGGAGAAAATCTTTGCTAGCTATACTTCAGACAAGAGGCTAATAGCCAGAATATACAAAGAACTTGAAAACTTGAATACCCAAAACAAAAGCTACCTGTCACTAAATGGGCTAATGAAATGGACAGACAGTTCACAAAAGAATAAACACAGATGGCCAATAAATAATTCTAAAAGTTTTCAATATTCCTAGCCATCAAGGAAATTAAATTAAAACCACTTTGAGATACCACCTTATCTCAGTCAGAGTGGCTATCAAGAAAACTGATGATAAATCCTGGTTAGTATGCAGTTGGTGGGAGTGCAAACTAGTGAGACCATTATGGAAATCAGTATGGAAGTATCTCAAAAAATTAGTAGCACTCCCATATGACCCACCTATACTACTCCTGAGCATATCTGCTGAGAACTCCACACTCTACTACAGAGATACTTGTACATCTATGTTTACTGCTGCTCTATTGACAGAACTAAGAATTGAAGTCAGTCTAGATGCCCATTGGCAGATGAAAAGACAATGAAAATGGTGTATGTGTGCACAGTAGAATTCTATTCAGCTGTCTCATGGTACCAGCATCTCCAATAGGTCCCCACTGCAACCCACAGTCCATCCTCATGGTTCCATCAGGTCTCCATGCAGGCATCCAGCAAACCTGCTTCACACTGCCCATGGCCGTTTCCAAAACACAGGACCAAGTTGCAAATTCAATGACCCTCTCTTTGCTCCACAGTACCAGGTAGGGTGCCAATTTGTTAATCCAGGGGAGAATAAAGCAGACTTTGAAGAACAGGACACGTCTTGAGCACTCAGGCCCTTTCAAAAGAGTCTACATTCTCCCTGTTACCCCAGTGTGGGTCGGTTGGCCCAATCTCAAAAGTTGTAACCTCATATAATTGCTGCTGAATGGGCAGAAGTTTCAGCCCAAATATTTCTTTCTGTGTCATATCCCTCTGCTCACACCAGCCCATTTCTTTTCTTTTCTTTTTTTTTCTTTCTTTTTTTTTTTTTTTTTTTTTCGAGGTAGGGTCTCACTCTAGTTCAGGCTGACCTGGAATTCACTATGTCGTCTCAGGGTGGCCTCGAACTCATGGCAATCCTCTTACCTCTGCCTCCCAAGTGCTGGGATTAAAGGTGTGCGCCACCACGCCCGGCAAACACCAGCCCATTTCTATGCAATGCAATCTTGTACAAATTCTCAGGACATGGGCTTACCAGTAAGCCTCTCACACAAACTGCTTCTAGCTCAGTCCAAGCAAAGCTCTTTCTCACCCTCATAAGCCAAACCTCACAGTCCATAGTTCTTACTGCATTTAGAATAGTGCATCAAGCTGTACTTACAACACACTGCAAGGCGTTTCTTAGGCCAAGGTTTCAAATCTTTCCACATTCCTTTTGAAAATCAGTTCTAAAAGACCAAAGCCACACAGTCAGGTGTTTAATAGCAATCCAACTCCTCTGGTACCAGCATTACTGTTGCAGTCAGGTTTGCATTGTTGGCAGAAATCAGCTGACCAAGAGCAGCTTTTGGGGGAAAAGGTTTAGTTTGGCTTATAGACTCGAGGGGAAGCTCCATGATGGCAGGGGAAAACGATGGCATGAGCAGAGGGTGGACATCACCCCCTGGCCAACATAAGGTGGACAATAGCAACAGGAGAATGTGCCAAACACTGGCAAAACCCTCACCCAACAATACACTGCCTCTAGGAAGCATTGATTTCCAAATCTCCATCAGCTGGGAATCTAGCATTCTGAATGCCTAAGTTTATGGGGGACACCTGAATCAAACCACCACAACAGGTATGTACCACTGTATCTGGCTTAATTTTTTTTCTCATCATGTATTAATTTCATATTGGTTCAGTTCATTGTATATGAACACAAGGATACAGCCTGCCCCAATCAAATCAGAGTAATTGCTGCTTCCCTCAAGGTCTCTCTCTCTTTCTATTTATTTTTTGGTTTTTCAAGGTAAGATTTCACTCTAGCTCAGGATGACCCAGAATTCACTATGTAGTCTCAGGTTATCCTCAAACTCAAGGCCAATCCTCCTACCTCTGCCTCCCAAGTGCTGGGATTAAAGGCATGCACCATCATGCCTGGCTAAGGCCTTTTCTCGTCTTCTTTTTGGAGCCTTTGAGCTCTTCCAGCTCTTCATGAAATGTATCATATTGTGAACTGTAGTCATCTGTGCTGTGGAGCACCATAGCATCTACTGTGTTTTGGTTCCCATTATACTACCTCCTTTAAAAAATAGTTTTTGTTTTGTTTTCCTTTTTTAATATTTATTTTATTTATTAGAGAGAGAGACAGAGAGTGGTTGTGCCAGGCTCTTCAGCCACTGTAAACAAACTCCAAACATATGCTCCCCCTTGTGCATCTGGCTTACATGGGTCCTGGGGAATCGAACCTGGGTCCTTTGGCTTTGCAGGCAAATGCCTTAGCCACTGAGATATCTCTCTTGCCCCTTCTTTTCTTTTTTTGTTTTAAGACAGAGGGCTCACTTTGTCACCCAGGTTGGCCTTGAACTAATGATCCCCCTATCTTAGACTCCTGACTGCTGACATTATAGGCATGTTTCACCATATCAGGTTTATCCATCCATCTTTTATTCTCCTCCTACCAACCATATCAAACTTATAGTAATCATTATTCTTTATTTGGGTCAATTTTTTCTTTGTAGCCTCCACACATTAAAAAAAAAAAAACATGTTATTTGCCTCTCTGTGTCTGGCTATTTTACTTAATACTTTATTTGTTGCAAATGACACAGTTTAGTTTTTTTTGTCTATGAATAATATTCTATTCATGTACTTGTGAATATGTGTGTATCATGTTTTGTTTATCCATTTATCTCTTGATGTGAATGCATGTAGGTAGACCTCATTTGTAAACTGTTGTGAAACTGCCTCAGCAAACATGGGAAAGCAAGAAACTCTTTGGTATGATTTCATCTCACTTGGATATATACACAAAGGTAGCATAGCTGAGTCATACTGTAGATCTATTTTTAGTTTAGTTACTGTTAATAAAAGATAAACAAGTACATTGAGTTTTTAATAAGCTTAACTGAGCAGTGATTCATGAATCAAGCAACACCTGACCACAAATAGTTCAGTGATCCACAAAGGAGGCACAAGGGGAAAGCTGTCACGAAGTGTGTTTGAGCAAGAAACATTAGCTAAAGAGAAAGAAGTTAGCTGGCAGCTGTTGATTGGAGAAGTTTCTCACCAGAGTTAGCCAGTGGCTTCTGAGCGGCTCAGCTTAAGTTTCCTTTTACTGTCTTCATTGAGTTGGGTTTCCATTTCCTATGCAGGGTCCCAATTAGTTATTTGGGTATCATATTGAATTCCACCAGGCATTTGTATGGCTTTGGAGTTTATGGTGATATTCTCCTTTCTTTGGAAATCAGGGACTAAACGAAGTAAAGTGTCTTATTTCACTAATCATCTTTCAGCAGAGTAGGATTATTTCTGACTGCTCAGAGGAGACATAAGAGTAAATCAACACACAGTTGTTCCAGCCAGGGTTGAGCAAGCTTTCACTTGGGCCACATGATGCAAGATGCAAGATAAGTTGGAAGATACACGTACCCATAGGCCTCAGGTGTGGTTGGGCTCATTGAGCTGGTATTCTCATTTTTTTAAAGTTATTATTTGTATATTTGTGTGTGCCTCTGTGTGTGTGTATGGGTGTCCCAGGGTCTCTTACCACTACAAAGGAATGTCAGATGCTTGTACCACTTTTTGTGTCTGGCTTATGTAGGTTGCTTTGGTTTTGTATAGTCGCTATGGAAGACACTTGAGTCATAGGACAGAATCTTTATATGTATGTATAAATTAATTAATTTACTTTTTGTTTATTGGTACTATTGATTGAACTCAGGGCCTTTCACACGCCAGGCAAGTGCTCTCTACAACTGAGCTATATCTCCAGCCCCTAGGACAGGGTATATTTTTTTGTTGTTGTTTTTGTTTATTTATGTATTTGTTGAGGATTTCATGTAGCTCAGGCTATGTAGCGGAGGAAGATGACTTTGAACTCCTGATATTCCTGCCTCTACCTGCCAAGTGCTGGAATTACAGTCATGTGCCCCCACACTTGGTTTTAGGATAGAGTACTAACATAGGACTTTCCAAATGATTAAATAAGCACTTCATCAAGAAAATGGACACAGGTTTTAGCTTTACATTTATTTGTTCCTCAAAATTTCCTATGATTGATCTAAAGTATTGTCCCCCAGAAAAGGTAGATTAAATATATTAAACTGATGCTGAGTTAAAATATCAAGAAGAAACAGATAACTAAAAATAACAGGATATGATTAATGGTTTGATTCACAACCTATTTTTATCATCTTCTGGACTCCGAGTACACAGACTTATATGTGTAGAGCAATACAAGAAAAAATGAGATTGAAATTTTTAGTTTTGGAATTCTACTCTTTTTAATGCTTAGCTTTATTAAAATATTATCATTTGAGAACTTGATCCATTAGTATATGAACTCATAAAATTAAGTTCCTCAGGGGACCAGACATTGGCTTATTTAAGAATTTGCCCAATTTTATGGGATATGATAATATGAACATACATATATTATTTAAAATAATCTTCATCTCTTAGATAAATAAATTATAGAAATGCTTATAGGTAAAGTGATTTAGTGTCTTGATTTTGCCTTAAGATATTCCACTAAACAGCAAAAATACAAAAAGATGGATGCATATATGTAATAAGATGGTAGAATGTTGACAATTATTAAAAATGAGTTATGAACATATCAGAATTTATTATAGTCTCTTATTTGGATTTTTTTGAGGTAGGGTCTCACTCTTGCCCAGGCTGACCTGGAATTCACTATGTAGTCTCAGGGTGGCCTCAACTCATGGCAGTACTCCTACATCTGCCTCCTGAATGCTGGGATTAAAAGCGTGCGTCACCACGCCTGGCTCCTCTTATTTGGATTTTTAAAAATGCACAGAAAAATGTTTTTTAAAAGGTTTTTCTCTGTGACATACTCCATATCTTATTTTTATTTCCCATCTTTTTAGAAATTCTTTTTTTAAATCTTCTGTTTTGGCCACCTCAGCCCTGCTCTAACAAAATACCACAGCCTAGGTGGCTTAAACAACAGGCATCTATTTATTACAGTTCTGGAGGCTTTGGAAGTATAAGATCAAGGCTCTAGCCAAAATTCCTGGTGAGGGCTTACATCTCAGTGTGTGGGCGGAGATGGGAGAGAGACAGAGATCATGTCTCTTAAGGGTACTAGTCTAGTCATGGTGTTCCCATGGCCTCATCTAAATCTAATTGCCTCCCCAAAGCCTACCTCCTAGTAGTACTATCACACTAGGGATTAAGACCTCCATAGATTCAATTTGACAGACACATTCACTGCATAGTCCTCTGCTCCAGAAGCACATCCAGAATACAATGATAATGTTCTTTGTTCATAAGTAATGTATGTTTAGGACCTAGCACATTATTGCTTAGGCAAGACAATTTAAAAAGGAGTTAGTAATTTGGTGGTCACATTTATAAGATTTTTTCCCCCCTTTTTACTCTTATTTTTTATTTTATTGGTGCTGTTGATGGAACCCAGCTTTATATCTGCTAGCCAAGCTGTTTACAACTGAGTTCCATTCGTAATTCCTACTCACATTAAAAAAATTATTTTATTTATTTATTTATCTAAGAGAGAAAAAGAGAGAATGAGAAAGAGACAGAGCAAGAGAGTGAGAGAGAGGAAATGAATAGGCATGCCATGGTTTCCAGCCACTGCAAATGAACTCCAGACGTGTGCGCTACCCTGTGTGTCTGGCTTATATGGGAACTGGGCAATCAAACCTGGGTCCTTAGGCTTTGGAGACAAATGCCGCAACCACTAAGCAATCTCTCCAGCCCACATTTTGTTGTTGTTTTGAGGCAGGGTTTTGCTCTAACCCAGGCTGACCTGGAATTCACTACAGTCTCAGGCTCACCTCAAACTCACAGAAATCCTCCCACCTCTGCCTCCTTGATGCTGGGATTAAAGGTGTGGGCCACCACTCCCAGCTCCTACTCGCAATTTTGATCTTCGGTTTCCTTGTTGGGAATTGATCAATCCAGCCCTGATGACCTCAATAATCCTCTTTTAGTTGTGTTCATCTTTAAGTCTAGCTTCTTGGAAACCAGGACAATAATCATCTTTGGATGAATTAATGTAAACAATTAGTGTTTAAACACTTTTTATTTATTTAATTATTTATTTATTTGTGTGGTTTTTTTTGGTGTGTTTTTTTTGTTTTTTTGTTTTTGTTTTTTGTTTTTGTTTTTGGATGTAGGGTCTCAGTCTAGCTCAGGATGACCTGGAATTAATCTCAGGGTGGCCTTGAACTCATGGTGATCCTCCTATCTCTGCCTCCCAAGTGCTGGGATTAAAGGCATGTGCCACTATGCCTGGCGTGTTTACACATGTTTGCTGGTGGGGCATGAGGGCACATACCAACAGTTCAAACAATTAGGAGTTTGAGGCCAGGCTGGGCTACATAGCAAGACCCTGTCTTGGAACACAGAGTTAACAAAAGATGAAAATACCCTTAGTGACAGTTGACTTTGAACCTAATGTCTGTTCCTTGTTACGACACTAGATAGAACAAATGCTTTATTTTTTCTTTTCTTTTCTCCTCCCCCACCTGTTTTTGAATTCATTATATAAGCCCAGGCTGGCCTTGAACTAACTCATAGTAATCCTCCTGACCCTCCTACCAGTGCCTCCCGAGTGCTAGGATTAAAGACATGTGCTACCACAATAAACCAGGCATTGTGGCACATGCCTTTAATTCCAGCATTCTAGAAGCTGAGGTAGGAGGATCATTATGAGTTTGAAGCCAGCCTGGGGCTATAGAGTGAGTGCCAGGTCAGCCTAGACTAGAGTGAGACCCTACTCAAAACAAACAAGCAAAAAAGTACAAATGATGTTTTTTATTTCATTTCTGAAAACAAAAACAAAAAACAAAAAAATGTCTACGTTTAGTCAGAGAGACTGAACAATTACTCCAAATGTCAGTTAGTAAAGGTTTATAATTGCTTCTAATAAAAATATAGAGAAAAAGTTTGGAAAAATATCTTTCATGACATAGTATTTTCTCATACATATATTAACAAAATACTATAATCATTGTTACTACTTCTGGTAGCATAATATAATAATGAACAAACAATATAATGTCTAAAACTCAGTTCAATACAGTCTAAATCACCAAGCTAGCTGCATTGGCTATTATGTAGAATAAATACCATGAAATAGGGATATCATATAGTAATTAGATCTTCTACAAAGGATGTATAAATAAGGTATAACTTGTATACTAGAATTATCCAGGATTTATGATTACTTGTTCTGTTTATGGTAGCTGTTTTCCTGAAAAAATAGTCAATATTTTTAATTTATATTTTAAAAGTCCTTAATTATTTGAAGTGGTCATTATATAAAATAAATATCTATTCCAAAAGCAGGATACTTATATATAACATAAAATGATAGTAACATTTTTCTAAGCAGTTTTATGTAACACAAACACCATATGGCTAAAGTCCTCAAGAGTTACCTCCTCCCTACGAACATAATAAAACCAAAAAGTACCAAAATATGAAAATAATATGTTTTCCTGATGGCATAAACACCCAAGGAGTTAAACTTTTCCTATTTTTTCTTTTCTTCTCTTCTTTTTCTGTCTTTGCATTTCTTTAGACAGTCTTGCTATGTTGCTTGGGCTGTCCTTGAACTTGTGATCCTATTGCCTCAGCCTCCTGAGTAACTAGAGCTACAGGCATGTGAGGTAAGACTTTTAAGTTAACATTCATACATCATGAATACTTTAATTATTTTAAATTTAATTATAAAAATAACCTTTGTTAGCCAGCACTTGGGAAGCAGAGGTAGGATTGCCATGCATTCGAGACCACTCTGAGACTATACAGTGAATTCCAGGTCAGCCTGGGTTAGAGTGAGATCCTACCTCAATAAACCAATGATAATAACAATAATAAATAATAAACTTTGTTTTCCAGAATGTATATAAGAAAAATTTAAGTATAAGGTTAGAGATTTCTATTTTAATGTAATTAAATTGTTCCAACATTTAGGGTATAGAGGGACTGTTACCCATTTCAATATTATAATCTTACAAATGTTATTTTAAGCAAATATTCAACTTCAGGCAATGCTCTAATTTCTCCTCTGCCCACTGGTCCCTTGCAATGTACTCAACAAACTAGTTTCCCACAATAAATAAATGCACACAACCTTCAGTTCTTTTTTTTTAGTAAGCACACATGTGCGTGCAAGAGAAAGAGAGAGAAAGAGTTGGCACACCAGGACCTCAACCACTACAATCGAACTCCAGATGCTTGCACCACCTAGTGGGCATGTGTGACCTTGCACTTGTCTTACCTTTGTGCATCTGGCTTACGTGGGATCTGGAGAGAGATGGAACATGGGTCCTTAGGCTTCTCAGGCAAGCACCTTAACTGCTAAGGCATCTCTCCAGCCCCAGTTCTTTTTTTTTTTTTTTTTTTTTTTGAGCTATGTATGGTCTTGCTCTAGTCCTGGCTATCTTGGAATTTATAGGTAGTCTTAGCATGGCCTTGAACTCAAGGGATCCTCCTACCTCAGCCTCCTAAGTGCTGGGATTGAAGGTGTGGACCACCTTACCTGGCAATGAGAGACAGAGAGAGAGAGAGAGAGAGAGAGAGAGAGAGAGAGAGAGAATGAATGGGCACACCAAGGCCTCTAGCCACTGCAAACAAACTCCAAACACATGTGCCACTTTGTGCATCTGGTTTTTTGTGGGTACTGAAGAATCAAACTCCAATGCCTTAACCACTGAGCCATCTCTCCAGCCTAACCTTCAGTTATTTTAATGTCTTGGCTAGTACATATGAAACCATTCTTTGAGTCATGATTTCAAAACATTATTATTATTATGTAATTATTGTCTTTTTTTTTTTTTTGAGACAGAGTCTCATTGTGTAGCCCTGCATGGCTTAGAATTTATACATAGATCAGTCTCTAACTTAAGTAGTCCTCCAGTTGCAGCCTCCTGAGTGCTGGGATTGCAAGCATGACCCACCACAGCCAGCACTTCAAGACACTATTTTTAACATTAGACTTTATTTCTCTGCTCATAATCTGATCAACAAATGTAGCAGTGGAATTTAATACATTTTATTTTTTTAAACTTTTTTTATTGACAACTTCCATAATTATAGACAATAAACCATGATAATTCCCTATCCTTCTCTCCCTTACTTTCCCCTTTACAAATCCACTGTCCATCATATCCCCTCCCCCTCTCAATTAGTCTCTCTTATTTTGATGTCATCATCTTTTCCTCTTATTAGGGTCCTATGTAGTTAGTACCAGGCATTGTGAGGTCATGGATATCCAGGCTATTTTGTATCTGGAAGACTGCACTGTAAGGAAGCTAATACATTTCCTAATAGCACTTATGCCTACTGAGAACAAATGACAGAATGATTCACTCATTGTATTGTTCACTTGTCCAAAAAACATGTTACAGACTTTTAGCATTAAACATTTTTATTTATTTGCAAGCAGAGAATGAGACAGAGAGAGAGAGAGAAAGAGAGAGAGAGAGAGAAATGGGTATACCAGAGTTGCTGCAAATGAACTCCAAATTCATGTACCACTTTGTGCATCTGGTTGTGTGTGAGTTACTAGGGAGATGAACATGGGCCTTCAGGTTTTATAAACAAGTGCCTTTAACCACTGAGCAACCTCCCCAGACAATATACTTAAATATTTTATAGAACTGAATCGATGTCTTCTCATTTCAGTTACTTTGCTTCAGCTTGATCTTAAACACAAAAGACATACAAAGATCATTGACTTGCTTACCACATTCATGTGTTTCCTTTCAGTATGTAGAATAGCATTGAAGAGGCTTGCCTTTAAGCAAACCAATTATGCTTAAAATTTAATAAACAAGAATCCAGCAAATTTCTTCAGAATATTATATAGAGTGTTTGTTGTAAAGCACTACTCTGACCTAGCCAGCAGCCTCACAGATTTCCTGTGATGGGCTACACCTCACAGTGGATGTAGCAGCATGAGGTGGTCTTCAACTGCTACTTGATTATTGCCCAGTGCATGCTGTCTTCTGTTTGTGCTGACTGCCCAAATTCTCACTAGTCCCGTTGGTAATACTGGTTGCTGAGCCATTCACAAGGGTTATAACTGACTTTGTTCTGCAGCTTCACCAACATTGCAAAATGTCATCCAAAAGGCAGCAGTTGTTCTCCGACCCGCACAGCCTGCCATAGAAACCCATTCTCCATTGCTACCTCACTCTTATGTTCCAATTTCTTCTGGGTCCTTAGCATTTCTTTAGCTTCAGTCTAATATTTGTTCATTGGATATTGAGGGCTGGAAAGATTGCTCAGTGGTTAAAGGCATTTGTTTGCAAGGCCTGGTGGCCTATGTTTGAATCTCCAGTACCCACATAAAGCCAAATGCACAAAGTGGCATGTGCATCTGGAGTTCGTCTGCAGTGGCAGGAGACCCTTCCATGCCCATTCCTTCTCTCCTTGCAAATAAATAATAAAATATATTTAAAAAATCAAGAATTCTTTGATGTCTTGGTTGTTGAAAAATAAACTGTACTTGAACTCTCAATCCTCCTGTCTCAAAATGCTGGCTGTACAGACATGTGCCACCATCCTCAGCTCATCCTCAATTTTTTTTTTGAGGTAGGGTCTCACTAGCCCAGGCTAACCTGGAATTCATTATGTAGTCTCAGGCTGGCCTCAAACTCACAGTGTTCCCCCTACGTCTGCCTCCTGAGTGCTGGGATTAAAGGCATGTACCACCATGCCCAGCTCATTCCCTTCCTTCTCTCTTCCCTTCCTTCCTCCCTCCCCTCCTTCCCTCCTTGCTCTGCCTCCCATGCCCTCCCTCCTCCCTTACTTCTTTCTCTTCCTTCCTTCTCTCTCTCTCTCTCTCTTTCTCTCAGTAGGGTCTCACTGTAGCCCACTCTGTAGTTTCAGGCAGGGCTCGAACTCACAGAGATCCTCCTACCTTTGCCTCCCATGTGCTGGGATTAAAGGTGTGTGCCACCACACTTGGCTCAGGTTCTTTCTTTATTGCCTAATAATGAATGAGTTAGGTCTTCACAGATCACCTTTGTGCAGAAAATAATTGCATAGCAAATGAGGTGGGGCAAGGTAGCCCCATGGCTTTATAACCCAGTGTTTCTCTCCTCTGACACAACAGGAAACTGCTCCCACATATTGGAATTATCTGGTGATTCTTCAAGGACTGTAACAGCCCTACTTCCCTGAAGGGGTGTCCCAGAGAGTTTCTACTATGGGCCTAGCTCACCCCAACTCCCACAGTCCTTTTTGCAAACAAGTGATATTGCTTTTGAACTTCAGTCTGAGCCTCTCACCTTCAGAAAATGACTGTTTACCCCTGCTGTTTTCTATGCTTTCATATCAGAAGGCTCTCAGCACCCTTCAAGCTTCTTCTTCCACATGTATTTCACCTGGTCCCAGATATTTTTAGTAGCTCAGCTCTGTTATATGCTTTAAAGTCTCATTGAAATTGGGATGTTTTATTGTATTTGTTTTTATTTGTGATATGATATGCATAGCTTAGAACATTATTTAAAACATGCTTCAGTGTACAATTCAATAGCATTAATTAAACTCCCATTTTTGTATATGTGTATGATATGCATACATGTGCATGATCATGTATGTGTGGGCACACATGTTTGGGTGAACATGCCTTTGTCTGTGAATGCATGTGGATGCCAGAGATTGATGTCAGATGACCTCCTCAGCTCCTTTCCATTTTTGTTTTAGAGACAGGATCTCTTACTAAACCTGGAGCTCACCAGTTGGGCTGGACTAACTAGTCAGCAAGGTCCAAGAATCCTCCTGTGTCCTGAACACTGGGATCACAGATTCACTACTGTGCCCAGCTTTTATGTGGGTGTTGAGGAACGAAGCTCAGGTCTTCATGCTTGTACAACAAGCACTTTACCAACAGTTGTCTCCCCAATCTCCACATCCACATGTTAGTGTGACCATCTCTACTAGCCCCAGAACTTGTCCACCTGTCACTTGGTACTCATGAAACCTGAACTCTCCGTCTCCTTCACTCTTACCCCCAGTAACCACCATCCTATTTTCCGTTTCTGTGCATTTCAGCACTCTTGGTACCTCACATAAGAGACATGTAATATTTGTTGTTTCGTATGTGGCTTATTTCACTCAGTACAATGTCTTCCAAGTGTTATGTTATACCATGTAACAGAGTGTCATTCCTTTTTATGCTAAATATCATCCCATTGTATATAAACACCACATTTTCTTTCTGCATTCACCTGTTGTTGGATACTTGGTTTGTTTCCATCTACTGGGTATTGTGGATAATGCTGTTATGGAGTTAGTGTTCAAGCTATATATTTGTGTTTAAATATATTTAAAAAATATTTATTTCTAAACCTGGTGTGGTGCACGCCTTTAATCCCAGCACTAGGGAGGCAGAGGTATGACGATTGCCGTGAGTTTGGGGCCACCCTGAGATTACATCAGTGAATTCCAGGTCACCCTAGACTAGAGAGAGAGCCTACCTTGAAATACAAAACAAACAAACAAACAAACAAAACCAAAAAACAAAAAATTAGCCAGGCGTGGTGGCGCATGCCTTTAATTCCAACACTTGGGAGGCAGAGGTAGGAGGATTGCCATGAGTTCGAGGCCACCCTGAGACTACAGAGTGATTTCCAGGTCAGCCTGAGCTAGAGTGAGACCCTACCTCGAAAAAGCAAAAAAAGCAAAACAAAACAAAACAAAAAACCAGAAAAGTTATTTATTTGAGAAGGAGAGAGAGAGAGACAGAGAGAGAGAAAGAGAGAGAGAGAGAGAGATTGGGCACACTAGGGCCTCTAGCCACTGCAAACAAACTCCAGAGTCATGTGCTGCCTTGTGCATCTGGCTTTACATGGGTGCAGGGAATATAATCTGGGTCCATTGGCTTTAGTAGGTAGTTGCCTTAACTGGTAAGCCATCTCTCTAGCTCCTGTATATTTGTTTTCATGTTTTTTTGTTTGTTTGTTTGCTTTTCAAGGTATGGTCTTGCTATAGCCCCAGGCTGACCTGGAATGCACTATGTAGTCTCAGGGTCATGTGGAATTTACAGCAATCCTCCTACCTCTGCCTCCCAAGTGCTGGGATTAAAGGTGTGTACCACCGTGCCCAATGCATTTTTGTGTTTTATTAACCTCTTTCTGTGTATGCCTTTCGTGAGGTTCAGAATGCTGATTTATATACAGCAATGGTTATTTTGGCAATTCTTTGGAAGCTGCGATTAAACATAAATTTTCACATGATTTTCATGAAAAGACTAGTTTGGAAAATACTTCCTGCCATTTCCATCTGTGAAATCAGGTCAAAATAGCATCAGAGCCAGGCGTGGTGGTGCACGCCTTTAATCCTAGCACTCGGGAGGCAGAGGTAGGAGAATCGCTGTGAGTTCGAGGCCACCCTGAGATTACCTAGTGAAGTCCAGGTCAGCCTGAGCTAAAGTGAGACCCTACCTTGAAAAAACCAAAAAAAGAAAAAAAAATAGCATCAAAGACAGTGTTGGGGAGAGAAACACCTAGGAGTCTTGCTGAGGTTTGGGGTAAGAGAATCTCTGATGGCAGGAGGGAAGTTTGGTTATTATGAGCAGGTTAGATAAATCAGAACCAATTATTCTCTGAGCCACCATCTGTCAGAGCTACTCCTGCTTCTGTGAATCATGGTTCAGGCAGAGAGCAGATGACATTGATGGGTTGAAGTTGTCTAATTCTCTTTCTGGGCAGCTGTATCTTAGGAAAATCCTGTTTGGCTTTGCTTTCAGGAATGCTGAGCTTGGCTCAGCACTTCTGCACATCTGCTGATGCTCACGTTGTGAACAGAGGGTAACTCACTCTGTTAGCAGCACTGTTGATTCTGCTGTGAACATGAGAGTTTAACAACTTGTGAAATGTTCCAAGAGTCATCAGCTAATATAAACTCACCTCTTGTGAATGTCTTGGGTTGGTACCCAGGGAACACTTCAAGAACTCCAGGGAATAACTTTGATGACATAAACAAGCGACCATCATGGGAATATCTTTGATGCAATCCATCAGTGAACTGCTGCTAACACTACACAGAGTAGTGCTGTATGTAGAAAGGCAGGAAAGCCTTAAATACCATCATGCCCTTGTATCTGTGGTTTTAGTAACTGGATTCAACCGACCTGGGATCCAAAATGTTGAGAGGAAAATGTATTTGTATTGAACTTGTCCAGACCTTTTCCCTTGTCATGGTTACCTAGCTGCTACAATATCTGACAATATAATAACTGTTTACCTACCATTCGTATTGTAATTAAGTGATCAAGGGTTGATTAAAGCACGTGGGAGGATTACACAGGTTAGATATAAGCATGACAGCATTTGATAGAAGGTACTGGTGTTTCCACAGAAATGCCCCGGGGCTCCTGGAACCAATTTGCCTTGGGTTCTGAGAGATGACTATACTTACTAGTAATTACTTACATTCTTTGAAAAATTCCTTTAGATTGTTGAGCCAATGGTTTGTTTCAATTATTCTGTCACCTACAAAAGTACAATTTACAAAAGTTCTTCCTGAATTTTACTATTTTGTAAAGTGAAGTTCACTTATGTGTGGCTAGAATCAGCAATATCAGTCAGTCAACGCTATAGTTAAACACAAACTAACTCGTATAAATTCTAAGGGCCAAGACTTTTCACATAAGAAGCAAAGTTTTCCATGGTTTGCAGGTCTGATAATTTGAACATTCTTCTATCCCCAGACAAGTTTCAAACCTCACCCACAACTTCTTAAATTGGCTTATCCACTTGCTCATATTCTTTAGTGTTTTAGCCCTTAGAAGGGTGTAGGAGGCAAGGGAGGAGGATGCTGTTATAATGTGCTCTCTGTGGGCTGTTTGTATATAAAAATGGCACATAGCAAGTGTTAGAATGGTGCTTGTGTCCGATTGAGAAGGCAGTGGCTGGTGTATGTATGTGTTTTCAGGAAAATATAGAAAGTAAGTTTTCTGGATGTTAGAACTTCTTCATTAGCACACTGTTCTACAATGGTGCAGCTCTTGGCTATGACAAAGCCCTTTGGCATGGAAGCATGGGACGGTCTGGCTATACCTGAGCAAGCTGAGAACTTGGATGTGTTTTGTTCTCCTTGGACAGTCCTGCATGAAGTACAACTCTCCCAAAATTGAAAGAATGACCAATTCCAGAGAAGTGAATGCTGCCCAAAATTTTAGAAAGGACTTATCACTAAAAAGAAGAAGCATAGGAAGTCAGATTACTATAATTCACAGAGTGTTTGGTGAAGTAAAATTATTTAAGTGAGACGCTATGAGTGTGAACACATGACATTTTCCTTAAGTGATGTGTAAACGTGAATGTAATTCTTCTTTTAACCATGTAAGCAGGGTTAATATTTGGAATTGTGTTGCCTGTCACTAGTGCAAGCATTTCTTTTCTAATTTTAATGGGGGCGAAAATTGTCTTTCAAACATAAATTTATTTGAAATAGCACGAAATAAAACCTATACCAAAATTATGGATTATAATAATTGGTTTGATTTTTATGGAATTTACACATCAGATAAAATAATTGCATATTTCCTTATAAAAATTTATAAATAGAGAAAAACAAGCAGAACAGCTAGTTACCTATTGTCAAGTAAAAGTGGTGTTTTCTGCTTCTATATAATAAAATCCCCAGGGAATTTAAGAAATAGCTGCATACCAATTCTCTATCCTGCTAGCCTGAAGCAATTAATTGGAAAAAAAAATTTTAAAGCTAGATTTCCCAACAGTTGCTACTTCACAGACTTATGTATAATGGTTAGTTTTTATTTTCATTTTTTATTATGGGAAGCTACATGAAAGCTGTTAAAGCCAAGAGTAAAGTTTTCAGTAAAGTTTATTGTAAGCATTGACAGGCTCTGAAGCTATTGAAATAGACTTTTGCATGTTTAGTTCAAAACATTAACTTAAAAAATTTTTTTTTGTTTTTGTTTTTCGAGGTAGGGTCTCACTCTAGCCCAGGCTGACCTGAAATTCACTATGTAATCTCAAGGTGGCCTTGAAATCATGGCGATCCTCCTACCTCTGCCTCCCGAGTGCAGGGATTAAAGGTGTGTACCACCACGCCCAGCTAAAAAATTTATTTTTATTTTTATTTATTTATTTGAGAGTGACAGACAGAGAGAGAAAGAGACAGGTAGATAGAGAATGGGCACTCCAGGGTCTCCAGCCACTGCAAATGAATTCCAGACGCATGCACCCCCTTGTACGTCTGGCTTACATGGGTCCTGTGGAATCAAGCCTTGAACCAGGGTCCTTAGGCTTCACAGACAAGCACTTAACTGCTAAGCCATCTCTCCAGCCCACATAACATTAACTTTTTAGGGTAACGTTTTTATGCCTTTCTGTTTCTTAGCATGTTGCTTGAATATTTGACTATTTTTCTTTTTACATTATTCAGTTTATAATTACATTAGAGTATTAATCAATAAAGAGTTTTCTTGAGATAAATAGCAATTATATTTACATAATGAAGTTTACACATAATCTTACTATAATAAAGGTTGATAGTTTATGAAACATGAACATTTTCTCCTGAAATACTTGTAAAAGCTTTTAATAATCCAGGTCTTGGGCTAGGGAAATGATTCAGTGGTTTAAGGTGCTTGCATGCAAAGTGGGCCGACCTGAATTTGATTCCCCAGTATCCACATAAACCCAGATGCACAAATTAGCACATGCATCTATCTGGAGTTCATTTGCAGTGGCAAGAGACCCTTGTGCTCTCTCTCTCTTTTTTTCCCTTCCTCTCTCCTCTTTCCCTTTTATTTTTTAAAGTTTTATTTATTTTATTTTTTAAAGAATTTTTAAAGAATTTTAAGAATTTTTAAAGAATTCTTTATTTTTATTTATTTATTTTAGAGAGAGGCAGGTAGAGAGAGAATGGGCATTCCAGGCCTCTAGCCACTACAAATTCCAGACACATGAGTCACCTTGTGCATCTGGCTTACATGAGTACTGGGAATTCAAACATGGGTCCTTAGGCAAGTGCTTTATCTGCTAAGCCATCTCTTCAGCTCTTCTTGTTTTTCTATCTCTCCTTGCAAATTAAAAAAAAAAAAAAAGAATCCAGGTCATTTTAAGAATGAGTTATTATTGGGAGATAACATTTATTTTATTAAGGGAAACAATAGAAGATATGTTTGATATACTAGTAAGAGTATAAGGAAGCCAGGTATGGTGGTACATTCCTACTATAATCTCTGCATTATTGAGGCTGAGAAAGATGGATCTGAACTCAGAGGCCAGCCTGTGCTAATAGTGGCACATTGTTTCATAAAAAGTACAATGAATTGGAAAACTCCAATATTGATCTCAGTCTCGTCATTTAATACAAGTGACCTGGACATCTCTATGAGCTTGAAGTATGAAACATTTTACACTTCGATTTTCTGTTCCCTACCTGAAGATTCTACTTCTTCTCTCTTCTTCACTTTCCCCTGAACTCCTCGAGGTTGAATTCATTGAATCATTTATTCAACAAATTCTTTTTGAATTCCTATGTGCTGGGTAGTCTTCTAGGCTTTGAAAATGTACTAGTGAGTGAAATGTACAAAACAATTTTTTTTGAGGAACCATAATGGATGTCACCCTAATCAAGAAATCCAAAGCAACATCACCAATGTTGGGACAAACCCAAACCATCTGTCTATTCGTGTGTTACACCAAGAAAAATACCATTTTCAAAGTGTTTCTGTCAAGCATTTATAATTTCACTGTGATCACCAAGAGATAACTGACAACCGCCACCCCCCACCTGCTGGATATCTATAAAATACCTAGCCTAGGGGGCTGGAGAGATGGCTTAGCGGCTAAGGCACTTGCCTGCAAAGCCTAAGAACACATGTTAGAATCTCCATGTACCCAGACACACAGTGATACAAGCAAACAATGTCACACATGCACACAAGGGGACAAATGCATCTGGAGTTTGTTCACAGTGGCTGAAAGGCACTGGAATGCCCATTCTCTGTCTTTCTCAAAAAAAAAAAAAAAAAAAAAAAAGAGCTGGGAGCCGGTTGTGGTGGTGCATGCCTTTAATCCCAGCATTTGGGAGGCAGAGGTAGGAAGATTGCTGTGAGTTCGAGGCCACCGAGACTACATTGTGATTTGCAGGTCAGTCTGAGCTAAAGCAAGACCCTTAAGAAACAACAACAACAAAAAAGTTGGGTTCAGTTAAAAAAAAAATACCCAGCTTAGTCAGGTGTGGTGGCATATGTCTTTAATCCCAGCCCTCAGGAGGCAGAGGTAGGAAGATTGCTGTGAGTTCAAGGCCACCCTGAGACTACGTTAGTGAATTCCAGGTCAGCCTGGGCTAGAGTGAAACCCTACCTGGAAAAAACAAAACAAAAAAACAAAACAAAACTAAACAAAACAAAAAACCCCAGCCTTTGCTCTGAACAAATATCCAGCTGCTGGAGATCAAGATGCATGGCTGATCTCAGGTAGGTTCCTCAGCTATGGTGGGACAAAACTTCCACAGCCACTGCAATCCTTCAGTTGGCTACTGTGAAGACACTTAAAGGAGACTCTGCAGATTTCCAGGCCCATGCTCTTGAGTGTGTACTCTCCTTTTTCATTCTCTTCCTATGAACTCCTGCTTAAATGCACGTTTAAGTTTGTTTACTAGAAACGCCAACTTTGCTTCACACACACACATAAAATATACATGGCTACTAAGAAACAATACATGATCTTGGGTTGGATTGTGATTAGGAAAAAAAAACAAAACCCACAAAGCTGTAAAAGCCACATTGTGAGAATTTATGGCATTTAATATGTACTGTGAATTGGAAAATGGTTCCTATATACTTCCTCTCCTCCAAACACCCTTTCCTATATAATTAGCATCTTATATTTGTGTGATACATTTCTTGCAATTGATGTGCACATATTGATACATAATTAGTAGCTAGACTCCCTTCCTCACATTTGAGTTTACTGATTTTTGTGGTTTTCATGGGCTTTGCCAAATGCACAATGTTATTTATCCATCCCTGAAATAACACACAAGGTAGTTTCATGGCAAAGTCCTCTGCCTACTCATCAACCCCCTTTCCCTTGACAGCCATTGATATCTTACTACTTCTATAGTTTTTTTTTTTCCAATGTCCTACACTTAGAACTGACTTTGTTCATTTAAAAATACTTCTCCATATCCTTTTGTGGTTTATTCTTTATTCTTTCTATTTTTTTGGTTTTTTCAAGGTAGGGTTTCACTCTAGCCCAGGCTAACCTGGAATTCACTATGGAGTCTCAGGGTGGCTTTGAACTCATGGCAATCCTCCTACCTCTGCCTCCCGAGTGCTGGGATTAAAGGCATGCACCACCACACCCGGCTGTGGTTTATTTTTATAATTGAATACTACTGTATAAATATAACCCACTTTGTTTATCCATTCACCTATGAAAAGACATTTTGCTGGGCATGGTGGTGCAGGCCTGTAATCTCACAATTTTGGAGGTAGTTTCAGAAGGATCAAGGCTAGCCTCAGCTACATAGCAAGTTCAAGGTCAGCCTGGGCTACAATAAAACTCTGTCTAAAAATATTAAAGGTATCTTGATTGCTTCCAGTTGTGAGCAGTATGTTTAAAGTTGCCCTGTACATTCATGTGCAGGCCTTAGTATGGAAATATGTTTTTCATTTATTTGGGTCAGTAACTTGGAGCACATCTGCCAGACCATGCAATAGATTTGCATTTAGTGTTGTAAGAAACTGCCAACATGTCTTTTGAAGGGGCAATGGAAATTTGCACTTTGACCAGTAATGAATGAGAATTCCCATTTCTCTGTCCTTGCTAAGTATTTGGGTTGTCAGTATTTTCTTTTCATTCTGACAGGTGTATAGTGATGTCTCATTGCAATTCTAATTTGCAGTCCACTAATGATATAATGTCAAACATCTTTTCATGTGTATAATGTCACCTATATGTCCTATTTGGTGTGATGTGAATTTAGATCTTTTGCCTACTTGAGGACTGCAATTTTAAAAAGTGTAACATAGAGGCTAGGTGTGGTGGTGCATGCCTTTAATTCCAGCACTCAGGAGGCAGAGGTAGAAGGATCACTGTTAGTTCAAGGCTAGCCTGGGACTGCAGACTGAGTTCCATGTCAACCTGGGCTACAGTGAGACCCCATCTTGAAAAATGAAAACAAAAACAACAAAAATGTGTAACATACAAAGTCTTATTAAATTAAATCTTTTGAATAATAATATGAATGAGGTAAGGTAACAGGTTGTTTCGAATCCTAGGGAAAGAATATTCCAGGTACAGGAAAAACACCTGCAAAGTCTTGAGTCAAGCTATGCTTGTTGCGTTCTGGGATAGAAGGTGTCCTATGTGGCCTGAGGAAGTGGCCATGGGGAGAATATTAGAGGATAAGGCTAGAGAGTCTCCAGAGTCCAGCTCATGATGCCTTGTGGAATTGTAGGCTTTGTTAATACTAGAGTGAGGTAGGAACCCTGAGAGCACTAACAACCAGATGCTGGCAATAAACCTTCTAAATAACTAGACAAGAGATGATAGTACTAAACCAGGAATGGTATTGATAGAATGGATTAGAAATGGGTGAATTCTGCATATGCTTGGAAGATGAGGGATCCACTCATGGATTGGGTATGTGTGTGTGTGTGAAAGGCACAAAGAGATCAAAGATGGGTCAGTATTCCAGACCCCACCAAGCAACTGAAAGAATAGCATTGATCTGTTACTATAGTGCTACACAATGCCCCCTTTTAATTTCTCTTTAGTTCTGGTTCTAATTCTCATTTTTTCTATTTGTTGCTCCCATTAGTGTCTACATATATGCTTTAAGTCTATATGTTGCTTAGAATAGTTTAAGTTTAACTTTGCATTTGTACTGTGGTATAGATTTTATTTTGTTTTTTATACTTTTCCCTCTCTTGGCACTTTACTTTTAAGAACTAGCCATACACTAGAGAACCCTCTCTTCAGATGGCAATGACCTTGGGACGACTCAAGAGGCACCATGGTGCTGAGAAGAAGTGAGAGAGCAGTGCTCAGTACTGAAATATCTCAATCACACCTTCCATGGCCCAGGGTCCATTGTGGAAGAGGTGGTGGAAAGAATGTAAGAGCCAAAGGAAGGGTAGGACTCCTTACAATGGGCTCCTCCAGACACATAATGGCCTGGATATCCATGCCCTCACAGTGCCTGACAGTACCTACACAAGACCATCATAATAGGAAGAAAAGATCATGACATCAAAATAAAAGACAGACTGATTGAGAGGGTAAGGGGATATGATGGAGAGTGGAGTTTCAAAGGGGAAAGTGGGGGGAGGAAGGGAATTACCATGGGATATTATTTATAATTATGGAAGTTGTCAATAAAAATATTTTTTAAAAAGAACTAGCCATACAGCTAAATGCATATCTGGTTCTTAAATTCCAATTGCTGCCTAGTTTCTCACTGCATCTACCTCATATGACAGTTATATGGCTGACTGCAAACCTGGGTGTGTGTGTGTTCTACTGCTACAAATAATGCTGAGATGAAAAGCCACTTTCATATTCCCATAGGGATAATATGCAGTTCTTTGGGAATGTCCCTAAGAGTGGGGTTGTTGGGATATAATTAGTTGCCTTCTCAGTATATCTTTTGAGGGATTGGATCCAAGATCTCCTATGAAGTCACATGTTTGCATATTCCCCATGTGCACCCTCTCATATCCTTTAAATCAATGATACATTACTTGTAATACCAGATACAACTTACTATGCTACATTATTTAAGGAATAAATATCTAGACAAAGCCTATATGGATACAAAGATGTTTCAAATACTTTATATTCATGGTCAGTTGAATCAGTGGTTGTGTAATCCACACAGAGAGAGGACTGACTTGCCAGGATGGCTTCAGCAGTTTAGTTCCAGATCAACAGTATTTGCAAGTATCACTTTCCCCCAAATTTTACCAATTCTTGATACCACTAAATCTTTAAATCATACATATGTTTCTCAGGGTCTTGTGTAGCCAAGACAGGCCTGGAACTTACTATGTAGCCATGGATAAACTTGAATTTCTGATTATCCCACCTCCACCTTCCACATGCTGTGATTACAGGATTGTGTCACCATGGCCTGGCTCTGCCATTGATAATTTAACTTCTGTCCTTTTGATTATTAGAGGTTTGGATCATTTTTTCATAGATAAGATTTCAGGGTCTTCCTTCTGTGATTTACCCACCTTACCTTTCATCTAGTTTCCTGCTGGTTTTCCTGCCTTTTATATACTGACTTATAGGAATTCTCTGGAATAACTTCTGGGTAAGATGGCTGCATAGGAGTCACACCAATCCAGCCTAGGGAGGGATTTGAGCAAAACCACAGCAAAATATACTCTTCATCTACAAAGTGAAGGTGTATAGGATTTTATTGAAGCAGGAAAGACTAAGACCTGTCAGAAAGGAGGAAATTGGTCAGAATCCCACTGAAGAGCTTGTGGAAGCTGATCTTCACTGACTCATATGGATCCATATGCCCACCCCGCACCTAGCTGCAGAAGTAGAGACCAAACAAGGGGATTTTACAACCTCATCAGCCTCCTTGAGAAGTCAAGAAACCTGAAGGGGAGATAGCAGAGTTGCTGCTGAAGGGGACACAGGCAGGACCATCTGAACAGTTCCATTTGCAGAGGCTGGAGGCCCTGCAATCTCTTTCTCACACCCAATCTCTTTCTCTCTCTCTCTCATTCAAGTAAATCAATAAATAAAACATTTTAAAAAAGAAAATACATTGAAAGCAGTTAGAGAGAAAAAGCAAGTCACCTATAAAGGCAAACCCATCAGGGTCACAGCAGATTACTCAACACAAACTTTAAAAGCCAGAAGGGCTTGGAATGATGTATTCCAAGTTCTGAAAGATAACAAGTGTCAACCATGAATACTTTATCCCACAAAGCTATATATCCAAATTGAAGGAGAGATAAGGACATGCCACAACAAAAAACAGGCTAAAGGAATTATGACAACTAAGCCAGCTCTACAGAAAATACTTGAAGGAATCCTTCACACTGAAGATAAAGGAAAGCATACACATGAAGAAACTAATCAACATCTAAGAGGATATAAATAAATCATATGGAAACCTACTTTTTTAGACAATGGAACACTTAGGAGCTGTAGATTGTTGCTAGAAAAATTTCAGTGCCAGGGATGGGATAACTTCCAGTGAGTTGTTGGCCAAATATTTAAAATCACTATAAAAGTACTTAGTTAAAAATAAAATAAAATCGCTGGAACTAAGCTGATAACCTCCTCCATGTAGACTCGCTGACAGAAAGCTGGAAGAAGCCATTCTGTATGCAGTTCAATGGGAGAAAGAGAAAAGACCATTGAAGATACTCAACAATGGACACTGCAAGTCTTATATTTGGCCAGCCAGGCCAAATGAGCCAATGGATACAATAGTGGCACGTCTGTCTAGTGGAAACCAACTGCCCTCTAATTGGACTGGAGACCCCCTCCATGGGAGGGACTATATCCCTGATACTGAAAACTTAAAATAGGGGTAGTCATGAGCCCTAAGGGTGTAACATCTGCTGCTGTCTGGCTAAATGTATACACTATGCTCATCAAACTGCCCAGTAAGTACTTCTCTTAAGGCTCATACCCTTATATTAATGCTACTCTCACTTTTGGTAGAAAATCTTTTTTCAGATGGCAGTCACCTTGAGATGACTCAGAAGGCATCATAGTGCTGGAAAGAAGTGACCGGAGTGCTCAGTACTGCAATATCTCTATCACACATTCCAAGGCTTGGTCTAATGCAGAAGAGGTGGCAGAAAGAATATAAGAACCAAAGAAAGGGTAGAACTTACAACATGCTCCCCCAAGACCCAAAATGGACTGGATATCCATGACCTCACAGTGTCTGACACTACCTACACAAGACCATCATAATAGGAGGAAAAGATGATGACATCAAAATAAAAGACTGATTGAGATGGGGGGGGGATAAGATGGAGAATGGAGTTTCAAAGGGGAAAGTGGGGGGAGGGAGGGTATTACCATGGGATATTTTTTATAATCATGGAAGTTGTTAATAAAAAAAAAAAAAGAATCCGCAGACAGCTAGGCATGGTGGCCCACGCCTTTGATCCCAGCATGCAGGAGGCAGAGGTAGGAGGATTGCTGTGAGTTTGAGGCTAGCCTGAGATTACATAGTGAATTCCAGGTCAGCCTGGGCTAGAGCAAGATCCTACATTGAAAAAACAACAAACAAACAAAAAAAGAATCCACAGACATTCCTCTTGAGTATGGCACTCTGAGGTTGCTTCCAGGAAGGATAAACTAAAGGAGGAAGTCCTTGTCCCATAGTGGGCCTTCTCCCAGAGTGGGCGACCCTCTCAGATGGGGGGCTTTATCTAAGGAAGCTCTGGGAGAAAATAATCCTTTCCTCCCACATGGCTGCCAATGCTGCTTGCTGCCTTCCAGTGTGGACTGAAGAAGACCAGTGTGGACTGAAGACCAGCATCAGCTGAGACCAGTGGCTCTCCAGGAAGCCTCCAGGCCTTCAGTGCCAGATGGGCACTGCTGAGGCATCCAGCCACATGGACTGAGCAGCTACTGGGTTCCTTTATTCTCAGTCCTGCAAACTGCTATTCTTGGACTGCCCTAAACTAATCCAATAAATTCATTTTTAAATAATAAAAAAAAAAAGAAAAAAGAAAGGAAAAAAATAAACCATACCCAACAGTTAAAACAAGAGAAAAAAGGGAAACAACACTACAAAACAAGGAGAATGGTGAGAATAAACACACACCTTTCAATAATAACCTTTTCTTTTCAATAGTAACTCTTAATATCAATGGTCTCAATGCCCCACCCAAAAAACACAGGCTTGCAGACTGGATTAAAAGGCAGGATCCTACTGTTTGTTCGTCCTCCAGGAAACTCATCTCTCAATAAAGGATAGACATTGTCTTAGGGTGAAAAGATGGAGAATGGTATTTCAAGCAAATGGTCCTAGGAAACAAGCAGAGGTTGCTATTCTAATATCTGACAGGATAGACTTCAACCTAACATTAGTGAAGAAAGATAAAGAAGATCACTTTATACTGATTAGAGGAACACTCCAACAGGAGGAAATTACAATCCTAAATGTATATGCACCTAACATGGGGCTCCCAATTTCAACAAACAAATACCATTAGACTTAAGGTCACAGATAACACCAAACACAATTGTAATGGGTAGCTTCAATACACAACTCTCATCAATTGACAGGTCATCCTGGCAAAAAACAGAGACACATCTGGATTAAAGGATGTCATGGAACAAATGGACCTAATAGATATCTACAGAACATGCTGCAGAATATACATTTTTCTCAGCAGTACATGGAATGGTCTCCAAATCAGACCAAATATTAGGACACAAATCTTAACAAATACAGGAAAATTGAAATAATCCCTTGTAATCTATCTGACCATAATGAGATTAAACTACCGATCAGCAACAAGAAAAACTATGGAGCATACAGAAATTCATGCGGACTAAACAGTACATGATTGAATGATAAATGGGTCATTGAAGAAATCAAAAAGGAAATCAATAAATTCATAGAATCAAATGATGATGAGAATACACCATACCAAAAATCTTTGGGACACAATAAAGGAAGTCAGTCCTAAAAGGGAAATTTATAGCTCTAAGTGCCTATATTAAGAAATTAGAGAATTCACAAATAAACAATTTGCTGCTTCACCTTAAAGCCTTGGGAAGAGAAGAACAAGGCAAACCAAAAATCAGTAGTTGGGAAGAAATAATGAAGATTAGGGCAGAAATTAATGAAATAGAAACATCAACAACAACAATCCAAAGAATCAATGAAACAAAGAGTTGATTCTTTGAAAGGATAAACAAGATTGACAAACATTTTAGCAAATCTGACCAGAAGAAAGAGAGAAGAGACAAAAATTAATAAAATTAGAGATGAAAAATACACCATTACAACACATACCAAAGAAATTAGAAAATCATAAGAACATACTTTAAGAATATATATGCCTCTATGTTTGAAAATATGAAAGAGATAGTTGCTTTCCTTGATTCATATCACCTTCCAAAATTAAATCAAGATGAGATAAGCTATTTAAATAGACCTATAACAAGTATGTAGATCCAAAAAAAAGTCTCCCAGCTAAAAAAAGTCCATGCCCAGATGGATTCACTGGCGAATTTTAACACACCTGCATGGAAGAACTAATACCACCATTTCTCAATATTTTCCATAAAATAGAAAAGGAAGGAATACTACCAAACTCCTTCTATGAAGCCAGCATCACTCTGATACCAAAACCAGGCAAAGACAGAATAAACAAAGAAAATTACAGACCAATCTCCCTCATGAACATAGATGCAAATATTCTCAGCAAAATATTGGCAAACAGAATACAAAACTATATGAAAAAGATTATTCACCCCGACCAGGTAGGCTTTATCTCAGAGATACAGGAATGGTTCAACATATGCAAATTGATAAATGTGATATACAATATAAATGGACGGAAGACAAAAATCACATGATCATCTCAATAAATACAGAAAAGGCATTCAACAAAATCCAACATCCCTTCATGGTAAAAGTCTTATAGAAACTGGGAATAGAAAGAACATATCTCAATATAATAAAAGCTATTCATGACAAACCTACAGCCAACTTAATATTAAATAGGGAAAAACCTGAAGCTTTTCCACTAAGTTCCAAAACAAGACAAGGGTGTCCACTGTCCACATTTTCATTTAATATTGTACTGGAAGTCTTAGCTATAGCAACAAGGCAAGAGACACACATAAAAGGGATACAGCTTGGGAGGGAAGAGATCAAGTTATCATTATTTGCAGATGATATGATTCTATACATAAAGGACCCTAAAGACTCTACCAGAAAACTGTTAGAGCTGATAAAAACTTTTAGCAATGTAGCAGGATACAAAATAAACACACAGAAATCAGTAGCTTTCCTATATATTAACAACAAACATGCAGAGGATAAAATCAGGAATCTCTCCCATTCACAATTGTCTCAAAAATAAATAAATAAATAAATAAATAAATAAATAAATAAATAAATATAAAGAGCCAGGTGTGGTGGTGCATGCCTTTAATCTCAGCACTCAGGAGGCAAAGGTAGGAGGATCATTATGAGTTTGAGGTCACACTGAGACTACATAGTGAATTCCAGGTCAGCCTGGGCTAGAGTGAGACCTTACCTGGAAAAACAAAACAAAAAAACAAAAAAAACAAAACAAAAGTGCCATGGAATAAACCTAACTAAGGAAGTGAAGGATCTCTGCAATGAGAACTTTAAAACACTCAAGTGAGAAATTGCAGAAGACACTAGAAAATGGAAAGATATCACATGTTCTTGGGTTGGAAGAATTAATATTGTGAAAATGTCAATCTTACCAAAATCAATCTACACATTTAATTCAATCCCCATTAAAATTCCAATAATAATCTTCTACATCTTCCCTCCCTCACTTCCCTTCTCCCTCTCTCTCTCTCTCTCATCTCTAACTCTTGTATATTAGTTATCTTTTTCCTCATTTTCTTAGTGGGCACTGACCTGTAACTCCCAGAACCAGCATGGGGCTATCATCCACAATGAGCTTTTGATCAGAGAGATCTACAAGGTTTCCTAAAAGACAGATTTCTGTCAGAGTACTTGATGACCCACCAAAGGTTAGTGGTAAGACCCTACTGCTGAAGACACCTTATGTGATTGACATGCAAATTAGAATGGCATGGCTGGAAGTTGGAAGAGAGTCAGTCCCCAGACAGTCAGCACGTCTAGTGCCAGAAGGTGCTACATGGGCGACTGGGGGAAAATGACCAATATCTGTCGAAGCAACGCATTGTCTAACCTACTTAGCAGCAAATAACCTGTTGTGATGCCCACACAAGTGCAGTGGTGGCACACAGCCATGGTGGGGAGCCAACTGCTCTCAACTCGGCTAACTGATCCCCTCAGTGGTACGGGACCCATAGCTGGAGCTGGGAAACAAGTCAGAACCATATCCAAACATAAACCCACTCTCCAATATCAAGCTACCATCATTCATGGGCTACAAGAGGGCCTACACCTATTAAATTCTCTATAAAAAAAAGTAAGGGTTATCTCATTTGTCCTGATGCTAACTTACCCTCTGTTGGAGAATCTGCTTCTCTTTTTCTGATAGATGTAGATCCTAAGGAGAGAGCCACCCCATCATACCTCAAAAGGGCCCAGGCTGAAACTAAGAAAAATTGGAGAAACAAGCAAGGGGGCTGTTTTCCTGATGAACCGGATACCAGCACAAGGGGGAAGGAGATCAGTACAGAGAAAAATCAACTCCTACCAAATCAGAGAGCCAGAGCCTCAGAGGCCCCCAACACCTCATCACTGAAGCAGACCAAAAATGAACCCAGCATGGCTCAGGGAAATTTTGCGGAAGAGGGGGTGGAAAGAATGTCAGAGCCACATGTTGGGTCATGATATGCAGAGACATTTATCTTACCCATAACTGTGGACTAACTCCACAATGCATGACCCATATACCTCAACAAGGAGGGGCCAAGGGGAGAGGGTAGGTCATGGATGAGCCTAATAATGGTACCAAACTGACTGTATTTGCTGAATACAAAACTAACTAATAAAAAAATAAAATAAAAAAATAATAATTGAAAAATTCCAATAATATTCTTCACAGAAATAGAAGAAACAATCCTAAAATTCATTTGGAAGCACAAAAGAACCTTGAATAGCCAAAACAATTTTGAGCATCAAATGTAAGTCTAGTGGTCTCACCATACCTGATTTTAAGCCATATTACAATGCCATTGTAACCAAAACAGCATGGTACTGGCACAAAGACAGACACATACATCAATGGAAAAGAATAGAGGACCCAGATGTTCATCCAGGCAGCTACAGCCACCTGATTTTTTTTTTTTTTTGTTTGTTTTTGGAAGTAGGATCTTACTCTAGTCCAGGCTGACCTGGAAGTCTCTTATGCAGTCTCAGGGTAGCCTCGAATTCATGACAATCCTCCTATCTCTTCCTCCTGAGTGCTGGGATTAAAGGCATGCACCACCATGCCTGGTTCCCAGCCACACGATTTTTGACAAAAATGCCAAAAATATTCATTGGAGAAAAGACAGCCTCTTCAACAAGTGGTGCTTGGAAAATTGGATGTCTATATGTAGAAGGATGAATATAGATCATTGTCTTTCTCCATGCACGAAAATCAAGTCCAAATGAATCAGAGACCTTAATATCAGACCTAAAACCCCAAAACTGCTAGAGGAAAATGTAGGGGAAATCTTTCAACATATTGGCATAGGCAATGACTTTCTGAGTATAACCCCAATTGCTCAGGAAATAAAACCACTAATCAACCACTGGGCTGTCATGAAATTACAAAACTTTTATACAGGGAACACTGTGAATAGAGCAAAGAGACAAACTACAGAATGAGGGGAAATCTTTGCCAGCTACACATCTGACAGAGGATTAATATCTAGGATATACAGTGAATTCAAAAAACTAAATAATAAGAAATCAGACAACTCAGTTCAGAAAATTGTCTGTGGAGCCAGGTGTGGTGGCACACGCCTTTAATCCCAGCACTCAGGAGACAGAGATACAAGGATTGTAGTTCGAGGCCACCCTGAGACTACAGAGTGAATTCCAGGTGAGCCTGAGCTAGAGTGAGACCCTACCTCAAAACAACAACAACAAAAAAAAATTGGCTATAGAACTAAAAAGAGAATTTCCAAAAGAAGAAATATGGATGGCACATAAACATCTAAAACAATGTTCTACATCCTTAGCCATCAGGGAAATGTAAATTGAAACTACTTAGAGATTCCATCTCACTCCTGTCAGAATGGCTATCATCAACAAAACAAATGACAATAAATGTTGGTGAGGATGAGGAAAAAGGGGAACACTTCCACACTGTTGGTGGGAATGTAGTTTGGTACAGCCATTGTGTAAATCAGTGTGGAGGTTCTTGAGACAGCTAAAAATAGATTTATCATATGATCCAGCTATAGCACTCCTAGGCATATATCCTAATGACTCTTCTCACTACCTTAGAGATACTTGCACAACCATGTTTATTGCTGCTGTATTCACAATAGCTAGGAAACGGAACCAGTCTAGATATCCCTCAACAGATGAATGGAGAATAAATATATGGTACATTTTCACAACGGAGTTCTATTCAGTGGTAATGAAAAATGAAATTATGAAATTTTCATGCACATGCATGGATCTGGAAAGCATTATAATAAGTGAGGTAACCCAGGCCCAGAAAGCCAAACATCACATGTTCTCTTTCACATGGATCCTTGTTACAAATGTTTAGAATTGTGTGTGAGCTGGAACCAAAAATCTGTAGCAGAGGACAGTAAGCTAGAAAAAGGCTATGAGGGAGGGAGGAGAGGGAAGGACTTAAGGGGATGATATCGTATATATGTAAGTAGAAGAACATATTATACGGAGTGGAATGGCCTAAGTGAGGCCAGGGGAAGGGATTGAGTAAGAGAAGGTGGAGGGAGGACCAATCAAAATTCAAGATATTCTGAATAAGACATATGAAAGCCTACTTTTTTTTGGATAATGGCACATAGAGAAGCCAAAGATTGTTACTAGAAAAATTTCAGTGCCAGGGATGGGATATCTTCCAGTGAGTTGTTGGCCAGGGAGGTCCCTGTTCCCTCCAAAACATTACAGGCTATTGTCAAGCCCCTTCGTTTGCCATCCACAAATGGTAAGAAACGGTAAGACCCTATTGCTGAAGACTTCACATGGCTGGGTGGCAAGGTCACTGAGAAATCAAGCTGGTGCTGAGCTGAAAACCTTCTCCCTGTAGTCCAGCCAACTGAAAGCTGGAAAAAGCTGCACTGCATGCAGTCCTATGGAGATAGAAGTCATCAGTGGTGAAAACAGTGGACACTAGAAGCCTCAAGTTTGGCCAGACAGGCCAAATGACCAAATGGGTGCAATAGTGGCATGTCTGCTCTGGGGGAAACCAACTGCTTTCTAATTGCACTGGAGGCCTGCTCTATGGGAATGAATACATGCCTAGTACCGAAAATCTAATCAAAAGCCTATGACAGGGGAGGTCATGAGCCTTAGGGGTATAAAGCCTTCTCTTGTCTGGTTAAATGTATATATTATGCTCACAAAACTGACCTGAAAGCAGTACACTTAATGTTCATATTCATATATTAATGCTACCCTCGCTTTTGGTTAGAGAAGCTTCTCTTTTCAGATGGTGGTGGCCACTGGGATGACCCAAAAGGCAACATAGTGCTGAGAAGTGACAGAGGAGTGTTCAGCACTCAAACATCTCTATCACTTCCTCCAAGGCTCAGGGTCTGAGGAGGTTCAGATGGGATAAGTATGAGAATCAATTCTCAGTGTGTCCTTGGAGCAGGGGGAACTGAGGTCATGGGACTTCAGCTTGCTGAAGTTGAGAATTGATTCTCATGCTTAGCCCATCTGAACCTCCTCAAGGGTCCATTGCGAAAGATGTGGTGGAAAGAATGTAAGAGCTAAAGGAAGGGTACGACTCCTTACAATGCAACTGTCCAGTCAGAAATTGGCCTAGATATCCACAACCTCGCTGTGCCTAGCAATACCTTCACAGGACCCGCATAATAGGAGTAAAAGACCGATGACATCAAAACAAAAGAGAGACTAAGGGAGAGAGGGAGGGAACATGATGGAGAGTGGAGTGTGAAGGGGAAGTGAGGGAGGCCAGGAAATTATCATGGTTTATTGTCTATAAGTATAGAAGTTGTCAATAAAAAAATAGAAAAAAAAATCCTCTGGATTTTCTATGCAATTTTGAAGGACGGACAAGAGAAAGATGGCTTCTTTTAGGCAGTTATTCAGGGGTAGAAGCCCAAAGAGGGAACCAGGAGATGGCACTCTGCCTACCTTGACAGAACTGGAATTCAGCAGCCAATCTACTCTCATCCCCAAGGGTTTCAGTGCCCCTGTTTCTTCTGCAGTTTAGCACCCCTGGGTGGGCTGGCTTCTTTGGGTCAGCCCCCTGAGTCTGGGAATCAATCTCCCCCTTACATACCTTAGTGTGATGAAGGGGTTGTCGTGTGCTAACTGTACCTCTCTTCTTCTTAGGCACTGGATTGAGCTGTAGTACTTTCATCTGAATAATTCTGTCTCTCCCCTCTTCCAGCCTGGCCGGGGGAGGGCTCTAGTTATCTGTCTAGTCCTCTAAACTCGGGGTCCACACCTGTGTAATAACTCTCTTGACTTTCCTTATTGCTCATTTTCCATGCATCTGAATCTCCTGGTTCCTGATTTGGTGCTTTCTCTCTGATATCCTTCTTTGAATTTGCAACACTTTTTTTTTTTTTTCGAGGTAGGCTCTTGCTCTCTCTGGGTGGCCTTGAACTCATGGCGATCCTTTTACCTCTGCCTCCCAGGTGCTGGGATTAAAGGCGTGAGGCACTACGCTGGGCTCACTCTGCTATCCTTCCTTAAGCCCTGAGTCCCTCCCTCACCTCTTAGCTTTTTTCTAAATAGAGGTGTGGGCTGGCTTTATACCCCCCCACCACGAGTGTGTGTTTCTTCTAAATCTTTTGGCATGGTCTTCTAGGTCTTGCCTTCCACACATGTGAAACTCTTCTCTTAGACATCAATTTTCCATAAATAAACTTCACAAAGTCCTAATTTCTCTGTTTAATTCTTTGTTAAATTAGACAAGAGCCTGAAAGTTGGGGTCATAAACACTCCCTGAACTCCAAAACCCTACATCAATTCTGGGGTTTTAGAGATGGCAAACATATCCTTTCAGCTTGTTGCTGGTTTGCTAACTTTGTTTCTGATATTAGTCTTTGAGAAAAAATTTGATTTTTATGTATTTAAATTTCAACATCTCCTCATTGAGGATGTAATTCTCAATCTAAAGGTAGATACAGTCCTGGACCGATGGCTTAGTGGTTAAGGCATTTGCCTGTGAAGCCTATGAACCCAGGTTTGATTCCCCAGTACCCATGTAAGCCAGATACACAAGGTGACACGTGCATCTGGAATTCCTTTGCAGTGGCTAGAGACCTTGGCATGCCCATTCTCTTTATCTACCTGTTTCTCTTGCTCTCTTTCTCTCTTAAATAAATAAATAAATAAATAAAATAAACATTTAAAACTAGATACACATGGATACTCTTCTTCACTTTCCTTAGCTTCACCAGTTTCCATGGCAGATTCAAGTGTCTAGTCTGCGACTGTTAACTTTATTGTTTGTGGGATAAAGTAGGATGCCAACTGTGTTTCCCTCTAGGTTACTTAGCATCATTCACTGATAACCTATGCTTTCTTGTACACTAGAGATACCACCTCTGTCATATATAAAGTCTCCATCTACTTCTAGATCTGCTCTGGGACTCTCTTTTGTGTTCCATGGGTCTGTTTGTGCCTGTGCTAATATTTAATTATCTTCTTTGTAGCTGCAAATTTTCTAGCTCTGTTCTCCCCCAACTCCCCAAATTACCATAGCTGTTTGTGACTTATCTATTCTTTGTGTACTTTAGAAACAATTTATTACATTTTCTTCAAAACCCTGTTGGTATTTTACTGAAATGTAATATAAATGTGTTAGTTTTAGGAGACTACAGATTTCTACTTTAAAAAATTATTTATTATTTGCAAGCAGAGATAGATAGAAGAGAGATAGAGAGAAGGGGCATGCTAGGGCCTCTAACTGTTGTAAACAAATGACAGACACATGTGCCACTGTGTGCATCTGGCTTTACATGGGTACAGGGAAATTGAACCTGGGTTGTTAGGCTTTATAGGAAAGTGTCTTAACTGCTGAACCATCTCTCCAGCCCAAAATTTCTACTTTTAAGCTGTTTTATGTAAATATGATATATCTTTTCTGGTCTACTTTTATAACTTTAATAGTGCTTGGCAGACTACAGTTAGGATTCTCAATATGGAAATTATTAGAGAGGTATTTAAAGATGTATTTACAAAAGTGAAATGAACATTTGAGAACTCTACATGTCAAATAATAGAAGAATGGTTTAACAAAGTATAGACTGACATATGTGCTAAATAGAAAAATCACATCACTAAAATCATATTTTTAGTGAGTCTTCAGTGACATGAGGAAAATGTTCCTGGTATGCTATTATGTCATGAGTTGGTGAGATAACTGGGATTTGGATGGTTTTTATCATAATTTTGGGATATGTCCAAATTTTCTGAAGTGAACAAACTCTATTTTTATAATTGCTTTCTTTTTCCTTTAAAAAAGTTGCTGGAAGCAAGTAAGTTTTGCATTTGCCATCTGACTCTGTACAGGAACATTGAGAAAACAGTTTCTGAATCATCAAATGTGCTCATCAAGGGATACACATTACTCAGATGCAAATTTCTTAGCTTGACTCGCTGCCTCTTCCATCTGCCAGGATCCTTCATAGTTATTTAGGCCACCTGATTCAACTAAGCATGAGCACTTGCTTTCTCATGTAACAAATATTTAAAGATCAGCCGATATATACAAAGCACTGTACCAGAGCCACTAAAGATTACAGAATGAGTATGTAAAATTACCCCAGCCCTAATGGGGCTTAATATGACACACGAAAGTTCAGTATTTGGCTCTGAGACCTGCCCATACTGACTTTCAAGACTTCTAGACTTTATTGTCAATTTTCTCTGGTTGATCCCTCACTTGGAATTTCTTTCTTTTCTTTTCCACCTATAAAAATGCTCCTTATTCCTCACAGTTTCGAGAGGACTGCTTTGATCCTCTTACTTCCTCTAACAACCCACCAGCATTTTAAATGTAGCACAAATTTGGAGCACTCATAGTGCTGCTTGCTTTTTCAGTAATTTTTTCCTCCAAAAGCAAAGATGGTGACATGATTGCTGTCTTCACTAGATACTCATTTCTGATCATATTGAACAGGAAAAATTGGAAATTCAAGCAGTTGTATTTTGAATAGCAGAGTGCACCACTCTTTCGCTATTGTAGTGCTGGTCAGCAGGGGGAGAGACTGGGGAAGAGTGTACTGGCAGTTTTGGGAAGTACAGAGCCCCACTAATGACAGACACCTCCTTCTTCTTTTTAATTTTTATTTTAAATAAATTATGACAGGTTATTTTTAAAAATATATTTATTTTTATTTACTGATTTGACAGAGAAAGAGGGAGAAAGGGAGGAAGGGAGGGAGGGAGAGAGAGAGAAAATGGACCCACTTGGGCCTCCAGCCTCTGCAAAGGAACTCCAGATGCATGTGTCCCTTTGTGCATCTGGCTAGTGTGAGTCCTGGGGAATCAAACCTGGGTCCTTTGGCTTTGCAGGCAAATGCCTTAACCCCTAAGCCATCCCTCCAGCCCATGACAGGTTATTTTTATCTCCTTGCCCCAGTTCCAGTTGCCATGCAGGCCCTCCTCAGTGGGGTTATGGTATTCACTGGGGGGTCATGAAGGCCTCAGATAGCCCCTGTGGGATAGCAGGGGGACTGTGCCTCAGGGTATTAATACCCACTCTGTGGATCTTACAATCTTTCCACCCCCTCTTCCACAATGTTCCCTGAGCCATAGCATGTCTGTTGGCCTTCTGATTTAGTGCTGAGTTCTCTGTCGCCTTCAGATTTCTGCTTTGATAGGCTTTGATTGATCACTATGTTTGTCACCATCAATCTAGAGGTGGTTGTCAGGCTAGCAGTAAGAACAGTGTTCATGTCACAGCTTCCTCTGCAATTTCCCCTCGGCTCTGGCAGATGTGGCAGAGCGTGGTAAGCAGTCAGCTAACTTCTTGTCTTATCAATGGATCTTGGTTCTCCTCCATTTTCTCTGCCATCTGTAAAATAAAGCAGATTTTCCAAACAAGAGTGAGAGCAACTTGAGTTAAAGGGGAGTATTCAGATTTGAGAGGATTTTTTGTTTGTTTTGTTTTTGGTGTGCAAGCCCACTGTTTTTCTCCAGAGAGCTGTGGGGGCTTCTCTCTGAGTTTCCTGACAGTGGGATTCTGACTTGGTTTCCAGTACAAGATACGAGTTCTCTCCCACTAAGCAGGCCTCATTTCTAATTAGGCAACATTTGGTCACCCACAGAGGCTGCGTGCCACTATTTCACAAGTGTGTACTTGTTGACAGGCTTGTTGATTTCGTAGTCTGTAGTGTCTCCTGCTTATTCATGCTGTTGGTGACCATTTTCCTCTGGTGGCTCCCATAGGACTTTCCAGCACTATGAGGGCTAGCCAGGGGGCGTTTGTTTCCTTTTCGGTTTCAGCATGTATTCTGATGTTGTGACCGCAGCCAGTGGCAGAAACCATTTTATTTTATTTTATAATTTTATTTTTGGTATTTCGAGGTAGCATGTTGTTGTAGCCCAGGCTTACCTGGAATTCACCATGTAGTCTCAGGGTGGCCTCCAATTCATGGCCATCCACCTACCTCTGCCTCCCAAGTTCTGAGATTAAAGGCATCCGCCACTGTGGTGGTTTTGACTCAGGTGTCCCTTTTAAATTTAGGTGTTCTGAATACTAGGTTCCCAGTTTATGGAGATTTAGGAATAAACTCCTCCTTGATGCAGTGTATTGTTGGGGGCAGGCTTAAGGGTGTTATAGCTAGTCTCCCCTTGCCAGTGTTTAGCACATTCTCCTGTTCCTATTGTCCACCTGATGTTGGCCAGGGGGAGATGTCCACCCTCTGCTAATGCTGTCGTTTCTCCTGTCATCGTGGAGCTTCCCCCTTGATCCTGTAAGCCAAAATAAACCTCTTTTTCCCCACAAGCTGGTCTTGGTTGGGTGATTTCTACCAGCAATGCGAACCTGACTGCAGTAGCCACCATGCCCAGTTTCAGACACCACTTTTTTTTTTTTTTTTTTTGGTTTTTCGAGGTAGCGTCTCACTCTAGCCCAGGCTGACCTGGAATTCACTATGGAGTCTCAGGGTGGCCTCGAACTCACGGCGATCCTCCTACCTCTGCCTCCCGAGTGCTGGGATTAAAGGCGTGCGCCACCACGCCCGGCTCAGACACCACTTTTATCAAAGAGACTGACTGGTTTCATCAAGGCCAAGGGGCTGATAGATTTTGTAAATTAACAGACTGTAATAACTTAGAGACCTAAAGAGGGGACACCCCAAAACAAGTGGACAAAAGAGTGTAGGAGTGTTTCTGTGCACTCTATGCTGAGCTCTTTTCACTTAGAGAAGCTTGTTTTATTTGAATTCCCACAGGGAGCCTTACAGTCACTGGGTGTTGCTCCACATGATTGGGTGCCCTTGTAAATGTGCTTCTACTTTGTGCAAAGATGCTGTATGGGCTTCAGGTATATAGACAGAGGACTTCTAAGCAAGCCAAAACAGGTTCTAGGAACATAACTCTTCACTTAAAGGAGCTTGCTTGCATGCTGTGCTGGCCTGGGTTCAATTCCCCATCATCCACTTAATCTGCAGCACCCACATCAAGTGGAATATGAAGTGGCTCACATGTTTGTGATCCCAAGACACCTGTGACAATGGGAGGCAGAGACAGGAAAACACAAAGCTTGGGGCCAGGTATTCTGACCTTGCTTTGTAGTCTGTTTGTTTGCAGTGGTATGAGACTCTGTCTCAAAGAAGGCAGACACAGACACCTTGAGATTGCCCTTGCCCTCCATATCCTCCATGTACATGGTGAAGCATGCATACTGTCCATAAAAATAAATAAATACATACATAAATAAGTAGAAATGAAGGGTTGGGTAGATTGCATAGCAGGTAAAGGCACTTGCTAGGAGAGTCTGCTGGCCCAGATTTGATTTCTCAGTACCCACGTAGAGCCAGATGCAAAAAGTGGCACATGTGTTTGGAATTCCTTTGTAGTAGCAATAGGTCTTAGAATAAACATATTTCTCTTTCTCCCATCAAAAATAAAATTAAAAAAAATTAAAATAAAAATGAAAAGAAAAAGAGATTTATAGTCTTTCATTAAAAAATAACAGACAAGCTGGGCATGGTGGCACACACCTTTAATCCCAGCACTCAGGAGGCAGAGGTAGGAGGATTGCTGTGAGTTCGAGGCCACCCTGAGACTACAGATGAATTCCAGGTCAGTTTGAGGTAGACTGAGACCCTACCTCGAAAAAAAAAAAAATAACAGACAGCACTCGGGAGGCAGAGGTAGGAGCATTGCTGTGAGTTCAAGGCCACCCTGAGACTACATGGTGAATTCCAGGTCAGCCTGGACTAGAGGTAGACCCTACCTCAAGAAACAAAACAAAACAAACTAAACAAACAAACAAAAAACAGAAACATAGGCTGGAGAGATGACTTACTGGTTAAGGCACTTGCCTGCGAAGAACAAGGACCCAGGTTCAATACCCAGGACTCACCTAAGCCAGATGCACAACGTGGTACATGCATCTGGAGTTTGTTTGCAGTGGTTATAGGCCCTGGTGTACCCATTCTCTCTCTCTTTCTCAAATAAATAAATAAAAATATTTAAAAACTAGCAGAAACAAAACAAAAAGTCATTTTGAAATGAGTTACCCTGTCATACAGGGACAGGAAGGCAGGATGAAAGGGAAGAGAATGATAAGTTAACATCAGGAACTTCTGGGTAAGGTAAGGATTAGGCAGAGAATGTCATTAAGATGGCATTTGAAACTGGCTAGTTGTAGAACTTCATCTATTTCTCAAATCTTGATTTCTTGAAAGGTCAGCTAGCTTAGAGCTGCTATGGTGTTCCATGCTTATAATTGTAGCATTGTGGATTGAGGCAGGAGGATTGCCACAAGGCCAGCATGAGCTATGTAGTGTGTTTGAGGCCAGCCTAAGGTACATAGCAAGACCCTGTCTCAAACAGCAATAACAACAAAGCCCCCAAAATCAAGCAACCAAAGACAAAACACAGCAAAACAGACAACTCCTCAACACAAAAACAGCTAAGCTAAGTGTAGTGGTGCATGCCTTTGATTCCAGCACTTGGGAGGCAGAGGTAGGAGGATTGCTGTGAGTTTAAGGCCACCCTGAGACTACAGAATGAGTTCTAGAGTACCAGGTCAGATTGGGCTAGAGTAAGACCCTACCTCAAAAGAAAAAAAAAAAAAAAAAAAAAAAAAAAGTAAGAAACAGCTTAGGTTCAGCTTGGTAATATGTGCAACTTTAGCACAAGTGACTTTGTTTTGATTGTTAGCTTGGTTTGTGCAAGAGCCTGGTCCAAAGTAATGGCTTCCTATAATTTTTATTTAATAGGAGAGGGACACAAACACCATATTCCAAAAGCAGTTCTCAGTGGAGAAAAAAGGAATTCAGGGATGGCGAGATGGCTTAGTCATTAAGGCGCTTGTCTGCAAAGCCAAAGGACCAAGGTTCAACTCCCCAGGACCCACTTAGCCAAATGCACAAGGTGCCACCTGTGTCTAGAGTTCATTTGCAGTGGCTGGAGGACCTGATATGTCCATTCTCTATCTGTCTGTCTGTCTGTCTGTCTCTCTCAAGTAAATAAAGTAAAAATAAAATATTTTTTAAAAGGGAATACAGAGCATACATTTCAAAAGGGAATACAGAACATTTTAACCATCAGAGTTGCAGTGGCATGGGAGAAGGTGGTCAGATGGTAGACATCTCTCTTTCATCCACTCCTCAGGGGAGCCAAATGATTATCTAACTTTGGAGTTGGAAGTTGGGAAGGGACTAAGTTGACCTTCTGGAAGTTTGTAGGAGTAGCACAGAATTTGAGAGTTATGGAGCTAGAGGGAAGGGGATGAATACAGTTCCAGAACCAGGACAAGAACTAGGACTGATGTGGTTCCTTGAGCTTTCTGCAACTTATGACATTTACAGAGTCACAGGGTGTGCAAATATCTAGAGTAAGGAGCTGATGGGCGTTATGCATGAGTTAAGAAACTGGACTAATGAGACTAATGAAGGGTTGTGGCGACTACAGTTCTAGCATGTGCCCTAAAAGAGAGTTGATGATGCTTACGGAACTGCATCTGTGTAAGGAGACAGAAGATCTATTAAAGTTGGGAGAAAGGCTGTTTATCTCATGCTTCTGGAAAAAGTGGCCACAGTGATTTAGTGTGGCTTTCCTATTTCCTCAGGAAGAGGGAAAGAAGTGGATTCCTTTTTTTATTTTTTATTTTTTAATTAATTAGTTTTGTATTCAGCAAATACAGTCAGTTTGGTACCATTATTAGGCTCATCCATGACCTACCTCCTCCCCTTGGTCCCTCCTTGTTGAGGTATATGGGTCATGCATTGTGGAGTTAGCCCACAGTTATGGGTAAGATAAATGTCTCTGCATATCATGACCCAACATGTGGCTCTGACATTCTTTCCACCCCCTGTTCCGCAAAATTTCCCTGAGCCATGTTGGGTTCACTTTTGGTCTGCTTCAGTGATGAGGTGTTGGGGGCCTCTGAGGCTCTGGCTCTCTGATTTGGTAGGAGTTGATTTTTCTCTGTGTTGATCTCCTTCACCCTTGTGCTGGTACCCGGTTCACCAGGAAAACAGCACCCTTGCTTGTTTCGCCAATTTTTCTTAGTTTCAGCCAGGGCCCTCTGGAGGTATGATGGGCTGGCTCTCTCCTTAGGATTTACATCTATCTGAAAAAGAGAAGCAGATTCTCCAATGGAGAGTAAGTTAGCACCAGGACAAATGAGATAACCCTTACTTTTTTTTTTATAGAGAATTTAATAGGTGTAGGCCCTCTTGTAGCCCATGAATGACGGTAGCTTGATAATGGGGAGTGGGCTTATGTTTGGATATGGTTCTGACTTGTTTCCCAGTTCCAGCTATGGGTCCCATACCAGTGAGGGGATCAGTTAGCCAAATTGAGAGCAGTTGGTTCCCCACCATGGCTGTGTGCCACCACTGCACTTGTGTGGGCATCACAACAAGTTATTTGCTGCTAAGTAGGTTAGACCATGCGTTGCTTTGACAGATATTGGTCATTTTCCCCTAGTCGCCCATGTAGCACCTTCTGGCACTAGACGCGCTGACTATCTGCAGACTGACTCTCTTCCAACTTCCAGCCATGCCATTCCATTTTACATGTCAACCACATAATGTGTCTTCAGCAGTAGGGTCTTACCACTGACCTTTGGTGGGTCATCAAGTACTCTGACAGAAATCTGTCTGTCTTTTAGGAAACCTTGCAGGTCTCTCTGATCAAAAGCTCATTGTGGATGATAGCCCCATGCTGGTTCTGGGAGTTACAGGTCAGTGCCCACTAAGAAAAGGAGGAAAAAGATAATTAATATACAAGAGTGAGAGAGAGAGAGAGAGAGAGAGAGAGAGAGAGAGAGAGAGAGAGATGGAGGGAGGGAAGATGTTGAAGATTAAGGTTAGTCTTCATCATACCCTCTCCAGTATCTTGTGGTTCAGGTGTTCCCTGTAAAGAAGTGGATTCTTTGGGCTTAAAAGAAACATTTTTTTTCTTTCTCTGCTCTCATGTTCAACATAGAACACTGTTATGACCAGATATGAAGGAAGTTTTCCTCACACACTGTGCAGTTTTCCAGCAGATACCAATGAGATATCTCATTTTCATCAGTCCATACTCAGAAACTGCAAACGTGATAAATGACATGAGGAATTACAGTTCAGGAGACTAAGCTTTAGATGGCTTTGAGTCAGTGTTCCAAAAAATATGGGGAAAATGAGTCTATTGAAATGTTGAGCAGATACAGGGGATATGGGACTGACTAAACATAAAGAAAAGAATGTATAAAAAGTGTGGGTGTGTTCAATAACCAAGATGATAATGTCTAACAATAAAAATATTGGTTGGAGAATCTGCTTTAGTTTACAAATGACACAGAAAACTCAGGAGATCCAAGATCCATCAATACAATAGCCAACTGCCCACCATAAGATATCCCACTTCTACCATGCCAGCCAGGACCCATGAGAAATTGCAGAGAAAGCTGTGACTTGAGCTCTGCTCCCCCTGCTAGCGTGACAACCAGCTCCAGGGGAATGGAAACAGACGTGTGGTGAATCAAAACACACTGAATCATAAATCCAAAGGCTCCAGGCATACCACCCTCCTAGTACACTAAAAACAGACTGCTAACAGACCTGCCAAGGTTCAGGGATCATTGAGGAAGACTATAAGAGCCTCAGGGAGGATGGAAATATACAGAGGCATAGCCCTATTCCCCTAAAGAGACTGAGACCTTAATTACCCAACAGTGAACACCAACAAACCCACTGAGGAGAGCCCTCAGGGAAAGTAGGACTAAGGGAGACAGAATATAAGACTACAACCTTTGTAACAAATTTTTTAAAAAAGAAAACAAGGGCTGGGGAGATGGCTTAGTGGTTAAGGCACTTGCCTGCAAAACCTAAGGACCCAGGTTTGATTCCCCAGTACCCATGTAAAGCCAGATGCATGTATCAGTAGTTCATTTGCAGTGGCTAGAGGCCCTGGCATACCCATTCTCTCTTTCTCTAATAAATACATAAATTAAATAAAGAAGATTTTAGAAAAAGATTCAGTCTAGGCCCTTGGTACATGCTAGGCAAGTACAGTACTAACTGAGCCACATCCCCAGCCCAATGGGAGTACCTTTTATTATAGTATTTGGTTTTGTACAGAGCTACTAAATCTCCTGGTATGTCCTTAGCGATAAGACTGTTTTTCCTTGCTCATAAGAAGCTCCATGGATGGTGTCTGAGTTTATGGTTAGGACGTAAATTCAGGTATACGTGAGTACTGGGGAATCAAAACTGGGTCCTCAGGCTTCCAAGGTAATCACCTTAACCACTAAGCAATTTCTTCAGAATCCCCCTCTTTTTTGGAGGAAGGGTCACACTCTAGCCTAAACTGACCTGGAATTCACTATGTAGTCTCAGGTTGGCCTTGAACTCACAGAGATCCTCCTACCTCTGCCTCCCAAGTGCTGGGATTAAAGGCGTGTGCCACCACATCTAGCTCCTGGATTGAATCGTCAGCATTGTATAAACCAGTTTTACACAATCCCAGTGCTGGAGAGGTGGAGGTGGGCAGATTAGAAATTCAGTCATCTTTAGCTCCATAGTGAGTCGGAGGATGGTCTGGGCTACGTGTGATACTGTCTCCAAGAAAAGATGAAGTCCAGTCCTGTCACCAGAATCACTCAGGAAATTGAGTTGAGGGCTATGTGTCAGAAATTTAGATGACTGAAAATTCTATACGATGGGTCACTTGTACCTGGACCTTCTATAACAGTGGGATATATATATATAACAAACTGAGTCTGTTTGAACATGCACATACTTTTTTCTTGCCATTATCCCTGACCAACTCATCTTAACAGCTCCTTACATAGCGTTTATGTTGCATTAGATAAGTCCACTGGAAGGATGGTTTAAGGGAAAATGTACATAATTTATATGTAAATGCTGTGTCACTTTTATAAAAGGGACAAACATCCTCAGGTTTTGATATTATTAGGTATGACATGGGCAGTCCTGGAACACATGACCCATAGATTCTAAGGATCAGCTGTATTTTTTCTTTCTTTCTTTCTTTCTTTCTTTCTTTCTTTCTTTCTTTCTTTTTTTTTTTTGATTGTGCCCTGGGACTGGCACAGGTTGGGGTACCTAACAAGAATCCCAAGAAATAGCCTGCAAAAACTGGGGAAGCCAAGCTCACTGTCAGGCACCAGCATCAATAAAAACAAGGAGCGACAGACTGAAGGGTTAGAGAGGAGGGCAGTGTGTCAGGAGGATGAGGCCTATTTGTCTGGGAAGCTGCAGGAAATGCTTAGTTGGATGCCAGAAACTGAAATAGCCAGCCCCTAAATAATATCTTTTCCTCTGCCAGGGGGAAGGGGTATTGTGCTAGGTTGAAGGTTCCTGTGGTGTAGGGAAAGGATGCAAGGGCTGAAAACATGGAGGTGACAGAAGCAGCAGATACCCTGTCTTCCTGATTGGACTGTTGTGGCCCAGGAGAAAATACATTGTTACACCATCAGAAGAACAGAAGGAATCAAACGTTGCTGTTAAATTTGTTTCTAACTTGGAATTTCATGGCTAATAGAACAATATGCTGTTTTTGCTTCACTTTTCTGTGTGTGTGAGATAGGAGAGTTTATGCATCTAGCTTCTAGAATTATGATTCTAATACTAATAGCTAGCATTCAACAAGTACTTACTGTGTGCTAGGTACCTGTTTTGAATGGCTATATCAGAAATATAGATGGATTCTCTCTCTTTGTCTCCAACAAATAAATTTAAAAAATATTTTAAAACTTTTAAAACAGGGGGACTAGAGAGGTAGCTTAGTGGTTAAGGCATTTGCCTGTGAAGCCTAAGGACCTAGGCTTGATTCTCCAGGTCCCCCATAAGCCAGATGCACATGGTGGCACATGTGTCTGGAGTTTGTTTGCAGTGGCTGGATACCCTGGCACACCCATTCTCTCTCTCTCCCTCTGTCTCTAATAAATAAAAAAATAACTCTTAAAAAATTTAAGAAATATAGATGGACACATTTGTGTTTCCCACAATGTTATAATTTATTGAATATCAATAAATTTACAAGGTATGTTGGTTTTGCTTGCTATAATTTACCAAGTAATCCCAGTGTTTTTGCATTGCATGGTGGTTGGCAATCACACCTTCTTTTGTTCCAATTTTATGTACTACTTTAACTCTCAGGTCACACATTTACACTTCATACAGTAATATGTGTGTGTGTTCAGATATTTTGCCCGACAGTCCCCTGACTCATGCACCAGGTGGCTAGATGATGGGTCACTGGGGTCATTCCCATCACAGTATTACTTAGGCCTTCCTTCTTTTATGGGATCTATGGATCTATGTGGTTTCATCTTTTGTCAGTTTACTGATTTGATAAGTTGATGGGCCTGGTTTTTCTGACCTAGTCGTAATATGTCTGTGTATTCCAAATATACTTCAATAATTTTATAGCTAGCACCTTTGTGCTGTAGGAATATCATTTATCAGTCTGAACCTTATGGTTTGTGTGAAACAGGTCTCTGCAGAGACAAGATGTAGTCACTATGCCTCTGCATTTGCATTCAGAATGAAGCCAAGTGCTGTTCTGTCACTGTGCTGTCTGGAATCACCTAGTGCAGGAAATAGCCTAAAAGCCACTGTGTCACTCAATGTAGAGCAGGGCACAGCCTGATTTTCTCATGTCACATTCACCACAGGAACCATCATGCAGACACTGCTGTCATCGTCATTCATTCAGAGGGGAAACTGAGGTCCAGAAAGCTTTTTTTTGGGGGGGGGGGTTTGGAGGTGGGGTCTCACTCTAGCTCGGATATACCTGGAATTCACTATATAGTCTCAGGGTGACCTAGAACTCACAGAGATCCACTTATCTCTGCTTCCCGAGTGAGTGGGGGGATTAAAGGAATGTGGCACCATGCCCAGCTTTTCAGAAAGCTTTGTGAAGAGTCCAGGCCTGACCTATACGCTTCTGGAGACTGGGCTCCCATCCACTGGGCTCTGTTGCTTCCACTGTGTACACAAGCATCGTACCTGTGCATGCCCTGTCCTAAGGGGCTCGGGTGTGTGCAGAGTACTCTGCGCTGGAAGACAGGCCTCCACAGGCTGATTGAGGTAGAAAAGGGAGGGGCCGGGAGGAGGAAGTGTGAGGGTTTTAAGAGAAACAGGAAAATCCCAAATTGTGACATATGACAGAGGGAGTATCCTTCTGGCTAGCAGTAATCTCATAAACACAGTGATCTCTACAGACTCCCCTCATCACTGTTTCATTTCACAGAGGCTATTGGATAAGATGGAAAGGCATTACAGTTTAAGCTAGATAGTCAAAATGTTGCATGTTAAGATAAAAGGTCTGACAAGTCCAGGAAAAATAGAATGAAATTTCAAGTAACCTACCCCTTCCCTATTCTCTGTGACTCAGGAACGAGGGAAAAAGAGTTCAACACTTCTCTTTTTCCAAAGATTTAATGCCACTCTCCCTGCTTACTTAGGCAGCTTATCAGTCATTCTGGAGTTCCAGCCGGGCTGCACAGGGCCTTCCCAGAGGCCTGTCTGCATGTGTTTGTACTGGCTTGTCACTAGGGAACACCCTGTTGTAGCATGTTAGGGTGTTTTGTTGCTGCAATGAACCCCAGGTGCTTGGCTGCTTTTTGCATCTGGCTTATGTGAATGGCTTGGGAATTGAGCCCAGGCTGACAGGATTTGAAAACTAGTGCCTTTAACCACTGAGCTGTCTTCCCAGCCCTAGTGACACATCTCCTTCAGCAAGCGTTCACCAGCTAGAGACTGAGTATGAGTCTTACTCACAGATACATGGGGACACTTTATATCCAAACCACTACAAGTGGGAACAAGTATAGCTAGAAAACTAAGACATTAAATTTGTGTTAGTTAACTGATATGCTGGGTATAATGACTCATGTCTTTTATTTATTTATTTATTTTCTCAATTTTTATTAATATTTTCCATGATTATAAAAAATATCCCATGGTATTACCCTCCCCCCTTTCCCCTTTGAAATTCCATTCTCCATCATATCCCCTCCCCATCTCAATCTTTCTACTTACATATATACAATACCAACCTAATAAAAGCCCTCCTCCCTTTCTTTCTCTTCCCTTTCTATCTCCTTTTTTTAACTTACTGGCCTCTGTTACTGAGTTTCTTCCTTCTCACACAGAAGCCCAATCATCTGTAGCTAAGATCCACATATGAGCAAGAACATGTGGCGCTTGGCTTTCTGGGCCTGGGTTACCTCACTTAGTATAATTCTTTCCAGATCCATCCACTTTTCTGCAAATTTCATAACTTTATTTTTCTTTACCGCTGAGTAAAACTCCATTGTATAAATGTGCCATATCTACATTATCCACTCATCAGTTGAGGGACATCTAGGCTGGTTCCATTTCCCAGCTATTATAAATTGAGCAGCAATAAACATGGTTGAGCACGTACTTCTAAGGAAATGAGATGAGTCCTTAGGATATATGCCTAGGAGTGCTATAGCTGGGTCATATGGTAGATCAATCTTTAGCTGTTTTAGGAACCTCCACACTAATTTCCACAATGGCTGGACCAGATTGCATTCCCACCAACGGTGTAGAAGGGTTCCTATTTATTTATTTATTTATTTTTTACAATTTTTTATTAGTTTTATACTCAGTGAATACAGTCAAGTTGGTATCATTGTTAGCCTCCTCCCTGTCCTCCCCCTCCACAGGGACCCTTCTTGTTGGAGATATGGGTCATGCATTGTGGGGTTAGCCATCAGTTATGGGTAGGAGGAAATGTCTTTGTGTGTCATGACACAACATGTGGCTCTGACATTCTTTCTGCCCCCTCTTCTGCAAATTTCCCTGAGCATGTTGGGTTCATTTTAGGTCACTCATATCTTTTATGTCAGCTCTTGTGAGGCTGAGGTAGGAGTATTTCCATGAGTTCAAGGCCAGTCTAAGCTACAGAGTAAGTTCCAGATCAGCCTGGGCTATAGTGAGACCTTGCCTCAAAAAAAAAAAAAAAACAAAAAAAAAAAACATCAAAACCAAATTAATTGATTTATGAGGCAAAGTATAAATAACAAATGGTATCTCTTTGGTTAGTAGTTCTTACATTACTTTTATTTGTATACAAATTAAGTGAAAATATGGAAACATGCATTCCTAGTGAAAAAAATATATCCCGCAGTTTTCACTGTTCTATAGCTCTTAAAATTTTCAGTCCTTCTGTATCTTATTATCAGGCAAGCCACTGTATTTTTTTGTTTGTTTGTTTTTTGAGGTAGGGTCTCGCTCTGGCCAAGGCTGCTGACCTGGAATTCACTATGTAGTCTCAGGGTGGCCTTGAACTCACGGCAGTCCTCCTACCTCTGCCTCTCAAGTGCTGGGATTAAAGGCGTGTGCCACCATGCCCGGCCCAACCAGTGTCTGCACCTCTGCCAACCCTGTGGAATGCCAGCTTGCACACCGAAGTTATCATTGGAAAACAAAGACATAGTCATCTGGTGCCCAAGAAACTGAGGCCCGTCTAGCAAAGCCTAGCCAAGCAGTCAGACTTCATAGACTGTCACTTGGCAAGTGCCATTTCCTGTCTCCTGCCATTTACTTTCTCATTGGTTTTCCTTTTGCCCTCAGGAAAACCTCATATTTATTTCCTTAGTATGGACTAAAAATATCCAAATCAATTAGATTCTCGAAAGTTATTCACACTGATCTCCTGCCACCAGCCCTGCTCTCCCTCTTTGCTCTCATTACTACTAGACTAGACCACTCACAATCCCACAGCTGCTCTTCCTCACCTCTAGCCCGTTACGTTACCTCCACCCTCATTCCTATGCACTTACTTTCTTCTGTCCTTCAGGCGTCAGCTCACCTCAGCTCTACCACAAAGCCCTCCACGACTAACACAAAATGGCATATCATACATATTCTTTTTCTGTCAGAGTTGTCTTCTGCACAATGTTCTGTTGGGATCCTGTTTTATTCCAATGATAGATCTGGTGAATTTGCATGGAGTAGTGTCTGGATGCTGAGGAATGGCCTGCATCAGCCTCACCTGTTACCCCAGTGCTTGTCAGATGACCTAAGCCCATGAAGGAAGAATGGGAACACCAGAATTTCTGACATTTAGTAACTGTTGCAGTCAGGTTCGCATTGCTGGTAGAAATCACTTAACCAAGAGCAGCTTGTGGGAAAAAGAGGTTTATTTTGGCTTATAGTCTTGACGGGGAAGCTCCATGATGGCAGGGGAAAATGATGGCAGGGGAAAATGATGGCATGAGCAGAAGGTGGACATCACCCCATGGCCCACATGAGGTGGACAATAGCAACAGGAGAGTGTTCCAAACACTGGCATGGGGACACTGACTATAACACTCATAAGCCCACCCCCAATAATACACTGCCTCCAGGGGGCTTTACTTTCTAATTGCCATCAGTTGGCAACCTAGCATTCAGAGCACCTAAGTTTATGGAGGACACCTGAATCAAACCACCACAGTAACAATCACAATTCAGTGTGTGACTGCTGGCATATAACATTTAATAGTTGTTTTTATTATAGACATGCATGCATTTTTAATCTTCCTCAACACTGATAAAACCCTCAACTTCAAAAAGTGAACTCATGCTTAGTTCATTATGGATGAAGTCTTTGACATAAAGAATGTAGTTCTCTTTGGAGCTACTGCTGAGTTTGAATCTGGTCCCTTTAGAACTTCTTCCCTAGGAGTTACTCATATATGAAATCAAGGTCTTCTCAAAGGAAATATCACAGGAATATTTATAGATCTTAAAGAAAATATACAGTCTGAAAGATAACCTTTTACTTTTGGAATGTTCACACAGCATTTTGTTTTCCCTTAAATAAACATGAAAAGTTTGCTGAAGGAGAATATTTTTCTATCATATGTGCAAGAAGAAAGTTCTTATACTAGTTTAAATTATTTGTTGACATCTATGACTAATTTTTTTTTTGAGGTAAGGTCTCTCTCTACCCTAGGCTGACCTGGAATTCACCATGTACTCTCAGGCTGGCCTTGAATTCACAGCAATCATGCTACCTCAGCTTCCCAAGTGCTGGGACTAAAGGCATACACCACCATGCCCAGTTATGAGTAAGTTTTAATTAGATATTGTGAGTAAAAAGCCAGTACAAAGAGTTTTATGCACTCAAACAGCCTCAAAGCGAATTGCATAAACAACACCCCAGTAATCAAGTTTGCTTTAATACTTTTGTAGAATGAAATATCAATTTAATGATAGTTTGTTGTTTCCAATTTTTACCACCATATAGCCATATTAAATATTTACACTGACATTTTGATATACTGTACTATAATGATTGTCACTATTTAAGTGTATCATAATCATTATAGTGCCACCAAACACATAATTTTATTTTTGTAACTTTCAATTTTGAGCACCAATTTATAGTTCCTTTCTCATTGAACATCACATGCTTGCAACTTCATTTTTTTCTGTTTGTTTATTTATAATCTCTAACATTTAAAAAGCTGTCTTAAATATAGAGAAAAGTTCTATGCTTAAAGAATTTTCCCTCCTGAGTCATTTGTTAATAGGTGACATATGCCATTACCCCTGAATACTTTAGCATGTATTTTCTGCAAATGAGAACATTCTACATAATGACAGCATTAATAATCAGAAACTTAACCTTTGTACCCAGTATCATTTGATACATTCCTTTCATCTTTTGGACTTGTATATATACTGTAAATTATAGGAAAATGAACTCACTAACATACAAGGATTGCACACAGCCCTTACCCACTCAAGCCTCGATCCATGTGACATGCTGCTAACAGAAGGCCTAAGGGAGGATACCATATGACCGACCAGCTAGAAATGGGGTCGGTATCATTTGAGGACATAGCTGTGGGCTTCACCTGGCAGGAATGGCAGGAGATGAATGCTGCTCAGAGGACCCTCTACAGGGGTGTGATGCTGGAAAACTACAACACCTGGTGTTCTTGGTATATTGCATGACCAAGCCAGAGTTCATCTTCAAGTTGGAGCACGTATTTGGGCCATGGAGGATATCAGAAGCCTCAATTTGGAGCCTCCTAGTTATTGACTCAATGGACACCTTCCACAAAAATCAGAAGAGCCATTTGGGACAAGGTGGGATCCAAGACAAGGTGGAAAGACCAATAGCAAGGGTTTGTGGGGAAAGGCTGTCTCTAAGGACCCATTGCTCCTGGTATTTGAGGTTTAGCCTAGGGAAGCTGTAGCTACTGGGCCATCTGTTTAGAATTGGGCACGTGCAATGGGAATGGGGCTGTCATGATTCATCTCGCACACATGCCTGCCACCCTGTGTTCTTCATCAGTGTTGTGTTTGGGTTCCAGTGCTTGGGGTACCAACCTTCTCACGTTGGAGGAGAGTGGAGAGATCAGGTGTTGTGTCTCATCATTGTGGTTTATAGTGTGTCCACTGTATAATCAGTCCTTGCCTTGGGCACCAGGGACATAGCAGTGAACAAGACTCAGAGTCCTTGTCTTTGTGTAGTAAGCAGTCTACTGAGGAGCACAGTGAATGTGATAAACAAGTCAGGGTGTCCTAGCTTCATCCTCTCATACCCCTGAGCAGAGGGGGACAAGGGGCTTTACTGCCCCTTCATTAGTAACTCCCCAGTGTCACTGCTCAGGTACAATCCACGTAGTACCAGGCAGCTGAAGAGCATGCGGTGGCCTGTTTGGTCTGGAGCACCTGATATGTGTCTCCGCGGAAGCCTGGGGTGGTGGGACTGGAGAGGTTCCATGCAGTTTCTGTGGAGGCTGATCTAGGTGCTTCTTGGGCCAACCATTCCCACCCCCAAAGTCCTTTAGCTGGCTATCTTCTGGTCCCTAAATGCAGATGAATTCCAGGACAGCCCGTGTCAATATCAGTCCTGAAATAACCACTCCTGGACTCCTGTATCACGCAGCAAGTGCAGGCCTCTCTAACAGCATGTGAGGCGCCATGGCTCACAGCGCCCAAGTTTCACTGTTTCCCTACAGCAATGGTGGCCTGTTTACCTTATGCTTAACTGAGTACAACAAGGCAGGGAACCCAGTGATTGGACCAGAATATTCTAAGGAAGGCCTGGATAGGACATAAATGTTACAATGGCAGGGTGTCTTCTCAAGACTCCTGGCAGAACTTCAAGCCTTTGTTCAAGAGGTTGGCTTGGCGGTTATGGCACTTGCCTGCAAAGCCAAAGGACCCAGGTTCGATTCTCCAGGACCCACATAAGCCAGATGCACAAGGTGGCACATGCATCTGGAGCTTGTTTGCAGTGGCTGGAGGCCTTGGTGTGTCCATTCTTTCCCTCTCTTTCTATCTGCCCCCTTTTCTCTCTTTCTCACATAAATAAAAATAAAATAAAATAACAAAAGAGCTGTTCTATGAAGTGCTTGTCTCATATGTATCTATCAAAGACACAGGACTGATGGGTTCATATTCAAAGAGCAAGATAACTGGCCAGACAAGAGTCACTTGAAAGAATTGGACAGAAATCCAGAGCTCAGTATCTGTGTGTATGCCACATGAGTGTGTGTGTGTATGCATTATTAAGGTTTGAGTTGGCCACATTCTGGAGAACATGTGATCATGTTGTGTGGGAGAATTTCCAAATCCTGCGGCTCCCCAGGAACAGAGGGCTCAAAGAGGCATGAAGATTTTTTCTCTCCCATATTCTGGATGAGTTTGCAATTTTCTGCAAGCTATCTGAGCCCTCTTTGGGCCTCAGCCATAGGCTGAGAATGATTTATCTTGGTCCCCAATAGCAAACTAATTACTTTAAAGACCAGTACATCTGGCTGATCCCTGCATGAACTTCTGCAAGAAGGGGTGCAGTTTTGATGGAATACAAAGTGTGGCTCCAGATGAACTTGCCCTAGCTCTGGCTGCCATTGGCAGTACCCTTGCTGGGCAAGGACTCTGCCTTTTCCTTGTGCTCTGATATCTACCTAGCACTGCACCAGGCCACATAGTTAGACTGAAGGAATATATCCACAATGCACTTGGGATAGATCCACCAAGCTCTCATGAGCATGCGGGAGGGTTTTGTTCCTTAGAGTCATGGGTGTGGACCCAAGGAGCAAGCAACCTTGCACTTCTCTGTGTTCTTTATTCTTACAGCATTTACTGAGCACTCTTTTGGGACAGGCTCTTGGCTAGCAGAGGAACCAAAGTTAGTGATGTGAAACTGCATTACAGTGTACAAGTGATGAGGAGCTGGGCAGATGGCTCAGTGGGTAAGAGCTCTTGACGTGTGTTGCAGTCAGGTTCGCATTGCTGGGTTTTTTTTTTTTTTTTTTTTGAAATCACCCATCCAAGAGCAGCTTTTGGGAAAAAGAGGTTTATTTTGGCTTACAGCCTCGAGGGGAAAGCTCCACGATGGCAGGGGAAAATGACAACATGAGCAGAGGATGGACATCACCCCCTGTCCAACATAAGATGGACCATAGCAACAGGAGAGTGTGCCACACACTGGCATGGGCAAGCTGGCTATAATGCCCATAAGCCTGCCCCCAACAATACACCACTTGCAGGAGGCATTAATTCCCAAACCAGCTAGGAACCTAGCATTCAGAACATCTAAGTTTATGGGGGATGCCTGAATCAAACCACTGCAACATGTAAGCATGAGGGCCTGATTAGCCCTGAGTTCAATTCCCTAGCAACAGAGTAAACATATGAGCATGGCCACACCCGGTCCTGTGGGGAGCAGCAACTGGAGAATTGCTTGAGCTCATGGGCCAGCCAGTGTGACCGGAAGTGTCAGCTTCAAGGTCAGTGAGAGGCTGTTTTTCAAGGAAACAAAGCAGAAGAATGGTAAAGAAATGAACCCGAGGTCCTCTTCTGGCCTCTGTGTGGGCATGCCCCTGCACACACACTTGCATATGCCACACACAGAAGCCTGATGTGAGATCATTGTCACCTTCATCTCCTTCATCACCACCATTTCTCAGTTGTGGGATGATGGCTGGTGCAAAGGGCAGCTCATGGTTTCCTTTCTTTCTTTCTTTCTTTCTTTCTTTCTTTCTTTCTTTCTTTCTTTCTTTCTTTCCTTCTCTCTCTCTTTTTTTTTAAGTTTATTTATTTATTTTCAAGCAGAAAGAATTAGAGAGAAGAGAGACAGGCAAGGAGAGAATGGGAATGACAGGGTCTCCAGCTACTGCAAACGAATCTCAGATGAATGCGCTACTTTTTGCACCTGGCTTCATGTGGGTACTGGAGAATTGAACCTGGTTAGTTAGGCTTTGCAGGCAAATGCCTTAACTACTAAGCCATCCCTCCAGTCCATGGCTCTGAGCCTGAAGATTGATTTCTGGAACACCTGTAGCTTTGTGACAACTTCTTTTCTGTGAAGCTTGCTTGCCATGATTCAGTTTCCTGGTATGTGTTATTGGCACATGGCCATGGCTTCTCTGCTCCACCAAGGGAGGAAAAATCCTCTCCATTTTATTTCCTTGGTGTGTGGTTTCCCACCATGGTGACAGTTGTTTGAACGTAATGCCTGATGGAGTAAGAGAGAAAATTGGCATGCCAGAGCCTCAGCCACCTCAATTGAACTCCAGATGCTTGAGTCACGTAGTGTGCATGTGAGACCTTGTGCTTATGTCACCTTTGTGTGACTGGCTCACATGGGATCTGGAGAGAGATTGAACATGGGTCCTTAGGCTTCACAGGCAATCACCTTAACCACTAAGCAATTTTTCCAGCCTGGAGAAATGCTTTTAAGAAAAGCCAGTGTCCTGTTATCCTGTATGTCAGACAAGAAGAGCAGCCTAGTATCCCTGGATTTCATCTTGTCTGCCTGGCTTTAGGCCCTGTGTTCTTCCCAGCCAGGCTCTGCTTCCTATAGTATTGTCTCTGGCAAAAATATAAATGAATGAATAAACAAATTAAGTGAATGGATCTGGTGCCGCCTGGTGTTGGGATTCCTAAAAACATTCCTTTATTGTTCTGGTTCACATGCTGGCCCTAAGTGGCTCTCTTGGCATCTTGTCTCCCCACAAGCTGCCCTCCCCGCAAAGCCATTCCCTCGGGCTGTCTAGAGGGATATGGGCATAGGTCGTTATTTCTGAGCATCCACTCCATTTCACAGGCAGGAAGCTTTCCTTCTGCCAGCAGCTCTATCGGAGTCTTTGCCTAGAGTGGCATCTTTGAGACAGAAGCTGTCCCTGACTTGCTGAGGGACAGTACGAACATGATGAGCCTTCAAGTGGGAGAAAACCCTAGTAGACCTGGGCCTTTTACACCATTAAAGGGCAGAGTGTGAAGTGATGGGAGGGCAGAAGAATTAGTAAGTTAGGAAATTTGGAGAGTTCCCAGCCGGGAATGGCCTTATTGACACTGAGAGAAAGGGTTGTGTCAAACTTCCTGTTGTCTAGTTGGAATCAGTCTGCAACATGAACACATTCTCTTTCTTGAGACCGGTTTGTTGTCTTTATTATTTTATTTTCGTTTATTTGAGAGTGAGAAAGAAGAGGAGAGGAGAGGAGAGAAAAGGAGGGAAGTAGAAAGATGCAAATTAAGGCTGGGGAAGCACTTATCTAGCTAGGGCTTTGGTTTATTTCTCAGCACCACAAAAATTTGCAAATTAAATACCATAAAGACAAGCCAGGTATGGTGACATTACCTATAACCCCAGCTTTTGAGAGATTGAGTCAGGAGGATTGAAATGAGTTCAAAGTCAGCCTTGGCTACCAAGTGAGTATCAGGCCAGTCAGAGCTACAGTGAGACCAAGTCTCAAAAACCAAACTAGGGCTCAAACTAACTGCTTAGCAGTTAAGGTGCTTGCCTTCAAAGCCTAATGACCTGGGTTCGATTCCCCAGTAACCATGTAAAGCCAGATGTACAAAGTGGCTCATCCATCTGGAGTTTGTTTGCAATAACTGAAGTCTCATTCTCTCTGTTTGTTCCTCTTCTCTCTATATCACTCTACTTGCAAATAAATAAATAAATATAAAAAAATCAGCCAGCCATAGTGGTGCACACCTTTAATCCCAGCACTCGGGAGGCAAGGGTGGGAGGATCACTGTGAGTTCAAGGACAGCCTGAGACTACATAGTGAATTCCAGGTCAGCCTGGGCTAGAGTGAGACCCTAACTCGTAAAACAAAACAAACAAACATAAACAACAACAACAACAACAAAAAGTCCCATACTAAACAAGCAAACAAACAAACAAAAATCCACCAAGAAATATTACTATAGACACGTTAGAGTAACTAAAGTTTTAAAAAGAAAATACACAACACAAAGTCATGGCGAGGTTGTGGAAAAACTGGGAGCTTTATGCATTTCTCATGGGAATATAAAATGATGCAACTTTGAGAAAGCTATTTATTTCTCAAAAAGTAAATAGGACCTTACTATTGGTCCTAGGAATTCCCTGAGGAAGAATGTACCCAAGAGAAGAATATGTTCACATAAATAAATAAACAAGCAAATAATGAATTAATAAAGCTTATAGCAGCCTTATTCACAATAGCTGATGCCTATAAACAGTCCAAGTTTTAATCAGCTAGTGAACAGATGGATAGCATGTACTTTATACATGTCATAGGATGTTACTCAGCAATAAAGAAGTACAAACTACTGAAGCACTTTACAACATTGATGATCCTCAAAATAAACCAACTAGGCACAAAAGTTTACGTAGTAGATGACTCTGTTTATGCAAAATTTCTAGAAGAGGCAAGCTATCGTATCTTACTATTGTTTTCTGTTGGTATAAGAAAACACCTGAGGGCCGGGTGTGGTGGCGCATGCCTTTAATCCCAGCACTCAGGAGGCAGAAGTAGGAGGATCACTGTGAGTTCAAGGCCACCCTAAGACTACAGACTGAATTCCAGGTCAGCCTGAGCTAGAGTGAGATCCTACTGTGAAAAACCAACTTCAACCAACCAACCAAACAAAAAACACCTGAGGATAGATACTATAAAGAAAAGAAGCTTATTTAGGGCCGTGGTTCTGGAGGTTCAAGAGCATGGTACCAACATCTGTTTGCTTCACTATGGACCTCATGGCAGATAGTGCAATGGTGGGAGTGTGTGTGAGAGAGAGAAAGGGGAGGAGGGAGAGAGAGGGAGAGCACAACTGGCGTAACAGATAGCAAGAGACCACGGAGAGCCAAGCTTGCTCATTTTAAAACAATCTCCTCGTATAGGAATTCCTTCACTCCTACCAGATCTAACCCACTTTTGAGAGACATCATTAGCCCATTCATGACAATAGAGACCTCACGACCCAATTAACTCCTACTTGGCCCCGCCTATTAAACGTTCCAACACTTCAACAACACCCCCCCTCACTGGGGGACCAAGTGTCTGGGACAGCAGCATGTGGAGATAGAAAACAGATTAAGGTGGCACTTGCTTTTAATCCTAGCAGAGGTAGGAGGATCACAGTGAGTTTCAGGTCAGTCAGGGACTACAGAGTGAGTTGCAGATCAGCCTATGGTAGAGTGAGACAACAAAACACTCGTCACCTCCCAAAAAGGAAGCAGATCCATAGTTTCCTTGGGCTTGAGGTGCGGGAGTGGGAAATACAGGTGCAAATGGACACAAGGGAAGTTTTCTGGGGTGATTGTACAGATGGTTGACAACCATGTAAATTTACCAAAGCTTGTCAAACTTTATGCTTAATGTGGGTGAATTGTATTGTCAATTATACCTCAGTAGAATGGTTAAAAAATCTCTATGCTGGGTTGGAGAGATGGCTTAGCATTTAAGTGCTTGCCTGTGAAGTCTAAGGACCCCGGTTCAAGGCTTGATTCCCTAGTACCCATGTAAGCCAGATGCACAAGGTAGCACATGCATCTGGAGTTCATTTGCAGTGGCTAGAAGCCATGGTGCACTCGTTCTCTCTCTCTCTCTCTCTCTGTCGCTCTCAAATAAATAAATAAAAATAAAAATTTTAAAAAATCTCCATGTAGTAATTAAAAGAATTTAGAGACATGAATCAAATCATGCCCCCTTATGCTTACTTGTCTCCCCCTGCCCATCTCCTGCTGTAGCAATATAGCACGCTTATTTTGGCCTCCAGGACCTCCTTTACCTGCTGGCCTTCTGGGATGTCCTTGATCCTCCATTCTATCTGAAGAGCTATTACTAGTTCTTTGTCTCTGCCTTATCAACCCAGTCTTTTTTCTTTTTCTTTTTCTTTGATTTTTCCAGGTAGGGTCTTGCTCTAGCCAAGGCTGACCTGGAATTCACTCTGTAGTTTCAGGCTGGTCTTGAACTCACAATGATCCTTCTACCTCAGCCTGCTGAGTGCTGGGATTAAAGGCATGTGCCACCATGCCCAGCAATAACCTCTTTTTGGCTAAGTTAGATCACTTTGTCATTCCCTCACTGTATTTTCCTTGAAAGTATATCTCACAATCTGTAATTATATATTTACTCTGTAATAATTTGTTTAATTTCCACCATCTTTCTACTTGAATATCAGCTCTAGGAGAACAGAGATCACACCTATCATATATATATTCATTTCTAGTATCTATCTGCCATTATTTAGTTGGCTGAAATAAACAAGATAGTTTATCTAGTTACTCAGGATTCCCCAACAAATTATACTGCTAAAATAAAAATGAAAACATGGAGCCAGAGAGATGGCTTAGCAGTTAAAGCACTTGCCTATGAAGTCTAAGGACTCACATTTGATTCCTCAGTACCCACATAAGGCAGATGCACAAAGATGTGCATGTGTCTAGAGTTTGTTGTGCAGTGGCTGGAAGTCCTGGCATGCCATTTTTATCTCTCTATCTGCTTCTCTCTCTGTCTCTCTCTCTCTCAAATAATAAATAAATTAAAAATCAAAAATTTAAAAATGAAAACACTCCACTGAAGCAGTCTCCCTCCTCCTCCTTTTTTTCTTCCTCCTTTTCACAGTTGAGCAATTGGAAACATGAGCTAAGAAACTTCCAGGCTACAGAGATTGCAGGAAAGCATATAGTATAGAAGTTTGAGTTCTCTCAATTCCCCAAATATTTGTGCATATATAAGCTGAATTGGTTATCAAAGTGCAGAGACACTTCCTCAACTGACAAACTCTTGCTAAAAGCTCCCTTGAGAGGAGTAGCTTTTAGGGAAGAGCTCTAAAATATATGCAGCAGCCCTTCCAGAACATCAGTGCCTGCTTACTTGCATCCGGCTATTTTGGTCTCTCAGAGAATTGCTTCTAGTGACTTGTGCCATAGGCTAACATGCTGAACAACACTGTAGGACATACCATCATTGTGAATTTATTGTATCCATAAAGTATTCTACACCACCCCATGTTTACTTTAAATATTTACTTCCTCTCAAGGGCTCCAGACTTGAATATCTAGCTACTATGGGGGTATCTTCACTTGTATGTAGAAACAGGAATGAGAATAAGCAAAGTGACTGAGTTTTGCATTTACTCATTGAGTCCTTTCTTACGAGAGTTTGTGGGAATGGTGTCTTATAATTTTTTTTAAGCAGAGTATCATTTTCTTCAATAAAATATTAGCAGGCACTTCAATATGAAAACTATTTTCATATTGTGTGTGTAGGCTACAGAAAGTAATACATTAGATTTTCCTCTGATCAAATATCTGTGGTTACTTGGGTAATACCTGAGACAATAAGTGGCAAGAGACCCTGATGTAGATTGATTCCTCACTGGGGACTGTGTGTCTCCTCCTGAAAATAGGTACACTGCAGAGGCGAGAGAAATCCTCTCCACTACTCCCTGGTTCTATGTGGGCTTTCTGATGGGGTCCAGAAATTGAGTTAATGCAAGAGCTCATTAGCAAGAGAGAAGGCTACTAGCTTTATTAGTTTACACATACAGGGGGATCTTCACAAAAGAGTAGTCTGAAGAAATGACCAGCACATGATGCTTTAATATATTTTAAACAAAGAGAAACCTGTGAAGGAAAGACATGGCAATTAGCTATCTGAACTCAGGCAGTAAGCTCTAGGGGTGCTACTAAGCAGTGTGGGATGGGGGCTGTAGAAGCTAATGGAAGGTGAGGGTGACTCTGGTGAGCTTATTCAGGTTTGTTGCAGCCCTGAATACTAGGCTCAGCTAATCAAGGCTATTTTTCAGCCTTGGTATGTGCACAGCATCCCTCCCAGAAGGATCTTTATATCTTGTTCCTGTAGGAAAATATGTTAAATTACCCATTCTGTAATCACAATTCCTCAAGTAATTTCAGCCTGAAATATTCAATATACCAATCTAGCATATTTTGCTATTATGTCCTTAACTCCTTCCTGCTGTAAATGATCTTCTAAAAGGAATAGTGGGTACTTTCCTCAAATACTTGGCAAGATATTCACATAGCCTACAGTGATAGGAGCCTATGGGAGAAATCATCATATGTGAGCAGGACTAGTCAGTTTCCCATGAAGAATCACTAAAGGTACTTCCTAGATTGTCCGTTAATCCTGCCTCATGGATTTTCAAGAGCTTCATTTGAAGTAGGTCAGCAGGGAGCGCTGTTTGCTGATATTCATGTGTTTTCTGTGGGACTTCAACTTTTCTACAGAACTGTTAATGTGTTAATATTATTGAAGTCTGGGCAGCCCTGAGCAAAGTCCTTCTGTCAGGGCTGTGGGAAGAGGAGCATATTGAGGCAGAGCTCAAGACTGGCTTAATTTCTTTGAAGTCTCCTGGTTCACTTCAGAAACTAATGCAAATATTGCCTTTTGTTCCACAAAGTGTCCATGTGTGTTTAATGTTAAAAAATTTAAATTTATTTGGTATGTAAGTTATTAACATCTTGCATTTCTCATCATATCACCTTATTCTGAGTCTAATCTTTGAATAAAATTGATGCACCTGAAAGACAGACTGGTCTTGGTAAGGTCATAAGTGCTGTCCATTTCATTAAATCCAACAATAAGTTCAACCTTGTGCAGTATTCCTCCCTTGTCCTAGTGGAAAGTTTTCAACATATTCTTCAGCTGAAACCACAGCAATACCAAATTCTGCGGCTCCCAAAAAAGGGGGAACCCCGTTAGGGGCTCCTAGCTCCAACTGGCCAGCAGTCGAAGCTGTCCCTGAGGTTGCCGCACAACGTGGTGGGTGTAGTTCTCCTGAGTACCTGTGGAAGCAAAAGGTTAGTAGGGAAGGGATGACTCCAGACAAGGGATGAGGTCTGAGGCAAAAACACAAGAAATAGAGCCAAGACAGGTTCTGATCAAGGCTCAGGTTTATTCAGTCAAACACAAGCTTATATACAGAAAACAAAACTTTTCAGACAGTGCCTACGTGCCTAAAGTCTGCTCCACAAATGCCTCTGTGTCTGAAGACTGTTTGCCAAGGCCATACGACAAGGTCTCTGTGCCCAGAGATCCCAAAACAACTGCAGTTCTCATGGTCAAAGAGCAGCCACGGCTCCCAACATCTCCTCCCTTCTTTTATACGAAAGAGGGGGAGACCCGCTGTTCAGCGGTGGGCTTTAACCAACTGGGGGAGTATTGACCTGACTCCTCCTGTGGGCTGTCATTTTTCGTCCCACAATTTTGGCCCTTGGTACCTTTTGGGGAGGGGAGGCAGGGCCTATATGATCATAATAAGTATGGTACCAACCTCCATGCAAGTCAGGTTTTTCTCTCAGGGAATTCAGAAGCGGTCAGAAAGGACCTTCCCTTGCGGTGCTTTGCCTCGCACCCATGTTGGTGCCCATATCGCACTCACTTTATTGTGAGCTGATATGCATAGGTCTGAATCCTATGCAGCTCCAAAAGGAGGGGAGTCAAGGACGTATTCTATAGTGCATAGTTTGGACCTCTGCACGAACAGTCACAATAGACTTCATTAGACACTTGAAGAAAATAGGCAACAGGCATAAGAGAAGCAGAAGGCAAACTCCCACAGCTGCAAAGCTGCCTATCCAGGAACTCAGAGAGTCCCAACCAGGCAACACAGACTTAATTGCAGCAAGTAAATCATTAGCAGCCTTAGTGGCATCAAAATCAAGATGACTGTTTTGTATTCAAATAGAAATTCTGCTTGTTTGAACCTGCTTTATCTTTTTTGTACCTTGTACATGCTCTTGTACATGCTTTACAGTAATGTTTCTTTCCTGTATTTCAAAACATCCCACTCTGCTAGTCTTAGAAAAGCATAGTGGAATACCTAGACCATGTCCTGAATATGAACTCATAATTATTTGATGTAATTCTATATTTTTACTAGATGGCGTACTTAGCAACCGAGTGTTATTGACTAGAACTATGATTTCTTTTTTCTCCCAAGTCACTGGATGTAATATAGGAGGATCAGGAACATAGGTCCAGTAAAGTTCACTGTAAGCAAGATGTAGATGACTCCATATTATCAGGATCAGCAGTGTCCTCTTGTTTGATCTCGTGGCCTGCATGCCGCACCAAACGTTCTGGCAACCATCTGGCTCCATTTTCTTTCTGTGAAAAAATACAAACAGATCCTCGTCCCCATATTAATACAGGGTCGGGTCCATTCCATTTGTTAGTCAATGGATCTTTCCACATGGCTTTGGCAAAGGTATTTTTTGTATTTGTGTGCCAAAAGCGATCAGCAGCTGAATTTCCCTGAGTATCCTAATTTTCCACAAGAAAAGCACTTGCCAGATCTTGCTGCAGTGGCGGCCATTTGAAAAGGAATTCCTTGTAATGCTGCAGCCATGGCTATCCCCTGCGTATAGCTAGGGCCAATATCAGCACATAATCTAATATATCCTTGTAGATCAACTTTCTTTCTATAAGGCCGTATGGCTGCTTTGCAAGCACTATTTGCATTTTCATAAGCAAGCTGTTTTACAAAGTCCATACCAGCACCAGCATCTCCAAATACTCTCCCTGCTGTTTTTATCAATCTATCAACAAAATCAGCATAATTCTCATCAGGACCCTGTATAATCTTAGTTAAATTCTCCCCCACAGCTTCTCCTTTTGAAGGAAGAGTAAACCACATTTTACGAGCTGCTGTGGCTATTTGTTGATAAACAGCACGGGGATATACAATTTGATTGTCATTTCCAGCATAGTTTCCTTCCCCAGTAAGCATATCAACATTCCAGTTACCATTCCCTACCTGTTGATTCAACATTGCAGTCTTTTTGCATAACATATAGAATTCTACTTTCCAAATTAAATATTCTCCTCCTGATAAACAAGCTTTGCCTATAGATTTTCAAGTAACAGGACATTAAGATGCCAAAATTGAGACAGTTACTTTACATACAATAGAGTAGAATCTGGTCTTTTCTGAGCCAAAACAGCTAGCTAAATATTAATATAACCCTTGATAAATCTTTTTGAAAGAAAAAACATTATTTGACAACCAATGATTTTGGCTTAAACTTGATAGCTATTGATTTCATGTATCACAGAAATTTTTATTAACATAAAACAATTTTATGTTTTACTCATGAATTAAATTTGATAAAGCTTAAGCAAGTTATCCCAACATATTTAGTTTAAAAACCTCTAACTTTAGGCATGGTGTTTAGGTTTAGCCTGAATATTTCTTTTTTTTTTCCTTTCTTTCTTTCTTCCTTTCTTTCTCTCTCTTTTTTTTTTTTAACATCTGCACACCTTTATTTACATACTTTAACATTCTGATCTAAGTACCACTCAAAAGCATTTTTTAATGAGCATTCTATGTCCCAACATTGCAAAATTCCTTTCCAGTTCCTTCAATCAATTCATCTCACCACATTATTAACCATCTTTCTTATAAGGCTATTAAAAAATTACAGCAAATTCATTCTACAAGAGAAAGGGGTGTCACCTGTGTTCATCTCATCTCTTTAGTCACAAACAGTCACAAACATGACACGACTAGCAAGCACAATGAGCACACATAAAGACATACACACACACACAAAAGTTAGTTCAGACATTTAATTCTTTCCCTACCTTATCCCAAGCATCTGAATCAACATTTCCCTGCTCTATAAACCAAGGGATCCTTTTATTAACAAAATTAAAAAATTTGCTTAAAGAACTTGATGCAATCCCAATTCCTTGTGCCTTTAAAATATCTTTTACTACAGCAATTAGCTCCTTTTTACTCTTTGCTTGTCCCATAATTGCGCCAACTTACCTGGTTCCAGAAGACTGAGCGGGCGACTGCAGTCTTCTTTTTAATCTTTACTTCTTCTGCGGATCCTGAGTTTTTTGTTGGCGTTGTTAGGGGCAGTGAAGACAAACCAGGGAGAGGCCCGGTGAGCGACATTAAGAAATTGACAGAGATCAGCCTTGGAAACATGGACCTTGCGAGAAACGAGCTCGTCCTGCAGGGATTGGAGGAAACGAGCCTCGGAACTAAGGGAAGAGCCCATGGCGAAGGGCGGGGGCCAGAGGCCGAGAAGAAGGGGACTCGCGAGGGAGTCGAAGGGGTCCCAAGTGGGACGAACGGGGGCTCAGAAAAGAGCCGGAGGGGTCCCGAAGGGGACGGGGGTCGACTAAGGGGTGACAAAGTCACGAATGTGCGCCACGTTGGGCGCCAGATGCTGCTCCCAAAAAAGGGGGAACCCCGTTAGGGGCTCCTAGCTCCAACTGGCCAGCAGTCGAAGCTGTCCCTGAGGTTGCCGCACAACGTGGTGGGTGTAGTTCTCCTGAGTACCTGTGGAAGCAAAAGGTTAGTAGGGAAGGGATGACTCCAGACAAAGGATGAGGTCTGAGGCAAAAACACAAGAAATAGAGCCAAGACAGGTTCTGATCAAGGCTCAGGTTTATTCAGTCAAACACAAGCTTATATACAGAAAACAAAACTTTTCAGACAGTGCCTACGTGCCTAAAGTCTGCTCCACAAATGCCTCTGTGTCTGAAGACTGTTTGCCAAGGCCATACGACAAGGTCTCTGTGCCCAGAGATCCCAAAACAACTGCAGTTCTCATGGTCAAAGAGCAGCCACGGCTCCCAACAAAATTCTACATGTAGTTCTCCCCTTTGATCTTCAGAGGGTTGGTTCTGCCCCACCTCACTGATTCCAAAGTCTGTAGATGCTAAAGACCCTTATGATAAAGTAGAGTGCTATTTGTATATAATCTACACAGCCCTCCTTGATATTGTCAATAGCCTTGGATTACTTATTGGGTGGCTTGAATCAGATGACCCCCATAAAATCATGTGTCCTAAATGCTTGGTACACAGCTAGTGGCAATTTGGAAGATGGAGCTTCCTGGAGGAGGTATGTTTTGGGAGCAGGCTTAGGGGTGTTATAGCCAACTCATTCCTGACAGAACTTGGCTCACTCTCTTGCTGCTGTTGTCCACCTACTGTCACAGAAGTGCTGTCCAGCCTCTGCTCATGCCATACTTTTCCCTGCCATCATGAAGCTTTCTCTTTGACTGTCAGCCAAAAAAAAAAAAAAAAAAAAAAAAAAATCCTCCCATTAGCTACTTTTGGTTAGGTGCTTTTCCCCAGCAATGAGAAGGTAGCTACCACAGGAAAACTGGTACCAGAGGAGTGGGATTTTTACTTCTAGAAACCTGATGGTGTAGCTTTGGGCCTTCTGGAACTGATTTTTGGAAGGAATGTGGAAGGATTTGAAACCTTGACCTAAGTGACACTTTGCATTACTATAAGCAGAGTTTGATGGAACATTCTGGTTAGAGTTGAAGGACCTAAATGCAAAAGGAACTGTGGACAGTGAGGTTTGGTTTATGAGAAGAATAAAGTGCTGTGTCTGAACTGGGCTACAGGCAGTTTGCGTGAGAGGCTAGCTGTGCTCTTCCCATGTCCTGAAAACTTAAATGGGGTTGAATTTAGAAAAAAGTAGACTGTTGTGAATAAAAGGATATGGCACAGAAAGAAATGAAGAGACAATGGCTTAGTTCAGCTGCCATTGTTTAAGAGATTACCACCATTGAGATTGGGCTAGCTGTTCTGCATTGGGACAGCAGGGAGAATGCTGACTCTTGAAAGTAGGGGCTGAGAATGTTGAAAGAGATTTCCTGCTCTTCAACGTTGGCTTTATTTCTCCCTCCCACAGACTAACACGTTGGTTCTATGGAAATATAACAAATGCAGGAAAGCAAAGGTCATTAGATTTGTAATGTGGATTCATTTTTTTTTAGTTTTTCCAGGTAGGGTCTCAGTCTAGCTCAGGCTAACCTGGAATTCACTATGTAGTCTCAGGGTGGCCTTGAACTCTTGGCAATCCTTCTACCTCTGCTTCCCGAGTACTAGGATTAAAGGTGTGCACCACCATGCCTGGCATAATGTAGATTCTGTTTTGAAATAGTCACTGGGCAATGTAAGGCCAGGTTGCTGGAGTCCCTGCATAGAGATCAGAAGGAGCCATGAGGATGAACTGTGGGTTGCAGGGGAGAATCTAGGATTTGGACATGCCAGGACTATGGGATGGCTTTCAAGGAAAGCTGCTAGTTTGTGATGGCGTTTTCCCCTGGCTGTGGGCAGCCCAGATTGAGGAGCAGAATTGGAATTTAGGGACTTTGTTTTGGGTCTCAGGTGGACATGGAACTGCAGGATTTGATGTTTGCCCTGTTTATTTTAGATCTTGCACTGTTTCAGTCTCTCCTTACAATGCTATCTTTTGCAGTGCAAACGTTAACTCTGTGCCAATATGTGTTTTTGGTTTTATAGGCTCACAGTTAAGAGACCTTGGACTATGGGGATATTTGGACAGTGTTGGGACTATTAAAAACTATGAAGATTTTTGATGGGCGTGGTGGTGTACATCTTTAATTCCAGCATTTGCGAGACAGAGGTAGGAGGATTGCTGTGAGTCTGAGGCCACCCTGAGACTACATACTGAATTCCAGGTCAGCCTGAGCTAGAGTGAGACTCTACCTAGAAAAATTAAACCAAACAAAACCAAACCAAATAAATCTATGAAGACTTAAGTTAGACTCAATGCATTTTACACTGAGATGGTCATGAATTTTTGGTGGGGGGGGGCAGGGTAAAATTTAGTAGTTTGAATCAGATGTTCCCTGATAAACTCATGTGTTCTGAATGCTTGGAGGCTGATGGCAATTTGGGATGTGGAGCCTTGCTAGAGGAGGTGTGTTTTTGCAGTTTGGGCTTAAGGGTATGATAGCTTGCTCCCTCTTTCCAGAACTTGGCTCATTCTCCTGCTTCTGTTTTCTACCTTCTGGGGCAGAAGTGATGTCCAGCCTCTTCTCATGTCATGCTTCCCTCTGCCATCATGAAGCTTTCCCTTAAGACTTTAAGCCAAAATGAATGTTTTCCACCCATCAGCTGCTTTTGGTTGGGTACTTATCCCAGCAATGAGAAGGTAACTACAATACTCAAAGTACCCAACACAGTATAAATATGAAGTAAGTACTTTTTCTATTGCATTATTTAGGGAATGATAACAAGGAAAAATCTATGCATGTTTAGTACAGACAACTTTTTTCTAAATATTTTCACTAGGTTGGTTGAAACCATGGATGTGGAACCTAAGGATGCTAGGGACCAACTGTATAGGGTGTTTTCCCCTACATATAACCACATATAATATGGTTTATTGTATAAATGAGACATAAAAAGAGGGAAATATCATGGTTTATTGTCTGTAAGTATGGAAATTGTCAATAAAAATACATTTAAAAAAAGAAAGAGGAACAAAGTAATAAAGTGGGACAATCATAACAGTACATTATTTGAAACTTATGAATTGTTTCTGGATTTTCCTATTTGATAATCGGATATTTGGGGACTGCAGTTTTCAATGGGTAGCAGACATTGGTGAAGTAAAGCTGTGCTTATGAGGGAGTATTACACTTTGTCTTCCTCCTGGCGGCCTGTGACATAGCTGACCACTTGCAGCTTGCAGGAAGATGTTCTCTTCTGGTCCTCTGAGTATGTCCCCATCTCTTCTGCTGGCTCTTCCTCTTTTCTCCATCTGTTCTCTGAACTCCGAGTCTCTTCTGTTCTCTCTTGCCCTCGGTGTCTCCTTTCTCTAGTTCTCCTGTCTAGCTAACTCTTTATGGGTATTCCTCACTCCCGCAGATGGCCTTCTCCTATAGCCTGGGCTGTTCTGCGACTCACTATGGAGCCCCAGCTGGCCTCAAACTCATGATAATATTCCTGCCTCAGCCTCCCAAGTATGAGGTTGTAGGTATAAGACTCTAGACCTAACGTAACTCTCCATAGGTTGTTTCATTCAATGTTTTGGATTTGAATACTTAAAAATTTATTTATTTATTCATTTTCAAGCAGAGAGAGGAGAAAGGGAGACGGAGAGGGAGGGAGGGAGAGAGAGGGAGACAGAGAAAGAGAGAGAGAGGGAGACAGAGAAAGAGAGAGAGAGAGAGACAGAGAGAGAGAGAGACAGAGAGAGAGAGAGGAGAGAGAGAGAGAGAGAGAAGAGAGAATGGGCATGCCAAGGCCTCCAGCTAGAGCAAACTCCAGATACATGTGTCACTTTGTGCATCTGGATTTATGTGGGTACTGGGGAATCAAATCCAGGTCTTTAGGCTTTGCAAGAAAATACCCTAACCACTGAGTGATCTCTCTAGCCCAGCTTCAGATACTTTTAATGATTTTTTATTTTATTTGGGTACTGGGGATTGAACTCAGATCCTTATGCTCGCAAGGCAAGCAGTTTACCAGCTGAGCATCTCTCCATGCCTTCAAATACTTTTATATGCCAAAGTATATCTAACTTTGCCTTTCCCCCTCAGCTGGACTCCTATGTGCATTTACATGATATTTTCAATGCTATTTGTAATAGGGAATGTAATTTTCATATATCTAAAATATAAATCTCTGGAACCTTCATTGTGTTCATTGTGTGGGGAGCCCTGTTTAACCTTACAGTCTGGGTATTATTTCTTTGATAATTTTATTCTGCTTGTCCAATTCTCTTTCTAAAAGTCCTGTTATTCAGATGTGCAATTTCCAAAGGCTGGACATGTAGCTCAATGGTCGGGTGCTTGGCTAGCATGTGTAAAGCTCTGGTTTTGACCTGAGCGCAGCCAAAACACCACTACCACCAACAAAACAAACAAGAAAACCTTATGTTCCATTTCTTAGCTAGATAGTGTAGTGGTTTGAATCAGATGTACCCCATAAACTCTTGTGTCTTGAGTGCTTGATCCCCAACTTGTGGCAATTTGGGAGAATGTGTTATCCTACAGGTGGATAGAATGGTGTTGTAGTCAGCTTCCTCTTGCCAGAATTTGGCTCACTCTCTTGCTTCTGTTTTCCATCTGCTGTTACGGCAGAGGTGATGTCCAGCCTTTGCTTGTGCCTTGCTTTCCCCAACATCATGGAGCGTTCCCTGGGGTCTGTAAGCCAAATGAAAACTTTCCTCCCATCAGCTGCTTTTGGGTTGGGTGCTTTGTTTCTGCAACATGAAGGCAAATTTATGACAGCAACTTCATCTTTGCTTTCTTATGATTCATCATTTTTATCTTTTTGTCTAACTTTTTATTAGGATTCTTGAACTTTTCTTTCATTTCTGTTTTTACTTTTTTAAACATTTTTTTTTATCTGTAAGGAGAGAATGAGAGAGTGAGTACGGGTGTAGCAGGGCCTGTCACTGCAAATGAACTCTGGGTGCATGCGCCACTTTGTGCATCTGGCTTTAGGCGGGTACTGGGGAGTCAAACCTGAGTCGTCAGGCTCTGCAAGCAAGGGCATTGAATCACTAAGCCATCTCTCCAGCCCCACCTTATTTTTTAAAGATCTATATTTTTTAAGGCAAAGAAGCTTTATTTTATTTTTGAGAGGGGGGGGGAGAGAGAGAGAGAGAGAGAGAGACTTTTAGCCACTGTGAACAAACTCCAGATGCGTGCATCCTCTTTGTGCACAGACATTGCATGCTTGCTGTCACTGCTTCTGTGTCTGGCTATATATGGGACCTGGAGATTCTAGCAAAAGTTCTCAGGCTTTGCAGGCCAGCGCCTTAACCGCTAAGCCATCTCTTTAGCCCTTTGTTTTTGTTTTCTGAAAGTTCTTTCCTGTTTTGTTGTTCCTTTAAAAACAGTACTTTCTTTAATGTTCATAAATTATAATTTTTTGTTTTTGTTTTTTGAGGTAGGGTCTCACTCTAGCTCAGGCTGACCTGGAATTCACTATGGAGTCTTAGGGTGGCCTCGAACTCACGGCGACCCTCCTAGCTCTGCCTCCCGAGTGCTGGGGTTAAAGGCGTGCGCCACCACGCCCAGCAATAAATTATGGTTTTAAAAATATTTTTATAATAATAATTCTTTCTCTCCTGAGAGAGAGTGAGATTGGGTACAGCAGGGTCTCTGGCCACTGCAAACAAACTCCAGACACATATGCCACCTTGTGCATCTGGTATAAGTGGGTTCTGGGGAATCAAACCTAGGTCCTAGGTCCTTAGGCTTTGCAGGCAATTGCCTTAATTGTGAAGCCATCTTTCTAGCCCACATTATAGTCTTTTAAATGCATTATTTTGTTGTTGCTAATGTTTTTCTTTTCTTTTATTTATTTATTTATTTATTTTTTTGGTTGTTGCTTTTTGAGACAGGGTCTCAGGTAGCCAAGGCTGGCTTTGGACTCATTATGAAGTTGCAGGTTAATTTGAATTCCTGACCCCACTGCCTCTACTTCCCAAGTGCTAGAATTACAGGCATGAACCATCACACCTAGCTTAATGCATTGTTTTTTCTTAATATTTGACAGAGAGAAAGAGAGAGAAAGAGAGAGAGAGAGAGAGAGAATTGGCATGCCAGGGCCTCCAGCCACTGCAAATGAACTTCAGAGGCATGTACCACCTTGTACTTCTGGTTTATGTGGGTCCTGGGGAATCAAACCTGGGTCCTTTGGTTTTGCAGGCAAGCTCCTTAGTCACTAAGCCATAACTCCAGCCCTTAATGCATTGCTTTTATCTGCTGGCTTTCTTTCTTTCTTTCTTTCTTTCTTTTTTTTTTTTTGTGTGTGTGTGTGTGTGTGTTTGTTTTCTGTTGTTTTGAGACTTAACCCAGGCTGACCTGGAATTCACTATGTAGTCTCAAACTGGCCTAAAACTCATGGTGATCATCCTACCTCCACTTCCTGAGTGAGAGATTAAAGACTTGCACCATCACACCCAGCACTTCTGTTTTTCTTAAGTATTGAAACTGGTTTAAATCTCTGTGAGTTTTAATCTCTTGAGTTTAAACCTCAAATTCTGTTAGACTGTCTGCTGCTTTCTCTCTTCTCTGCTTTTGTCTACTATTTTTGCTGCTGCCACTCAGTTATTATTTCTTTCTGTTTGGATTATTAGTTACCTAGCAGGTTTAAATTAGTTGAGATTGTCTAAAGGAGATCAGTTTGTCCAGTACTAGCAACACTAACTCAGATAAATTTATTTACTTTTTTTTTTCAAGGTAGGGTCTCACTCTAGCTCAGGCTGACCTGGAATTTACTATGTAGTCTCAGAGGGGTCTTGAACTCATGGAAATCCTCCTACCTCTACCTCCCAAGTGCTGGGATTAAAGGCATGTGCCACCATGCCCGACTTTCCTCTGAAGTTTTAATATGCATTTTTATTAAACTAGAAAGTATAATATATGAAGCTTAGCTTTCTAAAAAATGATTTTACTTCACTTGAAAGGTTTCCTTTTGAGCAGATACATTTTCTCAAATTGTATAACAGACATAATTACAGCCCTGAACTTTGAACATTAAGCAAGAGTCTTTTAGAGCTGGTTTATTTTTACTTTACTTGAATGGGATCTTGCAAAATTTGGTTTGCCTTCTAATGCTTCTTAATATTGCATTATTTCATTTAAATTATAATACTTTTATGCTGAGTGTATGAGTGCTGTGATAAGTGAGAGAAGACAGCATGGCTTTCCTGATGCTGTGGGTTTCGGGATCATCCTGGGGGTCTTGTTACATTCTCATTCCCATCCAGGGAGTGAGAACACTCACAGATGCTGTCCTCAAACAGCTTCAGTGAGAGTTAAGGTTCCATCCATCGATGCTCAAGTGACCCCTTCCCATGAATCACACTGTCTGCCACACTTGATTGGTTCTTCTCTGTTGTGAGGCCTGATCAGAAATACTTGATCAGCAAGGTCAGGTCTGGCTAAGATGCTTCTCTAAACAGAATGCATTTCTCCATGGTTAGGATGAAAGGACTACTGAAATTGGATCCTAACTGCCTTGCAAGCTCAAGTTTACAGTGTATGGCCTGCAGGCCAGTCTTTGGTTGTAATTGTGTTAAATGGTTCAAACTGAAAGCTTGCCAGGAATAATTGCATGATGTCACATGGCACACTTTTAAAACCTCTTGCACACGGTGATTCACTCTCTCCTCCTTATTTGGATGACTTGCACACTTACCTAACTGAACTTGCATACTAATCAGTTTTATTTAAACTTTGAGTTCATTGTTGGAACTCAAAAGTGTGGGCCTTATAATCCCTACGAGTGAATTCTATCACTGGGCTACCACCACGGCCCACCTCAAATTTTGCCCTTCTTTTCTCTCAGATTTGTGTAAGTTATTGAGTTGTATGTTATATGAGTTGTACCTGGGTGTGATGTCACACACCTTTAATCCCAGCACTCAGGAGGCATATGTAGGAGGATCACTGTGAATTTGAGGCCATACTGAGCCTACATAGTGACTTCCAGGTTAGCTTGGGCTGTAGTGAGACCCTTCCTTGAAAAACAAAACAAAAAGAAAGAAAAGCAAAAGCAAAAAAAGATATGTGTTAAATAGGAAGACCTTTTGGGGTTCATAATTAAGAGCAATAACATTTCATATATTTGAATAAATTTCATATTTTATAATCCATGTTCATAAAAATATGTTTGTAGATAATGGACTACAAGAAAATATTTCCAATTACAAATGAAAATAGTTTCTTTGGAAGAGTAAAGCCATGTAAATGTTGATCTGAATCAGTAACTTAGACAGAAAGCATTATGTGTTAGTGGTGGTAGGAAACATATGCAGAACAAAACGAAATTGCCATGTGGATGTAAATTCTATAGTAGATTCTGGAGAACTATCTTTTTTTTTTTTTAACAATGAAGAACAGTTTCCTAAAATATTTTATTTATTTACAAGAGAGAGAAAAACTTATCTGGATATACATGGGTACTATACAATTGAACCTGGACCATCAGGTTTTGCAAGCAAGCACCTTTAATTGCCATATCTCTAGCCCTGGACAACTATCTTATTTACAGAGGCAACTTTCAAAGCATAGCACAGGACCAGTAAGTTCACACTCAACTGAGACCCTAAGTCTTGGAATGTCCAGTTCACTGATGACTGCTTCCTAGAAATTTGTCCCTTGGTTCTGGTCTCCAAGCATCAAAAAACAGAAATGTTTTCATTCCAAATAACACTAATTTGAGCAACTATGTTCAAGAGATCAGGGGAGGGCTAAGCACCACTTAAGAATTTCGTGAAGTAACCACATGTAATTTGGAAGAGAGACAAAAGTCCACTTCCATCTACTCATCCACTACCCACCTTGCTATCATCTATCTTCAGTTGCTTGCTTGTCTGATTAATTCAACACATATTTATTGAGTCCTATTTTTATACAACCAGGTTCTGAGAATGTAATTCAGAAGAAAATGGATATAGTTTCGATCTTTTAAAAAAGTATTTGCAAGGAGAGAGAGAGAGAGAGAGAGAGAGAGAGAGAGAGAGAGAGAGAGAGAAAGAAGAGAAGAGGAGAGGAGAGGAGAGGAGAGGAGAGGAGAGGAGAGGAGAGGGAGAGAGGAAGAGAGAAAACGGGCACACCAGGGTGTTTAACCACTGCAAACAAACTCCAGACACACGTACCACTTTGTATATCTGACCCTACATGGGTATTAGGGAATCAAATCCCGTTGTCAGGCTTTTACCGGCAAGTGCCTTAACCACTGAGATATCTCTCTAACCCATAGTTTCTATCTTAATGACACTTTGTATCCTACTGGTATGTCAAAGATTAAGCTCATAATTATGAATTATTGTGAGAAGTATTTTGAAGCAAAGATGCAGCTTGCTATGAGAGAGAAAATTATGGGATACTTGATCTAATCTGAGGATTAGAACAGATCATATGATAAAAAGGTTTTCTTCTCTTTTATAGCATTTACACTTATTAGATAGTATAAATAATTTAAAGATGATTTAAAGTATATAGCAGAATGTGCATAGTTTTTATGCAAATATGATACCACTTTATGTAACAGATTTCATGCACCCACGGATTTTGGTATCCAATATCTCATTAATCAACCATCTTTGATGATTATGTAATGCAGATCATATAATTAAAATCAGTGATAAAGTCCAAAATGAAGATTTTATAAAATTACCCTCATCCCTACAGTAAAATACCCTAGGCTTTAGAGTTGTATATATTTGGGTTTAAGCTCCCATTCTTCCTGCTGCTTACTGTGTGAACCAGAGTAGATTTGAAAATTTATTTATTTATTTTTAAACATTTTATTTATCTATTTTATTTATTTATTTGGGACAGAGAGAGGGAGAGAGAGAGAGGTAGAGTGAGAATGGGTATGCCAGGGCCTCCAGCCACTGCAAACGAACTCCAGACACATGTGCCACCATGTGCATCTGGCTTATGTGGGACCTAGGGAATTGAACCTGAGTCCTTAGGCTTTGCAGGTAAGTGCCTTAACCACTGAGCAATCTCTCCAGCCCTGAAAATTTATTTATAGGAAAAATAAATCTAACTTATGATGAAAAATATCTCAGTTCTACTCTCTTCCTCAAGACCTTGCAGATAGATAACAATACTATAGAAAGAGATATGACTTTCCTCCCATTAGTTGGTAGTTGGTTTTGAAAATCTGAAATCAGGTATTCCACGTACTAGGGAGTTGTCTGTAAGAATCTAGACACATTAACTTGTAACAGAAAGTTTACTTCTAATTCTTGAGAGCAATTCCTCCCTTGCTAATGTTTACCTGCTTTGGGAGAGTCCATCTGGGTGATGGTGTGAACCCAAGGACAGAAGAATGATAGTAGCAGGGAAGCAATGCCAAGGAAAATCCACAGGGATCAAAGGCCATTTTTCCTGAGTACACAACAAGAGCAGCAACAGAGAGCAGACAGAGGTTTTCAAATCCTTTAATTCAGAGAATAGAAAAATGTCCTTCAATTGCAGTTATTTACAATTAATTTATTCTGTATTAGACATCCTGCATTTCTCCTTTAAATGTTCACCTTGAGGTAGGTGCTGATAATACCACCATTTTCAAGGTGAGGACACTGAGACTTTGAAAAGCAAGTAACTTGGTTAAAGTCTCAGAGCTTATGACAGAGCTAAGATTGAAAGCCAAGTCTCAATGATAGTCTGGTTTTCTACTGGTTCACCATGTTACCAGTACACTTCTCTCACAGTTACTGTGTCGTTATAGAGTTATAATTGCAATATGGATTTATTTTATTTTTTTATTTGCAAGAGAGAGAGAGAGAGAGAGAGAGAGAGAGAGAGAGAGAGAGAGAGAATGGGTATGCCAGGACCTCCAGCTGTTGCAAATGAACTCCAGACGCATGTGTCACTTTGAGCAAGTGGCTTTTACATAGGTACTGGGAAATCAAACTTCTTATGTTGTTAGGCTTTTCAGGCAATTACCATAACCACTGAGCAATCTCTCCAGCCCAGTTATTTTTTACTTATAAAATTAACTATTGGTAGACTGTCCTTACTCATTTCAAGGCTGAATTAATTTGAAGTGATGTATTGTGTTGGCAGAAGAAAAGAGTACAGCAAGATGAAGATAAGCAATGTCTAAGAGCGAAGCCACTGTTATTCATTAATGTTTACTTAGAAATACTTTGTGTTAAGCAATATTTATAATGAATAAGATGTGACTCCTTTTAGGAATGCATCATTTATTAGGGGGCAGGTATAAAAAGAAAAGTGGTACCACAGTAAGAAAAGAGCAATGCCAGAGTAGTACCTGAGGTGTGGCCATCAATGATGGGGGTAAGCCACTGTATTTTGGCATTTCAGAAAAAGCTGTACAGAGCAAGGTGAGAACAGGAGGCCACTGGACAGCATTAATGGGTGAACTTGACTTCTGGATTTTGTTTGGACTCAGACTGGGGACAACGGGCAGAGGTTTATTAGAGAAAGGAAGAGAGTAAAGACTGATAATTTACTCCCCCAGGTATCCACTTTTGGGGTCATCATACCTTGTCTTTGTAATTTGGCTGAAGGACACTGCTTTTGTTAGGTGTGTCTCTCTTTACCAGTTGCTTTTATCCCATGCTTCATTAGGCTTTGGAATAGTGAAGTCACCTCATTATTATTAGCCCAGGAGAGTATTTCATTATAATTTCTCAAATCTTTTAAAATAATTTCTATATTAAAATTTCACAAGCTGGAGAGATGGCTTAGCAGTTAAGGTGTTTGCCTGTGAAGCCAAAAGACCCAGGTTTGATTCCTTAAGACCCATGTAAACCAGATGCACAATGTGGCACATGCATGTGGAGTTTGCTCACGGTGGCCAAAGACCCTGATGTGCCCATTATGTCTATCTTCACAGCCCCCTCTTTCTCTGAAGTAAATAAAATAAATTTAAAAAAACTATAAGAAATTTAATATTCCACAAGTAAACCAATTTGAGTACCAATTTGTTCCTACCATGATCTTAATGGAAGCAATGATAATTTGTTTATTTAGAACAACTGATTATCATATGCATTAGAAAGGAATATAAGAATGGAGGTAGTGAGAACAAAAAAGAAAATTCAGTTGTGGTAGTTTGAATGTGATAGTTTGAATATACTCATAGACTCAGGTGTTTTACTAAAATTGAACTTGCAACTTGAGCCCTAGCATGCGTATCCCTGCTGGAGGGTGTGTATCATTGGGGGTGGGTCTTCAGTCCAGTCCTATTAGGTATATTCAGAGCAGTTGGAACCCTGTCTGTTCCTGCTCTGGTGTTGTTTGCTATTTGATGGTGTCTCTCTGCTATGAATCAATGGAAGGGAGCCAGCTTCTTTTGCCATTGATGGAGCTTCCCCTGGAATTTGTAAGCCTGAAATAAATAATTTCCTCTGATAACTTGTTTCTGGTTGGGTGTTTGTCCTAGCAAGAAGCTGACTACAATAATAAAATTGGTACCAGAGAAGTGGGATCATTGGTGATGAGTCTGACCATGTGGATTTTGGTCTTTTGGAACTTTTGTGCTGGAGGAATGTGAAAAGACTTTGTACTTGGGACAGGAGAAGCCTCAGAGCGCAGTAAGCCAAGTTTATTGAGCTATTCTGGTGAGAGCTTGAAAATGCTAAATGCAGAGAAAATTGTGGACTGTGAAGGCTTGACTTATGAACTTTCAAAGGGAAGTGGAGAACTTTGTTGGAACCAGGCTACTGGCATAAAGGTTGGTTGCATTCTCCTGCCCATGCTCAGAGAGTTTGATCAAGGTTGAATTTAAATGTAATGAACTAGTGTGCTTGGTGGTAGATATAGAACAGAAAGATGAAAAAGATGTTGTATTAGTCAGGGTTCTCTAGAGGAACAGAACTGCTAGAATGAATTATTTTTAAAAGGGGATTTATTGGATCAGCTTACAGTAGTCCAATAGCAGTTGCAGGCCTGAGAATCACCCAACCTGGTAGCTGCTCAGTCCTCGTGGCCAGATGCCTCAGCAGTCCCGACCAGGCACTACAGATGGTGCCGGAAAGCCTGGAGGCTTCCTGAGGCGCTGCTGGGTTTCGATCCACGGGGGTCCCCAGTTGATGCTGGTATTTAGTCCACATTGGTCTTCAATCCACGCTGGAAGGTAGCGAGCAGCTCTGGCAGCCAAGTGGAAGGAAGGAAGAAAGGAAGGAAGGAACTCCTTTTACCCAGAGCTTCCTTATATCAAGTGCCCCTCTGAGTGGGGCTGCCCACTCTGGGGGAAGGGCTCACCCTGGGGGATAGACTTCCTCCTTTAGCTGATCCTTCCTAGAAGCAACCTGTGGATTACTAAACAGATCAAGTTGACAACACCTTAACTATCACAAGTCCACCCCTTGTCAACTTGGCATCAAATTATGTCTCCTTACATCATACTTAATTTCTAAATGAAAATAGTAACAAGCTCAGAATTCCACCTAACATGGCATAACTATCCCATGTACAACTGGAACCGCAAAATCTTTCCCCCAACACAAAGCTTAGTCTCTAGTATAATGGGGTCTAATATAAATTCAACAGTTAGCTAATGATATAATCATAATATTGGTGTAGATACATACAAACACTCTGTTATCAAGGCAGGACAGAAACATTGCAATCACAGTCCTTGTTTCTGTAACTGGTCACATGGCCTTAGCTGATATTTGTTAACTGCCTTCTTCTACTACCCATTCTTTATTTCCTCCACCTCAGCAAGCACCTCAGCAGGTCTTGGTTCTTTACCTGGAGGGGTAACCCATACCTTCATTCCTGAGGGATCTGGGCCATTTATCACACTACTTCTATTGGGTTGTTGCAGTCATCCATTGACTTTGACAACAGGACATAGTAACACTAACAGACACCCTAAAGGATCTCCTGCACTCCAGGCATACTCTTCCTTACCTCCATTGTGGAGAAGCAGTCCAATTTCCCCCTGGTAATCTGGATCAATCACCCCTGCTATCACTGTAACTCCTTTCTCAGCTTGTTCACTCAAGGGTATTAGGAGCCCAAAGCGACCAGGGGGAAGTCTTAGCTTCCAGTTCAATGGAATGTTCTTTGTGTCTCCTGGCAAAAGCACTCCTCCCTCTGGGACCAAGACTTGTAGTCCAGCAGAGCATAAGGTTGTGGGAACAGGAAGCAAAAATCTAGCTAACGGGTCACTTGGGGTGATGGTAAGTGGGACCATTCCCATTTCCACCCCTTGATTCCTGGACCCGTGAATCCGGGCTATAGGAGAAACAGTACCATATATAGGATGCTGATTCAGAGCATATACAGCCTGCTGGAGGACACTCCCCCAGAAAAAGGCCATTCCACTGTTCTATCAAGCCAGCTGCTTCAGGATGGTGGGGCACATGATAAGACCAGTGAATTCCATGATCATGAGCCCACTGCCGTACTTCCTTGGCAGTGAAGTGAGTTCCTTGGTCAGAAGCAGCGCTGTATGGAATGTCATGATGGTGAATAAGGCATTTTGTAAGACCACAGATGGTAGTTTTGGCAGAAGCACTATGTGCAGGAAAGGCAAATGCATACCCAGAATAAGTGTCTATTCCAGTAAGGACAAAACGCTGCCCTTTCCATGATGGAAGAGGTCCAATGTAATCAACCTGCCACCAGATTGCTGGCTGGTCACCCCGAGCAATACTACCATATCAGGGGCTCAGAATTGGTCTCTGCTATTGGCAAATTTGGCGCTCAGCAGTAGCCATAGCCAGGTCAGCCTTAGTTAGTGGAAGTCCATGTTGTTGGGCCCATACATAGCTTGCATTTCTGCCACCATGGCCACTTTGTTCGTGGGCCCATTGGGCAATGACAGGGGTGGCTGAGGAAAAAGATTGACCACTATCCACAGAAAGGGTCAGCTTATCTACTTGATTATTAAAGTCATCCTCCAATGAGGTCACCTTCTGATGAGCATTAACATGGGACACAAGTATCTTTATATTCTTTGCCCATTCAGAGAGTTCTATCCACATACACCTTCCCCAAATGTCCTTTCACCAATTTTCCAATTGTGCTCCTTCCAAGTCCCAGACCATCCAGCCAAACCATTGGCCACAGCCCATGAATCAGTGTATAACCGCACATGTGGCCATTTTCCCTTACAAGCAAATTGCACAACCATATGCACTGCCCAAAGTTCTGCCCATTGTGAAGACTTCCCTTCACCACAGTCCTTCAGAGTTGTTCCAGAAAGGGGCTCTAATGCTGCAGCTGTCCACTTCTGGGTGGTGCCTGCATAACATACTGAACCATCTGTAAACCATGCCCTAGACCTCTCCTCCTCAGTCAATTGAACATAGGGCACACCCCATGATGCCATAGGTGCATGCTTGGGGACAGAAGGCATTGCAACAGGAGTAGCAACCATAGGCATTTGGGCAACTTCCTCATGTAACTTACTCGTACCTTCAGGGCTTGCTTGAGCCTGATCACGTATATACCACTTCCACTTAATGATGGACTGTTGCTGTGCACATCCAACTTTATGGCCTGGTGGGTCAGATAACATCCAGCTCATAATGGGCAGCTCAGGTCGCATAGTAACTTGATGGCCCATTGTCAAACATTCAGTTTCCACTAAGGCCCAATAGCAGGCCAAGAGCTGTCTCTCAAATGGAGAATAATTGTCTGCAGATGATGGCAGGGCCTTGCTCCAAAATCCCAATGGCCTCTGCTGTGATTCACCTATGGGGGCCTGCCAAAGGCTCCAAACAGCATCCCTGTCTGCCACTGAAACCTCAAGTAACATCGGATCTGCTGGATCATATGGCCCAAGGGGCAGAGCAGCCTGCACAGCAGCCTGGACCTGTTGAAGAGCCTTCTCTTGTTCTGGGCCCCACTGAAAACTAGTAGCTTCCTGAGTCACTTGGTATATGGGATGGAGTAAGGCACCCAAATGAGGAATGAGCTGTCTCCAAAATCCAAATAGGCCCACTAGACGTTGTGCTTCTTTCTTAGTGGTAGGAGGGGCCAAATGCAACAACTTGTCCTTCACCTTAGAAGGAATATCCCTGCATGCCCCACACCATTGAACTCCTAGAAATTTCACTGAGGTGGAAGGTCCTTGAATTTTGGATGGATTTGTTTCCCATCCCCTGATGTGCATATGCCGTACCAGCAACTCCAGAGTGGTTGCCACCTTCTGCTCATTTGATCCAATTAACATTATGTCATCGATATAATGGACCAACATGACACCCTGTGGAAGGGACAGTTGATCAAGGTCCCTGTGAACTAAGCTATGACATAGGGCTGGAGAGTTAATATAACCTTGAGGTAAAACAGTAAATATGTACTGCTGACCTTGCCAGCTGAAGGCAAATTGCTTCTGGTGGTCCTTATGGACAGGTATGGAGAAGAAAGCATTTGCAAGATCAATAGCCACATACCAGGTACCAGGAGATGTGTTAATCTGCTCAAGTAAAGAAACCATATCTGGTACAGCAGCTGCAATTGGAGTCACCACCTGATTAAGTTTCCAATAATCCACTGTCATTCTCCAGGACCCACCTCTTTTCTGAACAGGCCAAATAGGAGAGTTAAAGGGAGATGTGGTGGGAACCACCACCCCTGCATCCTTTAAGTCCTTTATAGTGGCATTAATTTCTGAAATCCCTCCAGGGATGTGATACTGTTTTGATTCACTATTTTCCCTTGTGATGGGAGCCTCAATAGCTTCCATTTGTCCTTTCCAACCATAATATCCCTCATTCCACAAGTCAGGGAACCAATGTGGGGGTTCTGCCAACTCCTAAGTATATCTATCCCAATTATGCATTCTGGGACTGGGAAATAACCACAGGGTGAGTTTGGGGACCCACTGTCAGTCTAACATTTGCCAAAACTCCATTGATCACCTGACCTCCGTAAGCACCTACTTTAACTGGAGGGCCATGGTGCTTTTTGGGGTCTCCTGGAACCAATATCAATTCAGAGCCAGTGTCCAGTAGGCCCTGAAAGGTCTGATTATTTCCTTTCCCCCAGTGTACAGTTACCCTAGCAAAAGGCTGCAGGTCCCTCTGAGGAAGGATAGGTGTAAGTTTACTATTGAAACTTTTGGCGGTTGCAGGAGGGTCCTTCCTCAAGGGGACCCGGCCACCCCTTCAATCAAGGGGCTCAGGATCTGTAAACTGGCTCAAGTCTGGAAATTGATTAAGAGGTCTTGATTCTCTGTTGCTATAATTCAAAGTGGCTTTATGTTCCCTTGCTATGGAACTGTTCTGCTTATACAGATCAAGAAGAAACTCAGTAGGATTCTTATCTATTTGACTTCTTGGAACACCATGATTAATCAGCCAATTCCAAAGGTCCATACTAGTCATACCTTTATGTGCATAATTTTGCCTATGCTGTCTATTACAAAAAACACGTTCACCCTGCCTTTGGCGATTCAGCACTGCCACTTGGCCCTTGTTACCCCGAGATCCAATTATGCCCATTGCATCTAAATCACCTAATGCAGCAACTGCAGCTCCCACTGTGAGGTCTTCTTTACATAAAAGACAAATGATGGGAGACTTTAAGTATGCTGGCGCTCCCCTCACAAATCTGTTTCTTATAGTCTTAGTGAAGGGCACATCTTCTGGACGCTCCCATTGTGGGGGCAAAGATGAGTTTACATGGCAAATCCACTCCAGCATTCCAAGTTCTCTGAGCTATTTAATCCCTTCATCGACATTAAGCCAAGGGATATCAGGCAGCTCGAGCTCACTCACAGTAGGCCATCTTTGGATCCATACTTCAGCCAACCAATCAAACTCTTGGCACTCCTTCCAACTGCACGAGCTGCATTGTTAAATCTAAAATCTCTGCTCAATGGGCCTATTTCAGTAAATTCAGCCTGATCTAATCTTATGTTCCTTCCTCCATCATCCCACACCCTTAAAATCCATTCCCACACATACTCCCCATGCTTCTGCCTGTACAAGTTAGAAAACTTCTGAAGTTCTTTAGGGGTGTACCTCACCTCCTCCTGTGTCACACTGTCTATCTCACCTTTACAGGCCTGCCAGGTCTTCTGTCTGGTTATAGGCCTAGAGGCAAAGATGGGTGGGAACTGAGAAGCACCAGCACTTCCTGCTGATTCCTCAGACAAAGAAGGATGAATTCCCTCAGGCAAGGGTGGGGAGGGTAATACTTCAGGATGTGGGGGTGGGGATACAACTGCTGCTAAGGGACAGCAGGTCATATTTTCATCCAAAACATCTTCTTCAGAATCTTAACACTTTGATGTCCCCAGGTTCTTCAGGGTCTTCCCACACATCACCATCCCAAGTCACAGGATCCCACTCTTTTCCAATCAGTGCCCTCACTTTAACTTCTGACAGTTGGTAAGGCTGGGATTTGAGTTTATGTTGCAAGTTAGCCAATCTCACAATGAGAGCTTGGGTTTGGTTTTCTGCAATCTGAGCCCTGTTCTGGCTAGAGAGGAGACTCTCATCCAGGGCACCTTTAGAAACCTTGAGATCATGTACGTGGGTCTTAACCTTGGAATTTTTCTTTTTGAGCTTCTGCTGTTCCCTCACTAGTTTGTCCAGAGATGCTAAAAGCAACCAACCAGCCTCATCATTGGTCTTACTTTTCCACAAATATTCAAATGTTTTAAATACAGAGTCACTAAATTCCTCGCTCTTCACAAGACATGACTCAGGGTCACCAAATGCGTCTATCTCATGGAGTTCTTGAAATAGTGCACACCATGGATTATTAGTGCCCTCCTTATTTCCAGGAAGAGCGCTCTCCTTATCACCATTAGGGCCTTTAGTAGCATTGAAATTGGAGAGCCAACCCCAGATAGCACTAAGCCCACTAGAGAAACCCATCCTTACAATTCTGTTTCTCTAGAACCACTTCTGGTACCAAAATCTGTATTAGTCAGGGTTTTCTAGAGGAACAGAACTGATAGAATGAATTATTTTTAAAAGGAGATTTATTGGATCAGCTTACAGTAGTCCAATAGCAGTTGCAGGCCTGAGAATCACCCAACCTGGTAGCTGCTCAGTCCTCATGGCCAGATGCCTCAGCAGTCCCGACCAGGCACTACAGATGGTGCCGGAAAGCCTGGAGGCTTCCTGAGGAGCCGCTGGGTTTTGATCCACGGGGGTCTTCGGTTGATGTTGGTCTTTAGTCTGCATTGGTCTTCAATCCACGCTGGAAGGTAGCGAGCAGCTCTGGCAGCCAAGTGGAAGGAAGGAAGGAAGGAAGGAAGGAAAAAACTCTTTTTACCCGGAGCTTCCTTATATCAAGACCCTCTCTGAGTGGGGCCACCCACTCTGGGGGAAGGGCTCATCCTGGGGGAACGACTTCCTCCTTTAGTTGATCCTTCCTAGAAGCAACCTGTGGATTACTAAACAGATCAAGTTGACAACACCTTAACTATCACAGATGTAGAGCTTATCACTATAAAAATTCAAGCAGGTTTGAAATTACTGGCACAGCGACTGTTTTTTAAGTTACTGAAGCTGCAATTATTATTATTATTATTATTATTATTATTATTATTATTTTTGAGATAGGGTCTTACTTTAGTCTAGGATGACCTGGAATTCACTATGTAGTCTCAGGATGGCCTTGAACTGAAGGCAATCCTTATAAAAGAAATTGTATTCTTTCTCATCTGAGCCTTTCCGGGGTGACTTTCACTCTCTTTTTTCCATAGTCTTAATGCAAAGCAGTTGGCCTACCCTTAATGGTGGCAATCTTTTTAACAATTGCAGCTTCAAGCCAGGCATGGTGGTGCATACCAAAGCACTTGGGAGGCAGAGGCCCAGAAGATGTTTTGGATATACCAGGACTGTGCAATTGTTACCATATAGTGCTGTTGGCTTGGGATGAAAGTTTTCCTGTGCTACTGAGCCCACCTGAAGGGACAGAATTGGAAATCCAGAGACTTTCATCATTGCTTATAGATGTTGGAATTTGAACTGCAGATGCTTGATATTTATCTGCTAGTTATTATTTACACTGGTCCAGTCTCTTCTTGGGATACACATACACTAACACACACACACATATGTTTACTATGTGCCACTATGTGTTGGAAGGTATGCAAGTTGTGTTTTAATTTTATAGGGCTCATAGTTAAATCTTAAATCTCAGATGAGACTTGAGACTTTGAGTGATGTTAAAGTTGGTGAAAGTTGTAAGGCCCTTTGAAGTTGAACTGAATACAGATTGCATTATAGGGTGGTGTGATAGTTTGAATGTATGGTCCCATAGACTCAGGTGTTTTATTAAAATTGAGTTTTCACCCCCTAGAAGGAAGATTCCTGCTAGAGAAGGTGTGTCACTGGGTGGATATGAATTCTAGCCCAAAGGTATGGAGAGTAGTTTGTGTTCTGGCGGGGTTCATGCTGTCTGCTTGTGTTGGTATTTTGCAGTCAAATTCTCTACCCCTGAGCTATACCCCCTGTGTTGGTATTTTGATTGCTGAAGTTGCTTCTCTCTGTCTGGATTTTTGGAAGTAAGCAGCTCCTCCTGCCACTGATGGAACTTCCCCTGGATCTGTAAGCCTGAAATAAACCCATTCCTCCCTTAACTATGTCTGGTTGGATAATAATCCCAGCAATGTGGAGCTGACTATAACAGATAGTAATGAATATATGAGGGCTACTGGTAGAATGTGGTAGTTTCAATGTGATAGTTTGAATATATGGCTCCATAGATTGACATGTTTTATTAAAATTGAGCTTGCAACTTGAGCTCCTAACAGAAATATCCATGCTAGAAGGAGTGGGTCACTAGGGGTGGCTCTTCAGTCCAGCCCTACTAGGTGTGTTGGGAGAGAGAGAGAGACGGGGGTGGGGGGGGTGGGGGGAGAGAAAGAGAGAGAATGAATGAGTGTGCCAGGGCCTCCAGCCACTGGAATTGAACTCCACACACATGCACCACCTTATGGATCTGGCTTATGTGGGTACTAAGGAATTGAACTTAGGTCCTTAGTTTCTTCAGGCAAGTACCTTAATGGCTCAGCCATCTCTCCAGCCCCAATTAGAGTTATACACAGAAAATACTAGGCATCTTATACCATCACTATAATAGAATACACAAGATGATAAAGTTTATTTAGTTCACAGTTCTGGTGGCCCAAGGACATGTTGGCAGCTTCTGGTAAGAGCTTAGTGCATATCATAACATAGTAATGATAAGTAAAGACAAGTAATTTGTGTAAAATAGGTAAAATAAGAAACAGCTCACTTTATAACAACTAACAACCTGCCCTTGTGGTTACTAATCAGTATTTGAGTGTAGCATTAATACATTTATGATGGTGGAGCCCTCAAGACCCAGATATCTCTTCTACCGCCATGCCACAGACAAATTTGCCAACTTATGACTTCTGGGGGACATTATGCAGCACTAGGGAAGAGGAAATTCTGTCTTGTAGCTTATCTTGCACCAATTTAAGAAAAGGTGAGCCTTTGTAGATAAATATAAGAGAGACAAGTAGGACAGGTGCCCCCACAACCTTCAAGTAATGTGGCAGAGATGCGGCCTCAGAGGAATTAGCAACATTTCGAGTCTTAAGAGGTTTCAAGGTTCTGTCCCACTGGGTCAGGATGGCATTTCTGGCTCCAGCCCATTTTCCAGGCCCCACTATTCGGTATTGGTAAGGGCTGCATGGTCCAAAGAAAACTTCCCAAGCTAGTCTGGGATCCTTGAGAAACAGAGCTGGGATGTTAGGCTTTGCGCCTATGCATGTAGCAAGATCATCCAAGTAGGTAATAAAGTCAAGTTTTTCTTGAGAAGTATCTCTAATCACACCCCTGTAATTAAAAAAAATATATATAAACAACTTTTCATTAGTTACTCCTTGCCCTGTATTTCTTAAGAACCACCCCTCACCACACCATTTTGTTTCTACTTTTTTTCTTAGAATCAAAGTATATTTTGGGAATGTTTTCCTATGTTGGAAATAAACAGTAGAAGGAGTTTATTCACCAACAGTGTCTGAGGGAGAATTTGTTGTAGATGGTGGTAAGAGAAGGTTTTGGTTCTTGAATATGGTAAGATGATAAAGCTTGCTTAGTCCAAATGCAGTAGTTGTTGATGAATGTACAGGATCAGAATGCATCACATGTATCTACACATAGAGCTTCATGTATTTGGAGGAAGAAAGGATTATTCTAGGGTTAAAGTACATTTAAAAATTTTAATTTAATTTAATTAATTAATTTATTTGAGAGAGAGAGAGAGAGAGAGAGAGAATGGGAGTGCCAGGGCTTTTAGCTGCTGCAAACAAACTCCAAACACATGTATCCCCTTGTGCATCTGGCTTATGTGGGTCCTAGGGAATCAAACCTGGGTCCTTTGGTTTTGCAGGTAAGTGCCTTAACCACTAAGCCATCTCTTTAGCCCAAAGTAATTTTTTTTAAAATAGTTATCTATTTGCAAGGAGAGAGAGAGGAAGAGAAGAGAAAAAAGATGCCAGGGCTTCCAGCTACTGTAAACAAACTCCAGCTGCATGCACCATCTTGTGCATCTGCCTTTATGATGGTACTGAGGAATTGAACTCCGGTCATTAGGCTTTGCAGGCAAGTGGCTTAACCACTAAGTCATCTCTCCAGCCCCTAAAGTACTTTTTTTTTTTTTTTTAAATTGATGTTTCTGGTGAGTTGAGAGGGCCATGTTTGGTATACCAGGGCTGAACTTAACACACATACAAGCATAGTGTGATGTTCCAATGTCATTAAATACATAAAATATTTCAGGCTCCATTCTGGGTGCCAGGGAATCCAACAATTGAACAAAACAAAGTCATTTCTATATCAGTGGTTATATCCCAGTGGGAGAAATCAACAACCTGTAGGGTGAAAATCCTAGGAACATCAAGATGTTATGGCTCAGGTAGTCATGGGCATTAAGAAAGATACAGCAGGATATGGATGGGGAAGATAAAATGGAAAGAGCTAGAGATAAAGGGGGTTAGGGAGAGGCAGTGGAGTTGCTGTGAGAAAAAAGGCTAACGGGAAAGACTTCTTTCTTACGGAGTTAGGGTTGAGTGGTGTGAGCCATGCCAGTGTTCAGGTAACAACACACTAGGCAGAGGGAAGAGTAAATGCAAAGATTCTCGTGAGTTTGGTGCTTGGTCTGAGGATCCGGGAGGAGCATGAAGTGTCGAAGCAGTGTGGGCGAGGGAGAGCACAGTGCACAAAGGAGGGTGGACAGAGAGCTGGGCATCCTGGAGGACTGCAGAAGCTGCCTGGATGCTTCTTGGAAAGAAAAAGAAGCAACTAGAGGGTCTTGACACAGTGCTGCTCGTGGTTGCTGCTATCAGGACTGGGCTGCAGGTGGGTCACAGCAGCAGGTGGAAAAGCAGATGAGAGATGGGGGCAGCCAGTGTCCTGATGGGCTGGTGTGATGTGGTGGAACCAGGGATGCTAAGATATGTCTGAATCCTGGGTGTATACGGAAGGTAGGGGCTAGCAGTATGTGGATGGCAACATAACAAAAAGTTGTCTCAAAAGTTCAGTTTGGGGGCTGGAGAGATTGTTCAGTGGTTAAAGTGCTTGCCCATTAAGCTTAACGGCCCAAGTTCAATTCCCCTGTACCCACGTAGAGCCAGATGTACAAAGTGATACATACATCTGGAGTTTGTTGACAGTGGCTAAAAGCCTTGGTGTACTCATTCTCTCTCTCTCTGTCTCCCTCCCTCTCTCCCTCCCCCCCTCTCTCTTTGTGTCAGGCATAGTGGCACATCGTTTTAATCCCAGCACTTAAGAGGCAGAGGTAGGAGGATCATTGTGATTTCAGGGCTAGCCTGAGACTACATAATGGATTCCAGGTTAGCCTGGACTAGAGCAAGATTCTACCTCAAAAGGCCTCCCTGGCCCCCCAAAGTTCAGTTTTATATATATTAAGTTTGAGATAACAGATATCTAAGTATAGATAGATAACTTGAGGGAATTGGAGTTTAGAACTTGGAAAAAAGATTTGGGTTAGTCACAAGCTTGGAAGTCACAATTCTGTGATGCTATTTACTGCTACAGGTATGCTCACTCTCTCTGTCTCTCTCACATAACTAAAAATATACAGAGTTGGAGAGATAGCTCAGCTGTTAAAAATGCTTGATTGCAAAGCTTGATGGACTGGGTTCAACTTCCCAGTCCTCTTGCAAAGCCAGATGAACAAAGTGGCTCATGGGTCTGGAGTTTGTCTGCAGTGGCAGGAGGCCCTGGCATACCCAAAGTCACTCACTGTCTGTCTATCTCTCTTTCTCAAATAAGCAAAGAAATAAATAAATAAAGCTATAGGTCTGGATGAGACCATTAGAAGTGAATTTGGATAATTTTGAGAACTAGTAGTTTGGGGGCTCGCAAAGTTTAAGGAGTAAGGAAGATGAGATATAGAAAACACAGAGAATGAGCAGTCTGTGAGGTGGGAAGAAAACAATGACAGAGTGGATTTCGTAGGGCATGTGAAGAAGGTCCATCTAGAGAGGACCAGGTTTTGTGTCCCACATGACAGACCTGGTGCCCTACATAGCTAAGTTTAGGTTTAACCTTAGGTTAGGTTAAACTTAAAATAATTAACTTTATTTTTAAAGTTTGGTTAAAGCAGGGTTAAGGTTAAAATATATTCTTCTGACTCATGAAGTAGTTACTTCCAACCTTTGTACCTCTTTAGGAATGGCTTGTACACTGAGAACACTGAGAATCCTTTTTTTTTTTTTTTTTTTCTTTTTTTGAGGTAGGGTCTCATTCTAGCCCAGGCTGACATGGAATTCACTATGTAGTCTCAGGGTGGCCTTGAACTCACAGCAATCATCCTACCTCTGCCTCCTGAGTGCTGGGATTAAAGACTTGTGCCACCACACCCGGCTTCTTTCTCTTCTTCTTTTTTTTTTTTAATTTAAAGTCAAGCTATATTTCATACCTTTGAATGAGCTGCTCCTTTTTAATGGCCTCAGCCATCAATTTCTGGGATGGGGGTATGTTACAGAGTCCTGTGAGAAAAATCAGAAACAACCCTGAAGTCGCACATAGCTTTCCTTTTATTTAAGTTCTCCTCCTTCTCATTTCTGGGCTCCCCTTTCCAGCCTTGGAACAGGCAAACGCCTGAGCTTAGAGTAGAATCAGAGTGAGCAGGAAGTGGGGGGTAAAGTTCTGCTCCTAACTCACTTAACAGGGGGTCTCCACAGCCAGATTATCAGTGCTCAGCCGGTGCCACCCACACCAGACATCAGCATTTGCTCCAGCAGCTGGTATGCTCTCTCCCCTTCTCTCTCTCCTCAACCTAATTCACGTTGGATTGTGTAATACTCCACGTTAGTTACACTTATGTGTGTTAAAACCATTAGGTGGATAAATAGAAACACAATGATCACATTTGATAAGCCTGCTTTGGCACATCTTTAGTTTTGTTATGGGGGAAGTCCCAAGTGTGGAAGGCGCTTGGCAGATTCACACTCTCGAGCTGTGAGAACCGGCTCATTCTGTTTCACATTAGGACAGACTCAGCACTTGACTTCTGCTCTTGCTTAGCTAAGTTCTAAACATATTCTTACCCTAACAGCTTAGATCCTGGCATTCCTCTGTAGTTGTCCAGCTGCCCCAGAGTCTAAAATCTCATTCTTCTTTCTAGAACCACCCCTTAATTCCTTTAAAATAAACCTGTCCCCCTACCTCCCCTTACTTGCTCCAAGCTACTTAGGAACTTTCCAGGACCTGTTGTCCATCTCATTCTGGACATTCCTGCCTCTGCTAGGTACCAAGTGGCACCTCCAGGGCATGGGTGGATATCCTTAGGCATAGGCCTAACCCAGCTCTGTGCTAGACTTTGGTCAAGACCACATTATCTTGGAAAAATCGAGCTAGACTTGGTCATTCCTGCAGTCTTGTGGAAGCTCTTTGGTGAACCATACAATTACTTATAGATCATACAATTATTTATGCAGCTTTTCCAGTTTATTATACAATAATGAAAAGAAATGTGGATTTAAGACTGTACTGTTTTTTTTTTTTTTTTTTCATAGTCCAGGCTGACCTGGAATTCACTATGTGTTCTCAAGGTGGCCTTGAATTTGTGGCAATCCTCCTACCTCTGTCTCCCAAGTGCTGGGATTAAAGGCATGTACCACCATGCCTGGCTCTTCTGAGGTTTTAACACAATTGACTAGTGCTGTGCAAGGACTCTAATAGGCCTTAAAAATCCAGGTTTGTGATAATTTAATAAAGGGTTGCAGAGATTTGTTTTTCCTGTAATGTAAATAAAGTAAGGATCTTCTAAACTCATCTTCTCAACTCCTTTCATTCAAATAGCATGTATGCAGCTGGGCCTGGTGGTACAAGCCTATAATCTTAGCTACTCAGGAAGATGAGGCAGAAGGAGCACAAGCTCAAGGTCAAGAAAATTTGGGGAGACCTTGTCTCAAAATTTAAAAAAAAAAAACAGCCAGGTGTGGTGGCGCATTGGGAGGCAGAGGTAGGAGGATCACCATGAGTTCGGGGCCACCCTGAGACTACATAGTGAATTCCAGGTCAGCCTGAGCTAGAGTGAGACCCTACCTCTAAAACAAACAAACAAACAAAAAGCAGAAAAAGAGAGCTGGGAATAAGATATAGGTTGCCTGGCATATGCAAGGCCTTGGGTTCAAACCTTATCACTAAAAGCATATAAGGAAAAACCCCTACATAAACAAGCAAGCAAATGAACAAACAAACCCAAATAGCATATTTGCCTTAGGAGAACAAAGATTTTATTTTTTTGTTGCTGTTTTCTGATGTAGGGTCTCAATCTAGTCCAGGCTGATCTGGCACTCACTCTGTAGTCCCAGGCTGGCCTCAAACTCATGGTTATTCTGCTACCTCTGCCTCTTGAGTGCTGGGATTAAGAGTATGTGCCAGCACATTGGGCTTGAGAATCAAGGTTTTAAAATAATGGTTGACATCTATTACATTTAAGTAGTGGGATAGAAGTCAGATCTGCTTAGTACTATTATATGTTATATGTATATGTTACCTATAGATTATTGATAATTATTTTTATTTATTAAGGACAGCTTGTTGGCCCAAAGGTGAATGCTGTTAATCCACATAATACAACTGTAACTCTTTAAAATCTCACTAACCAGACTTGGAAGGTAGCTCAGCTTGCACAGCATGAAGACCTGAGTTGGAGCCTCACAACCCATGTAAAAATGTCTGGCATGGTGGGTGGCCACATGCTTCTAATTCCAGTGCTGGGGAGGCAGAGAGATGGATCCCTGGAGCTTGGTGGCCAGCCCAGAGACCCTGTCTCACAGGTGCTCCTCAGGATGACACCTGAGGTTGTCTTCTGCCCTGTGTGTACCCATATATGTTCATACATATCTCCACACACCTATGCACCCGCACATGAACACGTTAACACATGCACACACAAAATAAATAAATTGTATTACAAAATGCTTACTAATATAATCTTATTGGTAGAAATGCTAATAGTAAGAGCAATGGCTTTCACTTAATGGGTTTTACTCCGTGTCAAGTACTCTACTAGCTGCTTTGCAGATATCTATTTTAAAAAAACTTGACAAAAGTGCTTATTATACCATATATATATATATATATATATATATATGTATATATATATATATATGAAGGGACTATGACCTTAAGATGTCCTCATAAAGCTAATGAGTTTTGGGCCAGAGAGATTGCTCAGTGGTTAAGGAAGTTGCCTGCAAAGCCTAATGACCTGGGTTTGATTTCCCCAGTACCCATGTAATGCCAGATGTACAAAGTGGCACATTCATCTTGAGTTTGCTTGCAGCAGCTGAAGGCCCTGGTGTGCCCATTCTCATTTTTTTCTCTCTCTCTTTCCATGCAAATAAAATAATAAAATAAAATAAAATGAGAAGCTAATGAGTTTCATAGGGAGGATTTGACCTGACAAACTGTATTTCAGCATATTTGGCATTTTTGAGTGATAATTGACATCAAGTAGTGTCCAGGGTCTAAAATATTTTTATAAGAGTTTATTAACAGTTACTTTCATCAGTTCTCAATTTTATTCATAGTATTCATTACCCAAATATCTTTTGAAGCAATATAAAGACTCTATTTCTAATAAAAAGTAGAAAAACTGGGCTAGAGTAGAATAGGATCTTGATGCTTCCAATAAATTCAGTTACTCTGAAAAATTCGATTACATTATCTTATCTAAATGAATCCCTATCCACAGAGTCAACACTTTAGTCAGATAGAGTGACATATGCATACCCTTATAATATTACATGTATACACAATTAATTGATCATTACAGTTTTTTCCTAATACCTTAGCTTACATCTGTAAACTTAGTTAAATGATTTTTAGGTTCTGTAGATTATGTTTGCAATTAGTGTGAACATACCTTTGAATACTCTTGTGGCCCATCGTGCCTGAAGCTCTGTGCCTGCTAAAATGGACCCGTTGAGGCCGATGAGGCCAATGATGGCTAACGTTGCTCTTTCTAGATCTGCAGGGAAGACGTGCTTGTATAGGAAAATCATCTTTGTACAACGGCTTTTGAGAGGCTCTTCAAAAAAGGGGAAAGAAACAGTATATCCTGTTGTGAAGATCACAACATCAATGTTTCCTTCTACTGTCCCATCTTCAAAGATAACAGCAGTTTCTGTAAAATTCTTGATGCCGGTTTTCACAGTGATTTTCCCGCAGAGTATACATGCTGGTAGCTCATCATTCATAATAAATTTTGGTTTTTCCCTTTGACACAGAAGAGAAATATAGTCATTGTGGTTATATCTATGAGACACTTTGGCAAATGACTTAATTGAGGGAAACTATCTGCTGAACTCAGGAACTGAGTGGATTAGTATCTAACTCAAAGTCGTGTACCTGACATACTATGTTTATAGCATGTTTTGTTTTCTTGCTCTTCATAGAAAGCATGTGGAAAATGACTAACTCTACTTTCCCGATTTGATTTATAATTCTCTATCCACTGTAATTCATATCTGGATCATTACTTTTGTTTCCCTCCCTCTCTCACTTCATTTCTTTCCTTCATTCCCTTCCCCCTTTTCCCATAATCCTTTCTTTTCTTCCTTACTTCCCCCTAAAGATTGAAGCAAAGATCCTATACATGCTAGGCAAAGGGTCTGCCATCAAGTGACACCCTCACCCCAGCAAAGATTAAAATATAAGGAGAGAATATATAACAAACCACTCAATTAATGATCAATTTGGAGTTTCATATCACCCAGACCTCTGAAAAGGATGGTAGGCCAAGAGTAAATCAGCAAGAAACTATGTGAATAAAAATAAAAACATCTAAATCTTTTTTTAGGGCTAAATATTTTAATAGTGAGCCTCATTCGACCCAATTATATCAGGCAGCATTATCTTTGAAAAACTGACAAATCATCTTGTTTTTGTAATGTGAAAAATATGTTGCTAGAGAATATTTGGGAGCTCAACACTGAAGAAGACTTATAAAACTCCCTCTGAGGCACAGGGAACTGTGTGGGATAGGGTGCAGAAACAATGGAAAGCCACAGGGTGGGAAGGTTTACTCTGAGGCATTGTTCCCCTCCTCCCTGAGACTAACTGGTGCATTCATGACCCCACAGAGATTACCAATAACCCCACCAAGAGAGGACAAGGAAGAGGGGACATAGGAGTACAACCCAGGCCAGGCATGGTGGCGCACGCCTTTAATCCCAGCACTTGGGAGGCAGAGGTAGGAGGAACCCTGTGAGTTTGAGACCACCCTGAGACTACATAGTGAATTACAGGTCAGCCTGAGCTAGAGTGAGACCTTACCTCAGAAAACCTCCCCCTCCCCACAAAATAAAAGAGTATAACCCAATGGGAATATGACCAAAATGTAATATGTTCATATATTAATGTTCTCAATAAACAAGATTATGTAGGTCCAGTACATATTAAAGATGTTACATTTAATTCAAAGTTTTTTTTGTTTTCTTTTTAATTATGAAATTATTATACTTATTGAGGGAAGTACAGAGCCAAGGAAAGGCACCCACGTGACTAGAGATCCCACATGAAAGGGCCTGGGAAAACTATGGAAAGACAAGAGAGAAAAAACGTTCAAGGTGCTTCTGCCGTGGGGGGAGCTGGAGGGGATAAAGAATCCATGTGGTGAGTAATGGTTAGGGGGCCCTCCTCTTGGCTCAACCCAGCTGGGCCTGGGCATAGCTAATGGATAAACTCACCCATAGCTGGAAGTTCCCAACTGGCCCGACAGCCTGCTTTCCCCTTGTAAAGGTATTTATAACCTTATAGTGGTAGGCTGTCTTCTGGCTCAGGTGAACCAGAAGGGACAGTTGGTTGGTTAGGGCTAGGGGCTGTCTCAGGAAGAGGCTAGCCCGGACACCAAGTTATGGGGGATGAACTTGATCAACCACAATGTTTAAATCCTACTAAAGGCCTTCCTCCTATGAGGGGTCCTGATTGTTTGTGAAAAATAGGTCTAGGGAACTAAGCAAGAGATAAGTAGTCATATAATCTTTGATATCCAGTAAGTGCAGACTTTCCTGCCTTTTCTTTTTAATTTCCAGAGGTCCAGTCACCCTAACTGTATGCCCCTCTCATTCTCCCCTCTCATGAGAAGACGCTCTCACTGCTGTTAGAGGACAGGGGATGATGATGTCAGATCTTGAACTACTTCCAGCTGAATGGGGTATAGAAATATGGCAGTTAGAGAGTCTTTCCCTGAGAATGGAACTATTCTAAAAGACCTCAAAAGTATATAGATGGAGTGTAGAAAAATAGTCTTGGAAGAAAATGTTGGGGAGGAAGAATAAAAGAATGCAGATAATGAGAAGTGAGCACAGAGCAAGCCGGTCGCCTTTAGGGTTATCCTTCTTGTGGACATCTATGCCTTGGGTAGCATTTGAGGGAGCCCAGATAGATGGAGTTGGATTGTCTCAGGATCATTTGAGCACAAGCTGGCTGAGATTTTCTTCCAGAACTGCTCATTGAAGCACAGTAGTGTTTGACATGATCTGAATCTGTTTCTGTATGGCTTGTAAAACAGATGAGATATTAGCGGAAAATACATACATACATACATATATATATATACATATATATATATATATATATATATATATGTATTTTCTTGATAACTCTATTTTATATTTTATCTATCTATTTTATCACCTTGATAATGGTGATTACACCATATTTTGTATAACCTTCCAGAGTGTATTTTTTTAAATTTGTCCTGGGGGTAGCCAGGGCCAAAAGTTGATATCATAGAGCCATTGGGTGCCATTAATGCCAGTAATAACAAATATATTTTTGGCCTCAAGACTTATTTAATGATGTCCTTGCACAACTAGGAGAGATTCACCTATGTTTCCAGCATAAGGAAGTCTTCTGAATTAAGTGAACCTTGGTCAGAGTCATCTATCTATCTATCTATCTATCTATCTATCTATCTATCTATTCCCCCCATATAGATATGATTTGAAATTAATCATTTTGACTGCTTTGGTTGTTTTTCCTTATTATAGAATTAGAACTATTAGAGATGGGACAACATGTCATAAGACCTTGTTTGTTTCTCCTCTTGGAAAGCTCTTATTGTGTTACTTAATAGGCCTTCCATATATTTGAGATATCCTTTTATTTTTGCTTATATATTTCTCTCTGAGTGTTTAAGACTAAGCAGATAGCCAAAATTTAATCAAGGATTAATTTTGGAGGTCACTAATGGCTTTCCAAAGGAGACTTTAGGAACCTGGTAATATCCCTATAGCTTCTCTGATATTGGTGTTGTCTGTTATGATGAGTCAGGGCCATGATGGCCAAGTTGTTTTCTCTTCTTTGGGAAGCCAGGAGGACTGAGTTTTCCTCAGTTGTGACTCTCCTACTTCACAATGTACACCATTTTTTTTTGTTTGTCTCTGAGTCTCCATGTCCTCTCTGATCAGGATGACAGGTGACTTACCAGGTGCCACTGTAGAAGTGTCCCATCATCTCCTGTGGCCTCATGACCTGGGATAAAATTTTTCTTTTCTTTGCCAGTATACGATTCTATGCAGTGGTATATAAAGGTATATCATTTCAGGAATTCCTGTTATAAATTCATACCTTTAATCACTCAGTCAGAATAGATACATACTATTAAAGGGTAGTGAGGGTTCAGAATAGACACATACTATTAGAGGGTAGTGAGAGCTCAGAATAGACACATACTATCAGAGGGTAGTGAGAGTTGATCATCTGTGCTCATGATGATGCCAACATTTTATTTCTAGATGGTGGAACTATAAAGATTCTTCCTTCCTTCCTTCCTTCCTTCCTTCCTTCCTTCCTTCCTTCCTTTCTTTCTTTTTTCAAGGTAGGGTCTTGCTCTAACCCATGCTGACCTGGAATCACTATGTAATCTCAGGGTGGCCTCAAATTCACAACAATCCTTCTACCTCTGCCCCCCAAGTGCATTAAAGGCATTCTACCACGCCTGCCTACTTTCAAGATTTCTTAAAGCCAATTTAAATTTCTTGATGTTCAAACTAGAAATAAAAGTTATCATCTTTAATTTTCTTTTAGCCTTATGAAGTTACTACTTTTATGGCTAGAGAATATGCCCAAACCAAGATCTGCTGTGTAATCTGGTAGACAATATTTTAGGAAAAAAAGTTTATAACAGGATAAGCTAAGATAATGCTTGTATATTTTTGAGTTATGAATAATGGAATAATAATGTTGATTTAAATTTTTTCCTTGAGTTCAATTCAAAACTACAAAAAGATAAAATACCATCATAGTTAGAATTGCTAGTATTTTAAGTACACACACACACAAATGTGGATAGTGAGAAAAAGAAACAAATATACTATTGGTGGTTATGTAAATTACTCTAGTAATTGTGGAGAATAACAGATGTTACTTATGAAAACACTAAGACTATATCTACCACATGATCCATTTACCTCACTTCTGAGTATATAGCCAAAGGAGATGAAATAAGCATTCTAAGTTAGACCTCTGCAGGCCTATGTTTATTGTGGCACTATTTATAATAGTTAAGTTATAGAATCAGCCAAGGTTCCCATCAACAGATAAATAGATTAAAGATGTGGAGTATGTACACAATGGAGTACTCATCCATAAAGAAGAATGCAATCATTTCATCTCCAGAAACAAGTGGAACTTAAGAATATGTTAAATGGGAGACTTCTGGGTAAGATGGCAGTATAGGAACCAAGCCAAAGCAGCCTAGGATGTGAAGAAAGGGGAAAAAGAGCAAAATGTTCTCTTCTACAGAAAAGTGAAGTTGCATAAGTTATTATCAACCACAACAGAGAAGCAGGAGAGACTAAGATCTTCCAGAAAGGAGGAAACTGGCCAGAATCCTGCTGAGACACCAGCAGCACTGGTCTGTGTGCCTGCCCACTTGGCTAGTGCTGAGCTACAGGAGCAGAAACTAGGTGAAGGGATATTCCACTCATATCAGCCTCCTTGCAAAGTCAAGAAACCTGAAGCAGAAGACAGCAGGGACCAGTTGAGCAGCTGCTGAAGGAGAACAGAAATGGGACCAGCTGAGCAGCTCTGACAACTCTAGGCATACTGCACAGTCTCCAGAGAACTCATTCAGTCACTGGCCTCAGGGCATCAAGCATGGCTGATCAGAACACCAGATCCACAGTGCAACACAGAGGGATAGAAGTGGACACTCAGTATTGGTGAGATTGGAAGCCATCCCAAAAGGTAACAGGGCCTACTTACACAAAGGCAGATACATAGGCCTGCACTGGAAGTGCTAATCTCTCTTTCCATGTTAGGGCAGGTTATAAATTACATATTCTTGGTTAGCTTTACCATTCTCAAATAAGCTGTATTTTGGGGTTTACTATTGTTGCCTTTGACATTTCCTGATTCATAGGGTCTTTGTCTTTTTATTCTGTCATTATTGGGGGCAGAATCTGACTTGGCCCCAGGCTGACAGGGAACCTCTTTCAGACCAGAAATCTCAACCTCCCAGTCGACATGATTAAGGGTGTGGGGCAACACCCACCCTTAGGGACTTTGGCTTTATTAGATTACCTGTTTGTTTTAATCTCCACTGTTGCATAAATATTCTGCGCTGGTTTGTATTGAATGTGTATATTGCTCAGTTGTATTTTAGAATTTCCCAGTAAATTGCTCAGCCCAGTCTTTTAGAATACTTGGATAGCAGGCAAACCAAACACCTAGGGTCACTTCTGCTATTTTCTTGGGAGTATAAGAGCTACATTTGGCACCTTAAAATAATGCCCTGAAGATATATAAAGTTGGATTTACATGGCTAATAACACAGCACTGCAGATAATTAGAAAACCCAAGCATCAAATTAACTCAAGATGCAAAAATGTCTACATTATAAAACAAGAAACACAAAAAAAACCAAGACAACACAATCCCACCAAAAATTATACATCCATCAGAAATGACCCCTAGTGGGACTGTTTTAGATGAAATGGCAGAAAAAGATTTTTAAAAATGATTATATCTATAATCAAAGAAATCAAAGGAATCAAAGAAGAAAACAAACTCCTGAAGGAGAACACAGGAAACCAGCTAAATGAAATAAAGAGGTCAATACAAGACATGAGTAGGGAGATAGAAATAATGAAATAAACACCATTCAGGCATATTAGAAATGAAAAACAGAGTAAGTCAAATAGAAAACTCTGTAAAAGTCTCACCACTAGAATTGATCAAGGAGAAGACAGAATATCTAAAGTAGAAGACCAGATGGCAGATCTAATAAAGTCCAACAAGGAGAAAGAAAAACTATTAGGAAGGTATGGATGGGAATTTCAAGACATTTGGGACACTATGAAGAAATCAAACATAAGAATTCAGGGCACAGTAGAAGGAGAAGAATTTCACTCCAAAGGCATAGCAGGTATTTTCAACAAAATCATATAAGAAAACTTCCCCCAAATAGAGAAAATGATGCTAATAAGATCCGGGAAGCCTTTAGAATGCCAAGCAGATAAAATCAGGAAAGAACCTCTCACCATCAAATTATAATTAAACTACAAAACACACAAACTAATGAAAATATATTGAATGCAGTCAGAGAGAAAAATCAAGTCACATACAAAGACAAGCCCATCAGGATAACAGCAGATTACTCAACACAAACTTCAAAATCCAGAAAGGCTTGGAATGATGTAATCCAAGTTCTGAAAGATAACAACTGTCAACCAAGCTTACGTTATCCTGCAAACCTATTTATCCAAATAGATAGAACAATAAGGACATTCCACAACAAAAAACAGCCTAAAGGAATATATGAACACTAAATCAGCTCTACAGAAAGTACTTGAAAGGATCCTCCATGCTGAAGAGAAAGAAAAGCACACACATAAGGAACCAGGAGAAAACAAGCCATATTAAAGTAATAGTTAATACAAGAGAGTAAAAGAAAAACCAGAACTACAAAATGAGAAGAATAGCAAGAATAACTATACACCTTTTAATAATAACTCTTAATATCAGTGGCCTCAGCAACCCAACCAAAAGACACCAGTTTGCAGATTGGGTTAAAAAGCACGATCCTTCTATTTGTTTTCTCCAAGAAACCCACCTTTCCATAAAAGATGGACACTATCTTAGGGCAAAAGGTTGGAAAATGGTGTTTTAAGCAAATGAACCTAGAAAACAAGCAGGTGTTGCTATCCTAATATCTAACAGGGTAGACTTCAAACCAACATTAGTTAGGAAAGCTAAAGAAGGTTCACCTTATATTGATTAAAGGAAAACTCCAACAGGAGGATAATTTCCCATTTTTAACAAACAAACACTATTAGAATTAAGGTCACAGGTAACACCAAACACAATTATAGTAGGTGACTTCAATACCCCACTTTCATCAATCGACAGGTCATCCTGGCAAAAAATAAACACAGAATCATCTGGATTAAATGAGGTCATAGAACAATTGAACCTATAAGATATCTACAGGATATATCACCAAAATGCTGCACAATACACATTCTTTTCATCAGCACAAGGAACATTCTCTAATATAGACCCTATATTAGGGCACAAATCAAACCTTAACAAATACAGGAAAATAGAAATAATTCCTTGTACTCTATCTGATCACAATGGGATTAAACTACAAATCAACAGCAAGAAAAGATATAGAGTATACACAAAATCATGGAAACTAAATAATACACTATTAAATGATGAATGGGTCAATGAAGGAACCAAAAATTGATAGGATCAGGGCTGGAGAGATGGCTTAGCAGTTAAGGTGCTTGCCTGCAAAGCCAAAGACCTCAGTTTGATTCTCCAGTACCCATGTAAGCCAGATGCACAAGGTGGTGCATGCATCTGGAGTTCGTTTGCGATGGCTGGAAGCCCTGGTGTACCCATTCTCTCTCTGTCTGTCTCCCTCTCTCAAATAAATAAATAAAATAAAATATTTTAAAAAATTCATAGGATCAAATGAGAATAAGAACACAACACACCAAAACCTTTGGGACACAATGAAGGCAGTCCTAAGAAGGAAACTTATAGCTTCAAGTGCCTATATTAAGAAATTAGGGGCTATAGAGATGGCTTAGCCATTAAGGCATTTGCCTGCAAAACCACAGGACCTTGGTTCAGTTCACCAGGACTCATGTAAGTCAGATACACAAGGTAGTGCATGTATTTGGAGTTTTTTTTGCAGTGTCTGGAGGCTCGGGAGTACCCATTTTCTCCCCTTCTCTCTTTCTGCCTCTTTCTCTTTTTCTAAAACAACTAAATAAAAATATTTTTTAAAATGCAGAAAATAAAGAAATTATAACCTTCCAAGGCTCAGGGTCCAATGCGGGAGAAATAGTGGGAAGAATGTAAGAGCCAAAGGAAGGATAGGACTGCTTACAATACACTCTTCCAGACACAGAATGGCCTGGATATCCATGATCTCACAATGCCTGGCACTATCTACACAAGACCAGTATAATTGGAGGAAAAGATGATGATATCAAAATAAGAAAGACTGATCAGGAGGGGGATGGGACATGATGGAGAGTGGAGTTGTGAAGGGGAAAGTGGGGTGGGGGGAGAAGAGGGAATTATCATGGTTTATTGTCTATAATTATGGAAGTTGTCAATATTTTTTTTAAATTAAAAAATACACTAAAAATAAACAATGAGGCTGGAGACATGGCTTAGTGGTTAAGGCACTTGTCTGCAAAGCCTAAGGACCTAGTTTGGATTCCTCAGTACCCATGTAAACCAAGATGCACGAGGTGGCACATGCGACTGGAATTTGTTTGCAGTGGCTAGTGGCCCTAGCATGCCATTCTTCCTCCTCCCCTTCTCTCTCAAATAAATAAATAAATAATAAAAAAAGAAATTAGAAAGGTTGCAAATTAACAACTTAATGCTTCACCTAAAGACCTTGGAAAAAGAAGAATAAGGCAAACCAAAAATCAGTAGATGGGAAGAAATAATAAAGACTAAGGCAGAAATTAATAAAATAGAAGCAAACAAAAAAATATAAAGACTAATCTCCCTCATGAACATAGATGCAAAACTTCTGAACAAAATATTGACAAACAGAATACAAGAATATATCAAAACGATCATTCACTCTGACCAAGTAGGCTTTATCCTAGAGATGCAGGGATAGTTCACCTGTGCAAATTGATAAATGTAAAGCACTATGTAAATGGACTGAAGGACAAAAATCACATGATCACCTCAAGAGATGCAAAAAAGGCATTTGACAAAATTCAAAATCCCTTCATTATGAAAGTCCTACAGAAACTGAGAATAGAAGGACCATATCTCAACATAATAAAGGCTATTTATAACAGACCTACATCCAACATAATACTAAATGGGGAAAAACTTGAAACTTTTCCACTAAAGTCAGGAACAAGACAAGGGTGTCCACTGTCCCCACTTTTATTTAATATAGTACTGGAAGTCTTAGCTATAGCAATAAGACAAGAGACACATATAAAGGGATACAAATTGGAAAGGAAGAGATCAAATTATCATTATTTGCAGATGATATGATTCTATACATAAAGGATACTAAAGACTCTATCAGCAAACTGTTAGAGCTGATAAACACTTTTAGCAATGTAACAGGATACAAAATAAACACCAGAAATCAGTAGTCATCCTATATATTGACAACAAACATGCTGAAAATGAAATCAGGGAATCACTCCCATTCATAATTGCCTCAAAAAAAAAAAAAAAAAGTACCCTGGAATAAACCTAACCACAGAAGTGAAGGATCGCTACAGTGAAAACTTTAAAACACTCAAGAGAGAAATTGCAGAAGACACCAGGAAATGGAAAGACATCCCATGTTCTTGGACTGGAAGACTCAATATTGTGAAAATGTCAATCTTATCAAAAACAATCTACATATTTAATGCAATCCCCGTCAAAATTCCAATGACATTCTTCATGGAAATAGAAAAAGCAATCCTAAATTCATTTGGAAGCACAAAAACCTTAAATACCCAAAACAATTTTGAGCAATAAATATTAAAGAGCCATAGTAACAAAGACAGCATAGTATTGGCACAAAAACAGACATGTAGATCAATGGAACAAAATAGAGGACCCAAAGGTAAGCCTGGGCAGCTACAGCCACCTGATCTTTGACAAAAATGCCAAAAATACTCACTGGAGAAAAGACAGACTCTTCAACAAATGATGCTGAGAAAACTGGGTATCTATATGTAGAAGGATAAAAATAGATCCTTATCTCTCTCCATGCCCAAGAATTAAGTCCAGCTTGCTGTACTGGCACATGCTGGTAGGATATTGCTGAAGAGACAGAGGCAGGAGGATCAGGAGTTCAAGACCAGCTTGATCTGAAAAAAAAGGAAAAAAAATTCAGTCCAAATGGATCAAAGACCTTAATATCAGACCCAAAATTGAAGCTGCTAGAGGAAAAAATAAATAGGGGAAACCCTTCAAGATATTGGCATAGGCAATGACGTTCTGAATATAACCCCCACTACTCAGGAGATAAAATCACTAATCAACCACTGGGACTTCATGAAATTACAAAGCTTTTGTACAGCAAAGGACACTGAATAGAGCAAAGAGGCAACCTACAGATTGGGAGAAAATTTTTGCCAGCTACACATCTGACAGAGGATTAATATCCAGGATATACATAGAACTCAAAAAACTAAATAATAAGAAACCAAACAACCCAATTAAATAATGCGCTATGGAACTAAATAGAATCCTTGAAAGAAGAAATACAGATGGCCTATAAACATCTAAAAAATGTTCTACATCCTTAGCCATTAGGAAAATGCAACTTAAAACTACTTTGAGATTCCATCTCAATCCTGTTAGAATGGCTATTATCAAGAAAACAAATGACAATAAATGCTGGTGAGAATGTAGCAAAAGAGGAACCTTTCTACACTGTTGGTGGGAATGTAATCTGGTACAGCCATTGTGGAAATCAGTGTGGAGGTTTCTGAGACAGCTAAAAATATATTTACCATATGAGCCAGCTATACCACTCCTAGGCATATATCCTAAGGACTACCCTAGAGATACTTGCACATCCATGTTTATTGCCACTCTAGTTACAATAGCTAGGAAATGGAATCAGCCTAGATGTCCCTCAACTGATGAATGGATAATGAAGATGTGGTACATGTATACAATGCAGTTCTATTCAGCAGTAAAGAAAAGTGAAATTATGAAATTTGCAGGGAAATGGATGGACCTGGAAAGGATTATACTTAGTGAGGTTACCCAGGCCCAGAAAGCCAAACGCTGCATGGTCTCTCTCATATGTGAATCCTAGTTACAAATGTCTGGACTTGTATGTGAATTGGAATAAAACTTGGTAGCACAGGCTAGTAAGCTAGAAAGGGGCTATAAGGGAGGGAGGAGAGGGTAAGACTTAAAAGGGATGGTATTGTGTATATGTAAGTGTAAGAACAGATTACTGGGGGGTGTAAAAGCTTAAGTGAGATCAGGGGAAGAGATTGAGTAAAGGAAGGGTGAGGGGAGGGTTAATCAAAATCTAAGTCGGTATGAATAAGTCATATGGAAACCTATTTTTTTGGACAATGGCACATCTAGAAGCCATAGATTGTTACTTGAAAAATTTCAGTACCAGGAATGGGATACCTTCCAGGGAGCTATTGGCTATGGAGGTCCCTGATGCCACCAAAACATTACAGGCCATTGCCAAGGCTCTTGGTTTCCCACCAGGATTAGATGGTAAGATCCTATTGCTGAAGACTCCACATGCTTGGGCTGCAAGGTCACTGAGAAATATTGCTGGAGTAGAACAGAAAACCTCCTCCATGTTTTTTTCAGCAGAAAGCTAGAAAAAAGTATGTTACATGCAGCTCCATAGGAGAGAGAGAAATCACCAGTGGAGATACTCAACAGTGGACACTGCAAGCCTTAAATTTGGCCAGGCAGGCCAAATGAGCCAATGGTGCAATAGTGGCATGTCTGTTATGAGAGAAACCAACCACTCTCTAATTGGACTGGAGGCCTGTTCCACAGGAGGGAATACATTCCTGGTAATGAAAACCTATGATGGGGGAAGTCATGAGCCCTAGGGGTATAACACCTGCTAGTTAATATATGGCTAAATGCATATATTATGCTCATCAAACTGCCTGGTAAGCACTTTTCTTAATGTTCATACCTATACATTAATGCTACTCTCACTTTATTAGAGAAGCTTCTCTTTTCAGATGGTGGTGACTTCTGGGATGACTCAAAATTCACCATAGTGCTGAGTAGAAGTGAGAGAGGAGTGCTCAGCACTGAAACAACTCTATCATACCTTCCAAGGCTCAGGGTCCATTGCGTAAGAGGTGGCAGGAAGAATGTAAGATCCAGAGGAAGGGTAGGGGCTCCTTACAATGCATTCTCCCAGACACGAAATGGCCTGGATATCCATGACCTTGCAGTTTCTAGCACTACCTATACAAGACTAATATAATAGGAGGAAAAAATGATGAATCAAAATAGAAGACAGACTGATTTTGAGGAGGGGAGATATGATGGACAGTTGAATTGTGAATGAGAAAGAGAGGGGGGAGGGAATTATCATGCTTTATTGTCTATAATTATGGAATAGTCAATAATAAAAAGAATATGTTAAGTACAACAAAATGAAGACAAAAGAAAAGTATTTCATATTCCATATTCTCTCATATGGGGAAAATTAGAGCAATGACTATTTTTTTTTACAACATTTTTATTTATTTATCTGCAAGGAGAGAGAGAAAAAGAGAGAAAAGAGAGAGAGAATGGGTGTTGCAGGGCCTTTAGCTGCTACAAATGAACCACAGATGCATGGACTACTTTGTGAATCTGACTTTACATGGATACTAGGGAATTGAACCTGGATTGTTAGTCTTTGCGGGCCAGTACCTTATCTGCTGAGCCATCTCTCCAGCCTAGTAGTGATTATTATTATTAAAGAGATTTAGAAAGAATAGTGGAGAATTAAGGTGGAGAAATGGAGGCTGGACTTGACCAGTGGATGCTATATACATGTGTGGAACCCTTTTGATATGTGAAATTTATACATGTTAATAAAATAATAAAGAAAATAAATAAAAAATTTCCACATATAAAAAAGCACAAGTACCTTTTTATAATACTTAATCCATAGATATCATGGTTAAATTTTTTATTCATCTTCCTCTTAAGGCTCCAGTTTAGGAAACGTGTAGGCAGAAGTCGTGTAATAAAATTATGCCATCTTCTTGTACTCATCATATTAAGAGGATAGCCCCCATCTGAATAGCGGCTGAAAACCCAGGTGCCAGTTCTAGTACTCACAAGTACCTAAAAAGTGAAGCAAGAAGGATAAATATATATTTATCACTTTGTAGTACTTGTCTTTGATGTGTTTTAAATGATAACATTCTGATCTAACAAGAGAAAATTGCATTTATATATATGACACATGTTCCCGTTGCTGTGAATTGTTTTAAAATATATCTTTTATTTATGTATGTTAAGTATTTCCATTATGTTTAAGGATTATAAATACAGGACTGTAATATTTGTAGGCATATATATATATATATATATGTATATATATATGTATATATATATATGTATATATATATATATGATAGAAAATTTAAAGAAATCTTAGCAAAGCAATTTTAACTGAATTAAATACAATGTATTCTTTTAGGATCTAATAATTTTGCTAAAATTTATGTAATTAAAATGGCTTTATTTTCAGAAAAATAATTTATTTTAGTTATTTGAGAGAGAGGGAAGAGAGAGAAGAAGAAGCAGAGAGAAAGAGAGAGAGAGAGAGAGAGAGAGAGAGAGAGAGAGAGAGAGAATGGGTGCCAGGGCCTCTAGCCATTGCAAATTAACTTCAGGCACATGGGCCACCTTGTTCATCTGGCTTATGTGGGTACTGGGGAATCAAACCTGGAATCTTAGGCTTTGTAAGCAAGTGTCATAAGAGCTAAGCCATCTCTCCAGGCCCCCTGGAACTCTATAGTCCCAGGCTTGCCTTGAACTTATGATGATCTTCCTAACTTTTCCTCCCCAGTGCTGGGATTAAAGGTGTATGCCACCACATCTGGTGGCATACAGAATAGATTTTAAATTTGTGAGTGTATTTATAATTTCTCAAACCACTTTCTTGGTGGCCTGTTCATCATTTCTGAGCCTTCAGGTTCTGGTAAGTCTCTTCTCTTGGCCCAGCTGGGCCTAGAGGAGGGGAGAATCCCCCTGACTCCTCTCTGCCCTCCACATGGCAGGAGCTTTCTGTACATTCTCTTCTTTTCTTTCTAAATCTCTTTTTATGTTTCTTCTAGACCAATATGGGCCTTAGACCATGTGGATGTATTCATTTTCCTCCCCTTCCTTCTGTACTTCCCTCAATAAATAGAATAATTTTGTAATTAAAAAATAATTTCTAAACCGGGCATGGTGGTGCACGCCTTTAATCCCAGCACTCGGGAGGCAGAGGTAGGAGGATCACCATGAGTTTGAGGCCACCCTGAGACTCCATAGTGAATTCCAGGTCAGCCTGGGCTAGAGTGAGACCCTACCTTGAAAAACCAAAAAAAAAAAAAAAAAAAAAAAAAACCAAAAAAAAAATTCTAAAACCATTACACTTACTTTGGCAAATTTAGACTTACTTTTATCTTTTTTTGTTTTGTTTTGTTTTGTTTTGTTTTTTCAAGGCAGGGTCTCAGTCTAGCCCAGGCTTACCTGGAACTCACTGTTTAGTGCCAGGCTAAAATGGTACATGCCTTTAATACCAGTATTTGGGAGTCTGAGACCTGGGGGAGGTTATATAGTGATATTCTGTCTCAAAAAATAATAAAAAAGACAGATGGAGGAGGTAAAAGGAGGGGGAGGGAGGAAGGAATGAAGGAAAAGAGATAGAGGGAAAAAAGGAGGGAAGAAAAGAGAAAGAATAGGGAAGAGAAAATATCCTTCTAGTACAATTGGTCTTGTTCATGACAGATCACTTCTGAAAATGCCTTGTGGTTTGGCATTCATATAATTTTCCTAAACTCCTTTTGGAGGTAGTTCAATTATGCAAAATGTCTTCATAAATAGGCCAAAAGTGGCTTTGAGGCTTTTCAGGAATTTTTTTCACTTAGTCTTGAATATTCACTTTATCCTCTACGTATAATGACAGGAGTGGGGACACTAATTTAGAAATTGTGTACCTGAGCTGCTGTTCGAGTGAGCTCCACAGCGATGTCTCCTCCACTGTTCCCAAGGCCAATGACCAAGACACGTTTGCCCTGAAAAGGGTCTGGAATCCTGTATTCTTGACTGTGTAGGACCTGGCCTTTAAACTTATGGATCCCTGAGGGAAGGAAAAGATAAAAAAATCTGATATTTATAAGCTATGTTTTGCCAGTATGTAACAATAAAAAAGTCTCAGAAATAAGCAGCCCTTTGCACCGGCCACACAATTCCAGAAGTAGAGAAAGCATACTATGTTCCTCTGTGTGTGGGAGGTCAAAGACAATGCACAGCACACGTGCTCCTGAACATCCTAGGCAGAAAGTAGATTATTTCTAGTCCTATGCTATGATACATCATCTACATTAAGTATTACATTTTTCCATGCCTCTATGCTTTCCCAAATATTTGTGTTTGTATCTCCTCTTGTTATCATCTGAAAACAAAAACAAAAAAACAGACAAACAATCCCATATTGCTCAGACATGGTGTTTTGCCCATTAGACGTATTCTAAATGAGTCATACCCAGAAGGAACAGGGACACTTCCAGACAAGCAAAAGTCGAGTTTTAGAGTTTATTACCACAAGATTTGTCCTATAAGAAATCCTTAAGACAAATCCTCAAACTCAAAGTGAAAAGAAAATGTCAAAGAAACAAAATGAATGGTAAGGATAACTCTTCATGCAAATTTAGAATACTTTAAATTCGTTTATATAAAACATGGTTCATAAACCATTCATTCTTTGATGAAAAGGCTAAAGTTCTCAGTCATTAAAAATAATAACTATAGCAATAACTATATACCTATGATAATAATGAAATTTCAACATCTAAAAATTTCAGACGAGGCATTTGATAAAATTCAGCCTCCTTTCGTGATAGAAACTCTGATAACTAAGCATAGAAGGGGCATACATGAATATTATAAAGGCCACATATTAGAAACCCAAAGCCAACATCACATGGGAGAAAGTGGAAAGCTTCCTTCTACAGTCTGGAACAAGGCAATAGTTCCCATATTCACCACTAAAAATCCTTGCCAGAGCAATCAGACTAGAGAAAGCATAAGAGCATACAATTTGTAAAGGAGAAAGTCAAGCTGTCATTGTTTGCTGATGATATGAGAAATAAATAGGTTTTTTGTTTTTTTTCCAGGTAGGGTCTCACTCTAGCCCAGGCTGACCTGGAATTCACTATGTAGTCTCAGGGTGGCCTTGAACTCATGGTGATCCTCATACCTCTGCCTCCTGAGTGCTGGGATTAAAGGCATGCACCACCATGACTGGCTAAATAGTTTTCTTATAAGTAGAAAACTCCAAATACTTTTCTCAAAAACTGTGAGAACTGGGCGTGGGATGAACTGGAACCTGCAATACGTGCTGCATAAGCAGGCCTCTTGCTCCGGCTTCTTGATACACCAGCCCCTGGGTACCCCACCCCAGGTTCACTGTGCTGGAGGGTGTAGGAGAAATCTGCTTTTCTTTTTCAGAAGGTAGTGAGATCAGAGGAGATAAACCACACCTCGCATTTCAGCCAAGGCCCAAGTGAAACCACAGGAACTGGGGAGACAAGCATGAGTGCTGCTTTCATGGTGAGCCTGGCAATCAGCAGCTGGGTGAAGGACACTCAACACATACCAAAGCAGAGATCCAGAGGCTCCTGAGAGCTCAACACTAAAGTAGACTTAAAACACACCCACCATGTCTCAGGGAATTTTGCAAAACAGGGGTGGAAAGATTGTAAGAGCCACACGTTGGGATGTTATACCCAAAGGCATTGCACCCCACCAATAAATGAATGCTGCTCCCATAATGCATAACTCACAACCCCATGGGGAATACCAGCAACCCTGCTGAGGAGGGACCCCCTTGGAATGGGGACAGGGAGGAGGGAAAATATGGTACCAACAAATGATGTATCCATAGAAAGTATGTTATTATTATTATTATTATTTTTTTTGGTTTTGCAAGGTAGGGTCTCACTCTAGCTCAGGCTGACCTGGAATTCACTATGTAGTCTCAGGTTGGCCTTAAGCTTTCTGAAATCCACCTACCTCTGCCTCCTGAGTGCTGGGATTAATAAATTTAATAAATAAATTTATAATAAAAATAAATTCAATACATAAAATATAAAAAACCATGAAAGCCAATTAATGAATTCAGCAAAGTTATAGGATACAAAATCAGCACACAAAAATCAGTATATTGCTTAGATATGACTTTAAAAGTACATGCAACAAAAGCAAACAGGGTTACATCAAATTAAACACTACACAGCAAAGAAAACAACAGAATAAGACCATACAGAAAATAAAATGATTGCAAATTATGCATCTGACAGAGGGCTGATATGCTGAGTGTAGAACACACTCAACTCAATAGCAAAACCAAACAAACCATAAAACCAAAATAATTGGATGTTTTTAAAAGGGAAATACACCTGAACAGATATCTCCTAAGTGAATATATACAGATGGCTTACAGGTTCATGAAAATGATGAAATATTACTAATCTTAAGGAAAATGCATATCAAATCATACCATTATTTTCCTGTAGTTAGAATGGCTCTTATACAAACCAAAAACGCCTAGTGCTGACGAGAATGTGGAAAACAGAGCCCCGATGCGTTGTTGGTGGGAATGTACACCTGTGTGGCTATCACTGTTATTTAACAATATGAATAGGTTGCTCAAAAAAATTAAAAATGGGCTGAAAATGTAGCTAAGTTGTATAGTACTTGCCCAGTACACACAAGGGCCTGGGTTCAATCCACAACACCACAAAATAATAAATAAAGAAAAATAAATAAATCTACCATGTGACCTAGCAATCCTGCTACTAAGTAAGCATCCAAAGGAAATGAAATAAATGTGTTGAAAAGACATATGCACTTACACATTGCAGTACTGTTCACAGTAGCTAAGAACTAGAAACAATTTGAATGTACACTGATAAATGAATGATAAATGAATAAATGATGTATGTCTGTATGTATGTAAGTATGCATGCATGCATGCATATATGTATATGAGGGAACAGTATTCAGCCATAGGAAGATATGAGAAAACATGGATACAACTGAAGGTCCTTAAGTTAAGGAATATAAGCCAGGCAGAAAAAGACATATACTGCATAATGTCATTCATGTATGGGTTCTTTTTTTTTTTTTCGAGGTAGGGTCTCACTCTAGCCCAGGCTGACCTGGAATTCACTATGGAGTCTCAGGGTGGCCTCGAACTCACGGCAATCCTCCTACCTCTGCCTCCCGAGTGCTGGGATTAAAGGAGTGCGCCACCACGCCCAGCTTCATGTATGGATTCTAAAGAGGATGGCCATATGGCTGAGAGCCAGATTGATGCCAACTTAAAAGAACTTTGCACACCCTGTAAACTGAGACAGTCAGATTTCAACAGTTAGTGTGCTTGGCACTTGTAACTTATTTTCCCATAGAAATATGGCTATAAGAGGTGGTTATACTTTCTTTTAACCCCAGGACAACAGCAAACCTGAAGTCCGGACACTGTTGTGAAATTATGGATTGAAAAATCACTTGGTTCCTACACACATTTTGGGTACAATGTTCTGCGTATTTCTGATTGCTTATTATGAGATTTCTATTCTGTGTTTTTTTCTTTTTTTTAAAATATATTTTATTTATTTATTTATTTGACAGAGAAAGAGGGAGAGAGAGAGAACGGGCATGCCAGGGCCTCCAGCCACTGCAAACGAATTCCAGACGTGTGCGCCTATGCATCTGGCTAATGTGGGTCCTGGGGAATCGAACCTGCATCCTTTGGCTTTGCAGGCAAACGCCTTAACAGCTAAGCCATACCTGCAAGCCTGTATTCTGTGTTTTCTTTTAGTAGCAATGGCTGCAAGTTTTATTGTGTATGCTCTTATAACTTCTTCCAATTCCTCAATAAATATTCAAAATTTAGCTTCTCAATTGTCCTTAGGATCACTAAGAAGCAACAGAAGAATAGCTTTGCTGCATTTTGGTAATCCTCATTTGAATAATTTTATTTCTACACGTAGGTTTGAATAGATTCCACTTTCAAAAGAATCAGATTTGACCCCAGAGATGGAGATTTGCTAATCATGAGTTACTGAGTGGAATGTGCCGAACTACTTACAAAAGGGAACTCCAGGCACTCCTTTTTATGGAGAACCCTTACCTGAGTGGTGCAAAGGACTATTTTGAAGAGTCAATCTATTCATTTATCTGTACAGTATCTGATTTGTTTGCTTTTACAGCAACCTGTGTAACTTGCATATACTCTCACTTCCTTTAAAATTTTGAATTATAGGACAGTCTTGATTCAAATAATATAACTTCATCCTCAACATCTGAACTTGAAGTGCACGTGTGTGATAAGGTTTCAACCACAACATTCATGTTAATAAGCAAATAGCAAAGTCATGTACCTTCATAGTCCTTTGTTCAATTCAAAGTAATTTTGCACATACTGTTTTCAAGAGTTAACACAACATTGTCTATAATCATGATGAGCTATTTCTAATTACATACTCAGTCTTTTTCTCTCTCTCTCTTTCTCTCTAGAAGAACCCAAAAGTGTAGAGATAGTCTTAGGAGGAACTGACTCACCAGGAAATGACTCCAAAGGCAGGTGAGGACTCAGGAAAAGCCCAGTGCAAACCATGACAGCATCAAAGACAGCTCTGTTCTGCTTGCCTTCTCTCTCGGTAACAACTTCCCACTGTCCAGTTTGAGAGAAGTCTGGACATTTTGTTATGCTGCACACAGTAGTCTACAAGCAAAAGATAAATACTTGACTCCTATCAAACCTTTGATCCTCATGCAATGACTGCTATGGGACCTGTGTCTGTTATTTTAAGTAGACTAAGACTAAGACCTATGGTAGTAGGTCTATAAGAATTGGTTATCTTGTTTCCTGAGAAGTTAACATGCAAACTCTCAAAGATGGTAATATATAGACTAGGACTTAAGAAATCTGAATCCTTTAAAGCATCGTAAAACTAAAACAGTCAAGTTTTCCTAGTGAAAAGGAAATCAGCTGTAATTTGTGATGTAACTGGAAAAACAAAGAGAATGAGATTTCCCCACTATAATTTCTATGGCTGAGAATTCTAGTCATTTTTTTTCTGATGCTTTTCATGAACAAAATTATTTTTACTTTCTTCTCAGGAAAAAAGAAAAGAAAAAGCTAAACTTCATCCTAAATGAGAGTTTGGCATTTAGAGGAAAAGTCAGAAAATTCAATATTTTAATGATTTGAGTAAAACATGGATGGTAGGAATGAGGAGATTATTACCTACATTATTCACATTAAGATCAAAGATCAAGGAAAAGTACCTAACCATTCATTTTGATTATATTGCTGAACAGGCCAGCCTCCATTCATGAACTTTCTATAACCCAAACTACCTTACCTTAAACCGGATGTATTTCAGGAGATCAAAGTGCTCAGCAAATTCTTGGAGATAGTTCCAAAATTTTTCATGGCTCATAAAATTGGGATAATCTTCGGGGTAAGGGAAGTTGCTATAGCATGACATTTCCTTGCAGACGTTTGTCACTAGTGACTTGTAGACCCTAGTCATCCCATCTGTAGAAGCTTCCTGTTGTGAAGGTACAGTTAGTGTGAGAAAATGAAGTAATAAAGTAGGAGCAGAGCTCTCTGTGCATGTCAAGCTGAAAGGGGTTCATAGTGGATAGTATTCTACTTATAATCTTATTTTTTTCATTTTTCTTTATTTGGGTATGTGTGTGCCTGTCTGTGGGCACACCAGGGTCTCTTGCCACTACTAATGGACACTACATGTCTGCACCACTTTTTGTATATGGTTTTACATGGGTGCTGGGGAATGGAATCTGGGCTGGCAGGCTTTGTAAGCAAGTGCCTTTAGCCACTGAGTTATCTCACCAGCCTCTCTACTTACGATCTTAGTTCTAGGAAGCCTGGAATAATTAAATGTAATAGCTTTGCCTAATCACAAAGAAGTTGATGGTAATATTAACAGTGTCCTTAAATGACTCCATGAATATAGGCTCTGCCGTCAGTTCTTAGCTGTCTTTTCCTTCTTCCCTTGTCATGGCTACTCCCTCCACTCATACTCTGGACACTTTCCTCTTTGCCATTCCTCAGGAAACTCCTTATTGATTCTTTTTCATTATTGTCTGTTTTCAGTCACTATCTCCTTATTAGCTACTTTTGACCAGCATCAAAAAATACCAAAGACTTAATTTTAAGAACAAAACATGGGCTTCTGAAGTGGCCCTGTCCCTCTCCATCCTACCTTATCCTTCAGGAAAGAATTCTCATGTGCTGGTAGCTTCTGTTTTCTCCCATATCTTCAATTTGTGTTCTCAAGTTCCATTATTTAAAAATAAAACATCAAAAAGGTCCATATTGGGCCAGGCGTGGTGGTGCATGCTTTTAATCCCAGCACTTGGGAGGCAGAGGTAGGAGGATTGCTGTGAGTTTGAGGCCACCCTGAGACTACACAGTGAATTCCAGGTCAGCCTGGGATAGAGTGAGACCTTACCTCAAAAAAACAAAAAAGAAAAAAGGCCTATATTAAGGCATTAAGGTAATTCAGATGGCCAAAGCTAATCTCCATTTCTCCCTCCAGTCTTCCCTGTGCCTTTACCTGAGAAGTCTCTCAACACCCACAGCTCCACAGAAGGTAGAGCTACTGCGGCTCTTCAGCCTGGTGGGCCCCTCACACAGTGCTGCTCACACTGCATCACAGTAACCTCTTTACTGTTTCTGTTTCCCATTAGCCCGTAATGAGGGCAAGATTCTTGCCTGTCTTATGTACTATTATGTTCTGGCAGATGGAAATGCTAAGTACATGATGACTGAAAGAGAAGTAATACTGTCAGAATGTGAAAAAAAAAAAAAAAATCTCCAGGTGTGGTGTCACATGCCTTTAATTCCAGCACTCAGGAAGCAGGTGTAGGAGGATCTCTGTGAGTTTGAGGCCAGCCTGAGACTACATTAGCGAGTTCCAGGTCAGCCTGGGATAGAGTTCCAGGTTGGCCTGGGATAGAGTGAGAACATACCTTGAGAAACAAACAAATAATAACAATAACAAAAAAAATCCAGTACATAAATGACATAAATGAACAGAAGGAACTAAAATTTCAATAGAGTTGACCTATTGTTATTGCTAATATGTTTAATCTGCATTTTTGTTTTGTTAACTCAATATTTTCTAAAATTAATCTATATTACTTTAGAATAGGGGAAAGTAACCTAATTCAACGGCAGACCCAAATAGCAAAAGCTATACAAACCACACCCAATGAATATTTTCTTTCCACACTGACATTGGTGGCTTAATGAAGCTCACCATGTTCCAGACAAGCGTAGGTCACTGCTGGCCCCCTCCCCGCAAGTACACTGTAATTCTAAGTTGTGATCTCTCATTACTTCTTTTTCTTTGCTATTGATCAAAGATCCAGCAAGTCCATCTCTTCATGATGGCATCCCTTATTCATAGCTACTGAGTGAATGTTTTCCTCCAAGTGTGTTTGATACTTGGGCCTGTCTGGATGCCATCTTCTGACACCTTATCATACCCCGAATTCCATAGCATACTCTGTTACTTTGCAATGAGGACCAATCCTGGCCAGAGGAAGGTGGTATTTAAATACTTCCAGACTCATTCTGGATAGTTCTCTTCCCAAAGACAATTCCTGGAAGTTGTATCAGTCTGCTACCTCAGTTATGCCAACCTCCATCCTTTCTAAGCGTTTATGCTATAAATTAGTCAAAGCTCTCCAGTTTACCCAATGTGACACACTACTACTTTAGAATGTTGATGCCAATACATTACCATAAGCCTCAAAAATGTGTTTATCAGATTTGTTTTCTCTTCTGTGTTCCTAACTATGCCCTGCCTATTTCTTTTTTGATTTGGCAAGTAGTTATTGAATGCTCACCATGTTCTTAGTATAGATTGTACTAAGGTGCTGGTCTTGGTTTTGTTTATATTTTATATATATTTTCAGCCAGCCATTTATATCTGGAATAAACAGTGCAGGTCAAATACATTTGTTTTCCTTCATCTTAGCCTTGAGCAAACAATTTACCACAACTGGGTCCCATTGCTTCTGCTGCATCATGAACTCTGAAGTCTGTCGCCCTATTTTATTATCTGTCAGAGAGCCAATTAACTATGGTATTGACCACATAGGAGTGAGGCAGGGGTGCCCTGATTATTCCCAAGGCTCCTCATTTGCCAGACTCACATAATGTTTATCAAGGCACCATGCACATATTGGATTATTATAGTGAAGTTCTCCCTTCTTTGATCACAAGATAAGCTGAAGACACCATGAGTGCTAGATTATGATTGGTGGGGATGGGAAGACGTAAACCACGCACAGTAAACTTCCATAGTCCCCCGAAGTCATTACTTCTCTCAAAGCAGATGGGCTCCAAGTCCTCATCCAAGCAGCATTTGATGGAGGACAGGCCACTCACACCAGCTCCAATCACGGCAACTTTCTTGGCCATGGTATGGTATGCTCTGTTTGCAGATGGGTAAGCACAGCTTCTTTGTAGGGCAAAGTTGGAAGGGAACCTTTAACACAGGATTTAACTTTTACAGTGTTAGAAATAGTCCATCTTTAAATGGAAGTAGAATCATATTTTGGTTTAAAAATTCAGACTGTTTTGATTTACATTTCTGGCTTCACCATTTATTAATTATGTGACCTTGAATGATTTTTCCTCTATGTGCCTTGGTTTGCTTTTGTCATCAGTACAATGGGGATAATAATGATAATAACTACTTAAATGTTTTGCTTAGCAGTTAAGTCATTTGCCTGCAAAGCCTGGCAAACCCAGTTTGATTCCCCAGTAACCACATAAAGCCAGCTGCATAAAGTGGTGCATGAATCTGGAGCCCTTTTACAGTAGCCGGAGGCACCATTCGCTCTCTCTCCCTTTCTCTCTCTTTGTGTCCTTGCAAATACATAAATAAAATAAACAAAACACCGAAGATTTTTTGTGAAGGTTAAATGACTGATATATTTAGAAGGGGTTTGATGTGTGCCTGTTAATAGTAAGTGCTCAATTCAGTTCAGCTTTAATAATTATTGTAATTGCTTAGAACAGTAATCACCTTAACCCTTAGTATTAAAGGAACCTTTCGATAACAATGAAATATCAGAAATTTCAATCGGTAGCTGTGTTAGTTTCTATCTAGAATCCTGAAGGATAGATGGCCATGACCATACTCTGCCATACAACAAGGATATTTTATACATTGAAGGTTGGACTTCTTTTATTTGGTCAGAGGCAAGACTGACCAACCACAATAACAGAGTTATCAAGGATAAGGAGTGTTCTGGAGTTCAAGGTGAGGTCATGTGGAACTGAGGATGCACATGTTCATCAGGGGACATTGGTGGAAGTATGCGGTGTGGGGATTGACAGCTGTTTTTATTTTTCTTGTTAGGTGAAGTGTGCTATTATTTATGTACTCAGCCTCAAAATGAGAAGTTAATTCTTTGGTCATTATAAGCAATGATGTGATGGACATCCTATCAGAAAAAATAGTCTTGAAATATCCACAGCTCTTCCTTAGCATGTGTTCCAAAGAGTATGCTTGAAAAACTATATGTAAAATTCAAAAGGGCTTTTGACATGTTGCCAAATTGTCCATTTGCTCTCCTGCAGTGCATATATATAATTCACTGAATATGACCTCATTCCTTGAACTTCATATTAGACAGGTAGAAAATATTATCTTAGACCTAGTTTTACTGAGCTTCACAGGTTTCTCACATACTCTTTGTCTGGTGGTACTTTTCCTTTTGTAAATTTTCCATTTATGTCAATTTGCTCAATTAGGGTATTTCTCTCCTCTCCCTCCTTTCTGTCTAGTGTGTGTGTGTTCTATGCACATGTGCATGCAGATGCATGTGCCTTGTGAACACATGTAGAGGCCAGGGGAGGATCACACTTCTGCCTTAGTTCCTAGAGACAGGGTCCCTCACTGAACTTGAAGTTCACAGGTTTTCTTTTCTTTTATTCTTCCTTTTATTTTATTTCTTTAAAAATTTTATTTATATTTACTTATTTATATATTGTATATTATATTTATATTATTTATTTTCTTTTATTTCTTTTATTTTATTCTTTATTGGCTGACCAATAAGCCCTAGCAAGCCTGTTTCTGCCTCTTCAGTGCTATGGCTGAACTCGGATTTTTTTTTAACATGGATGTTAGTTGAACCCAGGTTTTCATGCTTGTGCAGCCCCTGCTTCTCTTTTTTACTATTAAGTTATAAGTATACATTTTATGTATTAAGCATGTAAGCATTTTCTGTGTTATCAAATATATTCCCTAGGTTGTCATTTGAGTTTTAATTTATTTTTTAACTTGGGGTGGGGGAAATTTGCTAATGTGTTTTTTTTTTTTTTTATGTTGTTGAGCTGAGAGACAGTTTTTCTTCAGTTGGTATTTTGGGTTTCCACACAACTTTTGCCCTGGTCAGAGGGATAGTCACTTAATCCCAGGAAACAGGGTTCGTACTTCAGGCTGAGGCTCTCAACTTGCCAGATTGTACTTAGTTGCTGCTTTTCTTTGTGATTCCACCAGTCACCTCAGAAGACATCAAGTATTTGTGAGACCTCAAAGTATTTGTCATGTAAACTATAACTGATTAATTTGTCTTTGCCTTTTAACAGGTAATGCTCTTAGTGAGAAGATCTTGCTGTATGCCCCGACGTGAATTTTGTACTCAGGGGCCAGTTGTCATCATTGTCTTAGCCTTGGGAAACCAGCGGAGTAAATATGTATTGCACCCATAGGGTGGGCATCAGCATCAGCACCCCACATCCTGAGGCCTGCATGTAGGCAGAGTGTCTTTAAGATGGGTTTCTGGCACTTATGCCAACAGGGGCTTGGTGACAGGCTGAGGGCCTGACGTGCATTGTGAGCCCTTCCTGTGGTGATGGGCTGAGGGCCTGACGTGCATTGTGAGCTCCTGTGGTGTCCGGCTGAGGGCCCAACGTGCATTGTGAGCCCTTCCTGTGGTGATGGGCTGAGGGCCTGACGTGCATTGTGAGCCCTTCCCAAGGTTCTTGCACCTTTGCTCATTTGCTTTTGCACCGCTGGGCTGGGCTTGGGGACTGTGTCTGTGGGTTTGAGGCTTGCCTCCTGAGTAGGCCATAAGTCTCAGGCACAGAGACAATGTGGATTTAGTGATGGGAAAGAATGACCATGACTTCTGTGTCCTCAGACACCTCAGACTCCACTGGTTTGGGGCAGACTGATGGATTTAAAGTGAAGGACATCCCAGGGCAGCCTGCTCCAAATTTACTGGGGTCCTGTCCTTTGTGAGGTTGAGGTCTCCAAACCATGACTCTTGTGACTCTTGTTTTATCTGAGAAAATCTCATTATTTTGAAAAGCCAACTATAGTGAAAGGGGAATGGACACTGGAGGGAGCAGAGAGGGTATGAATTTTATCACTGACTCATCATCGGACACTGAGAAAACTACTGAAAGTCTCTTAGATGCGTACTTACATGAGAAATATAAATACTGTGGTAGTTTGATGGATGGCTCCCAATATATTCAGGATTTTATTAAAGTATGTAATTTATTTTCATTAATTTATTTATTTGACAGAGAAAGAGAGATAGAGAGAGAATGGGTGCACCAGGGCCTCCAGCCACTGCAAACAAACTCCAGATGTGGGTGCCCCCTTGTGCACTTGGCTAGCGTGGGTCCTGGGGAATCTAACTTTGGTCCTTTGGCTTTGCAGGCAAATGCCTTAAACACTAAGCCATCCCTCCAGCCCGTAAGATTTGTAGTTTAGACCTGCAGCCACCTGGCTGGAGGAGGTGTCACTGGGCAGCCCTAGAGTGTGGGGGTGGATTTGGATTTGGAATTCCAGTCTACAGATGTGCAAAGTGCCTGAGTTCTGCCTGGAGATCCTGAAGTGTGCTTGTGATGGCTTGTGGCTTTTCTCTCTCTTTCTTTTTGGTCCTGTAAGAAAGGGCCAACTTCTTCTACCATTATGGAACTTCCCCTGGATCTGTAAAGTGTCAATAACTATCTCTTCTTCCATAACTGTGCCTGATTTGAAAGTTCTTTCCAGCTACCCTGAAGCTGTCTATTACAAGTACTTAGCAGACTGTTAAGCAATGCAATATTATTTACACAAAAGTGTCTCGTACAAAATGTGTATCTGGTGTTCGTTCTCTCTCTGCTTTCTTATCTCCCTTCTCCCTAGAAAAGAAAGCTTCTGTAGATGAAATTCACCAGCAAGTTTAGAAACAAGTAGGCAAACATACCTGTGGCTTCCCTCGAGTTTAGAAAAATGGAGCTCTCGATAGCCTCTAGCCAGAAACAAATGCCTCCACGAAGAAGAATGCTTGACTTTACAGGCCTCAATGTGAAGGTCTGAAGCTTGCAGATCTCGGCTGTGCTGTTTGCAATGACAGAAAAGAAGTGGTTGTTAACTGAATGAGTAAAGTGGCAAATGTGCTGAGTGGACCAGACCAGCAGCAAAGGAATACGTCTGATCGTTGTGCCCTGTGTACCTCCAAGCGCAGGTCCTGAGCCTAGTGTAAGGATGGCTGAGCCTCAAATAAGAGTAATGAAGTCTTAGAAATAATGTAAGCACAGTGACAGGTCTCAAAGAGACGATGTTATATGGAGAAAGGCAGGCATTCAAATATGTAGGGTGAGCCCTATAATAGGAGCTGGCCATGGTTACACATCCCAGCAGACAGTCTTTTTTCCTGTTTAGAGTGCACTGTGGGATTAAAAGAGTCAAACCAGGTGGTGCAGGCCTTTAATCCCAGCACTCGGGAGGCAGAGGTAGGTGGTTCACTGTGACTTCAAGGCCACCCTGAGACTACATAGTGAATTCCAGGTCAATCTTGGCTAGAGTGAGACCCTACCTCGAAAAAAAAAAAAAAAAAAAAAGAGTAAAACCATCAGTCGTTCAAGATTGTTAGACACAGTACTGGAAGTTGAAACAAATAGAGAATTTGCACATTTAAATATTAGTCATTAGTACCATAAATTTCTGATGGGGGTAGCCACTTGAACTGTGCTTTCTATTAGTAACAGAAGGTCATGATCAAGATAGAAATTGAAAGATTTGAATTATGTTTTTGTTTTTGCCTCTAACCAGATATGTGGCTTTGAACTAATTTTTCAGAATAATAATACAGAGTTAAGGTACTTTTATTTTTTTCCTCCCTTTATCCCTCTTTATCTCCTCTCCACCCCTTCCTCCTTTCTTTTGTCCCTCTTTCCCTTCCTCCCCAAGTTGAATAAATTGTTTGTGTCCAAGTAACTGGAGAAAAAAATACACAGAAAAAAGAAGAAATATAAAGAAAAACCAGCCAACAAACAAGCAAACAAAAAGAACAAGAACAAGAACAAGAACAAGAATAAAACCCAACAACTAAACCAAACCAAACAGTTATGAATTCAAAGGTGGGAAAATATCACAGGTGTGGAAGGCTTGGACAACATAAGGTGTGCCATTTTTGTCCACTAGAAAGTGTAATATAACACATAAAGTACTTTGTTCCTTAAAAGTCGCTTATATCTAGACTCTGCCAGAATGGATTCCTGACTTCTGAACTTGGACCTTTGAACAAGATACCTGAACAGCAAGCAGTCATTTCTCTCTCTCTGTCTCTCACATGATTAGCATGTTAAAGACTCAATTTTGATTTCTCCGAGATTTCCATCTGACAGTAAATTAGTACTTCTTATCAGCACTGTATTGATACTCAAAATTTTTATTTATTTATTTATTTATTTATTTGAGAAATAGGTGGAGGTAGAGAGGGAGAGAGAGTGAGAATGGGTGTGCCAGGGCATCCAGCCACTGCAAACGAGCTACAGACGCAAGCACCACCGTGTGCATCTAGCTTACCTGGGTCCTGGGGAATCGAATCTGGTTCCTTTGGCTTTGCAGAGAAGCACCTTAACTGCTGAGCCATCTCTCCAGCACTATATGGAGAGTTTTTACTAGCATTTCCTGTTCTACAATCTATGAAGGGTTTGGGTTTCCCAGTGCCAGATACTCCTGTCTCATTCATAAGATGAACTAGGAGGTGGAAGTAGGATCTCTGAAAAACCCACGACTGCCAATCGCACTGACAGCTTCCCCATAAGGTAATTGTGTTTCTTTCCATCTTTCCTCTGCTTCTCGATTCTCCTCGACTCTGTTGCATTAATCCTAGTCAACAGGCTTCAGGAGAGGGCCATACCTCTTGTCGAAACGCACTCCCACCCTCCAGCATTCATCTACTGCAGCAGCAATATTTCTAGAAGCATTTCCCCTGGAAGACAAACATTCAGGAGGACACTTACCTTCAAGTACAGAGCAAATACTTGGACTTAATTTTTTTTTTTTTTTTGGTCAAAACTGAAAGTCAAAACAGTGCTTGTCTTAAAAAAAAACAAAAAACAGGAAACAGTTTGAACCTCAAACTTGTTCTGAAAAAAGAAAAAGAAGAGTGCTGACTAAAAAGAAGAGTGCTGACTTTGACCACAGTACTCTCAATTTAAAGCAGAAGCCAGTTAGTTGTCTCTTCTGTCATACTGTTGACAAGAGGTGTTCTCCCTAAAATGCTGTGTATAAATATGAGCTTGACACTTCCGTGACTGAAGGGGAGGGCTAAGTGACGAGTCAGAACGCAGCTTTTGGATTGGAAAGAAATGAAGTACTCCTGCCACTTTTCCCCGCCCCCCAGAACGTCGCAATTCCAGGCGAAGCTCTAAAAGTTAAAAGTACAGCTAGCTGGCAAGCTGTGCTGTTTTCATCGCTGCCTTTAGAGGGCGCCAAGTCACAGCCTTCTCAGGGACATCCAAAAAAAAAGGAAAAGAATTTTAACTCCAGAAGTGTGACCTTGGATTTCACGACTTACAAAGGAGTTTGGAGCTCCCACCCCACAGACTGAGTTAGCATAGGGAGCTGACCAACAGAGTTTGCATGAAATTATTGTTAGACGTTCACCCAGGGCCCCAGAGGAGCAACTATGAAGTAGTAATTAATAGTAAGTAATGTAAGTATAGTAGCCATGATTTCCATTGATTTTTCAGTCCGTGCTTAGAAGCTCCCATAGAGGACCAGCTTAGTTATTACTATTTTTTGTTTTTGTTTTCTTTAGAGATATTTTCAACATGCTCACTGAACATTTTCTGAACCAGAACTCTGAATATAGACACCTAGAGAAGTCAGGAAGAGAACCTAAGTGAAGAAAGTGTGTTTGTTAAGATCTGCCTGGGGGGGGGGGGGGCTGGAGAGATGGCTTAGTGGTTAAGCACTTGCCCATGAAGCCTAAGGACCCCAGTTCGAGGCTCGATTCCCCAGGACCCACGTTAGCCAGATGCACAAGGGGGCGCACGCATCTGGAGTTCATTTGCAGTGGCTGGAGGCCCTGGCGTGCCCATTCTCTCTCTCTCTCTCTCTCTCTCTGCCTCTTTCTCTGTCTGTCGCTCTCAAATAAATAAATAATAAACAAGAAAAATTTTAAAAAAAGGATCTGCCTGGGAAGCCCTGGCCCTGTGTGTGTGTGTGTGTGTGTGTGTGTGTGTGTGTGTTTAGGCTAGGTCTTGCTGTGTAACCCAGGCAAGCCTTGCAATTATTATGTAGCTCATGCAGACCTTCAACAGGTAATCCTGCTTCAACCTCTCAAATGCTGGGATTACAGATATTTTGTCACAATGCCCAACTCTACTAACCATTCATTTTTTCTCAAAGTAGGATCTTGCTCTAGCCCAGGCTGATTTGGAATGCACCATGTACTCTCAGGCTGGCCTTGAACTGACAATAATCCTCCTACCTCAGCCTCCCAAGTGCTGGGATTGAAGGTGTGTGCACCATGCTCAGCTGGTTTTCTTTTTCTTTCTGTTTCTATTAACCTTTTGATAGATTCTCTCTCCTTTCTCTGCTCACCCTACAACACACTCACACATACACAAACTTCCTGATTTTCTTTTGGCTGGGGGAGCAAGCCCAACAGACTGGCTTTTTTTTTTATGAAAGAGAGAGAGACAGAGAGAGAGCAACAGTGCATGAAAATTGGCATGCCAGGGCCTCCAGCCACTGTAATTGAACTCCAGACGTGTGTACCACCTTGTGTGCATGTACAACCTTGTGCATGCATCCCCTTGTGCATCTGGTTTACATGGGATCTGGGGAGTCAAATATGGGTCCTTAGGCTTCTCAGGCAAGCACCTTAACCACTAATCCATTTCTCCAGCCCCAGACTTCCTTTTGTAGGCCACCTAAAAATAATCTGCAAGCATCAGAATGCCATCAGAACACTTCAGCAACACGCAGAGGGAACCCACCCACACATGCACACTACCATTACCTTAGGTGAGGAAACCCATGCACGTTTAACAATATAATTCACTATATTATCTATTTTCCCAGTGTTGTGTTAGAACTGGCTTGTGTAGAGAGTGTACATCTCTTCCAGCTCTGTGTTTAATATCACAAGACATACATCACAGTGGGAATGTTTATCAAGAGAACTGGCAAGCAGTACAATTGGTTTCCTCCACTCTGGGTTGTCATTTATCACCAGACCACTTGTTTTAAAATTGTCTTATTGGGGCTGGAGAGATGGCTTAGTGGTTAAGGTGCTTGCCTGCAAAGCTTAAGGATCCAGGTTTGATTCTCTAGGTCCTATGTAAGCCAGATGCACAAGGTGGTGCATGCATCTGGAGTTCATTTGCAGTGGCTAGAGGTCCTGGTGTGCCCATTATCTCTCTCTCTAATAAATAAATAAATATAAATAATCATTTAAAAAGTTGCCTTATTGAATTATAATTGTTATACAAAAATCTTTATGCATTTAATATATTCAATTGGATGAATCTAAGTGTATGAGTATATCCGTGAAAGCATCACCACAAAGGAAGCAATAAATATCATTACCTCCAAGAGTTTCCTCCTCCTCTGTTGGTTTTGTGTGTCTCTGTGTATAGGGAGGCAAGAACAGGTAACATGAGATTTACTATCTTAGAAAGTTTAAGTACAGTATTAGTAATTGTAGACACTACGTTGTATACTGATCTCTAGAGCTTTTTTTTTTTTACCTTGCTTAACTGAAACTTTATACCTTTTGTGCAATAACTCTATTCCTTCCTACTTTCACCATCTGTCAACCACCATTCTGCTTTCTGCTCCTATGAGTTAGACTATTTTAGCACAGATTTTTTTCTTTTAGGTTTTTTTTTTTCTAGGCAGGAGTTTACTGTAGCCAAGGCTGACCTGAAATTCACTCTGTAGTCCCAGGCTGCCCTTGAACTCATAGTGATCCTCCTATCTGTGCTTCCAGGGTGCTGGGACTTAAAGGGGTGTGCCACCATGCTTGGTGGTTAGAATATTTTAGATACTTCATATAAATATTTATATGAATAATGCAACATTTGTCCTTCTCTGACTAGTTTATTTCACTTAGCACAATGTCCTCCACATTCATCCACTTTTGCCATATACAGCTGCCACGAGGATGCGAGTCGATATCTCTCTTTGAGAGCCTGATTTCCTTTTCTTTGCATTTACACACCCCAAGGGATTTATGATCACATGGCAGTTCCATTTTTAACTTTAGAGGACCCTTTTTACTCTTGCCCATATTTTACATGGCCACCAATGGATTACCAGAGTTCCAGCCACTCACATCTTGTCAGTACTTGCTGTCTTTTGATTTTTGTTTCTGATGTTAGTTGAAAGCACAAGGTGATAGAGTGTTTCCTTGTGAGATTATGAAGTGATGGAAAGCACTTTTATCTGTTGGCCATTTTGTTTTTTAAAGACCATTTTATTTATTTATTTGGAGGGAGAGAGAGGGAGAGAGAGAGAGAGAAAAAAAAATGGGCACGTTGGGGTCTCTAGTCACTGCAAACAAACTCCAGATTCATGCACCACCTTGGGCATCTGCCTTTTGTGGATACTGGGGAATCAAACCTGGGTCCTTAGGCTTCCCAGGTGCTGCAGTCAGGTTCACATTGCTGGTAGGAATCACCCAACTAAGAGCAGCTTGTGGGAAGAAGAGTTTGCATAGAAGAATCTAAGGTGATTCTGATGGAATTGCCTTTGTATATTGTAAGTTGTTTCTCTCTTACTGCTTTTAACACTCTCGCTTTGTTTTCATTGTTTAGAGTTTTCACTATGACGTGCCTTGGAGAGTTTATTCTTTGGTTCTGTCTGTTTGGTGTTTTGTGAGCTTTTTGTATCTGTATTGGTCTCTCCTTTGAGGGAGTGGGAAAATTTTCTTCAATAATTTTGTTAAATATGTTCTCCATGCCTTTGCTCTGAATTTCTTCCTCTTCTGAGATACCCATGACCCAGATGTTTGGTTGTTTTAGGGTATCCCACAATTCCCCCATATTCTGTTCACATTAGTGCACACAGGCCCCAAACACACCAGCCAGGAGTGCACAGGCCCCAAACAAGCTGGTGCCCCTCACCTGCCTGGAGCATAGCTATTAACTTTTTATCTGATTTATAGTTTTCTTTCTCTTCCCATAGGGTGCCTTTTCATTCTACTGTTTCCTTTGCTGTGTAAAAACTTTGGAGTTGGATGCAGGACCACGTGCACCTTTTGCTGTACAAACAAACATCTTTGCTAAAACATCATTGCCAAGATCAGTGTCAAGAACTGTTCCTTTAACTTTTCTTCTGGTAGTTTTATCGTTCAGTTCTTTAAGTCTTTGAAATACATTACTTGATTTGTACTTATACCATTTGTGATGGTATAAGATAAATGGCCAGTTTCATTCTTTTGAATGTATATATCAAGTTCACTAGCACCATTTATTGAAGTTCACTAGCACCATTTATCTTCCTCATTGCATACTTAGCACCTTTATCAGGTGACCATAAATCTATGAATTTGTTTTTGGACTCTAGTCTCTTCTATTAGGTCATATGTCTTTCTTTATGCCAGTGCCACTGTTTTAATTACTATAACATTGTAATATCTTTTGAAATCAGATTGTGTTGTCTCTAGTCTTGTTATTTCTTTTTTTTATTAAAAAATTTTTTTTGTTCATTTTTATTTATTTATTTGATATATATATATGGAGGGAGAGAGAGAGAGAGAGAATGGGCGTGCCAGGGCTTCCAGCCACTGCAAACGAACTCCAGACGCATGTGCCCCCATGTGCATCTGGCTAACGTGGGTCCTGGGGAATCAAGCCTTGAACTGGGTTCCTTAGGCTTCACAGGCAATTGCTTAACCACTAAGCCATTCCTCCAGCCCTAGTCTTGTTATTTCTTAAGATTGCTCTGGCTGTTCAGGGTCATTTGTTCTTACATATGGATTGCAAGTTTATTTTTATGTTTTTGGGAAATACCTGTTGTGAACTGTAAGTTTGGATATCCTCTCTTGCAAAGTCCATATGTTAAGAAACTAATTGTCAATGAGATAACAGACTAACTCTCAATGAGAAGTGGGGCTTTGTGGTGATAATTAGGAGTAGGTAGCGAAGGTGGAGCCCTCTTCTTATAAGAAGAAAAAGATTTTAGATCTCATTCCTTCTATAAGAAGGCAACGAGAACACAACCATTAATAAATCAAGAAGAGGCTCTTTGTTGGACACTAATTCACTTTGCCTTGATTTTGCACTTCTTGGCCTCTAGAGATAAGAGAGATAAATTTGCTATGTGAGATACCCAATATGTGGTGTTTTCTGGTAGTAGCCTGAACTGACTAAACTAATGCCATTTTACTGGTGATAGCATTAAGTCTGTAGACTATTTTTGGTAGGGTGGACATTTTAATAATATTGACTTTGACAATCCATGGACACGGGATGTCTTTACATTTATTTATATCTTCCTTATTATCTTTAATCAAATATTTTGCTGTTCACCCCTTTATGTAAGTTTATTTCTCTGTCTCACATTCTTTATGATGATCTATGAATTGGATTTATGCTATGATCTCAATGTATGTACTTTCCCCACATTTGTAGGTCCATGCTCCAAGGTGGTGGTATTAAGAAATCAGAACATTGATAGGTGACTAGGCCATGGGAGTGAGGAACTCGTTAGTGGAGTTAATGCCATTATAAAAGAGGCCCGAGGGAGCTTTCTGTTCCTTTCATCACATGAGCACATGCAGGAGGCACCATCTGTGGAAAGTGTACCCCCTTAAGATACTGGATCTGCCAGCTGCCTGATGCAGGGCTTCCCAGACTGGGAGCAATACATTTATGTTATTTATAAACTAATCATGCTAAAGTATTTTGTTTTAGCAGGCCAAATGGATTAAAAGAGGATTGTTTTCTTAATTTTCTTTTGGAATACTATATTGATAATATATAGGAATGCAACTGATTTTTTAATGTTGATCTTGTATCTTGCAACAGTTTGTGTATATGTAGCCTTTGGGGATACCTTATCTTCCCTTTATTTTACCTCTCTTCCTTTCTTCTTCTCTTCCCCTTCCCTGTCCTTCTCCTCCCCTTCACTGCCTTCCTCTTCCCTCCGTTCCCTTCCTCAGACACCTGAATAGTTAAGGTTATGAGTCTGCACCACATTGGGCTGCAATTGCTTTTAAACTAGTCTCCTTACTTCCATTTTCTTTCTAGCAATTCATTCTCCAGAATGATGTTTCTAAACTATAAATTAGATGGCATCACTGATATATTAAAATGCTTGCTGAAGGAGATTGTGCTCAGGTAGTTTTCCAAAAAATGTGAACTTTTAAAGCATGTTTATATATAATCAGTCCAAAGGGAGGATTCATACCAATGAGGGAAGTCATAACAATGCTTGTGGGTGGGATTCAGAGCACTAGTTTGGGAACTGGTCATAGCACACAGGAAGCTTATTCTTAGTAACAGGAGAGGTTCTGGGCACAGTGTCAGGTAGATTGGGAGACGTAGTGGTAGAAATCTCTTGAGGTTATCCACTAGCTGTTACTTTATTCTCCTCAGACAATGAGGTGGGGAGGAAGTAATAGAAGTTTGTGGTTAGAGATGATATATAATAGGTGAGAGTTGGGGAGATGGCTCAGTGATAAAGCACTTGCCGTGCAAGTGTGAGTACCTGAGTTCAGATCTCCAGAGCCCATATAAAGCTGGATGTTGTAGTGTTAGCACTTGTAATTCCAGAGCTCCTGCAATGAGAAGAGAAACACAGACAAGAGACTTGCTCAGAAACTCATGGGGCAGCTAGACTTGTGAATGCAGTGATCAATAATCAGAGATCTTGTTCAAACAAGGTGGACAGTGAGGAACAATAACCAAGGTTATCCTCTGAATTTCACTCATATAAATGAACATATGCACACCATTAGTATGTTCTCCCTACTTAAGGTCAGGTGGAGAGGTGACTTTTTTTTTTTTTTTTTTGAGGCAGGGTCTCACTGTAGCCCAGGGTGCCCTGGAATTCACTACATAATCTCAGGGTGGCCTCGAACTCACAGAGATCCTCCTACCTCTGCCTCCCAGGTGCTGGGATTAAAAGTGTGTGTCACCACGCCTGACTGGAGAGAGGTGACTTTTAACCAAAGGTGGAGTTTTGCCATCTAAGTATGAATGAATGAGAGTGCACAATGGAGTATATGTGAATGTGTTGTCATATAATTATAGATCCTAAGCTGAGTAGCATGCAAATGAGAAAGGTCTGGGTGGTGAGACAATGTAGGATGGTAAGGTGTTTGGGCTGGAAGTCCTAGGTGTTTGAAGGAATATTGTGTTAGGAGTTATCTAGATGAATATGACCTGGTGGGTGAAGATTGGAATGCTCATAACTCAGACTGTGCAGGGAGGTTTGTGCTTGTTGAGAATGACAAAATAAGACCTCCAGTGTATAATACAGCAGCCTCTAGCTCTATATAGATAGTTAAACTTAAGAGTAACTAGCATTACATAAAATCAACAATTCATATTCATGTTGGAATTAGCCACATCTCAGGTGTTATTGCATCAGGGAGAAGATTAAACCTGTCTATGATGGCTGGAAGGTCTGTTGGGTTTTACAGGTGAAGACTATGAACATAGGGCTGGAGACCTGGCTTAGCACTTAAGGCACTTGCCTGCCAAGCCCAAGGACCTAGGTTCAAGTCCCCAGAAGCCATGTAAGCCAAATGCACAAGGTGCCACATACTTCTGGATTTCATTTACAGTGGCTGGAGGCCCTGGAGTGCCCATTCTCTCTCTCTCCTTCCCTCTCTCTTTCTCTCTTTCTCTCTCTCTCTCTTTTTTTTTTTTTTTGAGGTAGGGTCTCACTCCTGCCCAGGCTGACCTGGAATTCACTATGGAGTCTCAGGGTGGCCTCAAACTCACGGCGATCCTCCTACCTCTGCCTCCCGAGTGCTGGGATTAAAGGCGTGCACCACCACATCCGGCTTTCTCTCTCTTTGTCAAATAAATAAATAAATAAAGTAAAAAAATATGAACATAATTGATGGTTTGGAACAGGCAGAGGACAGGGTCATCAGAGGTGACCAGGCTAAGAAACTAACTTAGAAGCATTTGTTTTTACTTTCTTTTGAAATTACTCGGAATTATGACAAGACTACAAGCGAGGAGGGAAACACCAAGTCTGAGATCCATTCAAGAAGTGAAGTTGGATGACGTAGCAGTCTGGAATAAGAGCAACAGAGAAGAGTGTCTGATAGAGAAGAGAAGAAGAGATGGTGTGAATGCTCCAGTGAGGAATAAGGAGGATTTTTGTCTCCAAATTACAACTGGTAGTACAATGAGAAGTTATCTCCTGCTCTTTGCTGCCTGAGGGCAGAGAGGATTTTGTGGTTCTGATCCTGCTGGAGCTGCTGTGCCGAGAGAGGTGTGGGTGACTGTTCAAGCAGAGAAGCCTGCATCCCAAATGCCTCAGTTTCTCGGAGGACTTGCTCTAGAGTCCCTTATTTTCCTGACTTCTTTTCCTTACCTTATATGTATTCCTGAAAAACAAATAGATAAAATTGTGGAACAAAAGATTAAAATACAAATTAACATTCTCCTATATTTCTTATTCATGATTTTACTCTCCAGAGTGACAGCATGATAGTATTCCTTGATTTTTCCTTATGAATACATAAGCACATGGATATATTCACGTTTAAAGGTCTTAAACTGCTTTTCATACTGTAATATGCTCATAAGGTCTTGTAACTTATTTAAAACTTCCCATGATACTGTGGATTTTTTTTTAATTAAGTAGAAACTTTGCATGGACACCTCATGGGTTGGTACCCTTTCCCTTCTCCCTACCCACATTCCAATTCCTCTGTGGTTTCACCTGGTCTCTAGCTGATGTGTGAGGGGTAGCTCATCTCATGAGAGGGACTCAGATATCTTTTCTTGTCAGTAGATTTTGGTTGCTGTGGACATCTTTTTTTGTTGTTTGTTTGTGTTTTCGAGGTAGGGTCTCGCTCTAGCTCAGACTGACCTGGAACTCACTATGTAGTCTCAGGTGGGCCTCAACCTCTTGGTGATCCTCCTACCTCTGCCTCCCAAGTGCTGGGATAAAAGGAGTGTGCCACCACGCCCGGCCTTGTGGACATCTTTTTTTTTTTTTTTTTTTTTTGGTTTTTCAAGGTAGGGTCTCACTCTAGCCCAGGGTGACCTGGAATTCACTATGGAGTCTCAGGGTGGCCTCGAACTCACGGCGATCCTCCTAACTCTGCCTCTCGAGTGCTGGGATTAAAGGCGTGTGCCACCACACCCGGCTTCTTGTGGGCATCTTTAAAAAATATGTTTTAGTTATTTTCAAGGAGAGAGAGAGAGAGAGAAAGGGAGAGATACATGGACACTCCAGGACCTCCTGCCATTGCAAATAAACTCCAGGTGTATTTGCTACTTTGTGCAAATACATGAGCCATCAGACTTTGCCAGCAAGTGACTTTAACCACTAAGAAATCTCTCCAGCCCCTGATGTGTGCATGTGTGTGTGTGTGTTCATTCTTCAAAAGACTTGTTCAGAGTTTAGGCATATTTTGATCATTGGTAGTGTCTCTGCCCATCTTCTACTCTTTTACCCTTTTTCTTTCACTTCAACAGAATTTCTACTTCCTTCAGGCATTTCCTCCTCCATGCATTTCTATGTGTCTCTGAGATAGTTGACCCTACCCTCAACTCCAAGTGTTGGTCTTTTAGTTTAAGGAGAATCCAAGATCCCTTGCACTGGGAGAAGACTGTCACAATGGACCATAAGGACATGACTTGAAGACAAGTCACTGAAGACTTTAGTATTATACTTTAGACTTAGGCACATGCACATGCATGTATGTGTGTAAAAGCTGAGCTGATAAAACTTAGAGACTCCCCAGTGTAATGAATGTAACAATTTATTTCTCTATTACACAACAATTTGGTTATCTATGTTGTTAAAGCAATGTCTGGTCTAGATTGTTCAGGGAAACTTACTCCTTTTTTTTTTTTTTTTTCTGTCCCCTCTCAAGACTTCATCCTTGTCTTTATGGTCGAAGCTGGATTGCTGTCCTGATAATATGGTATGCAGAGAAGAAAAACTAAAGTCCAGTATAAGCAATCTTCTTTTTAAGCCAATAAGGGTGATACTGCATACATTAGTAATTTAAGTCCCATTTACAAAGAAGGCTGGGAAACACAGTTTCTGGATGGCTGGCCAAGTGACTAGGAAGAAGGGATAACAGTTTGGAATACAAGTAGATACATGTGAGGTTCTTCTGGGAAAAGTCCTGAAGTAATTCTGTCTCTCCTTTCTAAACACTGCTGTGGAATTGTGTCAACTATTCTATTATCATATGGAGGTTGAGGCTGGGCAAAGGATAAAGTAGACAGTAGCAGGTAGCCGAGAAATGCCATGAAGCTACAGGAGTAAGGCAACCCCGAGGCCCTATGAAGCAGGGTGTATTGTACTTTCATGAAACAGAAGGGGAAACTGTGACTCAGGAAAATAAAGTGACTTGGTGCAAGTCATACAGCTAATAGGTTGTAGAGTCCATGATGCTAAACATTGAGATTGGTTCTCTCTCTCTCTTTTTGGTTTTTTAAGACAGGGTCTCACTCTGGCCCGGGCTGACCTGGAATTCACTATGCAGTCTCAGGGTGGCTTCAAACTCACAGTGATCTTCCTACCTCTGCCTCCCGAGTACTGAGATTAATGGATTGTGCTGCCATACCAGATTTTTCTCTCTCTCTTTTTATTAGTTATGGACATACTTAGTATGTAAACAACACATGTTGGCACCATCCTTTCCCTCATCCCCACCTCTTTTCCAAAGGGACCCTCCTTGTTGGGGATGTAGGCCATCCCCATGGGGATTGTGGGTCATGCATTATGGGGACAGCAGTCAGTTAGGGGAGAGGCAATGTCTCTGTGCATAATGTCCCAACTTGTGGCTCTAACAATCTTTCTGCCCCCTCTCCCACAAAATACCCTGAACCATGCTGGGAGCATTTTAAGTCTAATTCAGTGATGGACTCTTAGGAGCCCCTGGATCTCTGCTTTGGTAGGTGTTGAGTGTCCTCAGTGTCTATCTCCTTCACCCTTGTGCCCATATCAGGTTCACCGAGAAAGCAGCACTCTTTCTCATTTCTACAATTCCTCTGTTGTTTCAGCTTTAACCTGTGCTGACTTCACACAAGGTTTTGAGATTGGTTATCTAAGCATTAGTTCTCCACAGTGAGGCACAGACAACAGGCATCTCAGTTTAAGACTGGTCCAGTAGAGGGTGCTCATTGTATACATTAGGATGAATTTCAGAAACTATAAAACATTACCTTTGTAGATGAAGCACTTCATAAATCCTTCTGATTTAAGAGTTATGCAAGAAAAAGAGTCAGCAAAGTCTTATGTATTTCGCTTTTGTTAGATTTCTGGGAACAAATTATACTTTATTTTCTCTCTGGGCTTATTTATTCAACTGGGAGAAGGGTACTTGGCATCAAACCCAGGGCTCTGTGCATGCTAAGCAATTGCTCTACAACTGAATTATCATCCTCATCAGCCCAGTGTTTTTTATTTCCTGAATTATAAAGATGATACTACTTCCCTAAATGATTCCCTTGCAGAATGCACTCTTGCCTGACTCTATCATGTCTTAATCACCTCCCCTATCTAATCCTTGAGTCTCTCTGTAAGGCTTTCCATCTAAGCCTATAAGTGAGGTGAACTGAGCCCCAAATTTCTCTAGCTAAGTGTGGCACTTTCATCCAATACAACTGTGAGATGGGATTTTGGTCAAAAACTGCTTTTTGACATTGTATGGCTAATAGTGATTGTCAACTTGACAAGATCTAGAATCACCTAAGAGACAAATCTCTGGGCATGTCCGTGAGGTAATTTTAAGATCAGGTGAATCGAGGTAGGAAGACCCATCGTAACTTCTATGGGTTGGGGTCCTAGACTGAATAAAAGGAGAAAGGAAGAGCCACTAAAATGGACTGTATCTTCAAACTGTAAGCCAAAATAAGTCCTTCCTCCTTGAAGCTGTTTCTTGTCAGGTCTTTTGAAATAGCAAAGAGACAAGTAATTGATAAGATATAGTATCTGCTTTGGCTCCTTGCCCCTTCTCCTTTCCTTTCCTCCCGCTCTCCCCTCCCCCGTTTTCTCTCAGTTGTTAAGCTTTCCTGGCTGTGGTTTTCCTCTCATGAACTCAAGTTGAATTGGGTTGACTTAGGAGGAGGTAGCTCCAGTTGCCTCTTAGAACTCCTGTAAAAGAGAATGTGCACATGAGGTTTTTGTCCTTTGGCTGCTGGAGGCTGCTGTAAGCAGGTGGAGGTGGAGGTAGGGGGTTGTTTTCTGTGGAGTAAACCTCATTTGGCCCTTTATTATCAGTTGGAGCACAAACTTTATTACATAGGCATTCTCAGGGAATGAGCATTCCCAGGTAGAAACAATTCCCTTGGATACTCTCAAACTAACTCATTGATCCATCCATCCTCTTAGGGCCTTTATTCATTGTCCAATTATCCTCTTTTCTATCAGTCAACAAAAGAAGAATAAGGGCTATAAAGATTTCTCAGTGGTTAAAGGCATTTGTTTGCAAAGCATAATGGCCTGGGTTCAATTCCCCAGCACCCATGTAAAGCCAGATGCACAAAGTGCCATATGTATCTGGAGTTCATTTGCAGTGGCAAGAGGCTTTGACATACCCATTCTCTCTCTCTCCTCTCTCTGTGTGTGTCTCTGCCTCCTTGCAAATAGATACTAAATAAAATATTTAATAAAAAAGACTAAAAGAGAATAAAAAGAGCACTTGAAACAATTAGTTTCTGTTTCATTTTATTTGCAGTTATCCAATACCATTTTAGTGCAATCCAATCTTGTGTGAGGTAGGGGTTTTAGTTGAGATCCATGAGCATAGTTTTTATGGGAAAGATAAATGACTGTCGACAGTGCTGTCTGGAACAGCTCCCTTCTTAAGTGGACCTGGAAACCCTCAGCACTGTAGGCATTCTCCTCCAGCATTACACTTCATGGGGCTTGGAAAGGCTTAGAAATACCAAGGATCAGCTGGGGAGGAGCTGGGCTGGCCTTCACTCTCTGGATGCAATTTATGACTCTGAAGGGAACACTGACGAAACAAACAAGCACCTGAGAAGCCAGTTACAGAGGACCTGTACCTAGAGGAAAATCAAGAATACAGCCACAAGCAGAATGAGAAAGCTAAAAAGTTTAAGCAAATATTCAAAGGGAGATGGGGATTCTGATACAAGTCGAGTTTTGGTGACCTTCAGGGTTCGTTCCCACTGCATCATGATGGCCTGTCTGGCTCCTTCCCACTTTCCTGTGCCAGTCAGGCGGAACTGGTATGGTGAGAATGGGCCAAAGAAGACACTCAGAGCCAGGCGTGGGTCCGTCAGGAACAGGAACAGCAAATTTGGTTTTGCATTGATAGATTTCAGGAGGTCATCTATGTATGGTATATAGTCAGTTTGCAAAGCCTTGGAGTAGCACAAGCCATACCTTTACAAAAGGAAGATGGGGCAGGGCAAGAATGATGGTTAAAATAATAATGTCTCTAGGACAAGTAAAGATAAACTTTAGATATTTATCAAACTCAAACAAATGTTGCTACAGAATTTGAATTTTTTTTTTTCCTGGTTATATTCTCTCCTTCATGGATATATGATCATTTCATTTTATCTTTTGTCATTCCTGTTTTTTTTTTTTTTGAGAGAGTCCCAAACTTTAGCCCATACTGGCCTGAACCTCAAAGCAATCCCTCAGCCTCAGCCTCAACCTTACTAGTACTGGGATTTACAGCTCATGAGAGAGACATCACACCCAATTTCATCTTTTTCTTAAAATTCAATTGTTTCTTTATTTGTGCAATGTAAAGAGCAACAAAAATTTGTAGGAAAAATTCTCTGCATTGCTATATTAGTCTTTAGAATCATTGGCTGGCTTATATGATGGGAAGATTTTACACTGTGCAGTGGTTTTATTTGTTTATTTTACTGAAGTTCTATAAGGAGATAAAATCATATTCCAGACTGAGGATAAAGAAGAAATATTTAACATGCCTTTATTGTTTGGATTTTGGCCTTGTATGTGTGTATGTTATGTATACAAGATCATGTGTGTGTGGCTCTATGTGTGGGCATGTGCATGTGGAGGCCAGAGGATGTTGGGTGTCTTTCGCACACAATATTCCTGTTATTTACTGATCTACTCAAACTTGAGTCCAGAGTTAAACCGGCTTGTCCCAGGGATGCTCTGTCTCCTCCAAGCTCTGAGCTCTGGGATTGCAGGTGCGCCGCCACATTGGCCGGCCCAACAGTATGTGTGTATTGGGGATCCAAACTCTTATCCTTATGCTTGCTTGGCACGTTCTTTTCTCTACGGAGCCATTTTCTCAGCACCAGATTTTGGCTCCTTGACAAGGATAGCTCAACCTTTCAAGTGTGATAACATGCATGAAAGAGAAACGATAACAAGTTGCCTAAATACAGTGACTTTCTTTTTCTCTTTCATTCTTTCCTTCCTCCCTTTTTACTCCCTCCATCTCCTTTTCCCTTTCTCCCTTTCTTTCTTTCTTCTCCTTTCTCTCTCTCCCTTTCTTTTCCTTTCTTTCTTTACTTTATTCATTTGTTCATTCATTTCTTCCTTTGGGACAAGGTTTCACTTTGTCATCCAGCCTAGCCTGGAACTATGTATCCCAGACTGGTCTCAAACTTGTGGCAGTTCTTCTGCCTCAGCCTCCTATGAACTGGAAACAGAGGAATGAGCTATTACTCCTGGCTATTTAAAACAAAACAAAACAAAACAAAACAAACAACAACAGCAAAAAACCCAGCTGAGCATGGTGGCACATGCTTTTAATCCCAGCACTTGAGAGGCAGAAGTAAGAGGACTGCTGTGAGTTTGAGGCCACCCTGAGACTACATAGTGAATTCCAGGTCAGCCTGGGCTAGCGTGAGACCCTGCCTTGAAAAACAAAAACAAAAAAAAGCCTGTGTTCTTCCACATGACCTTTGTTTTTGGGCGGGGGGAAGGAGGGGGTTGTTTCAAGATAGGGTCTCACCCTAACCCAGGCTGATCTGGAATTTACTATGTAGTATGTATTCTCAGGATGGCCTTGAACTCACAGAGATCATCTTACCTCTGCCTCTCCAGTGCTTAGATTTAAGGCTTGCACCACTATACCTAGCTCTTTTCTGTTTCTTTCAAATGAAAATTGGCATCAAAGACCCAAACCAGCAGACAGTAAAGGTAGATAAAGTAAGGGATGTTTTGGCCATGACTCTCTTCTTAGCTGCTTATCAGCCTTCCCTTATCTCTGACCCTTGGGTGGGGCCACAGAACAAGGGAACATGGAGCACTCGCCCAGTGGAGAAGGCCATCAGGAAATGCTAACGGCTCTCAGGAACAAAATAGAGATTCTGCCCTACTCCTTGACTCTTGTGGTAACATAAGGGTATGTACTGCGTATTGGCAAAACACCTTATGGTCACTGTGGTTTAAATTTTATCTGCTTTCCATATATTACAGAATCTTACAAAGAAACACCCATCATTGTTTGAAAATGAAGACCAACAACCAGGTCAGTGGATGTGGCCCACAGACTGAAAACCACAGTACTTATAAAGAAAAACTTGTGTGTGCAGACACAACTACACCGTCTGTCTGGTGATGATGGATAAGATACGGGATCATGTACCTGGTCCACTTCATGCTCCGAGTAAGGCCAGATGACTGTGAGATGTGATCTGAAGTGTTAATTCTGGGAACAACAAAACCTCTCGATTTCCGTTCTCTCCTTAAACATGCCCTTTTCTTCCTCCTTTCTGCCACTTTCAGATGCTTCTCTCTGTACTGTAACTCACCTTCCTGATAATGCTTTGCCAGGTTTGGTTATGATTTATATAACACATGCCCAAGTAGTTCACTCACCCACTATGTTTGTTTTCTTTTCTTTCATTAACTTCTTGTATCATAACGTTTGGGGGTGGTAATGCAACTGTACCTATAAAATATGGGTGGAAATTGAACTTCAGGCCTAGGTTTTGACTTATGGATAAGGTTACTTTTTGACTGCTCATTTTCATTCCTAGTATGCAGCTACTCATTTGTTCTTTTGCAAAAATATTAGAGCCCAAGTTGAATGGTGGTGTTCCTGACAGTCAGGCCATCAACAGAAAATGTTACATGAATATTAACAGAAAATATTAAGTGATTATTATTATTATTGATGTTAACAGAAAATATTAAGTGATATTAATGAGCATTTGGTCACTTAATATGACATAACTTCACAACTGGTAACTGGTTTGACTAAAACTTAAATTTTTCATTGAGTCAGTTGATTCAGTCAAAATAACAGGAAGACACTATACATACATACATACATATATATATGATATATATATATATATATATATATATATATATATATATATATACATATATATATAAAATCTCCCTGATTTATCATTTGTGCTGGTAATGATGCAAGTCACTCTACTAGAATAAGTCAGTGGATAATTAAATGGAATGCATCCTTATTTTAAAGATTTCATTCTTTCAAAGAGGAGTTGGGTAGGGCTGGAGAGATGGCTTAGCGGTTAAGCGCTTGCCTGTGAAGCCTAAGGATCCTGGTTCGAGGCTCGACTCCCCAGGACCCACGTTAGCCAGATGCACAAGGGGACGCACACATCTGGAGTTCGTTTACAGAGTCTGGAAGCTCTGACACACCCATTCTCTCTCTCTCTCTCTCTCTCTGCTTCCTTCTCTCTGTTTCCTTCTCTCTGTTGCTCTCAAATAAATAAATAAACAAGCAAAAAAATTAAAAAAATAAAAATAAAAAAAGAAGAGGAGTTTGGTAGTTGGGTAGATTTCTAATATCAAAACTCACATGGTAAACAAAGTACCTATGACCTATGAGTTCTTACACATTTACCTTTCAGGACTTGAACAACCCATCGAGCTTGTGTTTCTCCCGTGGGTACCATAGAGCCCAAGGGTTTGATGAGGCCAATCACAGACAGAGTTGGTTTCTGCAGATGTGCTGGAATGATATACTTGTACAGGGATGCCTGGCCGGCTTCAACTTTCACTATGGACTCATCAAGGAAGGGGAAAGCGAAGGTGTATCCTGTGGCAAAGACGATGATATCAATGGGTTCTTCCTTTGCTGTGTTGTGGAATACGACAGAATTTTCCTTCACCTCCTTTATGCCTGGCTTGATTAAGACTTTCCCAGTGATGATCCGGCCTGGGAGCTCATCATTGATCACAGGCTCTCTTAGTTGAGTCCTAAACAGAAACGTGAACAGGGAAGAGCTCTCCAGGTGAACTGTGGAGCTGGTCCTCACCCCACCTCCATTTTCTTCTTGGATGGAATAGGATTACCACTCTTCGAAAGGCATTAATGACATCCAAGGCATACGATAAAATATGCTTACTATTTACTAGCATTTGTAAGCCAAGGAGGAAGCTAGGTCTCTCTTAAGCTATGTTTCTCTTGCTGATTTTTAGCACTTGGCTATTATTTTACAGATAGCCAAATGATGAGGGACTATGAGGGAAGTCCATATCTGGTGAGCACTGTTGGAAGGTCTATTTAGTCACCCTTTCTCCTAGATCAACTGTGTAAGGAAAACATGTATGTGTCCCAAAAGAACAAGTGCAGAATCATCTTGTTCTGGCTGTACATTATCTCCCCAGAGACTAATGTTTTGCTGAACTGTTTTGGTATAAGTGGGGCCATTCTTTGGGCTGTGGTGAAGACACAGAGAGACAGTATAGTAAAATGGACGTAGCCAGGGAGTAGGAGGTACTGAACATGGTTGCTTTTCTGTCTGTTTATGTATTTAATGGTCTTGGGACTAGAGGCATTATAGTCCTCACAGAGTTTTCTCTATTCATCTGTTAAACATGATTACTAAAATATTCTATCCCTTAGTTCACTGGGTCTAATAAAAGAGCATATGAAGTAGTACGTTTATAGGAACATCAGAAATGGTAAGGGAACTGTATCAAAGAGAGCAGGGGTTATAATTCTTTAGTCCCTAAGGCCCCATTCAGGCTAGATAAAACCTATGGAAGAGAAAACTGTACTAGAAAAAAAAATCGGAGTTCCAGAGAAGTCCTTCGGTAGAAGAGAGAGGATCACAAGAAACCAGGAAAGATAAGAGACAGCAAAGTGAGAGAAGGGGCAAGACGAAGGCAGAAGTATGTGTGAAAGAAAAGGGGCTGCAAGTCCCAAGGGTGGCCTGGATTCCCTGATCCATGTTGGATCATAGTGAAATCTAGGGGAAGACCAGAGAGGAATGTCAGGTGCAGTGTCACATGGGATGGATTTGACTTTTGTAAACTTAATGAAGGGGGAAATGACACTTGGTCCTTGCTAGTAGACTAAGATATAGGATTTAACTGAAGGACAGACATCAAGGTTATCATGAGAGAATAAGGGAGCACTACTACCGGAGAGATGGTGAAGGGCAACTAGAACTGAGGATTTCTCCACTGCCAGCCAAACAAAACAATGCAAGTGTGTCTTGTCAACAAAATGTTATACTCTTCTGTTTACTGGAGCTGAAGTCTCACATACTACTAAATTAGCTAGCGTAAGTGGCAAAGTATTTCTAATCCCCAGTTTCCCCACAGTAATAGATTCTAATAATACCTTCAAGAGTTCTCGAGAAGGTGAAATACATACTCTTGCCAAAGGGGCACTCAACAATTAGCTATTGTTAGCTATTATTAGGTAGTAAATTTGTATGAAGTGTTTATTATAATTATTTATTTTTGAGACAGAGAGACAGAGAAAGAGAGAAAGAAGGAGAGAAAGACAGAGAGAGAGAGAATGGGCATTCCAAGGCCTTTTAGCCACTGTGAATGAACTCCAGATGTATGCACCCCCTTGTGCACATGTGCAACATTGCATACTTGTGTCACAGTGTGACTGGCTATGTGGGGTGGGAGATTAGAGCATGCATTCTTAGGCTTCCCAGGAAAGTGCCTTAACCACTAAGCCATCTCTCTAGCACTAAAGTGTGTGTGCGTTTTTTAAAGCACTTGTTTATCCTGGTTTGTGTGTACCACTGAGAAGATCCAAACTCCACCTTCTTAAATCCTTTGACAGATATGCCATATTTACCTGTCTGCTGGTGCTAAGCCATAATTTGCATGATTGAACCAGCTGTTCATTTTTCTTGCTAGCAACCAAGACATAATAGGTGTTGGGAGACAGTTTCTGAACATGTTCTGATAGCGCGTCATGAACACCATGTCCCATGGGTATCCTGAATCATAGACTCGGGTGATCACCCATGCCCCTCCAGTGGTGCTGAGGAACACCTGGGAAACAATGAGAGTTTGGAGAAGTGCCATGGATTGAAAAATCATCGATATGCCTGTCATTATGAAAATACATTCCTGACAAGATTGTCTTGTTTGTTTTCTCCCCACTACTATTTACGGTTATTCTTTTAGGATAAAAGTTTGAAAATACAGAACAGCAAAACACCCTAAAACATATTATTGAGCATTTATTGTCTTCCAGGCTCGAGCTAGTTATAACAACTCACAGGGAGCTTCCAGTTACATATGAGAAGACAGTGAACAGTTGGTTTCAGTGTTATGTACCAACTATAATTATAGGCCATGGGGAATCAGGAGCTACTAGCTGTGATTCTGGGCAATGAGTACAGGGCATGGCAGAAATCAGGAGCTCTCTACAAAGTTAACGTCAATATAAATCACGGCAATAATTTTCAGTAAAATAGTTAGTCTTGGTGTTTGTTTTTAACCTCCTTCTCCTCTTTCTTTTTACTTTCTTTCAATACATTGGCTGTTTTGAGTGTGGGCAAAGGGGATAAAAGGACCCAAAGGTGGAAAGGGTCAGGTGAAGGCCATGGTGACTCCACCTGACTGAGGTTGCTGACTGTGCTCATGGGGGTAAAAATGGCAGGTTTGAACTGGTTTGAACTGGATTATGACAAGTTCCAGGATGCAGGGCTCATACATGTTTCCTTTATAATTTCTTTCTGGGAGTAGCTAGTCGTTCAAACTAAGGGTGTCCTGTGAAAGCAGGCTTTCCAGAGGATTTGTTGGCTGGTGGTCTGGAGTCTGCATGGATTGTTGAGAGTGGGAAGAGGGATTTTGGATAGGGGTGATGGAATGAGGAACAGAGTTGGGGACTTTGAGGTGAGGAGACTTAGTTTGAGGGGGGGCTCTACCACCAGCTAGTGGTATGATTGTTAGGCAGGTTACATGACCTCTCTAATTCTTTGTTTCCTTGTCTGTAATTAGGGATGCTAATAGCACCTACTTCTGTGAATTGTTTTGATGATAAAGGTAATGCAGTAAGAATCATGGTGCAGTGCTTGGTGAAGGGGAATCCCGATCAACACATTTACAGTTCTCGTTGGGAGGGCCATGCAGCAGCCTCAGAGCGAGATGATATGGACCTGATGGGGCAATCATTAAGGAACGAGTTGCCAGGGCCTTCTGACCAATGAAACTGAGTAAAGACGGGATGTGTCCTGTAGCTCTTGTTGGGTGGTAAGGAAAATGACACACACACGCACACACACACTGTCTCTCTCTCTGTCTCTCTCTCTCTCAAAGAAGTCAGTTTTGGAAGATGACGACAAGTGGAGTTCACAGGAAAGTATATGATGACTTAATAAAGACACTTAGCAGGGCCAGATGGCACACGCCTACTGTAACACCAGCACCTGGGGGCTAGAGACAGAAGGATCTGGAGTTTGAGGTCCTCAGCTACACATTGAGTTTGAGGCCAGCCTGGACTACATGAGACCTTGCCTCAAAACACAACAAAAAAATATATTAAAACACTTAAAAAAATCTGTTATTAGACAGGTATGGTGGTGGACACTGGTAATCTCAGAACTCAGGAGGCAGAGGTAGGATAATTGCCACAAATTCAAAGTCAGTTTAGTTGACAAAGCCAGTTCCAGGCTAGCCAGAGCTGCCTAATGATACCCTATCTCAGAAAAAAAGATCTGTTGTGTGTTAGGCATTTCCCTTCATTTAAAAATTATTATAGTGTCAAATACTGTTTTCATGAGATAAAAACTTTCATTTAGAAACATCAAGTTGTATAGTACCTTTTTTGCCAGGTGGCTGGCCTCCACAGCAATGTCTGTGCCAGAATTTCCCATTCCAACCACAAGGACTCGCTTGTTCTTAAATATGTCTGGATGTTTATACTGTCTGCTGTGGAAGTACTGGCCTTTAAACGTATTTATACCTATAGAAAAAACAAAGTCAAATGGGGAATTTATAGAATCCATGAATGAAGCATGGATGTTTTTCAGCTGATAACATCCTCTTGAAAGATGATTTAGATTACTTTTACTAGTGTACTCAAGGTTGAGAAAATCTGAAATATGCACATGACTTTAACATGTTAGTAGCCATTTATTTATTTATTCATTTCATGCATTTATGAGCAAAGAAGGGTAATTACTCCATCTCACCTCTAGCTTTACTTACTATATGATTAAATACTAAGCTGAAGTATTGTGGCATATAGCACATATTAAACAAGAATGTATGGAGTCATTATTATTTAAAGGCTGACAGAAGTCAAAGGGATAGTAATAATTTTCTATACTACATTTGATTTACTTATGTTAATTTCACAAACAGGAAGCAAGAGCAAAAAAGTTAAATGGAACTGTGACTCACTGCCTCTATCCAGTAAACTTTTGGGGCATGTCTTCCATGTCCCAGGTATTGTGCTATATGATATGGGGGAAATAAGACAATGAACCACAGTCTCTGTTCACAAGTCCATATAAGTTGGAGAGATCTGCTGATAGGCCATCTTGGTGGCTGACTGCAACTCTGGCTGAGTTTGCTGAGTCAGTCAGAGTTGGCTCAGAGAAAAAAAGGATTATGTTAGTAAATCAGGATCACATCTCCTGAGCTAACTAGATATTTCAGTCAGTTGGTGCCAAATCCCATTGAGACATCAAACACAAACGGAGAGCTTTTTGAAAATACTCTCAAGTCCATGTTGCATAATCAGAGGTAATATGTGCTGAAGAACCTCACTTTTGTAGGAAATGTGATAAAACATCTCACAGAGGATTAAATTCACAGGGGATAAATATGCTTGCAGGAAATGTCTTTCTTAAGACCTGGTGGCTCTTTAGTCCTCCTTGAATCATTAGAAATCTAGCACAGATCCTAGTCAAAACTTAACTATCACCAAGGCATTTAGAATTTGGTACAGATGCAACCAAAATGAAATGTTAACTCAGTTCAAAAGCCGCATGTGGATCAGTGGGCTGTTGAGGAAGGAGAGCCCAAGGAGACTCATAGAATCATCAAAGCTAGAGGTGAGTCTTTAGGTCACCTTAGACTCTATAAACTAGTTAGTCATGTTGCTTAGAGTTTATAGTTTCCTGATCCCAAGTTCATCTTGTTTAAACTGGGCACACTGGCTTACATGCACTCATGGGGTCTGCTTTATCCTGACCTGACATGACTTCCTTATGGGCTGCAGACCCATAAGGAAGATCCAAGACCATTATAAGCCCATGTGTTTACTGCACATGATCACTGATCACTCGAGATCACATGAGGACTGTGATCCCTCCACTGGACTACTATGAAGCTCTATTCATGCCTTCAATAGAGGCTGTGGGGAGTTGTAGTTACTTATGTACTCTTAGCACCTAGTGCAATATTCTGTGGGTATGGAATAAATCCTCCTTTCTCTATACTATGGGGCTTCCTGGATTCTTGGGGTGATCCTATATAGATGCTCCTTAATAAGAGATTAGGGTAGCTGGCTGCTCAGGACCTTGCTCTGCAGGCTGGAATGCCCACAGTTGTGCTGCTTTGAGGACTAATAGGAGTCCACTGCTGAATGTGTGCAAGCAGAGGCTTTGAGGTCTTGGAGAACAATTTCTAGCACTGGAAGGCTTTTTTTTTTTTTTTTTAAAACTCAGTAATTCTGTTCTAGAGCAGTTTTTAGGCAATGCTTTGTTCTAATCTGACCTGATTTGAGTGATCTCTGTGGCATCCCCAGGACCTATGGAGGTATATAAGTTTGTTCTAAAGTGAGTCTTGGAGTCCCTCCAGGCCATATCTATATGATTTGTAGAAAAATTGCTTCACCTTAACATCTGAGTGATTAACATAGATGAAATTAATGATTTGATTTTGTATTCAAGCCATTGCCTTTTCTATTTCCTTGAACTGACAGCTATTTGAAATTTGCCATAGATTAACACAAAGCATGGTTCAAAAAACCAGGTGAAAAAAACTGAGACCCCCAAGAATCTTAATTTGTATGCCAAGATTCACTTAAATCTGTTGTCAGTTGTGCAGTACCATAAAGATCTGGTCTAGCTACTGCTAGGCTCATGTAAAACAAATAATCAAACAAACATAAAATGTCAAGTAACTTCTGTTATCCATGGATTGACCTTTGTGTCCTCCTAGATTTGGCAACGTGCAGCAGCTGCTGAGGTGAGCAGCTTACATAAGCCTCCCATATTTCAGAAAACTTCCTCAATACTGTCTGTTACTTAAGGAGGGACATTGAGCATCAGTGAAGCATGAAACTGCTTAGCTCATTCTCTGTTACTCTCTTCTGCATTCATACATGGTGTGAAAAGAGCCTATCTGGTTAGAAAAAGTTCTAGTTAGAAAAACCTGTCATCTCACTATTTTAACTATTTTGTGTAGGAGGCATAGGAGTTCATGGCCAGACCAAAAGAGTGCCAAAACAGTTCCCTTAAGACAATTTAAGGTCATTTAAGAACATGCTCTACCTGGGAAGGAATCCAGGGGCAAGGAAGGGTTAGTGAGGAAACCGGTGCAGACCATGACAGCATCAAAGACAGCTGAGCTTTGCTTCCCTTCATGCACAGTAACAACTTCCCATTGTCCAGAGATGGCAAAATCTGGACGTTTGCTTACACTGCAGACTTTGGTCTGAAAATAAGAAGCATGGGCATGATTAATAAGTGCAAAATTTCCTTGAAGGGCTTGCCGGCTGATATGCAAGCTCTCAAAGTTCAAAAGTTCCAGAGCAAAGACCAAATACAATTAATAAACATAACCCTAGAATACTAGTCAGGCTATCGAATGAAACATGCTTGCTTGGATGGAAGTATCTTAAGGTTGGAGTTATAGAGAGGAATGTAAGAAAAATGGTGAGACCCAAAAGTCTTCCATTGATTTGCTCAAATTCTCACTGTAAACAATAGAACCAATCTTAGATTATAATGTAAGATGATGGTGACTTTCAAAAACTGTTTTCTTCAAGCTGGAGAGATTGCTCAATGGTTAAAGGTGTTTGCTTGCAAAACCTGATGGACTGAGTTTGATTCCTTAGTACCCATGTAAGGCCGGATGTACAAGTGGCACATGCATCTGGAGTTCATTTACAATGGCAAGAGGCCTTGGTTTGCTCATTTGTTTTTTCTCTCACTTCCTCTAAATGCAAATAAAAATATAAAAATAGAATTATTTAAATTATTTAACTATTCTTGGGCTGGGGAGATGACTCAGAGGTTGAAGTGCTCGCCTACCAAATGCAACCACTCTGGTTAGACTCCCCAGTACCCATGTAAAGCCAGATAGCCATGTGACCCATGCATCTGGAATTTGTTGGCAGTGGCTACCAGCCCTGGCATGCCCACTCTCTGTCTTCTTTCTGTCTCCCTCTGCTCAAAATAAATAAATTTTTAAAAATCCAACCCAAAAATCTATTCTTTCTATTATGTAATCTTATTTTTTCAAAGTTTTCTCTTCATTTTTTTGTTTTGTTTTTTATTTTTATTTATTTGAGAGCAAAAGACAGAGAGAGAAAGAGGGAGGGAGAGAGAGAGCAAGGGGGGGGGGAATGGGCGTGCCAGGGCCTCCAGCCACTGCAAACGAACTCCAGATGTGTGCACCCCTTGTGCATCTGGCTAACGTGGGTCCTGGGGAATCGAGCCTCGAACCGGGGTCCTTAGACTTCAAAGGTAAGCGCTTAACCGCTAAGCCATATCTCCAGCCCTCTTCATTTATTTTTTTTTTTAATAGAGACAAGGATTGTATGTCATTGAAAACACAAGTTTGGTCCCAGTTATCCTCGCTTATAGAAAATCATATAGAAAATGTTGCTGAAGTGTCTTCAGATTTCAAGAGCTATTGAAAGCACAAACTTATAGCCTAAATTTTCAAAGAGTAGTCCAAAGTTCAAATAGTCTATTTTTGTTCTAATTGAAATGCATATGTGCCCATGAGTATTAATTTTGGTTCAGGAAATATATTTTGTTTGTTTACTTATTATTTCAGTGCTGAAAATTGAACTCAGGTCCAGGCAAGCACTCTACCTTCAAGCTACTTATAATAAATCTAGTATAAGACAAACTTATAAGCAAAAATTAGTCACTAACAAAGATGTTTTGTGACCTCTCTTTCCTTTTCAAAACTCTAAAAGGAGATGGGTTTCTCAAGTCCCTTCTACTGGATTCTGTGTTTGGTTTATAAATATTCAAAGTGCTTATAAAGCATCTACATTTGCATTGTCAGTTCTTTCTTAGAAATAGCGTCATTAGTCTTACCAGTTCAATTTCTCATCTATAAAGCCCAGAGTTATCCTATAGAGAGGTAGTAGAAAATAGGTGAGAGAATACTTCTTGACTACTAACTGATGCTTGTGTCTTACCTTGAATTGAATGCATTTCAGAAGGTTGAACCGATTTGCATACAATTTGAGATATTCCAGGAACAGATCATTTGGCACGAAGTTTGGATAATCTTCTGGGAATGGAAAATCTGAGTAACAAGACATCTCTTTGCTGCTGTTGGAAACCACAGACTTGTAGAGACTAGCTCTGCCCTCCTCAACATGTTCCTGTATGAACAGGGCAAATTTATGAGCACACATGCAGGCAGTTGAACACAATGGGTACTAGTTTCTTAGAAATCTCAAACATTGACCCAGCTTAAGGTGATCCAGATCATGTATGCTACCCATCATTGTTATAATGGGATTTGCTGTTCTGCATTTGGGAAATGAGGAACACTGGACCCCAGTATAATTTTCATGAATAGGATGACTATCTCATTCACACTGTGGTGTAAGTATACCTGAGATGAACCACTTGTCCATATTATGCACTATTGCTGCACATATAGAAATAATTGGATAAGAACCTGGAAGTAGTTTTTAAGTTTTTAGATAATGAACAAATGCTAGGTACTTTGTTTTCATTCAGTATTCTTGGAATTATATGAGGAAGCAGAGTTCAGATTGTGAAGGCTTTTTGCTTTTACAGGATGGTCATGGCAACGCTGATGAATGTTTGAACATAGTAACAATTCATATTCAACTTTAAAAAGCGGCTGGGGATATGTCTTAATCGATAAAATATTTGCTGTGCAAATGTGAGTACCTGAGTTTGGATCTGTAGAGCCCACATAAAGGTGGATTCTATAGCATAAGTGTCTGTAATCCCAGAACACCTTTTACAGCAGGAGAGGAGGTGGAGACAGGACAATCTCCCAGAAGCTCAGGGGACAGCAATCCTGGCAATCGCAGTGATGAGTAATGACAGATCCCGTCTTAAATAAGGTGAAAGGCAAGGACTGACACCCAAAGTTGTCCTTTGACAACCACATGTATACTGTGGCACACAGGCATTCATACTCACACACATGAACAATACATACACACGCACACAAAAACTTACAAAAGATCATCTTGGATCTACAAATGATGCATTAGAGATGAAGAGTATAGGGGGAAAAAAGAAAGGTAGCTAGTTAAGAACCTAAGATGCAAATCTATTTGATTGCTAATGAGGACCCTAGTAGAGCTAGTGACAGTTGGATTCTTGAGGTGCCTGTAAAATAGATTGCACAGGGTTACATGGCTGATTTGATTTAGGAACTGGGAGAATAAGCAGGTCAAAGATTTCCTGATTGGACAACTATGTACATGGCACACACTAACAAATTTTTGTTCAAATAATTAGTAAACCCAACATCTTATTAGACTGCCCCAAGTTGGAACAGTAAGTTTAATAATGTCTTTAGTTTTAGTAAAGTGCTTCTCTAGTTTCTTATCTCTGTCCTTTGGGTGGTATTGTGGAGGATTGTGCTTATGGTTTTAATGGAAAAGTCCTTAGTGTTTCAATATCATTTATAATATTAGATATGTGTAGTTTCTCTCTTCTGTAAAATGAAAGTTATTTTATTTATATGACTAGGTGGAAACAAGAACATAAACCTCATATATAAAGAGGGCTCATTCTGTTCCTCTAAAGTGCAACAATCTAGATCTGTATGGAATGTATGGCAATCATAGAGAATTGAATTATGACTCAACATGAACGTGACTGGTTTAAATTGGCATTACTGATCTCATCAGTTGATATGCGTTGACTGTGACTTGCCTGTCTGTGATCTCACATCTGACAACCTCATTTTTCAGAATATAGCTAGAAGACTGGGTGCTGAAAGGTGACTATTTAAATCTTAAACCTTTATCCTACTGAAATCTCTGTAGCAATGCTAACCAAAGTAGTCTACAGAGCAAAACAGTAGCAGTATGAGCTGGTTATTGCCAGTCTGTGATGAGACAAATACAGAGATCAGCAAGGGTAAGCTGTTAAACATTTTTATAGCAATGCTTTGTCATTGCTCAGGATTTAAGAATATGGACTGCTTTGGTTACACTGGATATAGATAAGTCTTGGAATTGTTTAACTTGTGTGATGAATTGTATGGAATTTGAGCTGGGTCTTAACCATACAAAACAGACCACATTACAATGCGAAAGGTTTTAAACTTAGTTAGAAAGTCATTACCCACAAATGCATAAAATCTAGAATCACTGAAAAATATTTATATTTAACTGTAAGCTTATAGGACAAGTTATTTGAATTAGCTATCATAAAGGACTGAAGATAAAATTTAAAAATATAGAAGTTTGGGGCTTGAGGGATGGCTTAGCATTTAAGGTGTTTGCCTGCAAAGCCAAAAGATCATGGTTTGATTCCCCAGGACCCACATAAGCCAGATGCACAAGGTGGCACATGAATCTAGAGTGTGTTTGCAATGGCTGGAGGCCTCGGCATGCCCATTTTTTTCTCTCTCTCAAATAAATAAATAAATAAATAAATAAAATATTTTTAAAAAATGCAGCAGTTTGCTTCACTTTGGATAGCAGTTCTATTTTTAAAAAGATTACTATGTAGTTGTTGATACTGTTTTAAAATCTCTTCTTTTATTTCAGTCAACATAGCTTTGTGAATCTTTTTTTTTTTTTAACTTAGAAGTAGTTTAGATTTATATGATTTGCTGTTTGCTGCAAAGTTTGTCACAGTAGAAATCTCATGGGCTGGGAAGATGGCACAGTGGTTGAAATGCTTGCCATACAAGCATAAGAAGGTAAATTCATATTCCAGCACCCACATAAAATACCAGGCATGGTGGCATGTGCCTGGAATCCCAGCACTGGGACATCAGAGAGAAGGAATCCCTGGGACTCACTGACCACCTTGTGTAACCCAGTAGATGATGGCGAGGTTCACTTAGAGAGTTTGTCTCGAATAAGATGGAAGGTGATTGAAGAAGATACCAAATGAAATCTGGTGCCTGCACACATGTGTGCCCACACACATAAAAACACACATACATGCATGGATATAACACACACACACACACACACACACACACACACACACAAGCAAATACCCTTGGACATTGGGCTGGAGATAGATATATCAGTGGCAGATCACTTATATTGTGCCAAGGCCTTGTATTCTATCCCTAGTTCCCCAAACGAATCAAATCCAAACCAAACATGTTAGCCATTAATATAAGCAGTGTATAAAGTGTGCCTAGAGATGTTTAAGATGGAGAGGTGCTATTTTATACAAAATGCCAAAAGTTACAAGTGTACTAGTGACTATATTAATTTCCTCTGTGTACATTTTCAAAGAACAATGTGTTTATCTTTTTCATTTTTAAATTTTATTCTTATTTATTTGTAAGGAGAGAGAGAGAAAGTGAGTGAATGGGCGCTCCAGGCCTCCAGCCACTGCAAATGAACCTCAGATGAGTAGATGCATGCGCCACTCTGTGCATTTGGCTTTACATGGGCACTGGGGAATGGAACCTGGGATATTAGGCTTTGTAGGCAAGTGCCTTTACCACTGAGCAATCTCTCCAACCCTCTATTCTTTGTAAAAATATTTTTAGTTTTATTTATTTATTTGAAAGAGAAGGAAGGAGGCAGGGAGAGGGAGAGGGAGAGGGAGGCAAGCCAGGGCCTCCAGCCACTGCAAATGAACTCCAGACACATGTGCCCCATTATGCATCTGGCTTATGTGAGTCCTGGGGAATTGAACCTAGGTCCTTTGGCTTTGCAGGCAGGCGCCTTAACTGCTAAGCCACCTCTCCAGCCCCCAGCCCTCTATTTTTTATAATTGTTTTTTTCTCCTATGCTATGTGCTTAATGGAATTTATTGAAATTAATTTTATGATTTTTCACTCAATACAAAAGTTGAATTCATTTTTATTTCTGTATTTTTGTTTCATTTTCATTTTTTTCTAAAAAATTATTTCTATTGTATTTGACAATTGTCTATAATTAACTGGAAGTTAAAAACAAAACAAAACAACCACAGTTGTTCCATGCAGTTTGAGAATCACAGCTCTTTGTCAGCACCTCTGAATGTGGTTAAGATTTGCCTGGGAAATCACATTAACATGCTGGTGCTGAGCCTGTAGGTCTGGATGGGCCTGAGACTCTGCATTTCTAATGGGCTTCCTGAATACACTTGCAGCATTTGTTCATGCACTGCTGGCTCAACAGCTCTACCCAAGAGGAATGTGGTAGAAACACCATTTGTATTCTTAAATTTTCTGCTGGGCACATTCAAAAACAAAACAAAACAAAACAAAACACAAGTGAAATTAGTTAAAATGTATTTACTTAATTCATCATACACGGAATGTTGTAATGTGAATGTGTAATTAATATAAAAATTATTAATGAAGCGTCTTGTTTTCCTTATACTAAGTCTTCAAAATGTGGTATATAGCTGTATATTCAAATGTTAAGTTTTCTTGGCATTGTTCTGGTGTAGCCCTGCCAACTGCCCTGACACTCTTAGTGTGGGAACACAGGACCCCTGAGAATTGCTGTTGTCATTGGGGAACAGTCTTGTTCTCACGAAGGGAAAAATGAATGAGAAAGGTGAAATGGAAAGATAGGCTGTGGAGGCAGGGAGATTGGCTTCACATACAAAAATTGATCCAAAAATACTTGCAAGTTCTACCATAGCTTAACTGAGTATAAAACCAAGTGAAATAACAATCCAGTCCTTTAGTCACTGCGGCTACATTGTAGGTTCTCTGTAGCTTCGTGTGGTCAGTGGCCACTGTGTTGGAGGGCATAGTTTAGGAACATCCTTGGGCTTGAAAGGGAGCACTGGAATTGAACGCAAATCTGGCTCAATTCAGCCAAAACAGTAACACTGTCCTGTGAGTTACAGGAATGAGAAGAGCAGCTACAAAAAGTTATGATACTGATAAACGAGGGTCAATGGCTGGTGAAAAAGCAGAAAAGCAGATGTAAACATTTTGAGACACGTTTGTGTAGGGCCAGGGTTCCTCATATTTCTCTGGCTTCCTAGAAAATCCTTTATTGCTAATACAGTTTTTACTGAGGCTAAATTTGACACACACATTTTCACACTTTCAGTCATGCTGGTTAAGAAAGGTAGAGATACGTAGTATAAACTTTGTATTTCAAAAAAAAAAAAGTTCAAAAATTTCAAACATTTTTTAATGGTATGTTTAAACATCAGGAAGCAATGAGGACTCATTGAAACTAAATAAAGTCGAGGAAACATGTATTTTTGAATATTTAAAATAAATGAACAAACCAAAACAGAAGGGGAAAAAGCCTTCTGTTTTGCAAGACCGAGGAAGATAATTGTCAGGGCAGAAAGAAGAGACACTTCCAGGAAACCCTGGAGTCCATTGTGAAATAATGCATCACAGATGTTAGCCGCAGAGACGCTGTAGTTCAGAAAACATGCTTAACCCTTAGAGTGGAACTCAGGATGAACTCCGCTTGCTTCTCTCTTTCCTCCCACTGACTGTTTCTTCTGGAAAAATACCAGGTCTGTCATATGGAGCACGTTTGCAGCCAGCACAGATCTCTGTGACCTCTTTGTGGTATTTGTGGGTCTGCCTCCCCTCTTCAGTGTTCTCAATGAGCAGTGTGGCCCAGTGGTGCCCAGGCCCCCAAGACCTGTAGCTCAGCCCTGCCGAGCTGTGGACACTCCTGGCATTGTCCCTGTGTGTGTGTGTGTGTGGGGGGGCTGCCAATTGCCCTGGCGCTCCCACTGTGGGAGCACATGCCTCCTGACTATTGACGGGGCCCATTTAGGGGAACAGTTTTGTTCTTGTCAAGGGAAAAATGAACAAGAAGGGTGAAGAAGAGAGAGATGGGCTGTGGAGAAAAAGACATGAACACAAATAGTGGCTGTTTGGTTTCTGGTTCTCTTTGGTTATTCAGCACAATGAGACTGTCACTATCACCCGCTGGGATGCTTGGTGGCACTTCATGAGCCACAGTCAAGATGTCTGTTCTTCTTCTTCTTTTTTTTTTCCAAAAGCTATGAAACAGACTAGAAGTGCATGAAATGTAGATTTCAATAGTACAATCCCAATCCAGACTGCCTAGGTCCACATGCAAGTTCTGCATTTTTACTGGGTGATCTTGACATTTTCTTAACCTTTCCCAGTTTCTTCATCTAAGTGCAGGAACAGCAATAGTATGTACATGTTCCCTGGGACACAGTGTTCTAATGCATTTAGAACAGTATCTGGTAAGCTCTCAAAGCTGAAAGCTGTGTTATTCTACAATTTCTAAGCAGATTTATTGTTTTGAGCTTGGTGTCCTTCAGGGTGGACTGTTGGCAATGGGAAGAAAAAGTTGTCAGATCAAAGGTCGTTCCTTTCTCATTTTGAAATCAAATGGAAAAAAAAAAAAAAAAGATGTAACAAAGTTCCCAACTAGAGACCTTCTCTTCTTACAGACAGCATTCATATCTCCTGTTCTTCAAGAATACTACTTTCCATGGCTCTAAGATAGCCAAAGACAAATTAAATTTGATGCAGTGTTTGTGTGTGTGTGAGAGAGAGAGGAGAGAAAGAACACAGCCATCACCTTTGCCTCTTTCTTTGGTGACAGTGAGACTTTTCCTTGAAGACAGATCTGTATTCGAGGAAATTTGGTGTCATCAAAGAATATTACTCCTGAGGGGTCTGTTCAGTGTCTCTCAATATGGGTAAACAGAAATTCAGTAAATGTCTATTGAATATATGAATCAAGTAAAGCCTACTGAGAGTACCGAAGCTTTAGAAATAAAGCTTTTTTTTTTTTTTTTACTGAAAGGTTTAGGAAGTGTAAGGAAACAATAGCTGAGGAACAATTCTTCAGTGATTTACAGGACTTTGTGCTTGCTAGTCAAGCACTTAACCAACTGATCAACTACTGTTTATAGCTGAGACAGCCAACCTACAGGGCAAGTCCCTGAGCCCCCTCCCTCTGATGTAGCTGAGAAGGCTGGCTGTGACACGTTCTCCACGCATGCTCTAGCTCCACTTGAGCTGGTGGTCAGTCACAGGCACTTCTTTTTCTTTTAAATCAGCATTGCCTTTAAAAAAAGTGTATGTGTGTGTTTGTGCATGCGTGCGTGTGCATGTGTGCAGTTGGTGCATGTGGAGACTCAAGGACAACCTTGGATGTCATCCTCAGGAATACCATCCACTATGTTTTTTTTTTTTTTTTAAACAGGGTCTTTCCCTGGACTAGATTCACCATCAGCCTCCGGGGATTTGTCTGGCTCTTCCTCCCCAGCACTGGGGTTAAAAGTGTATGCCACCACACCTGACATTTTTCTGTCAGTTCTAGGGAGGGAACTTGGGTCTTCATGCTTATATAGCAAGCATATTGCCAACTGAGCCATCTCCCAAGACTGGTTATTTTTAAAATATTTTATTTTTATTTACTTATTTATTAGAGACAGAGAGAGGGAGAGAGAGAATGGGCATGCCAGGGCCTCTAGCCACTGTAAACGAACTCCAGATGCATCTGCCACCATTATGCATCTGGCTTACATGGAACCTGGAGAATCAAACCTGGGTCCTTAGGCTTCACAGGCAAGCGCCTTAACCCCTTAGCCCCTTAACCACTAAGCCATCTCTCCAGCCCTGTTTTTATTTTTAGTCATTATTATCCTCTCCCTTGCTCCAATCTATGATGTCCTTATTTTTTTCATTATATCCTTTATCTCCTGTGGTAGCTAGGAGCACCAGAGTCATACCCTTGACAGTGGACAATTAAATGAAATAATTTATAGTCTCTGGACACTTTTCCTGTTTGGAAGCAGAAGCCGTCTCCTGTATGTTCTCTTAGATTTCTTTAGCTTGCTTCTCTACTTTTCTTTATGGTCCTTTCTGCTTATGCCAGGTACCAAAGATCCCACTTTGTGAATACACGGCTTCTGGCAAGCACAGCCATTGCTAGAGCTGGCTCTTTAATTCTGCAGGCTCTGATTGGGCTACCTGACCTTCCTTGAATCCCAAGATATTGTAAAGTGATCTTGAGTGGTGTGCGTATGTGTGTGTGGTGGGGGGAGGAAGAGAAAGAGAGAGAGAGAGAGAGAGAGAGAGAGGAAGAAGGGAGAATAAATGCCTGTGGAAAGACTCAGGAGATGCAGGGCTAACTAGAGCTGGAAAACACCTTCAAAGCCACTGAGTTGAAGGACATTCAAGGAAGCATTAGGAGAATCCCAAAGTATTGCAGAGGTGCCTCAAGGCTGCTGTATCCAGAGAGGGCTGTTAAATAAAGATGGGGTGGATTTTCCTACTTCCCAGGTCCATGGTAACTCAGCACTAATCTACTTTTCAAATAGCTTCCATTTTATAAGTGAGGTCCTAGAGATAGAATGGCTTGATCATGAAGAGGTATTTTACCTAGCTAAATAATCCTGTTAGTCATCTTTCTTATGGTCTATCACATTCCCCACAATTTTTAAAATGACCTTCATCTTTTTAATTCTCCAATTTGGCACCCTAGTGCCCTCTTTACCCTACAAGACTGCCTTGTTTCCAGAAAGAACTGAGACCACTGATGTGGGTTCTTGTGTCTTCCTTCTCCACTCCAGTGTGCCTCTCCCATGATCATTCTGCCTTGCCTCTTGTCTCTGAGCAAGGTGTGTCTTGTCTCTCTGCCTTTCCAGGGCTAACCTTCTACTTGTGCCCATAATCAAATCCTTCCCTTTTCTGCCAGGATCTCGTTCCAACCTTGACATGCATATTCAATCATTTCCTGTCATTCAGGGATTTTCTCTTTGCCTGCAAACATCTTTGGACCTTCCTGTCAGGCACACATTCAAACACAACAGCAATGACCACAACGAAGGATCTCCTAAAGTTTGCTCATTATAGACATTACTTTTTAAGTTAAACATGACCTTCTTGCCCAGCAAACTCTCCCCTCCCACCACTCCTCTTACATCTATCTACCTTATGTTCAAATAAACTCTTTTATTTTCTGAACATGCTTGGCACTTGTTTCTTATTGGTTCCTTCCCTGGTATCTTCTGACATCCTTCGAAGCCCATTATGGACCGTCTGTCTCTTTTACACAGCCTCCCTGGTTTCCCAGCAGTGATTGTAATCCTGCCCTCATTTCAACAGCCTTGGCATTCTTTCTGCAAGATCTTAGCCTTCTTTCACTGCCATTGGTTCTCCACAGCAGGGGAAATCCTTCCCCTTTTTGTGTCCTCTACAGTGCTTTCATGATATGCCCATGTCAGCTGGGCATAACTGGATCTTGACCCATTTCTCTTGATTCTTGAACTAGTGTGGTTTAGGGTTAATGATTAAGTGCCTGTGACCTAAATGAGGAGCATTTTGTCTGGTGTCTCAAGAGGCTCAGTATAGCTTTCGGTCTTTGAACTCACTTTTTGCATTGACTGAAATTACCTTAGCCAAAGAACTCTAGGCATTTAACTGGGCGGTTTCATCCTTCCAGCCAGTTCTTAACTCATGGATTACACACCCTGATCTGGAGTACTGTGTTAAGAAGGAATCTGAAGCTCCTTATGGAAAAGGTCAATTGCTTTGATTAGCAACGTCTTCAAGTGAGCATGGAAGAGGAGCATTTTAGTACACGTGTTGGGGTTCTACCATCCCGCCAGAGCAGAAGAAGTCTGAGTTGTGGGAACAGATGTGTTCTTTTACCTCCATCCCTTTGGAAGGTTTCCATATATTGATGGTTATGTCTTCTGATGGCATGAGCACTTTTTAAAAATATATTTAATTAATTAATTTATTTGAGAGACAGAAAGAGACATAAATGTGTATATATATATATATATATATATATATATATATATATATAGAGAGAGAGAGAGAGAGAGAGAGAGAAAATGGGCACACCAGGGCCTCTAGCCACTGCAAACAAACTCCAGATGCATACGCCCCTTGTGCATCTGGCTTACGTGGGTCCTGGAGAATGGAACTGGCATCCTTTGGCTTTGCAGGCAAACGCCTTAACCGCTAAGCTGTCTCTCCAGCCCTGAGGCCTTCTTTTTTTTTTTTTTTTTTTTTTAATAATTTTACCACCAGGTGTGGTGGCGCATGCCTTTATCCCAGTACTCTGGAGGCCAAGGTAGGTGGATTGCTGTGAGTTTGAGGAAATCGTGAGACTACATAGTGAATTCCAGGCCAGCTTGGGCTAGATAAAGACCCTACCTCAAAAAAGCAAAAAGAAAATTTTTTAAAATTTTATTTGTTTTGAGAGAGAGGGAAAGAAGGAGGGAGAGAGAGAGAGAGAAAGAAAGAGAAAGAGAAAGAGACAGAAGGGCCTCTTGCCACTGCAGACAACTCCAGACACATGCACCAGCTTTAGGTGAGTACTGGGGAATCCAACCCAGGCTATCAAGCTTTGCAAGCAAGCATCTTAACCACTGAGCCATCTCTCTAGGCAAACATGTGCATCTCTTTATGTGAGTCGGGGTGGCCTGTCCTAGTCCCTAAACCAGCAACTCTGAAGCTTTGCTCTTGGAGTTAGAAAATAATTACTTTATTCTAGTTCCAAATTCCCCCTTCTGAAATGGAGGAGTTTCTCAGGGGACCCAAGGCCAGGCTATCTGACACCCTGCTCTCTGGAGTAATTCTTTTTTTTTTTTGTTTTTTTTTTTTTTTTTTTTTTTTTGTTTTTTCGAGGTAGGGTCTCACTCTAGCCCAGGCTGACCTGGAATTCACTACGGGGTCTCAGGGTAGCCTCGAACTCATGGTGATCCTCCTATCTCTGCCTCCCGCCCGGCTGGCACCACCACGCCCGGCTGGAGTTATTCTTGACAACTTGTTCCTTCGCACATTCAAAGTTCATGGGAAGGGTTTTTGCCTCAAAGCTTTGGAGAGGCATGGTATAAATGAGTCCCTGGCTGAATGCTGAAGCTCATGCAGTCAGTATTTTCTTTGCCTGGCCTTGGGGTTTCATTGTCTGCAGCAGAGCTGTTGTGATCCTCCTGGGCTCTCAGCCAGTCCAGAGTTGCCTTAATTAGACCCTTCTCCAATCCATGCCTTGATGTGAGACTCTCACCTTCCTTTTGCTCAGGAAACACAAAGACTCCAAACTCACATTCTTTACTTTGGATTGCTACGTGGGCTGCTTTTGCCTAGGCAGCAGGGTCTCAGTTACAAGACTCTTCCTATGCTGAACCCTGGGTAGTCACTGTTACACAGATGTGGAGTAAAAGCAGCTTGGTTTTGCAGGCAGAGGCTGAAATCCTTGCTGTTTCCCCTGGTCTTGCTTCCAACCCCTGCTTCTGGTCCTGCCCTCCTGACTTAAGCTTTTCTGTCCTGACCCAATCATCTGTTTCTCTCCACACTTTGTGGGCTTTGGGGGAACATTTCTTCCTCTTCACCCTGGGAGGAATGTAAGACTCCTGTTATCTTCCACTAGGGCTCTGCCTGTGCCCTTTCTACCTTTTACAATTTTAGTGGTCCCTCCACAAACATTTCTAGGTTTTCTTGGACAACCAGCCCTTGTGGAAGAAACACAGGTCTCTTCTCACACCAGCTAAACCATTCTCCAATAGACAAATAAAAGCAGTTGAGTCCTCACTTACTGTGAATCTCCACAGTCCCCCCAGGTCATTGCTCCTCTCAAAGCAGGTGGGCTCCAGTCCTTCCTCCAGGCAGCACTTGATGCAGGCCAGGCCACTTACTCCAGCTCCCACAATTGCGACTCGCTTGGCCATGTTCTTCTGTGAGGGGAAAATGAAGGAGAGCTTTTTATTCACAAAAGCCCCACCCAACCCTTGGCTACTTAACAAACCAGGAAAAAGAATTTGGAAGATTAAGGTTTCTCTCTCTCTCTCTCTCTCTCTCTCTCTCTCTCTCTCTCTCTCTTTCTTGTAGACTGAGATGTGTAAATGTGAGGAGGAAAATGTCCAGGTTACTGGTTTAACCCCTGTGCTTGGTTTTGTCCCCACCCCTCAGGCGAAGCTGGAGTCAGTTGTGGTCATTAACGCAATTGTAGCTTCTGGCAGAGTAGCTGAAATTGGACCCTCTGGTGGGCAGAGTCTTGCATGCAAGACTGGCCTGCCTCCATCCCTTCTGCTCCAACCCCAGAGCAGAGTCGGTCAGCAGACACGAGAGGGTGGTCTTGTCAAACACATTCTTTTATCACATTAACCCTGAGGCTGAGAGTGGTGTGGGGACATCGCACAAGGCTACACGGCAGCTGTCGGGGTGGAGTTGGGACTAGGAGCCAAGATACTTGTGGTCACCACAGGTGTCACAGAACTGCCCTGTGTGGGTCTGTCCCTGGCATTCTGCCAAGGCCTAGCAGTACTATTGGCATATAAATTTTACTTGAGTCAGGTGGAAGAGAGAGGGTAGCAGCCAATGAGGATCTGGAGTGGAAGGGCAGGCATGGAACACAGCCCCTCCTCTTTCCGTTGGACACTGGTTCCCCTCTGGGGAGAAGGACACAGTTTCCATTGGCACAGATTTGAGAGTTTTCTGGACATATCTTAATATCATGGGCTTGTATGAACACTGTGAGGTAATATAGAATGTTGGTTAAGCAACTAGCTCTTGTCAGTGAAAACTTCAGCAAATTGTTTACCATCTTTGGGAATCATGTAAATGAAGAAAATGCTAATAGCTTCCTTGAAGTGTTTTTGAGAATCAAGGAAGTTAATACATGTAAAATGTATTAACAATTCCTGGCACACACTAAGTGCTCATTAAATATATGCTATATCCAAAGTTGTTCTTTTTTCTGGTTTTTACATCATTATTCTGCATTTCTGATGAACAGCACACACATTCAGCCTCCATCAAATGTTACATGTTGTTTCTTAGAATGATTTTCTTTCTTTTTTTGCATATGTGTATGAGTGTGTATGCATGTTCATATGTGTGAATATGTGCAAGTGTGGGCTCACATGTGTGTATGTTTGTGCAAGTGTGGGTGTATATGCAAGTGTGGGTGCACGTATATGTGGGTGTATGTGCAAGTTAGGGTGCACGTGTGTGTGGGTGTATTGTATGGCAGGTGTATGGGAAACTGTGGGCTCATACATGTGTGTGAGTGCATGTGAAAGTGTGGGTACATGTATGTGGAGTGTAATGTTGGGGGTTTTCTCCAGTTGAGCTCTATTATTCTTTGAGACAGTCTCTTGCTGAACTTAGAGCTCACAGGTTTTGTCAGACTAGCTAGTCACTGAACCCCAATGAGTCCCTGTCTCTGCCTCCCCAGTGACGGGATTACAGGTGTGCACCACCATGTCCAGCATTTTATGTGGGCACTGGGAATCTGAACTCAGAAATTTATGCTTTCATGGCAAGCGCCTTACCCAGTGAGCCATCTCCCCAACCTCCTAGTATTTTTTGAGGCAATTTTATCTCTTCTAGATTGTAAAATAAATGTTTTATGACATACTTTCTTATGTACCCCAGGTTGGCCTCCATCTTGCTATGTCACTGAGAATGACATTGGCTTTCTGTCCACCTCCTGCGTGCTGGGATCACAGGAGTGTACCACCACACCTGGCTTATGCGGTGCTGGGAACTGAACCCAGGGTCTCATGCATATTAGGAAATAATTCTACCAACTGAGTCATACCCACAGCCACCCAGTATGTCAATTTTCAAAGCATATGCAGTTTTCCTGAATGTTTTCCATGTTCTTGTTTCACAGATGAATTCTCCTCAGACTTGGATATGCCTTAGTAGTGTTTTTAGGGTTAGAAACCTGAGAGAAGCCATTCAACTACATAGGATTAATCTTACTGGTCCTCTGTCATGCCCTGCAGTACATGAAGTTCAGAGAATATGAGATACTAGATGCATAACATCAATTTCTTGTGTGAAAAAGGTCTAGTTTCCCAGGAGTCTGTGAGTGTGGTGTAGGGCTGGTTGCTTCCTGTAACAAATTAAATGGACATGATTTACCAAAGAAGACTAGAGGAGTTTTTTTTTTTTTTTTTTTTTTTTAAGGAAAAGCCTTGCTACTCTATAATGGATACTATAGAGTCAAGCAAGAACATATCTAATAATCTCCCTCTCCTTGGGTACAAGGGGAGGACAGTGACCCTATGCTTACGAGAGGAAGCTGAAGTGTAGGTGCGGGGTTGAGACACTTCTACTTCAGAGGCTTATCCCATTAGGAAGCAGCGTGGTGAAGCATGAAAACTGCCCATGCTCTTTGGGTCACAGTTTCCTCATTTGTGAGATAGGGGATGCTATGGTCATCCAATAAAGAAAAATCACTTTTCTAGGAAAAAAAATTCACTAAGAAAAAAAAAAGGGGGTGGGGAGAAATTGTATATAAAAGATGACATTTAGCTATGCACAGAAGCATGATGGTTCTAGAAAGTCAGCAAGTATGATTAGAACAACACATCTGTGTCCTTGCCAGGGCAGCAGGAAGGAATGCAGGCTGCTTTCCGGGCAGGCAAGGAGTCCTCCTCCAGGGCTGGGTTAAGAAGGAAGGGGAGGTAATGTCCCCAGTGGCTCTATTGAAACTGGAGAAGAGGTCAGCAGGGAGAGTGGCTTCCCTGGAGAAAGGTTAGTAGCGCTCCCTGTCAGAGTGTCCAGGGAAGGTGTCCTGGCAGGATGAATGGGTAGTGGTACAGCAAGGCCCTGCATTGTCTACTTCCTTGTCCAGGGAGCTGTAGCTATAGGCATGGGCTTGCTGATTCAACCAAACAAGTAAGAAGGAGTGCATCTACTCTAGTTGTTAATGCAGGCACAGGGACGGTCAGCTGCTGTCCAACTGTGGAGGCCTTGGTCAGGGACTGAATTGTCCTAGGATCACTGTGCAAAATAACAAGTAGTCATGACTCTTAACCCAAGGGCCTGACACAATAATGTAAACATTTGCCTTAACGTCACAGAGAAAAGGGTTAGAATTGTGGCCTGTGGTGCAACAGAAGAGGCTCAGCATAAGCATTAATAGTTACAGCTCTGCAATTGCTTATTTAGGTAGAGTCTAGATGACAATATGTACTAGAGACAGCATAAACATGGAATTAGCAGTTCATGTAGAGGGTGGAATCAAATGTCCTCTGGGGTCCTAGACTTAGATCCCATGGCTCCTTCTCCAGTTAATTGGGTATCACCCACTCAGTGAGTACTTTCTTTTTAAAAAACATTTTATTATTTATTTATTTATTTAAGAGAGGGCAAGAGGGAAAGAGAGAGAGAAAGAGAGAGAGAGAGAGAGAGAGAGAAAGGGCGTGCCAGGGCTTCCAGCCACTGCAAAAAAAAAAAAAAAAAAAAAAAAAAAAAACCCTCCAGATGCATGTGCCCCCTTGTGCATCTGGCTTACGTAGGTACTGGGGAATTGAACCTGAGTTCTCTGGCTTTGCAGGCAAGCACCTTAACCGCTAAGCCATCTCTCCAGCCCTCAGTGAGTACCTTCTGCATTACTAAACCTCCATAATTGTATTGCAGGTGCTGAAGATAATGCAGGATGGAAGCCTTCTTTTGGATAGTGACAGTCAGGTGGGGTAGTAAAACTTGAGTATAATGTGTTTCAGTATTCTGTGTAAAGTGCTGGGCCAGATATATGTCTTATGTACAAATTGCAGTAAGAGCTAATACTGACTCTGGAGGGGGAAGGAAAACCAAAGAGGGGAATGCTATCTGCTTCAGGAGTTGAACGGATATATAGGATTTTGATAGTCATAGGAGGGGAGAGAGTTGGGTCCAGAGCTAGGGAGCAGCAAATGTCGGGCTAGTGCTGGTCCCCTGCCACATGGGTGGCTGTATGACTCTGATGAGCTCATTTCTCACTCAACTCATAGGGAAACCGCAGTGGTTCCTACAAGAGCAGCCTATGTTATGTTATAACTTACCTATGTCCATGGGTCAATTCTCTGCACAAGGCTGTGTTTTCCCAAAGAAGGGTATCTTCTTTGACTTGACTCTGTTTTTCCATAGTGTCTAGCAGCATGGCTCTAACAGTTGTTGCATAAATGTTTGGCAATGTGTTGATTTCTTATTGGGTAAAATGAATGATTTATCATCTTGTATACTTTTTAATTTAGAAGTTAACTAAGCAAATATTTGCTTGGGTAACTAATATCCTGGGTCAGAGAGTGTTGCCTCAGAATGCTCTCTTATCAAATATACAATACGTAGAAATGCCTCATTAGGCTGCCACTGTAACTTCGTGTGGATCAGATTCACTGAGTCTCCTCTGAGAAGTGTCTCCTTGGGGTTTTTCATGCATATTTACGGAGTTATAGGTTAGAGACCAGGTTTGAATTTGAATTTCAGTTCTGGATAATTATCAGTGGTATGACTTGAGACCATTAGTTCAATGTTTCTGTGTCTGAAGTTCGCTTTCCTTACTATGAAGCTAGAAGTACATCTGGTCTTATATTGCGATGAATCAGTCAGTGTATAAAAATCACCTAGTACAGTACTTGGGGTGACCTAGGGCACCGAGAGAGAGAGAGAGTGACTGATGCTAACAGGCATAGTGTTACTAGTCATTGGAGGGCTGGTCCAGGCTGGTCTCAGTCATCTGGAAATTTCCTGCCTAAGCTGAGTGCTGGGTTATAGGCATGAGCCTGGTGCCATCTCACAATTTAACATGTGATAAGGGTGTGTTCTATTTCATGATGTAGTATCTTTGCAAAGGAAGTATTCATATAAAAAAGTAAGAAAATTGGGGTGGGAAAGATGGCTTAGTGGTCAATAGTGCTTGCCACTTAAGTATAAAGGCTTAGGAGGGGCTGAGACTAGTTGAGTTCAATTTTCCTAGAACCTTCTGGGACTGGTCATTCCCACCTGTGGTGGAGTGGAGCAGATACAGGAGAATTGCTTGGGCTTGCTGACCTAAAACATAAGCTCTGGGCTGAGGGAAAAACCATGTGCCAAGGAAGTATGTGGTTGAGAGGGCACCTGAAGTTCTCTGACCACCTCATGCTCAAGTGTGGCACATACATCTGCGAGTATACACCACACATACTCTATGCACACATGCAAAATTTGTGAGAAAAATCGAGTAATATAAGAAATGAGGAGGACATATCTTATCTAAGGCCAAGATTTGAAAGGTTGTCAGTGCTCAGCAGGCATACGAATCCATTACAGAATAATTGTGATTAATAGTGAAATAAAAATATGATTTTTCTTTCATTTAATTATTTTTGTTTAAGCAGCCATGAGTTGTTAGGACATAAATACATGTTAAGTTGCTTAGATCTGAGAGCACTGTAAAAGAATTACTTGCACACTAAGAGCACCTAGAACCTAGGAAATCTGGAAACCTCCAGGCAAATCTCTTACTTTCTGTGTAGTTTTTAGTTGATTTGGCAGCCTTATCTATAATATGAGGAGATGATTCTTTATCTGAGCACAGCCCTGGATCAGTTAACCAGAGTTAATTGTTTCCATTGTGTCTCGCCCATGCATACACTAGGAAGCCATTTTCATTGGAGCTGTAAGACTTTATTTATGCATTCTCCACCCCACTTTCTTTCCTTCCCTATCCTCCTCCCTTCACACACACACACACACACACACACCCTTATGATGTGCAAATGTCTCAGAATACTGGTGGGCATAGACTGCACAGTGATAGCATATCCCTATGTAGCAGTGTCACTTCGGATGTACTCAGACATATAAGATTGAGCTGGATAATAATTGAAGGAGGTTGACGGTGCCCACTTAGCCCCTGAGAACACAGCGGCAGAAGCTAATAAGACCTGGGTTAGAACAGGACCACATTCTGCCTCCCACTCCCTCATTTCTATTCTGAACACAACCACCATCGGATATACATGCTGTCACTTATAGAGCAGGCTCACTAAGGCAGAGAAGAAACTCTTAAGAAGTAAGCAGGGAATAACGCTTAGTTTTTCCATCTGTAAGACACATGCCATTGAACTGGTTATGTAGAAGTGATTTTCCACCCCTTGATATTAATAAGCTTCTTAATTGAACAGGGAGCAGGGTTAGCAGAGAAGATCTAGCAATAACACAAAATCAAGAAATTATAATTCTGATTATTAGGACACAAAACACCAAGCATCAGAACATTGGTAACATGTAGACCGAACCAAATTTTGAGTGGCCTTCTTCTTGTCCTTTCTTTTGAGATACCCATATTTAGTAGACAAACTACTGTCACTCACTATGCTAGAAACTATGGAAGGAAACAATAATTTACCCAGCAGAGGACTTACCAGCGAGCCCAGAGGTCTTACTAATATCTGACTTTACTTTCCTGTGACGGGTGCTCGAGCACAATTACTTACTTTAGAGCAAAGAGTGGCTTTACAGTTCCTTAGGGCTCACTGGCAGAGGGGCTGTGAGAGCTCTGGTGAGCTGATTCTTCTCTGAAGTACAATAACAAAACAGGACAATCCTAGCCCCACCTTCTTCATCCAGAGGAATCAGAGATTTTATCTAGATACTTACTTTATATACTTGTAATTCCTTGTGCCAACGGCCCTGACACAGTTAGGACTCTGGAGCTAGCAAAAATCAAAATAGTCAGTGTGAGCCAGTGTGGCCCAGGAGCTCTTAGCACACAGGACGAGCCTGGAGATAAGGAATGTTATGCAAAAATTGGAATCCAAGGTTAGCTGTTGTTTATATTTTAACTTGCTGATTAATTGCAACAGTGACATGCTAAGACAAAGACTAGTTATATGTACTTTAAACTCATTCTTTTGTTTGCAAACTACAAATTAAGTTAGGTAGTTACAAGGGTATTGTAAATTTCATTCTTCGAAGGGCTATGGATGAAACAGGGCCATCGTGGTAACTGCAGCCACATTAAAATGTCACTTCTAAGACTTTTGATCCATTTCATACTTAGAGGAAATTGTTATTTCTAAAACAACCATATATCACTCACCTTATTAAATGTTATTATCAAAGCTCTTAAGAGCATATGATTGACCAGTCACATAGGGAACACAAGATAGATGTATGAGAAGAATGTGTGTGTGTGTGTGTGTGTGTGTTTTGAGGTAGGGCCTCACTCTAGCCCAGGCTGACCTGGAATTCACTATGTAGTCTCAGGGTGGCCTTGAACTCACAGAGATCCTCCTACCTCTGCCTCCTGAGTGCTGGGATTAAAGGTGTGTGTCACCATCCTCGGCTAAGAATGTGGTCTTTGAGGTCACAAGTTCAGGGTTCAAATATTGTATTTGTCACCTATTTTCAGATAACCTTGGAAATACTGTATAGTTTTTCTCAGCTCTAGCTTCCTCAATTTAAAATAGACATGATAATGTCTGCTTCATATAGTTATTGTGGGATTAGATGAGGTCATCTATGTTAAGAGCCTTATGACCAGAAAATGCTGTGTGTGGTGGTGACAGTACCACCTGATGAGGTGCCTGATGATTTCTATTCACAGTGTCGAATCCCACATATAGTGACAATAAACTCCACGAGATATTGATGGATTGAAGCAGTGAGAAGGTGCTAGAAGGATGACTTTTTTTCTCTTGATTTTAGTGCCATTTAATCACAGCTATAAGCCTTGCATTTTGTCACAGCTTTTGGCCTAATAAATTACTGAGCATTTGTTTGTTTATTGGGCTCACCTCTGGCCTTCTTTCTGGCTTACTGAATAGTTGGCAAGGGACAAGATTGTTAGTGCTAAGGTCTGCCGTCTTCCTGAAGCTCTGAAGATGACAGCCTTTGAATGATTTCAAACAAATTTCACCACAAAATAAGACATCAATACTGCTATTAGTTCAAGTATGTTTTAAATAAAAACAAGTTGATATTGTTCTAACTTTGAGAGTTAGGAATGCCATTAGTATCTCAATACTTAGTACTCAAGCATTTACCTTTAATGGAGCATACCCAAGTGCTCCCTGGACCCTGCTAACATAAGGATGGGGGAGTTCAAGGGTTTAAAACTGTTGGCTAGGTACAATCATGATCATTTTTATCATATTGTCTCCTGTCCATGATTGGTCAGATGAGAAGTCTGGCTGTCAGTGGCAGCTTATCAGCTTCACTTTCAGCTACTTTTAGGGATTCTTGCTCAGTCAGTTAAACTTTAGGACACAGGATGAGAAAAGCGTTGTAGCCCTGTAATCAAGAGAATCTGGACCCCAAGAGGCCGAACTGGTAGCCAGGATCTCTTTAGGAAATTGACGGACTTTGTGCGTTTCGAGAACGTGGTTAGATTTTACTTCATGGCCCCCTAGTGGCTGTTTGGAAGCATGGTTAGTCTGCTTAAAGAACTGTGAGCCAAAGCAACTACCATGGGAGCCAAAACATTTGATGGCCAGAACAAGGTGCTATATGATATTTTTTTCTTCAGTGTGGCAAGTGTCAACTTTCAAGAAAGCCATTCTACTAGCCTGGATTCTTGAGAGACTGGAGAACAAAGCCTACCCCAAAGGACCTGTTTTATTCCATGGCACTGAGATCAGTGAGTGCTTGTTAATGCACTATACCCAGCCTTACTGGCTGAAGTTCTGGGCTCCTTCATTGTGTTTCTAAACCATCTTCTTAATCCCCACTTCTTTTACTCTCATGCTTTTAGTGATTTATTAAGTAAGCATACCTTCCTTTTCGAAATAATTTTATTTTTTATTTGCAAGGAGGGGGGGGGGAGAGAGAACATGAATGATAATGGGCATGCCAGGGCCTAGTGCCACTGCAAATGAAGTCCAAACACATGTGCCACTTTGTTCATCTGGCTTTACATGAATACTAGGGAATCAGACCTAGGTCGTTAGGCTTTGAAGGCAAGTGCCTTAACTGCTGAGCCAACTCTCTAGTTTCATTTCTTTTTTTCTTTTCTTTTCTTTTTTTTTTTTTTTTGGTTTTACGAGGTAGGGTCTCTCTCTAGCCCAGGCTGACCTGGAATTCACTATGTAGTCTCAGGGTGGCCTCGAACTCACGGCAATCCTCCTACCTCTGCCTCCCGAGTGCTGGGATTAAAGGCGTGCGCCACCACGCCCGGCTCTAGTTCCATTTATTTCTTTAAATGTTTTATTTTTATTTATTTATTTGAGAGAGAGAGAGAAAGAGAGAGAGAGAGAGAGAGAGAATGGGCAAGCCAGGGCCTCTAGCAACTGCAAATGAACTCCAGATGCATACACCCCCTTGAGCATCTGGCTTATGTGGGTCCTGGGGAGTTGAACCTGGGTCCTTTGGCTTTGCAGGGATGCACCTTAACCGCTAAGCCATCTCTCCAGCCCCCCCCCCCTGTTTTTTAAATGCTTATTTATTTGAGAGAGAGAGAGAGAGGGAGAATGGGCACACCAGTGCCTCTTGCTGCTATATACACATGTGTCTGGCTTTATGTGGATACTGGTGAACCAAACCTGGGTCAGCAGTCTATTCAAGAAAACACATGCACTTCTAACAGGAGGTAATTCCTTAAGTTCCTTACATGTTGAGGACACACACACACACACACACACACACTTTTTCCTTTGGTGCCTAGGCACTTGAAGAATTGAAGTCCTGAGGGAAGCTGAAGAGGATCCCAAGACTATAACACACTTTAGCACCTGCCCTAGATCATGTGGAGTCAAATCTCAGGAGCCTTTCTGTTAGCAGCATGAATTCATTCCCAGGTCATGTGGGCAGAATGGACAAGAAGATGAGTTCTGCTTAGGGCACCACATTTCACCTCTTGGAAACAGCCCAAAGCTGCAGTCCAGTAGCCACATCCTCCAGGATGAAGGACTGGCTTTCAAGAAGAGTGTTCCTTCTGGATTAAGTTTTAAGAATCTTTATTATTCAGAGTTATTGCTTGAAATTTTATTTTATGTCACAGTCTGAGTTTTTCTCTTCAACAATATCTTTGTTTTTCTATACAGAACAGATGTTATATGTTTGGCCTTGATAGAATCAGCCAAGTGTTCACATGGAAGGTTAGTAAGGAGAAGTCTAGGGGAGACCTTTGGAGGAGAGTGGAGATGAGGAGTCTCAAATGCCAACCTGCAGCCGGAAGCACTGAAGCCAAACCTAAGGAGGAATTTGACCCCAAGGAAAGCTAAATGTCAAGGGCTCATCTCTAAAAGCAGCTTTACCAAATTTATTTATTTATTTATTTTTATTGAGATAGGAGCTCCTTATATATTCCAGGCAGGCCTCAAAACCATGATCCTCGTGTCTGAGTCTGGAGTGCTGAAATTACAGGTATACACCACCACACTTGGCTGAGAGTAGTTTTACTTAGTTTTTATTTTTTGCTATATCCCAAACTCCTGGTTCTTGAATTTCATGTCTACAGACACTTGTGAAATCCCAGCAGAGATTCTAATTTAGCAGGTCTGGGTTGCTGTTATGCTTATGTTCAAGAGTGTATTTCTTTTTTTTTAATTAATTTATTTTTGAGAGAGAGAGAGAGGTGGGGAGAGGGGAGGGAGAGGGGGAGAATTGGCATACCAGGGCCTCTAGACACTTCAAACAAACTCCAGATGCATGTGCCAGTTTGTACATCTGGCTTTACATGGGCACTGGGGAATCAAACCCATGACCTAAGGATTTGTGGGCAAGTGCCTTAAATGCTGAGCCATTTCTCAAGCCTAAGAGTGTATTTCTGTATGCTCACTGAGAGGTTCTGATGTACATTAGGTTGATAGTTTCAGGTTCAGGATGGATGGAGGCAGGAGGATGGACTGAGTGAGTCCTCCTTGGAGGTACTATTCTTTGGAAATGAATGACTATTGTTTTTTTTAAAGGATATCTGCCAGATGGTTGTTTTTAAATCTATATCTTGATCTCTATCTATCTATATCTAGAATTTAAACCTAATCCTGACATTGTGGTTGGTCAAGTTCAGCCCCCAGAGCTTGGAGTCATGGCTGGCCTCTTCCTGAGCCAGCCCCCAGCCCAGACCAATCAGTTCTCACTCTGGCTCAACTGAGCAGAAGGTGAACCCTGCACAATAAGGTTATAAATAGATGCCTGCAAGCCTCTCTCTTGGCTGGCGGCTGAACTCCGAGGTTCTGGTAATCTTTCCTTGTCTCAGCCCAGCCGGCCGAGATGAGAGAAGACTTTCCCTGGCTCCCCTTAATCCCACATGGTCTCTCTACCTTCTCGTGCCCTCCACATGGCAGGGGCTCTCTGCACTTCCTTTTCATTCCTCTCTAACTCCCTTTTCATGTTTCTTCCAGGCCCACCATATTGGCTGTCAGACTACAAGGGTGTATGTATTTCCTTCCTTTGGTTTTATACTTCTCTAAATAAATATAATAACTTAATAATAATAAAGATGAAAAGGATATCTGATAATTGGAAAGACTTCAGGAGGTTGGTAAAGTTTTCACTACTGTAACTTAAGTAATACTTTGTCTTAGTGGAACTCTTTTCTCCCCTACTGTTTTAGCATCAACCTCAAGAATGTTCTTCAGTCTCTTCCATTGTAGAAGTGGGATAATAACCATCGCTGCTTCAGCGGGCAGTGGTCATGATAAAGTGAGGCAAGTTATGTGAAATAATTGGGACAATACCTTGTGTACTATAAAGTAGGGAATAGCAAACCTTTTCTGCAAAGGGTCAGGTAGTCAATGTTTGTGGACTTAAGGGTCATGCATTTCTGTTGCAAATGCTGCACTCTTCCATTGTAGCACAAGGTAGCCATAAGACAGACAGCAGTGTCTGTACTAGATAAAACTATTTACCGCAGTAGATGATAGGATCTGGCTCACAGGAGGCAGTTCTTCTGCTTTTGATATTAAAACTTGATAATTTTAAAAGTGATTATTAAGAATCTGTAGTAATTGAAAAAGCAATCTGTTTTTAAATTAATAATTAACTGTATATTTCATTTATGATGTTGTAAAGGCATTTGCTCACTCCTATATATGCACACACACCACACATACATGCAAAATAAGGGAACTTTCTTATGAGAGCAGTAAAATGGTATGAAGTTGTGCAATTTCAGTGTACATTTAAAAAAATTTTATTTATTTGTTTATCTGACAGAAAGAGAGAGAGAAAGAGGGAGAGAGAGAGAAAGAGATACAGAGAGAGAATGGGTGCACCAGAGCCTCCAGCTACTGCAAACAAACTCCAGATGCATGTGCCACCTTGTGCATATGACTTACATGGATCTTGGGGAATTGAATCTAGGTCCTTTGGCTTTGCTGGCAAGTAGCTCAGCCATTAAGCCATCTCTCCAGCCCTCAGCGTACTTTTTTAATGTGTGCATGTATGTGGTGTGTGTGTGTGTGTGTGTGTGTGTGTGGACACACATATGTGTGTGGAGGCCAGAGGTTGATGTTGGGTGTCTTCTTCCACTGTTTTCCTCTTTATTTACCGAAGCAGGGTCTTTTCAGTTGAATACAGAGTTTTCTGACTCAGCTAGTCTAGCTAGTCAAGCTTGCCCAGGGGGCGCTCTCCCCAGTGTTTGGATTTCAGGTACTCGCCACACCTGCTCACCATGCCTATGGGTAATGGGGATCCAAACTCCCATAATTATGCCTGTGTGGAAAGGTCTTTATCCATTGAACCATCTCTCCAGCTCCATTTCAATGCATTTGAAGGTTTCCATTGGTTGAGAAAGCCATTAGACCACCCTTGAGAAAAAAAATCCAGGCCAAAAGTAAGAACAATGGCCATGAAAGTTTTGGAGGAATAAAGAAGAGAAATTTACCTAAATATTTTGTATGCCTGATCTTTGCCCTCTGTTCAAAGGCTTTGGCCTGGGCTCAGGGCACAGCTTATCTCTCCAAGTGAGGCTCATGGGAAGGGAAGCTGGGATGAATGCTCCCTAGCCCTTGTTTGTCTGTTGCATTGCTCAATGTTTATTGACATTAAATTGCTTGTTTCTTAGTCTTCAGTTCCCAGAAAGTGTCTCTCATAGCCAATACACTTCCTTTCATTGGATGGCAAAGAACAACAGTTGAGCATTTTGTCTTGTTATCCATAATGATACACTTTGCATAGGCTCAATCATTATAACCTGCTTGGGAGATTCACTTTTCTTCAATTCTTATTTTTTTTTAAATGTTAATGATTATCTTAAGCATTATTGCACAGGCACCTTTCACTATAAGTTCCTTCAAATACCTTCTTAGATCTAGCTGAAGTACAACCCAAATATATTATAAATAAAATTAATCAGATCATATTTGCAAGGAAAGTGCTACTTTCTATGTTAGTTTTGGAAACCTTATGCTATTGAGTAAAACTATATTATAATGTTATAGTGAATAAAATTAACTACTACTAAGTACTTTTTCAACAGTGAGGTTTCACAAATAACCATAGTGAAGGCTGGAGAGATGGGCTAGTGGTTAAAGCGTTTGCCTACAAATAATCATATTGAGGCTATGACCTTCAGTTTCAGAGTTTGACAAACCTAGGCTCCACCTTGAGCTCCATCTCAAGACCAGCTCTGTTGTCTTGGGTGTGTTACACAAGTTCTCTGAATCTTAGTGTCATCATCTATAAAATGGACATAATATATGTACCCATCTCAGAATTGTGAAAATTAAGTCATATATATATATACATGACATGCACATAGTACAATGTCAAATCTGTGAGAAGCATTATGTACCTATCATTATATCCATATTCATAGCTATATATATCTTTTAGTTAGTTATTAGGGTATGTTTACTTATTTTTACAACAGTATTTCTTTTTTTGTGGGGGGGGGGTAGGGTCTCACTCTAGCCCAGGCTGAATTGGAATTCACTATGTAGTCTCAGGGTGGCCTCGAACTCACACGATCCTCCTACCTCTGCCTCCCGAGTGCTGGGATTAAAGGCATGCACTACCACACCTGGAAGTTATATCAGTATTTCTGTCAAAATACAAGAAAGGTGACTTTTTGCATAGCTTTCAGTATAAGGACCTAAAAATCTCTCTTAGTATAGTTTTCTGTCTTTTTTTTTCTTCTTTTTCTCCAGTATTTTTGAGTAAGCCTCACCATGACAATGAAGTATGGACAAAACTGATAATTCTGCCACTAGAGTCTGTGTAGGAATACTATTGAGTATATTGTACAGAAGTTTTAAATATTGGCCACAATTTAATTGTTCAGTCATTTAAATTATGGGACCTGTTTTTATTCTATGTAATTTTACTGCGTTTTTCACATAACTCAAAACCTGCCAAGGATGTCATCCCTATCTTTCTAGGCCAGGGTTATTTTATAGTACTGTTTAAAGTCTAGTGAACTTGCAGACAGGGAAGAATACCAAAGAAATTTTGTGACATAATTTTGGTTTTATATATAGTCCTAGTTTTTCTAATTTCCCTGCACTTAGTTCTACTTGTTCCTCTTAATTCCAAAATTTCTTATCTAGATGCAATGATTTTCTTTTCTTTAGTCTTACAAAAAAGAGATATTGACAGACAAAATAATAAAGGTCATATTGTGATGCTTTTCAGTTTAGAGCCACTGAAAGTGGAAAAAGAAGGCTACGACAACAGCAAGAAGGCCCAGGGCTTTGAGCAGGAAAGAAGCTGAGACACTGGATGATTTCTTCAGAGCCCGAGTCTTTAAGGGCTTCAGGATCCTTTGCTTTTGGGTGAGGATGGCATTCCTGGCTCCTTCCCATCGCCCAGGTCCAACTAGGCGGTACTGATAAGAGTTGCAGGGTCCAAAGTAGAGTTTCAGAACCAGTTTAGGATCTTTAAAAAAGAGAGAAACGAAGTCTGGCTTCGCACCTATCTCTAAGGCAAGCTCATCCAGGTAGTTGATGTAATTGGTCTGCAATATCTGGCTCTGGCTTTCTCCAAACCTTGATAAAGAAAGTGAGAAAGACAGACTCACAAAATGCTCAAACTATATAAGAATATGGTATACTCATACCTGTTAAGAAAATAGAGGGATGAGTGGGTGAATGAATAAAAGAGTTTTGAAAAAAACCAAAAAAAACAAAAAAGGCGGGCGTGGTGGCGCACGCCTTTAATCCCAGCACTCGGGAGGCAGAGGTAGGAGGATCACCGTGAGTTCGAGGCCACCCTGAGACTCCATAGTGAATTCCAGGTCAGCCTGGGCTAGAGTGAGACCCTACCTCGCAAAAACCAAAAAAAAAAAAAAAAAAAAAAAAAAAAAAAAACCAAAAAAAAAAATAAAAGAGTTTTGAATGAATCTCAGTTTTTGTCCTATCAAAAGGTCCATATCTCAAAATGAGAGCAAGCTACAAAATGAATAGATAGGAGTTCATGGAAACTCTAGGGTTGTAACAATATGCATAACTGTGGTTATAGTTTAGTATTTTTAAAGCTACTGTAAATCTCCAAATATGCCACTCAGGATTGCTGCAAAGTTCCCCGCTATGACATAGCTAGTGTCTGCTGCAGAAGGAATGCTTAGTATTCACTCTGTTAAATTACTAAAGTCCCCTGCAGTCTGGCTGGCATGCTCTAGATGCTCACTAAATGTTAGCTGAATTGGAATTTGAACATGAGCTAACTCCTTATGCCAGATATAAGGCCCCCTGGTCAACCTTCCAAGGGTACTTGATCACTGTTGAATCCTGTTTCAGCTCAACAAAAATTCAAGGACAAATCCTTGAATGTTAACATGGGAACTCCTTCCTGATTTATTTTGATGGGAACATACAGCTAGATTTCCAGGAATCCTCAGGCTACTGTCAGCACTACTGCCCAGTTGCATTCCTTTGAATGCTTGTGGTCTGGGAACCTGTGAAATCTCACAGAGTATCTTATAAAATACAAATGAAATTAACCTGACGAAAAATGTTCTGACTTGGTACAACTTTGAATAACTAAGAAGAGTATCAAAATGCAAATTCCCAGTCTCATACACAGAGCTGTCTTGTAGCCCAGAATTGCCTTCTTAACAGCTAGGACTTTCGTACAGGTATCGAGATCACTGTACTTTGCAAAACACTGCTATATGTAAACAATATATTTAGAAAACATGCTTACAGGTCAATTCTTTTTTCATTCCTTTTGATAATGTCCTCCATCATAGTCTTCTCTGAGGGCAAGCTACATAAGCCTACAAAAAAAAAAAAAAAAAAAAAGGTTGGCTTAAATAGTGAGTTCAATTCAATATAATTACTTTAATAATTGTCTTCTAAAATTAATCTCTGGCCATTTAATCATGCTGTACCAGGAAGGGCTACTGTGATGTTCAACTCCAAGGGCAAGATTGCCATCATGTTATATATACCTGATGCAGACCATAGAGCAAAGTCAGTGACACAGATGAGGGAGAGGGGGCAAAGAAGAGAAGCAAGGGGCTGGAGTGATGGCTTCATGGTTAAGGCATTTGCCTGCAAAGCTAAAGGACCTAGGTTTGATTCCCCAGGACCCATGTTAGCCAGATGCACAAGGGGGCCCATGTGTTTGTTTGCAGTGGCTGGATGCCCTGCTGTTCCCATTCCTCTCTCTCTTTCTCCCTATTTCTCTGTCAAATAAATCAATAAAAATAAAATATTTTTTAAAAAAGAGAGAAACAATCATGCTTTAGAAGCCTGGAAGCTGTGCCCGATGGGTTGAGTTCTATCTGGAGAATGACAAGAACTTGAAGAAATTTTTGCATGAGGTGACAAGATTGGATTTGCCTTCTGGTGAGATCAGTTTTGCTACTGTATTTGGGAAGATGTGCTCAAGGGAGGTGAGCCCATAGTCAGGGAGAACAGGTAAAGATGCTGTTGAAATAAACCCAGTGGGAGATCAGAGTGGCCCCATGTAAGGAAGAGCAGTGGATGCAGAGCAATTAGACCAGTACAAGAGCTGTTGTGTGTTGGGTACCATTTCCTGTGCTCAACTGTCCCATGAGCTGCAAAGGTAGAAAATGGTCAAATTCCACCCATGCAACATCTTAGATTCAAATAGTCCAAAGCTAGCTTGTTGCTGAGACCTTCCTACCTCTACTTTCAGCATGGCCATATACCCAGTCTCCATTGCTAGAGACCTTCATCATTCTCTTTTCCTACATAGAACCAACCATTAAAGTCCTGCTAGTTTTATCCTTAACTATTTCTCTCATGTTTGTTCTCATTTCTGCCTTGCCTCCCAGCTCTGGTACAGGCTGTAACATATTTTAGCACAGACAAGTGTAACACTCTTCTCGGTGGTCTTTGTGCTGTTATTCCCTTTCAAGTCTACATCCACTCTACTGCTGAAATCATCACCTTAAATGCACATCGGACAGTTCCCATCTTTGAGCATGCCTTCTCCTTGGTGCCCTTGGCTTAAGAGTTTCCTGAAATGCAGATTCTAGTTCCTCAGATCAGACTTAATCATTAGTTCCTAAGTTGCTGTATATCTCTGGCTATAGGCTGGAACTTTCAAAGTAGCCCAGGCTGGTCTTGAACTCTTGGCCATGCTCCTGTCTCTCTCTGCATGGGGATTACAATCCTTAATCCATTTAAAGTAGAGATGAGATATTAGGAGTTGGAAACCAGTTGGGCTACCATGAGACTCTGTCACCCTCCTTCCTGCCACAAACAAAGTTTTTGTGTCCTGCCTGCTTATTCTCTATGATTAATCTTTCCTTCCTCTCCACCTCATATATCATCTCTAGCAGTGTCATGTAGTATAGCTCTACACATGCGTCCTGACTCTGCGCTATTGCTCAGGATATTCCTTTTCTGCACCTGAGAAGCTCAGGTGTCCAGGAAGTTTTCCTTAACCACATGCCTTCCCATGACCTCCCCCTGCTAATAGCATGCATGTGCTCCTCCATCATAGCATCAGCCATGGAATGTTAAAAATGACTTGTTTAAATTTCCTTCTAACTTATCAGGTCCAGGCTAGGTGATGCATGAATGTTTGCCATACAGAACTGAACCTTAGAAGCAGGGAAGTAATCTTTCTGAGGAGGGCAGAATGCCGCAGAGGAAACCTTTTGATGATTTTCATGCCTTTATGAGATTGGATGACCCACTCACCTTTGAAAACCCTTGTCACCCAGCGTGCCTGAAGTTCAACAGCTGGGAAAATGGAACCTAGAGGCTGGATGAGACCAATGCACGCAAGGGTTGGCTTTTCCAGTTGAGGTGGGAACATGAATTTATACAGTGAGACCATGTTATTTTCCACCTTAACAAGTGAATCTTCAAGGAAAGGAAAAGAGAAAGTATATCCTGTGGCAAAGACAATGACATCGATGTTCTCCTCCACTGTTCCATCCTCAAAAATGACAGCAGTCTCCGTGAGCTCTTTCACTCTTGTCTTCACCTTGATGGCTCCATAAAGTATCCGGCTTGGAAGATCGTCATTTAGTACAGGTTCCTTCATAAGGTATCTGCAACCCACAGAAAGAGAAAACAGAGGATCTTAGACTGAGAAATCTTGAATCCTTGTGACACTTGTAGGGGTGGCTCTGGAAACAAAGGAGTCTCTCAAATATACACTAAATTGTAACTCAGCTAGTTTGCATGCCCCAACCCTTGATATCTGAAATTATTCTAATATTGCTAATAACTTTCCTCAATAAACAAAGGAAAACATGCAGATGATATAAAAAAAATGGCATCTCAAAGATGGAAGCAGCCCCAGGGCTTAGATAAAATGGCAGCACCTATGGCTAACCTTGGAGTTTGCTAGTCATTATTACCTCACCAGTGCTTGCACTGCTTCTTATGTAATCTAGCTTTTATTACCATGCTGTTTCATTTCATGCCTATCTGATCATAGGTAAGGAAGGGCATACACTTTAAATTGGCAATGAGATCTACTATGGGGTCAATGTGAAAATTAATGCATAAAATTATATTTGCTGACGTATGTTGATCCATGGAAAGCCTATTTGTGATAGCATGGCTGTTGGAGCAAACACTGCTTTTATTGCTAGAGTTCTTGATTTGTGAGGTATTGTCTTTTTTAAAGTATTTATTTATTTGACAAAAAGAGAAAGAAGCAGAGAGAGAGAGAGAGAGAGAGAGAGAGAGAGAATGAGAATGGACATGACATGGCCTCTAGTCACTGCAAACAAATCCCAGACACACATGCCACCTTGTGCACTAGGCTTACATGGGTACTGGGGAATCCAACCTGGGTCCTTAGGCTTCACAGGCAAGCACCTTAACTGCTAAGCCATCTCTCCAGCCCTACTGTCCATCTACAATACATGGTTCATTTTTCCAATGCATTGCATCTCAGAATACAGCAGTAACATGGCTTCTGTTACAAGATTCTGAATTTAAGGGAAGGAGATCGTTATCAACTAAAGAAAAATAAACAACCATAATGTTTATTCATGCTTACAATATCAATGGTGTGTAACTTTGGGATAAACAAATATTTGCTTTTTCGCAAAGAGAATAGAATGTGTTCTCAAAAGCTGTCCATGGGAATAGCCTTCATGGTGTATAGAATTATAAAAAGCATAACTGAAAAGATGGAGAGTTATGAACTTCCCACACTTCTCTGAGCAGGGTATAGTCTCCTCAAGCTGCCATGTTGGTCATCTTGGGGGGGGGGGTTGTTAGCAAGTTCTTCCACCAATCCTAATTTTTCTATCTGGAATAGCTTATAAGTATTATGTAATATTTTCTTTAGTATTTTTACATATGGTATGAATGTGGAATTTAAATTCCAGGGCTTATATAATACATATACTTAAAATTATTTATTTTATTTATTTAAAAGAGAGATAGAAAGAGGGATATATATATAGATAGATAGATAGATAGATATAGATATAGATATAGATATAGATATAGATATAGATAGATAGAGAGGAAATGGGTACACCAGGGCCTTCAGCCACTGTAAACAAACTCCAGACACATGTACCACCTTGTGCATCTGGCTTATGTGGGTCCTGGGGAATCAAACCTGGGTCCTTTGGCTTCACAGGCAAACACCTTAACTGACAAGCCATCTCTCCAGGCCATAAATTATATATACTTTCATGTTACAGTACCACATTGCAAATGAAAAGAGAGGCACTTCTGACAACCCTTGCTTACCAACAAGTGTACCATAGAAAAGAAAAATAACTCTACTTGTTTTGAGGCTCAAGACCATAATTCTCATGGTTGAACCATTGGTTTAGCTGTTGTTCCATCATCCATTTGACAACCACACGTGGCAGGACATTTCGGAGCATGGACCTAAACCTAGTGTGGAACACGATGTCCCAAGGATAGCCATCTTTGGAAATGCGGCTCATGATCCAAGACCCTTGTCTGGTGCTGATGAATATCTAGAAAACAAAAAGGAATGTAGTAAGGACCTCAGAGAGGGTGGTAAAGTCATCTCATTTAGCACTGAACCCCAGAATCACTTATTCACAGCACTTGGAAGAGTTTTGAGTGTCCTCAGTAGTACCACCATCTGCATTGAGAAACTTCTCAAACCATAAATGAGAATAGTACTAATCTATGATCATAGACAACCATATCTAGAGAGCGATTAGGTGGGCAAACAACATATCTATTTAGCTAAACAAACAAACAAACAAATGAACTTCAGGGCTTTGATCCCTTTGGGGGACTCTTTTGTACAGGTGATATGTAATGTGTTCAGTGGCAATTGGGCAAGTTTCCACTTAAAAAACAATTGTCCTCAGGCTGGAGAGATGGCTTAGTGGTTAAGGCATTTGCCTGCAAAGCCAAAGGATCCTGGTTCAATTCTCCAGGCCACACATAAGCCAGAGGCACAAGAGGGTGCATGCATCTGAGGTTTGTTTGCAGTGGCTGGAGGCCCTGGCATGCCCATTCCCTCTCTCTCTGCCTGTCTCTCTCAAATAAATAAAATATAATAAAAAAAATTGTCCTCAAAGTGAAGTTCTCCTTTTTATAGTTCTTTGGTAACTCTGTCATGAAGGGGTACCCAGTGTCTTTTGCACTGAGACAAGTGCAACAAAATCCTGAGATCTTTATGGAGACATGAGAAAATTGCAGCACCAATCCACCAGTATTTCCCGTGTTTAGAGTTGAGGTTGACTGCTCCTTGAGAATTTCTTCCCGCTTCTCCTCACCTTGCCCACCCAAGGCTGGCACCTTTCTTTCTTTTTTTCTTTTTTTTTTTTTTTTCGAGGTAGAGTCTCACTGTAGTCCAGGCTGGCTGACCTGGAATTCACTATGTAGTCTCAAGGTGGCCTCAAACTCCCACCTCTGCCTCCCAAGTGCTGGGCTTAAAGGCATGCACCACCACGACTGGCTCTAGCACCTTTCTATTACAGTGCTAGTGAATCATCACAATCTGATTGGCCACATACACATGCATGTCCTTGGGACATGTGACCACTGTGGAATGGACACACAGGTGTATATATATGGATCTGTATGTCTCTGGGGGCTAAATTATCTTCCTTCCATGCTTGTGACCACAGTTAAAAACCTCTGTGCTGTGCCATAGCTCCTCTACTTCTCTACAAGTGCACATCTGAGTTCCTTTTCAGATGTATTTTTTTTTTATCTTGGGTAAGATTTACCTTGTTTTCAAAATATAAACATTTAAATCTCTTTTAAAGTTTATTTTTTTCTACTGATTCCATCAGTTGTCCAAATGCCTAATTCAACTTTTCATGTTTTTACATATCATTTTATTAGTTTTGTTGTTTAAGGCTGTCCTTTATAAGGCTTTCACTTACAAGGGATCCAACTCACTTAAAAGGTTAAGATCATGGACTTCAAGTTCTCAGCCTCACTACTTACTGTGTTCATGTGCTTTGGTGAGTTATTGGCAGAGCCTCTGCCTCCTTTTCTCCTTATTTAAAATAGAGGTAGTAGTAAATAAATAGTAAAATGGAGGTCATAGTAAAATGTGGGGCTTAAAGCTTTAAAAAGTGAAAAGTGACTTCCTTTTCAAAGAAATAATAATAATAATTATTATTTTTTTTGGTGTTATGACTTGTTATGTTCTCAGGCTTGGCACTAAGCAATACTGATAAGTGAACCTGCAATGTTCCACTATAGCCCCTGCAGGGAAAGTACCATGTTTGTTTTTCACATTTACTACTAGACATTACAAGCTCTCAGAGTACAACATTTAGGGAGGACAGTTTGATATTTATTCACTATTTTTTGAGGCAAAGTCTCACTTTGTAGTCCAGGCTAGCCTCAGGCTTGTGATCCTACTACCTCAGCCTTCCAAGTGCTGGGATTATAGGGCTGTACCATAAAACCCAGCATGGCAGGAAGCCTACTGAGAGGGACTGCCATGGGAAAGGACCCTTTGCCTTGCTCTGCCCTAGAAGAGAGTTATTTTCTGACATGCCTGACCATCTTGGTTAACATGATCTCCATCTTGTAACATTTGACTCTTTTAATTCAGCTAGTGCCACCTCTGAGCAGGTATAAAGATGGCCTCAGAGAGCAACTAAATATCTATGGTCTTGGTTATGAATCTTACTATTTAGTCTTCTTCTCATGATACTTGGGTACCTGAGGATTATTTTACTTCAAATTTTATTCACATATGCACTGAATTTCTAAAAGGAGTTCCTGAAACTATAAATTGGTCAGTTTCTCATTAAAAACGACACCCTTTGTATCAGAAATAGTTGAGCTGGGTGTGGTGGCACACACCTTTAATCCCAGCACTTGGGAGGCAGAAGTAGGAGGATCTTTGTGAGCTCAAAGCCAGCCTGAGAGTACAGAGCGAGTTCCAAGTCAGCTTGGGCTAAAGTGAGATGCTACCTTGGAAACAAAAAACAAAACAAAACAAAAACACAAAAGAAAAGAAACAAACAAAGAAATATCTAGTTGACAGGAGCTACAACCCAGAGAAGTGAAGTGGTTCATTCTAGGATATGTGGCTGGTTAGTAGCAGGGCTGGGAGGTAAACTCACTCCTTGACTTGCAGATTTTCTATGATATGACAGTGGGAAGCCTCCCATGGGTCATGGAGCTTTGATTGTACAACTGGGTGCTCCAATTGTGCCCCCACCCCAAAATGAAGGACAAGCATAGCATCCCACCTGAGCAGCCTTCTTACTCAGTTCAGAGGCAATATCTGAGGCTGAGTTTCCTATTCCAATCACCAGGATGCGTTTTCCCTCAAATCCAACTGGGTGCTTATATTGGCGGCTATGGAAATACTGGCCTTTGAACCTCTCGATACCTTTAAGGGAAGAAGGGGGTGCTGTGAACTTCCAAGTAAGCAATTACATCAAGTTAATTTTGACAAAGCTACATTGTCTGTCATTCCTTTTTGGCCGTCAGTCATTTGCTTTTCCTTATCTTTTCTTACAGAAGTTACAATTGTCAACAGTCAAATTCAAGTAAAAAAAAATCACAGAGGAAATATTGGGTATTGTGCACATGAGAAGCTGAATACAGAGGCTGCAAGGTGTGTATTTATTATTGCTAAACAAATGGCTTTGATGCATAGACCAGGGTCTGAGGCCAACTTGTGGCTACTTGTTATTCTATTTTTGGTTGTCTAATGACACTGTAATTTCACATAGTATATATCATTTTGAATATTTTGCATGCCATTATGACAATTGTACAACAATGAGAATGATAGTTATTATTTCACAAAAGCAAATGAAAACACATTAAAGACAGGCAGGCACAGAGAAGTCACACATTAATCAGTCTACTCCTCTTTGTGTCCTTCCTTGTTAGCCACTTTCACATTTCCCAGTATTTCATGACCTTATTAGAGTATTTCTCTGTCTTTGGGGTGGAATTTTCTTATAGAACCATTTGATCATTTGTTCTTGAAATGAGGTCCCTTGGCTAGCAGCATCAGCAAACCCTAAGCCTTGTGCCAGGCAAACAGAATCAGAATCAGAAATCCTGGGATGTGACCCAGCAATTTGTGGTTTTAAAAACCATCTAGGTCATTCTGTTTGGGGTACATGGCTTTAGAATAGTAGGGCTCTGTTGTGAATGCATATCAAAATCACCTGAATGAACTGCTGTTTTCTAACTGGACATTTGAATCTCTGAGGGAAATGCTACTAGGCTCCAAGTGTGATTACCCTGGGAGGCCTGGGCTACGCCTCATTGTCAGGTGCTCTCCTGACAACCCTGGGAAGGAAGTGCTCTGGGAGGGAAGGGTCAGGGGCAACAGGACAACTGGCTGTAGGGATACATTTTTTTAATACCTCCTCCATCCCTTTCTCTAGTAACCCCTAAGTGGTGGAAAAGTATCCAAGGTTGTAACAAATTTACATGGGCTTGGCAGGATAGAAAGACACCAAGAAGGCACACAGCTCAAAAGACCACTAACAAAGAACTGTCCTTTGTGAGAATTCTCTGAATTTATATGAAAAAATTAGTGGCACTGGAGGAAATTAGATGAGCTATCTCTCAAGACTCAAAGAGACCAACAGAAACGATTATGATGTTCAGAGCTTTTCAGTTTTTCAAACTCTACCCCAATCTTACTATTTTCCCCCTGCCTGATGATGACCCAAACTGAATGAGAGGTTCCGGGAAACCTACTCTAACATGCAGATATCCAGCTTACCTGGAAATGACGTCAGTGGGATGTGAGGCTGGATGTGATGGCCACTGCAAACCATGACTGCGTCAAAGACGGCGCACTGCTCCTTGCCGTTGCTCTGAGTACAAACCTCCCACTGGCCAGAGGATGAGAAATCTGGGCATCTTTTCACACTAAGGACTGTTGTCTTGAACAAACACAAAGTCATCATTAATTACTCTAGCATTGCTCAGGGCTCGGGAAGTAGGGATGGGGAGAATGTGATGTGTAACCCATTTAGTTTTCTTATGAGTTCATTTATAGGCACTGAGGGCAAAGTCTGCCAAATGTGCCCTTCTTATTTTTGAGTGGACAGCGTTTAGGATATGCTGCTTTGTGCAAAATGGCTGACTCAGCAGCGGGAACCAGTGTGTTAAGGGATCCAAGTACTGAATAAGGATTCCAGGGAGAAAAGAGATGAAAGGATACAAACTATCTACCAGTCACTCAAGTGGTCCCACAGTGAGCATTTGTCAAGACCCTTTTCTCTGTCCACCTCTGTGGACTGTATCAGAGAAGACATTTCACATGAAGTCCTTTGTACACTGCCTGGTGTATTAGCCCTTAGCTGAATGATTGCTGCTAGTTTTCACACAGCTCATGATCTCATCTGGATGAAATAACATATTGGTTGATTCTTTAAAATGCAGTCTAGAGGTATCTTACTTTTACAAAGTGTTCATAAATGTTTCACATCTGCTGTATTGAAGAAGTGATGTCAAGTGGAAATAAAGCTTGTTACATTTCTAGAGGAATGACATGACATGCCGCTCCTATTTGAAAGTATTGAAGTCTTCTATACATGTGCTATGGTTTGCAAAAGTGCCCCCCCTCCCATTTTTGGGAGATGGAATTTTTAAGCGATGGGGTTTAGTGGAGGAGGTTAGGTCATGGGGCATGTGCCCTTGAAGGGCATATTAAAACTTACCCCACTCCTGCTCCCCAGCCGTCATGACCGGATCAGCTTTGCTCTACGGTGCACTCTCCTCCACACTGTACTGACTTGGCACAGGCCCAAAGTCAGTGAGGCCACATGACCATGAACTTGGAATTCTGAGACTGTGATCCATAAATACCCTTTCTTCTTTTCAAGTTTACTTACTTGAAAAGTATGTCACAGTTTCTGAAACGTGATTAAACACAATATGGCTTTGAAGTTTTTAGATGCTTTTCAATTTACTGAATTAGGGAGTTTTAAAGGTGTCTTAATTTATAAATGCATATGGGCTAAATGTAAAAAGCTTGCAAAAGGACTTGCAAGTATACAATTTTCAGTGGAGAGTAAAGATTTTAGATGTATAGATCAGAATGATATATTAGCCCAGGTTCTGTAAATCCTTGAAATTCAAAATGTGGTTTGAGGACCATATCTTTACCGTTAACCAGAGCTTGTCAGACATTTAGGATCTCAGAACTCTCCATATGCTTAATCAATCTCAATCTACATTTTATACATCTTGATGTATGAGCAGTGAAGTAGACTACATTGTCACTTGTAAGCAACAAGGCTCTTTACAGTTTGTCTCTTATTGAGTTGAGTCCTTACCTCTGTGATGTATCAACTCAGAAATGCAAAAGAGTTTTCCCAATTCCCTCCACCATCCAGAAAACAGCACCAGCAGCACAGTGAACAAGAGAAATAACTCCTTTGCAACTTTAGCATAACATTTACAAGAACAGGAAAAATAAGTTACAATTCATTAGAGGGCATTATATGTGTTAAGTAGGTTGATAGCTAAATCTATGAACACCTACCAAAGGCTCTAAAATAAAGAATCTATTATTCACAGGATGGGTCCATCAGGAATTGGGGAAAATCACATTAGGCAAAACTGAACATTGTAAAAATATTATTTGCAAATACAGACTTCCTTCAAAATCAGCTTAAATTAACATAATATAAACATGATACATGCAAAGCTAGAAGTACTAAGAAAATGAAGTATGTTAAAAATAAGCCTTACTGGCTGCATCTTGAGATCCTGAACTCTGAGATGCAGACCTGGTATACCAGATTTCCTCCTTTCCTTTCTTTCTACCCAATAAAACTTTGCTTCACCAAAAAAATAAAAAAATAAAAAATAAAAAATAAAAAAAAGCCTTACTAATAGTTACTTATTTAGGAATGTAATTTCAAATTTATATGCAGTTATTGTTTTCACAGTGAGGGTTATTGACACAATACAGCATATTTAACAAGAATATTGCTTCCTTTTTCAATTTTATTTATTTTAAATATATTTGTTTATTTATTTGTGACTGAGAAAGAAGTAGAGGGAAAGAGAGAGAGAGAGAATGGGCATGCAAGGGCCTCCAGTAACTGCAAACTAACTCCAGATGCATGCACCCCCTTCTGCAGCTGGCTTAAGTGGGTCCTAGAGAGTCAAACCAGGATCCTCTGGCTTTGCAGGCAAATGCCTTAACTGCAAGCCATCTCTTCAGCCCTATTTGTTTATTTTAAAGATAGAGAAACAGATATATAGAGAGAATTGGTGTGCCAGGGCCTCAGCCACTGAAATTGAACTCCAGAAGCTTGCACCACTTAATAGGCATGTGAGATCTTGCGCTTGCCTCACCTTTTGTGCATATGGCTTATGTGGGATCTGCAGAGTTGAACATTGGTCCTTAGGCTTTGGAGGCAAGCATGTTAACTGCTAAGCCATTTCTCCAGCCCAGAATATTGTTTCTTATTATTAGTTTTTGAGAAAGCACAGGAAAAGATAATTCTAAGTATACTTCAAAATGATCTGATTATGTTTATGTGGCTAAAGATTACAACAGTTGGGAAAAATAGTTACCACAGGCTTCTGAAATGAAGTAGAAAATTTATTTAGCACATATCTAAGAAATACCATTCTAGAGTGATGTAGAAAAGGAATACTTTGATTTTGTTGCATATGACCTTTCAAGAGATAAGAGGCTAGGATCAATGCAATAGAAGTTCCAGTGTGCCTTCACTGTCAATATTATCATCACCCGGCTAGTGGAAGAAGATGGTGGAAGGTGGAGTGGCGGGCCTGGACACCCAGCGTTCTGACATCTCGATGCTGCTCAAAATCTCGCTCTGGAAAGGGGACACCTGGTACCTATCTGATAGTCGCTGGTTCAAACAGTGGAAAAAATATGTTGGCTTGACAGTTGGGACAAATACCAGATGGGAGATCAAAATGTATATCCTGGGCCTATTGATAACTCTGGACTTCTCAAAGATGGTGATGCCCAGTCACTTAAGGAATACCTTATTGATGAATTGGATTACATACTGTTGCCAACTGAGGGCTGGAACAAACTTGTCAGCTGGTACACATTGATGGAAGGTCAAGAGCCAATAGCAAGAAAAGTGGTTGAACAGGATATGTTTGTAAAGCACTGCAAAGTAGAAGTTTATCTCACAGAACTGAAGCTCTGTGAAAATGGAAATATGAACAATGTTGTAACTTGAAGATTTAGCAAAGCTGACACAAAAAGATACAATTGAAAAGGAAATAAGAAAGATCTTCAATATTCCAGATGAAAAAGAGACCAGATTGTGGAACAAATATATGAGTAATACATTTGAACCACTGAATAAACCAGATAGCACCATTCAGGATGCTGGCTTGTACCAAGGACAGGTGTTAGTGATAGAACAAAAAAAAAAAAAAAAAAAAAATGAAGACAGAATGTGGCCAAGGGGTCCTTCTTCTTCTACTGTGAAAAACTCACACTATTGTCTCCCATCATATACTGCTTATAAGAACTATGATTATTCAGAACCTGGAAGAAATAATGAACAGCCAGGCCTCTGTGGCTTAAGTAACTTGGGAAATACCTGTTTCATGAACTCAGCTATTCAGTGCTTACCTCCACTTACTGAATATTTTCTCAAAGATAAGTACCAAGAAGAGCTGACTTTTGACAATCCTTTAGGAGTGAGAGGCGCGATTGCTAAGTCATATGCAGAACTCATCAAGCAGATGTGGTCTGGGAAGTTTAGCTATGTCACTCCAAGAGCATTTAAGACACAGGTAGGACGTTTTGCACCTCAGTTCTCTGGATATCAACAACACTGTCAAGAACTGTTAGTTTTCCTCTTAGATGGACTACATGAAGATTTGAATAGAATTAGAAAAAAACCATATATACAATTAAAGGATGCTGATGGAAGGCCAGATAAGGTGGTTGCTGAAGAAGCCTGGGAAAATCATCTAAAAAGAAATGATTCCTTCATTGTTGATATATTTCATGGCCTTTTCAAATCAACTTTAGTGTGTCCTGAGTGTGCTAAGATTTCAGTAACATTTGATCCATTTTGTTATCTGACACTTCCATTGCCCATGAAAAAAGAACGTAGTTTGGAAGTTTATTTAGTTAGAATGGACCCACTTACTAAACCTATGCAGTACAAAGTGATTGTGCCCAAAATTGGAAATATAGTAGATCTTTGTGCAGCATTGTCTATCTTGTCAGGAGTACCAGCAGATAAGATGATAGTTACTGCATGTCCTTGCTGCTATAATTTGATTGCTGTTTCCAACCACTATGGAGGGATGGGAGGAGGACATTATACTGCTTTTGCCAAAAATAAAGATGATGGAAAATGGTACCATTTTGATGACAGTAGTGTCTCCACTGCATCTGAAGACCAAATTGTGTCCAAAGCAGCATATGTACTCTTCTACCAGAGACAAGACACTTTCAGCTGGACTAGCTTTTTCCCTCTTGACCGAGAAACTAAAGGTGCTTCAGCTGCTACTGGCATCCCCATAGAAAGTGATGAAGACAGCAATGACAATGACAATGACTTAGAGAATGAAAACTGTATGCACACTAATTAACGGAAGTCCTAGGAGCCATAAGAGAGACTTTCCTGCTGGTGGTATCTATGGAAATGAAGTCACCCACCACATTAAAATAAAGTCTGAGATGGAGAGTTTCAGATAATCGAATGTAAATCCTTTATCAGATTTTAACTTGTGCAGTACTTGAAGTGAAACACAATGAAAACTTTAACAGAAATTGTCTCCTAATACATTTACAGTCTTGTATTTACAAGCTAAATATATAGGAAATCAGAAATAAATCCCTTTTAAGTTTGAAAAAAAAAAGTATTATCATCACCCAAACTTCCAGTTTTAACAGATGGTTTTTCCCTTCTGTTCATGCATACCATCTGTCATATCTGAAGTAATGAGACTCTTTTTTTGGGTTCAATATTATATTCTTTCCTTTCAATAAATGCATAAAAGTGGGATAACTTTTTAAAATTTGTTTCAATACCAGGATACCTTTCCTACTTAAACATCAACTGAACTTATATAGAGAAATCAATTTCCCATGAAAATACAGTACCTGAAACTGAATATATTTTAGAAGATCAAACTTTTTGGCAAAAACCCTGAAGTATTCCAGGAGTTTAGAATTGTGCAGGAAGTTTGGGAAATCTTCAGGCATTGGGAAATCACTGAAGCAGGACATTTCTTTGCTGGTGTTGGTGATGACAGATTGGTAGATACTTGCTCGACCATCTTCCACATTTTCCTAAAGGAGCAAGTGAAACTATTAGTGTTATTCCTGTACTGCAAAAATTCCTTGGATTCCATCTTCCTGCCTCTGACTCCCCAGTGGCGTGACTCTCTTTCTAGCTGGGACATGGCTGGAATGCCTGAGCAACGGGTGCCGCATAGGTCCATCATGCTGTGTAATGGAATCTGTTTGTTACCTGCTTAAGTTGCTCACTCAAAGTGCCATTGGCATGGGTGGAGGCAATTCTTTTAGCACATTGCAAGGACACTTAGCATCTCAGACTTTTACCTGTTTAACATCAGTTCTTCATGAATCAGTTGCCTTCCCAAATTTCCCACCCTCAGGGAGGCTTCGTAGATCCTCTATGTGGTAGTTTGAATAGATGGCCTCCAGTATATTTAGTGTTTCATTAGTTTGTAGTTTGCATCTGCAGACACCTGGCTGGAGGTGATGTCACTGGGCCGGGTTTTAAGGAGTGGTGGTGGGTTTGGGATTTCAATCTAAAGATATGCAAAGTGTGCCTAGCTGGAGTTCCTGAAGTGTGCTGTGTGGCTTTTGGCTTTTAGGCTTGTGCTTCTCTCTCTCTGCTTGGACCTGTGAGAGCAGGCCAGCTTCTTCTGCCATTATGGAACTTCCTCTGGATCTCTAAGCTTCAATAATATTTCTTCCTCCATAACTGTGCCTGGTCTGGAAGTTCATCTCAGTGAACCTGAATCTGACTGCTACACTCTACTTCTTAAGAACTAATAAATTCTGGGACATTGAGCAAAGAAAATAATGGAAAATTTAAGGTCATATAAGTGCTTTTGGGAGTAGGGAGTTTCCACACCTTGATTTGAATCTTTCCATCTTTACTTTGTGTTATTTTTTTCTAATCAGGCTTCTTCAGGTGATTAAGGTGAATTGCACCAATTAAATCTTAAATTTTACATTATTTATTTATTTTTCTTGGTTTTTCAAGGTAGGGTCTCGCTCTAGCCTAGGCTGACTTGGAATTCACTCTGTAATCTTAGGGTTGCCTTGAACTCATGGCTAAACTTCTGCCTCTGCCACTGCTGGGATTAAAGGTGTGTGCCACCACACTCCACTTAAATTTATTTATTCATTCATGAATTTTGTTTTTTCAAGGTAGGGTCTTGCTCTAGCCCAGCCTGACCTGGAATTTAGTCTTGGTTGGCCTCAAACTCACAGTGATCCTCCTACCTCTGCCTTTTAAATGCTGGGATTAAAGGCGTGTGCCATCATGCCTGGCAAAATTAAACTTTGTTTTATTTTTATTTTTTTGGTTTTTCCAGGCAGGGTCTTGCTCTAGCCCAGGCTGTCCTGGAATTCACTATGGAGTCTCAGGGTGGCCTCAAACTCACAGCATCCTCCTACCTCTGCCTCCTGAGTGCTGGGATAAAGGCATGCACTACCACACCTGGCTTAAACTTTATTTTTAATGTTATCCAATGTATGTGGGTGAAACCAATACCCCTTGTGCTATGACTGAGCTTCTCATTCTTCTAAAGCAGTGTTTTGCATCATGTCCTTAATGCTAAGTCACGAGAATAGTCACGTTTGATGATATGGAGGCTGTGAAATCAGCATATATATGTCAAAGAGGCTTTTATAGAACATTTAAATAATAGTTTCCAAGAATTCCTCAACAGATGCCTCTGCATGTGCATGCAGAAACCAAGGTGCAGTCCAGAGAAGTAGTAGTCAAGTTGGTTAGGTATTCTAGCTGAATAGTGAGCTCCAGGTTAATTGAGAGAACCATGTCTCAAAAGAAAAACAAGGTGGAGAGTGGTAGAGGAAGGTACTTGTTATTGACGGCTAGTGCTCACATGCAAACACTGCACATACACTCTCTCTCACACACACACATGCCCACACACATACAAATATGCATACTTACAAGTCAAAATGGAAAAAAATTGGAATAATAGCTTGGTTTTAACTCTGCATTAGGGTGGGTGTAAAGACATAGAGAGTTTGTAGGAAAGTCACCTGTAGGCTGAAGCTGAGGATGTGGAGGATGTGTGGGTGTGTGGGCCACCCTGGGCAGGGGTGGGGGAGGCAGAAAGGTCACCTGTAACACAAGTACCACTTCAAATTAAGAGTATATGTTTTGGGCTTTGGGCTGGAGAGATGGCTTAGCAGTTAAGGCATTTGTCTGCAAAGCCAAAGGACCTTGGTTCAATTCCCCAGGCCACACATAAGCCAGATGCACAAGGTGGCACATGTGTCTGGAGTTTTTTTGCAGTGGCTGGAGGCCCTGGCGTGCCCATTCTTTCTCTGCCTCTTTCTCTCTTACTCTCTTAAATAAATAAATAAATAGTATATGTTTCTCATTATTACTCAAATAAAGTAATATTTTTAGATTCCTTTGATTTTTGGCAGTATTGAAATAAGTAACCTGTGCTGGGTGTGGTGTCCAGCACTCAGAAGGCTAAAGTAGGAGGGTTGCTGCTTGGACTACCAGGTGAATATTCAGGCTGACCTGAATATCAGGTAGATAGCAAGATCCTTTCCCCACTGTGAAAGCAAAACAACAACAACAAAAATAAGAGGTAGTCTAGACTAGAAAAAGGAGCTTAGTTTCTGAGAGTGAAATGTGACTTTGAATCCATCTATTTTTCTAAATTTTCTTGAATTTTATTTTGAGAGAGAGAGAGAGAGAGAGAGAGAGAGAGAGAGGGGGGGGAATGGGCATGGTAGGACCTTCAGCAGCTGCAAACCTTTTTCTTTTCTTTAAAGAGAGAAGTCTGGACCAGTCAGCACTGACATCTGGACCTGAGCTTCAGTCTGCTCCTCTATGAGAGGAGTATATGAGGTGTTGGTAGTGTGGTCTGTTGTTACTAAGGACATGAAAGCCTCGCATAGCTATTACAGCTCACAGCAGTACCAGAGGTTACCTAGGTAGCTTCAAATAGCTGACCCAGCACACTCGTTATTACACATGAGTTTTCTGACATTTTTCCATACAAGAGGTTGCATGTGATTTCAGCGAGTTAAAAAAAGCAAAATTATATAATGATTTATTGTCTATTATCCAAGAAAAATGCTCTCTATGTATTGGGACTCTCACTATCCTAATTTCAGGAGTTATCAACTTCAACATGATGCTTTATTCATAATGTCTTTTAAGAGAAACATTCAGAATTTTTGCTAAAATAGGCTTATTATTATTATTGGTTTTTTAAGGTAGGGTCTCATTCTAGCCCAGGCTGTGAATTCTCAGGGTAGCCTTCCAAGTGCTGGGATTAAAGCTGTGTGCCACTATGCCTGGGCAGTAGGCTTATTTTCAAATATCCCTTTCTCTCATGTCCTCTCTCTCTCTCTCTCTTCTATTTATTTATATATTTTTGGTTTTTCAAGGTAGAGTCTTGCTCTAGCTCAGGCTGACCTGGAATTCACTGTGTAGTCTCAGGTTGGCCTTGAACTCATGGTGCTCCTCCTATTTCTGCCTCTCAAGTGCTGGAATTAAAGGCGTGGGCTACCACGCCCAACCATTTATTTTTCTGTTCATTCATGCTTGAGATAGGATTTCTTTCATGAGCATTGTGTTTAATTTTTATGAACCAGAATAAAAACATGAATGACTGTTACAGTTAAGAAAAAGGGAGTCAAAGTAGAGTACACAGGCTTTCTTGGGTTGTGAGCATTTACTGTGCTGTTAACTAAAAGTAAGTATAGAGGGTGGGGGAGATGGCTTAGTTGTCAAAGGTGCTTGCTTGCAAAACCAGCAGGCCGGGGCTTGATTCCCCAATGTCCCATGTAAAACCAGATGCACAAAGTGGCACATGTGTCTGGGGTTCATTTCTAGACGCAGGAGGCCCTGGCGTGTCCATTCTCTCTCTGTTTCTCTCCTCTGTCCATCAAAAATTAAACATAATGAATAAAAGTAAGCATATAATCCCAAAGGAGTTTTCAATAGACTGTTGTGGGCTTTCTGGTTTATACATGGGGATGTGATAATCTGAGCTTTAGATGAATAGGTAACAGTGTTTTTATTTTAAAAAATATTTTATTTTTATTTATTTATTTATTTGACAGAGAAATAGGGAGATGGAGAGGAGGAGGAGAGAGTGAGTGAGCATGGGCATGTCAGGGCCTCTAGCCACTGCAGATGAACTCCAGACGTGTGCGCCCCCTTGTGCATCTGGCTAACATGGGTCCTGGGGAATCGAACCTGGGTCCTTTGGCTTTGCAGGCAAACACCTTAACCGCTAAACCATCCCTCCAGCCCTGGTGTTTTTATTTTTAAACACTAGCTTCAAGTTGCATGATACTGATATGTAAGCTTTTTATTTTTGTGGTTGTTGGAACATGATTGAACAGAATGTTCTTGGCAAGACTGAATGCTTGAGTTTCTTTTCCAACCAGAGTCTCAAAATGGGAAATCTTTCATTAAGCAAAGAAACACTTTTTTCTCCTCAAGATCACATAATTTTGTCAGTTGCACTGAGCAAACAATGAAGATTCTAGAGTCATGCCAACTGGGTTGATCCCTAACTTCACCACTTTTAATGGCTTTGCAAACACAGACAAGTTACATAAGCCAGTTCCTCCATTTTCCTCTGTAACCAGGGACTTGTTAATAACTCCAACATGAATGAGGCTTTCCTGAGATGAGATAAAGTACTTACTACAAAGCTTGGCTCAAAATATGTGAAAAGTAAATGTTTTCCTCTCTCACTATTGTAATAGGCCACTAGAGTTAAACAAAGCCAAATGTTAAGACTTTTTCAAGGCTCAATAAATTGGATTTAAAGATAGCTAGACTCAGGGGCTTTTGAGAATGAGAAATGATTCTGACTTCTATTAATTTTAGGAGCAGGTCAAAAGTGTCCTTGGGTTTTACTTGTATAGTCTATCAGAAAGTAGCGATGACAGTGTAGTTCTTTTCCTGAAGAGCAAGTGATAATCTTTACTGTGAGTTTCAGTGGTAGACAGACATTTTTTGTTTTTTTTTTTCAGCTAGGACTTAAATTTGCTATGTAGCCAAAGATGACTTTGAATCTTGATCCTCCTGACTCAACCTCCAAAGTGGTGTGATTACAGGCGTATCCCATCACACCTGGCTCCTGAGGTGGAACTCAAGGCTTCATGCATGCCAGGCAGGCACTCCACCCACTGAGTCATATTCCCAAGATGGCACTTTTTAAAAAAGGTTATATCTAGCTGGGAGTGGCAGAATGAATGCTTGTCTCATATGTATGAGGCCTTGTCTGTGTTTCATCTCCAACCACCCTCAAAAAAAAAGTTTATTTAGTTGGCTGAAGTGAGTAGGTATTTTATGTTTATGTATTTGGACAAATTTAGGTAAAACTGGCACAACTTTCCTAGAGTTATAAAGCAAAGAGGATTAATATTGATTAATCATATGCTTATCTTGCTGGCTTTGTATTGGGAGTTAGGGATAAGATGTGAACAGTACATTCCAGTTTTTTTAACTTTATTTTTATTTATTCGAGAGGGAGAGGCAAAGAGAGGGAGAAAGAGAATGGGCACATCAGGGCCTCCAGCCACTGCAAAAGAACTCCAGATACATGCTCCCCCTTGTGCATCTGGCTTATGTGGGTTCTGGGGGATCGAACCAAGGTCCTTTGGCTTTGCAGGCAAATGCCTTAACTGCTAAGCCACCTCTCCAGGCCCACATTCCAGTTTTTATCTTCTTGGAGCTTATTCTATGTTGAATTAAAATGCACGTGGGCCTCAGGGCAGGAAATTGAATACAAGGAAGAAGAGAGTCCTTGCTGTCCTCTAGACAGACAGGGAGATAAAACTACAACCTCCATATTTACTTAAAAGATAAGTATGGCCTGAAGAGATGTTCACAAAAAATGAAAATAGTCATTTTCTTATGAGCAGAATTTGTTATAGCTTACTTGTTTAAGATATATGATTTTGTGTTAAAATTTTTTCTTAATTTGAAATGTTTAGACTATCAGAGCCATGTATAACAAAGCAAAGTTAGTTTGAAGATCAGTGGTTTTGAAATTAGGATCTTTTGACCATGGGCTGGTTTAAAGTTTATCTTTGACTCCATAAACATAAAGAGGTGATGAAAATTAAACGAAGTTTAAAGACGACTACAAGGGTAATATTTAAGCTATTCAAGGGAACAAACCTATCAAGTAAAAATAGATTCACTTATTACAAGTATGAAATACAAAAAGTTGAAAATTAACCTTTTTCTTTATGAAACATCATTATCTTGACACTTCCAGTCATACTTCATTCTCATGCACAGTTACTCTAGAAAATTGGAAGTGAAAGGGTATATCTTTAAAAAATATTTTATCATTCTGTCTTTTCACTTCACTTTATGTCTTTCTGTTCCATTACTTGAAATAAATGTGTTGTTTTTTCTTCCTTGACCAATAGCTAGAGGGAAAATTATGGTCCTGAAATCTGTCAGAGGAGCAATTGTATTAGAATTCAGGGGAATTTCAAAAAATTTAAAGTCTGATTTGGTATGTGTAGCACCTAGATGTCTGTTTTATTTTATTGTTTTTATAATTTTTAAATTTATTTTTATTTAAGCAGAGAGAGAGAGGAAGAATGGGCATGCCAGGGCCTCCAGCCACTGCACACAAACTCCAGAGGCATGTGCCTCTTGTGCATCTGGCTTACATGGGTCCTGGGGAATCAAACCTGGGTCCTTAGCTTCTCAGGCAAGCGCCTTAACTGCTAAGCCATCTCTCCAGCCCTGTATTTTATTTTTTATTGATAACTTTTATATATGAACATACTATAATTTGATAGTATTCCTGTCCGGTTACTTTTTTGTCCCCTCTCTTTCATACCCGCACCTACTGAGGACCCTCTTTCAAGTTGGTCCTTCCTCTGTTTTTTTGTCTCATTCCTTTTTTCCACCTCTGTCCTCCATGTCAAAACGCTGGTGGGCTCAGAACAATGCAGGTCTAGTGGGGATATCAGTAACTACCATGGGGTCATGAATGTACCCATTGCTAAACTTCCAATCTCAATATGAATCATTAATGGGTGAAAAATTCTCTTCAATACGGGGGGAGGAAGCATGATGGTGAACCCACTTATTTGTTCTCAGTATTATGGCCAATTCTAACTAAGACTTAACACTTACCAATTAATCATGATAGGAAAGATAGCTATTCTTGGCTTTGTAGTAAGTAGTATAGAAGGCTTTATGGGGACAATATATAAGACAGTAACTATACAAATGTTAGCTTGTATTTTGTTAATCATTTTCTTCTAGTGGAGCTGGTGTATCCACACCAAGTACAATGCAAATCATAGTGGCAGTAGACAGACCAGTAGGTCACAAATTTGTTGAGGGAAGTGATTGTGTATGATTCATTCTTCATTGTCCAGTGAAATGATAGTGAAAAATATATTTTGAGAAAATAAATTAATTTTAAATACAAGATCTTAGCAGACTTATATTTTTAGAGACAAAATGGCATTACAGATTGACTCAAGAGGAAGAGACCAGAACAGAAAGGCATCTACAGACTAGTATGTGAAGCTTTAATTGAAATTGAAAATATATTGCTGGGAAAGAGAAGGTCCATGTATTAAAAAAAAACCCAAATCAAAAAAGGAACTGTGTATTACTTTTCTGGCGAAGACAAGGTATCTGGAACAGTAAAGGAGACAGAGGAAGTTAATGGCTGAAGAAAAATTATTTTTTTCTTTCCCAATACTTCAGTAAGATTAAATGTGAGGGTCAAGAATCACACAAACTTTCATTTTTGTTATTTTTGGTGCAAGTTATATATCTTAAACCTTAGTTTCCTACCCATATGTCAGTGAGGATAATCAGGCCTACTTCCTGAAGGCATTATGAAGAATAATGATGTGTGCCTTGCATAGAAAGCATTACCTACCCTGCTTGTGTTCCAAAAATGACACTAGGGGGTGCTAGAGAATGTTCTGGAAGTATTCAGCACCATCTAAGTTGGCCTTGGTATACATATTTAAATTTTTGTTTTTTTAACGCCTCAGGACTATATATGTATTAAGTGATCCCAGAAGGATTGTGTGTGAGCCCAAGAACAAATTACAGCTCATTTTGGACAGTAGAGTTGTGAAGATCAGAGTTTCCCTGGACAAGCATGGTGGTGCCCAGCACTGCAATCAGGCTCTTCTTTGCCTGACAGTCTAGTCTCCCAGCCTCCAAGGGCCCAGTGGCTATCTGTGCAACTTTGCTTATTGTGTGTTTCACTCTGCAAGGAGATGGTTTTTGAGTCATGTAGGCCTGGGTTTGAATGTAACATTGGCTGTCAGTAATCCTTCTTCATTTTCTACTTACCATCTATAAAGTATATAGATCTTATTAGGAACTAATTTGTTAAACTCTATTATGAGTCAAGAACTATTCTAAATTCTTTTTTAAAATAATTTTTATTTATTTATTTATTTATTTATTTATTTATTTATTTATTTGAGAGTGACAGACAGAGAGATAAAGAGGGAGAAAGAGAGAGAGAGAAAGAGAATGGGCACATCAGGGTCTCGAGCCACTGCAAACGAGCTCCAGATGCATGAACAACCTTTCACATCTGGCTCCCGTAGGTACCGGGGAATTGAGCCTCAAACTGGGCTCCTAAGGCTTCACAGGCAAGCACTTAATTGCTAAGCCATCTCTCCAGACCCCCCATTCTAAATTCTTTATGTGCTTTATTTCCTTTAATTTTCAAATCAATGCTAAAAGAAAGCTCCATGTTTTTCTCATTATTCCTAATACAACCGAGTAAACTGAGACACAGAGATAAAAATAACTTGCTCAAGATCTCAAAGCAGGGAAGGGGCAAGCTAGTAGCCTGTTCAACATAGCAAGGAAAAATTATAAATCTCCATATATTTGTATAGTTTTAGTAAAATTCCAAAGGATAGCTAGCATTATGGAAATTTGGGTTTGATGAATAGAATGAATTTAATTAATAGAATCTCACAGCAATTATTTACAGTATACTCAGTAATGCTCAGCAAATAAATGTCATTTACTTGTCAGAGGAAAATAAAGTCAGAAGTGATGCAGGTGTATTTGCTAAAGAAATACTTGGCTCCATTATTGAAATATAAAGGATGCCTTGAAAAGACTCCCCATTATATTTTATAAAATGTTTTCTACTATTAGTATGTCCTCTAGTATATCAGAGAAGGACAAAAATATGGGCAATATGTCAACTGCTCGATACAAAAGAAATTTTTATTTTTACATGCCTGGGTTGTCTACTTGGGTTGGCATACTATTGACCTGAGGAGAAATACCAACCTATGAACTTAGTTCCTGTATAGCTTAACTAATAAATAAAAAGACAATCAAACTAAAGTTCCTGAAGAAATCTCTCAATAAGGCCCATCAGTAGCTACAAGTCATCTTGAAATAGCAGCATAATCTATCAACAAGTATGACAAATGTCACTTACTTTGAACCTCCACAGCCCTCCGATATCTTCTGTCCTTTCAAAGCAGGTGGGCTCAAGCCCCTCATCCACACAGCACTTCAGGAGATCAGGCCACTGACCCCCGCTCCAATCACTGCCACCTTCTTTGCCATTATCTCCTGTCAAGGAGTCCACCAGTCAGTATTGCTCACCTGGGACAAAAGTAAGAGGATCCTATGGTGTGGTCAGGTAAGTAGTTTTAAACACTGCATCAGTAGTAACTTAATAAGTGGCACTAATTGAATAAACTATCTCACTAATCAAATTCTGGTCTCTTTCTTCCTTTTACAGAAGCTTGACCTCTTATGAACTTCACTTGCAAACTTGTTTGCAATGTCTGGTTTAACATTAAAAAGCACCTCATTACCAGAGAAACCTTTATCCCTGAAGATAGACTAAAAGATTGAACCCTCAACAGGAGCATGGGGAGAGCACCTGAAAAGAAGGGCCCTGGAGAGAATGGGATGAAGTCTAACCTTAATTTTTCTTTTTAAGCTCTGGCCTGTAACTCACAGTACCAGAATAAGGTTGCAACCCACAGTGATCTGTTGATTGGAGAGACCTACAAGGTCCCCCCCCAAAAGAGATAGCTTTCTGTCAAAGCTTTTGATAACCCACCTGAGGCAAAAGGTAAGACCCTATTGCTGAAGACACCATATGCTGCTGGCACAGAACATGGAGAGAACTGGCTGGAAACTGGAAGGAAGCCAATTCCCAGACAGCCAGTTTAATGCTGGAAAGCACTACATGAACTACTGGGGGAAAGTGGTCAACAACAGTCTGAGCAACCAGGGGTCTAAGCTACCCAGAAGCAAACACCCTGGCAAGATGTAAAGACAAGTGCAATGGTGGTACATAACTTTGGCTAAGAGATTCCCTCAGTGCAAAGGAACCCATATCTGGAATTGGAAACCAGATCAGAATACTATGGAGACAAAGATTATGTTCTCCAGTGTCAAGCTCTCACTAGTCTTTGGCTAAAATCCATCAAATTCTACCTAAATTAATAAGGCTTATCCCAATTAGCCTTGCTGACTTCACTGTCCCTTGGAGAATCTGTTTTTCTCTCTTTCAGAAGGTAGCAAGATCCAAGAAGATCAACTACCCCTTGCAGTTCAGCCAAGCCCCAGCTGAAACCAAAGAAGAACTGAAGAGATGAGCATGAGTGCAGCTCCCATGGTAAGCCTGACAATCAGCACCAGGTGTAGGAGACAGACCCTGAGGATACTCAACACCTACCAAAGCAGAGATCCAGAGGCTCCTATGAGCTCATCACTGAAGTAGACTTAAAACCCACCCACCATGGCTTAGGGAATTTTTCAGAAGAGGGGTAGAAAGATTGTAAGAGCCACAGGCTGGGACATCGTGCCCAGAGACATTGCCCCCCACCCCATCCCCGCAACTGACTGTTGCTCTCACAACACATAACCCACAACTCCATGGAGAATATCTGCATCCCCACTAGGAGGGTTCCAGCAGAAGGGAGAGCAGGGATGAGGCAAAGGATGGTACCAACTCAAGATGTATACATATTAAGTATGTCCATAATTAATACATAAAGAACAAATGGGAAAAAAGAACCCCATTTAATAAAGCCAAGTTGTTCATTAAGACAGTCCCAGTGGTGTGCTCCAAAGCTGGCTATGTTCCCTAGAGTTTCTGAGCAGTTCCTCCTCTGTTTCTTTTCCCAGATGTCATTCTTACCTTTGTTTTTTGCCTTGAGCACGGTCCTTCAGACAGTCAAGTTTCCTCTGTAGCTTGTTTTGAGAGATGGGAAGTTTATAGGAGATGGTAGAGGCTGTGAGGAATGTGAGAAGCTTTGCCCTCCTCCTTGAGAGTCCTGCCAACTGAACCTTCAAGGGCTTAATAAGAGCACTGGTATTAAGCAAGATGCTCATGTCTTGAGATCAAAAGTAATTACAGAATACCAATTACAACAACAATGAGCACAATCCATACAGATAGTTTAAAAGAATTCTTTTTATAATGGGTGTAATAAATACACATTCACAAATTGATAGGAATTGATAATTTTACCTATTTATAGAATATATGTTTATAGATATATAATCTCCAAAAATGGAATCACACTTTAAGTATAATTTCCAACTTGATTTTTTTTATTCCACTACACCAATAACATTGTACCTATGAGAGCAACTTTAATGATTGCATGACTTATGTTTAGTTCATGGTATTTGTTGTCCACCTAACTAATACTCAGTTATGTAGGCATTATTTCTATCCTCACACTTGGTCTGGGTAAACATATTGTGTTCTTGGTTTCATGGAATTTGAATTCTTATTCTGGCCTGGTTCTCTTAGACTTCATGACTTCTGGATCTCAGCACTCCATGGTCACCTGTCTGTAAATTGCTCATTATGCTCAGATCCTTTTTTTTCTTGCATTTCTCTGCTAGTGTATGCTGGCTTGGACAAGCCTACTGGGACTTCTCAAGTTTTCTATACAGTGCTCTCCTTGATGTAGAACTGGATAGCTTTTCTCTTGCTTCTAATCTCAGCATTGACACTTTAAAAATATTTATTTTCAAGGAGAAAGAAAGAAAGAGAGAGAGAGAGAGAGAGAGAGAGAGAGAGAGACAGCGCACTCCAGGACCTCCAGCTGTTGCAAACGAACTCTAGACACATGCACCACTTTGTGCATCAGGTTTTATGTGGGTACTAGGGAATTGAACCCAGGTCGTAAGGCTATCCATGCAAGTGCCTTAACCACTAAGTCATCTCTCCAGTCCCAGTACTAATGAGTTTTAGGAGGGTAAATCAAGAGCTAAAAAGCCCTTTTGTATCTGGAACTTAGTCGAAGTGATGAAGGTAAGGGACTCTGCTTTCTGATTTGAGAATATGAGAAGACTAGAGGCCCTGAGATGTTTCCTATAAATTAATACATACAGTACTTATTAATACTTAATTACATGTTATTAAATAAATAAAAATCATTTCCTAGGTGCCACAAAGTCTAAAGGCTGCAGATTCAGTAATGAATGATGAACAAATCTCCTTATTCTTGTGGACCTTGACTCAGTTGCTACTGGAAGGAGCCAGATTACCAGTCAGCAGTAGATGGTGATGAGCAATGTGGAGAAAAATACAGCTGGGAAGGAAGCACTGGAGACTCAGAGTCAAGGCAATTTAATATTTTATTTTTTCTGTATTTATTTATTTTGCAGAGAGAGGGAGAGAGAGAGAGAGAGCACTCCAGGGTCTCCAGCCACTGCAAATGAACTCTAGACACATGCGCCACCTTGTGCATCTGGCTAACGTGGGTCCTGGGGAATCAAACCTAGGTCCTTTGGCTTTGCAGTCAAATGTAAGCCATCCCTCCAGTCCTCAAGGTAAATTTAATAGTGTGAAATAAGGTGTCCAAGGAATAGCATTTTCACTAAAGCTGAATTTGATCATAATGGAAAGCTTCTCTGTTTCATAAATATAGCAATTCTATGATAAGAGTAACAGACCAACAAAGATTATGTTCAGTGACTAAGATTCAAAAGAGGAGAACTCATTTCTCAGTTACTACTCAAAGGACAGTTGGGTCACAAATATTCTATGAATAATTCTTCAATTATTTCTTCATGATGCCCTCTATAATTAAGTTATGATGTTGCAGAAGACCTGTTGGTAGTGATTGTACCTGAGCATCATACTCAGAAGAAGTTTCTAGATGTTCTGGGAAAACTTTTAACCGATTGGACACATGGGAGATGGCAGAGGCAAGTAGTTTTCTTCTGTCCCAGGCATACCTGTATGTAGATACCAAACTTACTCCTTGAGAACTTGCATGTTCTTGGAACTAATATCAGCTGACAAGCATGCCCAACAGAGTTAAACGCTGCCTGGCCAGTGGTTCTTAGGTGTGCAAAGTACAAATAAGCTTCCTGGTAGACACATACCTGTGTGCACACATGCATACACACACACACACACAGAGAGGGATGGAGGGGGGAGGGAGAGAGGGAGGGGGGGAGGGAGAGAGATATCATTCATAAGTGAACCAGTGAACACTTGGCCAGTTTTCTTAGCAGACCTTCTTTAATGGTTTTCACATTTTTCTGTCTTAAAAGCTATGTGCACTTTTATACATTTCTTCTACACTAAGTCATTTTCTCAGAATGAATGTATATAACAGGAACTGTGAAAGTGCAGATTTTTGAGTCTATAGCACTCCTTCAAGTTTAATGTACATAGGAAACACTTGGAGGTGTTGTTAACATGCCAATAAATGTTGAACAGAAATAAGGTTGGTCTAAGTTTATTTCTAACAAGCTTCCTGGTGATTCCAGGTGTGTTCTTAGATCACATCTTAAGTTGTAAGTTTCTAATAGGCTTTGCCAAGCTGCCTTTATGAAGCAGGCATATATATGTTTGAGGCAAGCCCAACAGACTGGCCTTTTTTATGAGAGACAGTGAGAGCGAGGGTGAGAATGGGTACACTAGGGCCTCTAGCCACTGTAATTGGCCTGGGTGGGGTGCCAGCTGTGGGTTTGGTGTCTCTTTTGGGTGTAACTGCCAGCACCTGTAAAGGAAGAGGTGAGGAAGGGAGGAAAGTCTTCACCCAGGGGAGAGGCTCTTCTATCAGGTTCCTCCAGGTCACAATATAAGAGATTTGATCAGGGTGTCCACTCCTAGGGTGAAAAACAAATTTTTAAACCCCAAGTATAGTATTCAGGTGAAAGGTCCCCCTGGTGGCCATCCTACATTGAAGGTAGGCCATTCAGAGGAACAAAATGTAATCCATCTGTCTTTTTTAATGTTTACCCCATTGTCAGGGGCAACTGCTTTGACGTCCTTCCAGTGCGTGAGGCAGAGTCCTAAAGGGGGGGAAGGAATCTGTCCCATATTATTGAGTCAGGGGAGGAACATCCGTAGGATTAGGGCAATGACAAGACACACAAGTATTACACAGACTCACAGGGCCCCCTCCAAAAAAGCTAATGTGCTCTACAGAGTCAGACTCAGATCCGTGGTTGCCAGAAGAGTCTGAGTCCTTAGGGGACGGCTCAATAATGCCAAACACTGTGTGGCAGATGGGAGCAGATCTCCCCAGCAGGTTTGCTCTGTCTTCTGGGGATGGGGCCCCCACCCAAATGAGGAGCAATATGCCTCAAATCTTCTCCAGGTCTGCCCACACAGTGTGTCCACTAGGGGTGTATCACCTGTTCAGAAATACAGACGCCGCAGATGCAGCTTGCTGGCGAACCGAAAGTGAAAGGAAAGAGCAAGGGAATGGAGAGATGTCGAAAAACAAGCACAAGTTATAGAAGCAAAGTTTAGCACATTAAATCTGAAGACTGCCTCATAACTTATGAGGGTGCACTGACCTGCAAACCGATTGACCTCCCCAATGAATGCCTCTCATGGGGCACTAGTCTGCCGGGTTCCTGTTGCCCCACATTGGGTGCCAGATGCCGGCCTCCCCCGGCAGGTAGTGCTGAGGAAGGACCAGGCCCACTGGTTCCTCCCAAGGGGTTGAGGAGGAGGGTGGGTGTCGAAGGCCAGGAACATACCACTGGGCCGGGAATCTTGTCGAAGCAGGAACTCACTTTGTTGTTACAGGCAGTTACTTATAAAACGTTGAGAACGAGGGTGGAGATTTCAGGATGGGGGGAGAGGTAAGGGCCAATAGTAAACTGTGACTTTTGAAATGATTGGTCCCAAGCATGCGCGAGTGGAAATTCTAACTCCTATGTGGAAGTAACAGGCCAGAGGCCATTAGGCATCTTGCTGAGTCATAGCTGGCCAGAGGCAGGTCACCAAACTTTAGCTAGGCTCAGGAAGTTCCACTAGGCCTCACTCCTGGGCCTTTCAAGGCCCAACACAAGTTCAATTCTCTCTGAACTTAGCATTCTCAAACTCTCATCATAATTGTCCATAATACTTGGTTTACAGAAGGCATCTTCAGTTGCAAACACCAAGTTTCCCATTCTTTGAACATACAAATTCCAAAAAACCAAAATCCACATGGTCAGATTCATCTCAGCACTCTATCCCACTCTTGGTACCAATTTCTGTAGTAGACAGCTTCAGGTCACTGAGATGAACTTCCAAACCAGGCACAGTTATGGAAGACCAAACATTTATTGAAGCTTATAGATCCAGAGGAAGTTCAATAATTATACAAGAAGTTGAACTCCTCTTAAAAGACCAAGCAGAGAGAAGCCCCAAGCCAAAAAAAAAAAAAAAAAAAAAAAAAAAACCCTTAAAGCCACAGCACACACACACAAGCACACTTAGGAATTCCAGGTGGAATTGAGACACTTGAAGTATCTTTAGACTGGAATTCCAAATCTACCACTTAGGCTGGACCCTAAGATCCACCCAATGATATCTCCTCGAGCCACGCAGCTGGATATCTAAGAAGCTGTAATAAAACTTCTGAATCTATTGGGGGATATTTATTCAAGCTACCAGATCATACTTCAGAGAGAAGACCCCACTGTTCTCTGGAAAAGAAGAGTAGGCTTGCCCACAAAAACATCTCAGATAACATTGCATACCCTTTTTTTTTAACCCAAGCTGCTCTCATTCTTGCTTGGAGAGTCTGCTTTATTTTAAAGATTGCAGAGAAAACAGAGGAGAGTTGAGATCCATGAATAAGTCAAGAAGATAGCTGACTACTTATCACAGACTTGCCACCTCTTCCACATCTGCCAGGGCCCAGGAGAACTTGCAGTAGAAGCAGCACCATGAGCACTGCTCTTACTGCTAACCTGACAACCAGCTCCAGTGTGATGGTGGAAGACATGATCAAGCAAAACCTATCAAAGCAGAAATCCAGAGGCTACAAAAAACTCAACAATAAATCAGACTGCCAACAGGCTTGCCATGACTCAGGGATCATATGGAAGTGGGGCAGAAAGATTGTAAGAGCTACAGAGTGGGTGGGATTACTCAGAGGCACAGTCCCCCCACTATCCCATGGGGACTGACTGAAGCCTTCATGATCCCACAGTAAATCCCATAACTCCACAGGGGAGGGCCCCAGGGAAACAGGAACAAGGGAGAGGGAATTAAGGGGTATAATCTTAAAGAATAATTAAAAAAAAACTGCATCCACAGCTCAAAATATAAACTGTAAAAGTAGTTTACCTTTGAACATTGTTGGAGTTAAGAACATTGAGTCCCTTGCCGGGCATGGTGGCACACGCTTTTAATCCCAGCACTCGGGAGGCAGAGGTAGGAGGATTGCCGCGAGTTTGAGGCCACCCTGAGACTCCATAGTGAATTCCAGGTCAGCCTGGGCTAGAGTGAGACCCTACCTCAAAAAAAAAAAAAAAAAAAAAAGAACATTGAGTCCCTTCATATCTCCTTTGTAATCTTGATCAAATGTTTACCATTCATTCTATGTAAATATGCACACATATATGTGTATAACATATGTATACATATGTACTCATGTAATATTGTTCATATATGAAGTAGGTAGCACTTCTCATAGGCATGATTACATATTTTGTTCCCATTTTATGCATAGATGTAGTATGTATATATAGTACATATACACATGTATACATAATCTGTAATATACATTGTATACATGCTTGTATATGTGAATGCATATATAAGTATTGCATACATGTATAATAAAACAAAAAATGCATTTAACCATATCTATACAGAGTACTGCCTACTTTATATCTGAATAATATTACACGGTTGGTGACACAATTATGTTGTTTTAATTCACAGTGCCCTCATGAGCTGTTCAGAGGAAATGATAGACAAGTAGCTTTGGGAATTAACACTGGATTAATACTCAAGAGGCTTAGCTTTGCCTTTAATCCTCATGATATATCCAAGTTTTATTTCCTCATTTTAAAGTAGGGCAGGGTAATGGTAATTGGAGGACATACCTTAAAGATTAAGGAAGAAATATTTGTAGAAGATTCAGACATGACACAAGATACAAACATAAGAGAGAAGATAGTCAATATCAAGTTATATGATCATAGTACTATCTCTGTTATTTTATTTAATATGTTAATTTATGTTAGAATTTTAGAAACATACTATAACACCAATTATAATATCTTATATGCCATTAGACACAGAGCAGAGCAGTATTTTAAGTGAAAATCAATTATTGTCTTTAATAATGACCTGTTAACAAGGGTATTATTGATTGTGAATGACTTTGCTTGGTGTAACTACTACATTAGATTCAGTCATAAGTACACCTGTGTCCAAATATGTCCACAAGCAGATTTCATAGATGATCAGAACAAGCACAGAAGCCTATGAAGTGTCCATTATATGAGCACATTTCTTCATCCTTTGCTCTTCTCCAGTGTTCCTTTGCTCTCTTATTTGCCCCATAGGTAAAGATGATGGGGAAGGTCATGTGTATATAAAGACCAGGTACTGAGAAGACATAAATAGTTTTACATCAAATTTACTGTAATGATATAAAGCAGACTATTCATTTGAATGAATAAGACATAAAGTTTAATTAACCAAAGAAGTATCAATTTGGCAAAAATATTGTAAATGTCATGGGCTCAAGACTTTGAAGTTAGATGCTTGTCCACTCATTTTCACGGAGGAGAAGCCAGTTCCTCGGTCTTTAGTGGAGGAGGATACTCTCATGCCCAGTACATGCTTCAGAGGCAGACATCCCGACTCAAAATTTCACTTTTCTTGTTCTTACCATTAGATCACTCTTCATTCATGGTCCCAGATGAAACAGAGGGTCACAGAAGTATTGATAGACTGTAATTGTAATCACTATGGCTTTTATAGGCTCTTGTTCTATTGTATAATAAATAACAAACAGAATAAACATACATGCACACACAAACACACACACACACACACACACACACGAATTCCCTGAAGCCACATATTGTTTGAAACAATTTTGATAACTAAAATAAAATTTGTTTATCTACAACTAAATAGGGATAGATTGGTATGGACTTAATTTTTTTCTCAAATCAGAATATTTCTATGTCTTAGTCTTCAAGTTTAACAAGTTAGAATATTCAACTTGCTTTTATTAGATGTATACTTAGTATAGATGTTCTAGATATCAGTATACTTACATTTTCTCTCCTTAAGGAATTTTGGAACTATTTTTAACCTTGATGGGGTCTAATTTATATGTATTTTCATGGACTGTGCATGTGATATTTTATCTAAGATGTTGTAGCCTAAATCAAAGATTTTACTTTGTTTTTCTCTAAAGGTTTTGTTGTTTTCGTTTTCTTAATTCTTTGATACAAACTGAGTTACATTTTGCAAAATATGACCCAAGATTCTCCTCCTACCATTCTTTGAATATCCAACTCCTTAACCCACTGTTGGATGAATAGACTAACTTGTCTCCACTGGATTGTCTTTTGTTGTCCATCTATGTGTGGTTCTTCAAACTGTTCTGTTGATTTGGTTTTTAAAATCTTTATCCATAGCACACTGGCTGATTACTATATCTTCATAAAATAATACATTTAAAAATAATACAATGTTACATCATAGATTAATACTTTATTTCTTTCAAAGTTTTTTGGCAATTTTAGGCCTTTGCATTCTTGAAAAATTTTAGAATAAGCTTTCAATTTCTACAAAGACATGCTGGAAGTTTAATTAGTATTACACTGAAACTCATATGAGTCAGGGAGGACTCTGTGTTTTTAACCTTTTGTCAGTTTTATTTTATTTACATAATTGGCATTATTGCCTTCTAAAATGTTTTATCGGATTCATGAGTGAAGCTAACTTGGTCTGAAGCTCATGGGAGAATTTATTCTGTTTTCCTCAGTGCTGGGAATTGAATTCTGTACCTGTCAGAATAAGCACTCAACCACAAAACAACTCTCCCAGAATTCCGTCAAGCAGTTTACTGTTTGTTCATTTTATTTAAGTTATTACATTTGTGTAAATTTATCTTGCTCTATTCATTTATTGTCAAGCATTTCAGTTAATATTATGGAAAAACATGTGGGTTACCATGTTATCTATAATTTAAAAGACAGAAGGCTCTTTACAAAGCTCGTAATCTGAAAATCTGTGTTTATGCCTTTTTAATTTCCTATGGCTTTTCCTTATCTCAAACACACCTGAACTTGAGTTCAACATGTGAAAAGCCTCTTAGAGAACACATTCTCATCAGAAACAGAGACTGGTATTTTCCATTTTATTTGTACTTTGATTCAAAGGACTCAGAACTCGGTTTTACATCTGCAGGAAGGAAAGGAGGAGTTAGCTCTGCAGTGATTATGTGTGTCTATGTGTGCTTGTGAGTTATACTTTGTGATCACGCTTCTAGGCTGAACTCTGATACCCAGATTTTATTATTAATAAAGTGTGAGCAGAGCAGCCAGGAAGAGCACTGGGAGCAAAAGCATTTTTAGAAAGTTGTAAAAGTGATGGGGTTTCTGGGCTTCGCCCACTGCTCTTGTCCTGGTTGGCTTTACTGTCCGGTTCCATTGGGTCAAGATGGCATTTCTGGCCCCATGCCACTTTCCTGGTCCCATCAGTCGAAACTGGTATGGACTACAGGGGCCAAAGTACACCTCCAGGGCCAGCTTAGGATCAGTCAGGAAGAGCCATGGTATGTTAGGCTTGGCACCTATGAAGGAACTCAGCTCATCCATGTATGTGATATAATCAGTCTGCAAGGTATGGCTCTGGCCAAACCTGAGGAAAGAAAACAAACAAACTGAAATGAATATCCCAGTTGCAGACAGAAGTATTGCATTTTAAAAAATTATGTATTAGAAAATAACATTTCAGAGGCTGGAGAGATGGCTCAGTGGTTAAAGACACTTGATTGTAGAGCCTGCCAGTCTGAGTTCAAGTCCCCAGTTCCCCTGTAGGACCAGATACACAGGGTGGCTAATGTGGAGCTCATTTTCAGTGGCAGGAGGCCCTGGTATGCCAATTCTCTCTCTCTCTCTCTCTCTCTCTCTCTCTCTCTCTCACACACACACACACATACACTGTCTCTCTCTATAACTGCCTGTTTCTTTTTGTCTCTATCTCTCAAATAAATAAAACTATTAAAAAAGAAATTAAAATTTTGTTAACATCTCCAGCTATACCCCTTTATATCTCTATCTTTTCTTAAAAACTTGAATTTAATGGAGCTATTTTTCTTCTTTCTTTTCTTTCCTAATCTGTAAAGTGGCTGTAATTTTGACCTTTCACCTCTGACAGTATGGGCTAGAGTGACTGAATTAAAGTAACTGATTCACTTGGCTTGCTTTTTTAAATGTGTGGTGTTGGGGACTGAACACACAGCCTCCCTCAAGCTAGGCAAGTGCTTGCTTTACTAGCTAGTGCATGCTCTTTGTGAGACAAGATCTCACTTTGTAGCCCAGAATGGCCTGAAACTTAAGTCTAGGCTGGCCTCAAATTTGTGACAATCTTTCTGCCTCAACTTCTTGAGTGCACAGGTGTATTTTGCATATAGCATTACATAGAATCTGCCAATGTTAGATTTTTTTCTACGGGGTTGTTTAAAATTGAGATATTATATATAATTTTATATTGTTGGAGTATATTAATATAAATTGTTCCATACCTTCATAGTAGGAGTATGGCCTCATGTGATTTACAGAAATCTAAGGAAAAGCTTGCTATTTAAGAAACAAAATTGGTGTTTAAACTTTCTTTTGCTTTCTTTTTTATTATTATTGGTCTGTAAAGGATAGGCTCTCAAGCTGCATGAATTATGACTTACTAGCAGATAGGACTGCCTATCTCTGTAGCATGAGGTTATGTGGATCTGAGGATTCCATTTCTTCTCTTCCCTTGCCTTTGAACTGATTTCTACCCTGTGACATTCAATGAATAACATATTGGAGGTTGGGAAAAGGAAAGAAGCATCCTATAAAATAAATTTTCATCTTAGTATAATTTGATATTGTATTAAAATTTCAATAGTTTTTGTTTTTGGTATGGTCTTGTTCTAGCCCAGGCTGACCTGGATTTCACTATGTAGTCTCAGGCTGGCCTTGAATTCACAGTGATCCTTCTACCTTGGCATCCCAATGACTGGGATTAAAGGCATGTACCACCACAGCGTGCAATTCAATAGGTTTTTATATATATTTTGAAATGATTTTTTTTCATGGAGTGTTTAAATATCATCTATGCAGGCACTAAAAGATTAACCCCATGGATGCTGTACTTGGAAACATATGTTTTTAAAAAAAATTTTTAGTTTATTTTTGTTTTTTTGAGGTAGGGTCTTGCTTTAGCCCAGTTGACCTGGAATTCACAATGGAGTCTTAAGGTGGCCTCAAGCTTATGGCAACCCTCCTACCTCTGCCTCCCGAGTGCTGGGGTTAAAAGTGTGTGCCACCATGCCCAGCTCATGACTACTTTTTACTTTTAGAATTTCTTATTACAACAGATTAGATTCATCTACCTTGTTTCTAGGTAGCAGACTAGATCCAATGACCATTTCTAGGTGGCTAGCTGGCTGGCAGAGTTATGAGAACTTTTGGGGAAAGATGCAGATTTATTTCTCAGCTATTTACTGGCATCTAGAGCTGGATCATTCCTTGGTTTTGTGGCTGTTATTCACTTGATAGGATGATTAGCAACACTCCAGTATCTACTCATAAGAGGCCATTAGTTTGCATCTTTATTTGAAATGAACATTCATGTCTCTGATATTTGTCAAATGTTTCCTGGAGGGCAAAGTTCACCCAAGTTTTAGAGAACCTCCCTTCTAAGGTTATATGGACAAAGAGTAATGACTTTCCTTACCTACTGTGTTTCCATTTTAGCAAGAATTCAAATAATGTGACCTATTCCTGGTACCAATATTATAGAGCACATTAATGTTTTCTGCATGTTACACACACTTTATGACTTATTTCATTAGCAAGTGTAGTTGCTTACCACTTGAGTTTCTTTCCCATTTTCTCATCGATGTCATCCATCATGTCCTTTGTAGCTGGCAGGGTACATGTGCCTAGAAAAAAAAAATGAAGAAAGAACATTGAAAAAGACAAAGAAATCAGTCATATATGATGACATGGGATGAAATTGATTCAGTACTTGTAAGACATATTCCTAAAACATTTGTATTACAGTGAGCTCTAAGTCTACTAAAGAAAACCTTTTGTAGAAAAGCAATTCACAGATACAAAGTCCTGAGAAGCTAATGAATTCATGGAGAGGGGAAAGCTGGCCTGAAGTGTAGTGATGGCTTCAAATCACCCAAATCGCACATTACTTGTAACATTATAGAGAGGAGAGCTTACTCCCTACCATACCTCCAGCACCCGTCATGCATATGATAGTGGAATCATTTCTTCATATTTCTTGTACATATCCTCTTACTACAAGTTCTCTCAAGTAATAATCTGAAAAAATAGCTGGCTTTAAGGTACATAATATGTAGAATAGATAATGAAAAGATTCATGGGATTTTAGTGTTTTGCTGAAGCCAGGGAGAATTTCTTTAAGGGATAGCAGAAAAATTTTAGTTTTTTTTTTCAAGTTTCACTACTTCTGACTGATTATTATAATGATGAGAGTTACTATATGATGTTAGAAGTGCATGAACACTTCCCAGTCACTGTTAGCATCTTACCTCTGCTTGATGGCACCCTATTATTATTATTTGCTATGCACTCAGCTAGAAAGGAAGGATCCAAAATTTGGGTCTGTTTATGTTGGCATTGTGACTTAAGTGCCAAGACAGAGCCTGGCATGTAGTAGGGACTCAGTAGACACATGTATGAAGTCATGTTTGTTTTGTTCCCTTTGGATCTCTAAGCACAGTAGTTGGCCCATAGCAAGTACTTATTGACTTAAAGAATGAAAGACAGTCACCGTGGTGGTGCAAGCCTTTAATCCCAGCACTCGGGAGGCAGAGGTAGGAGGATTGCCATGAGTTCAAGGCCAGCCTGAGACTACATAGTGAATTCCAGATCAGCCTGAGCTAGAGCGGAACCCTACCTCAAAAACCAAACACAAAAACAAAAACAAAACACAAAAAAAAAGAAAGGCAGAATGGGCCACCTACTTGTAAATACTTTAGCAGCCCAGCGGGCCTGCAGGTCAGCTGTGGGGATGGTAGCCCCAAGGGACTGGACGAGGCCGATCACTGCCATGGTTGATTTCTCTAGTTGAGGAGGGAAGATACCTTTATACAAGGTGACCTCATTGTTTCTGCTTTTGATGACGGAGTCGTCTAGGAAGGGGTAGGCATAGCCATAGCCTGTTGCAAAGATGACACAGTCGATGGCCTCAAACATGGTGCCATCCTCAAATACAGCGGAGGTTTCTGTGAATTTCTTCACACTGGGCTTGATGGACACGGTGCCGCACAGGATGCGGGATGGAAGCTCATCATTGAAGACAGGTTCTTTTCTTAGGGGACTGTGCAAAAACAAGACAGAAATGCTCTTGCATTTCAGTTGACAAAATTCTAGCTATGGTATTTTTCATGAGAACATATTTCATGTTGACTTAAAATTCCCTCAGAGATTCTGGAATTTCCTCTAAGTATCTCTTACACATAGAGATGTTGTAAATCTTGGCATTTCTTTCTGCTTATCACCTCTGAAACTCTGCAAACTCTTCCTTTGCCTGGATTTACAGCACTTTGTTAAATGCTCTGTCAAAGCACATTAGAAAATCTGAGGCTAAGAAGAACCAATATTTGTCAGGCTTCATCACTTACAAAGTAAGTCAGACACATATTTTTTTATCTTACTAAATATTGCAGTCTTGAAAGCAGATATTATTATTAATATCCTCATTTACTTATGAACATGGATATAATAGTTTTCAAACAAGCCCAGTTTTAGCTTGTTCAGCCCTCTAAGTTCTTTAAAACTTTAAAATTTTTATTTTTATTTATTTATTAGAGACAGAGAGAAGGAGAGAGAGAGAGAGAGAAAGAGAGAGAGAGAAGGAGAAAATGGGCACATCAGGGCCTCTAGCCACTGCAAACAAACTCCAGAGGCATGTGCTACCATTTGCACCTGGTTTACATGGGACATGGAGAATCAAACCTGGGTTCTTAGGCTTCACAGACAAGTGCCTTAACTGCTAAGGCATCTCTCCAACCCAGCCCTCTAAGTTCTATACCATGGATTTTAACTACCCTAAATGAACCATCTTTTCTAAGTGTTCTTTTTGCTTAATCCATCCCTACTTTGCATTACCCCATTCTTTTCTCCACTAGACTAATTTCCAACCTATACATGATCTTTGGATAAATTGTGTCACCCAAGCAGCTTAGAATTTAGTCCCACCAGCTTCAATGACTAACATAAGATCTAGGCAGAAGGAATTCACTTGAACTAGAACATACTGTTTCAAATAAAAAAAAAAGAGTGTTATTTGTCATACCCATTTAGAGGCATCAGGCCATAGTTCTCATGTTTAAACCATGTATTCATCTTCTTGACATATAACCAGTCAGATGCAAATGAAGGAAGCACATTCTGGAGAAAGGTTGCAAATCGGGTAACATATACCATATCCCAAGGATAACCATTGTCCCAAACCCGACTCATGACCCAGGAACCACTTCTTGTGCTGATAATGACCTGGTAGGGAGAAAAAACACAGATGTTAGTATCCCTCGGTGAGAAATAATACAAGTAAAGGAACAATTCTTCGGGTACTTCTATATATTACTATAATATTCACCTAGGAATACTTTCAAAGATGTAGGTACAGATGAACAGATCATACTTGTAGCTAGGTAGAAGAAAGATTCCTTGCTGGCCATTTCAAAGGCCTGGTGAGTAGTTTAAATAATTATAGAGGCTGGGGAGATGGCTTACTTGGTAAAGTGCTTGCCACACAAGCATGCAAACCTGAATTTGGATTCCAGATCTCACGTGAAAGGCAGGTGCAGTGGCCTATGCCTGTAATCCCAGTGTTGGGAAGACAGAGATAGTAGACTCCCTGGGGCTTGCAGGCTAGCTAGTCTAGTTGAATGGGTGAGCTCCAGATTTAGTGAGAGACCCTGATCTCAGAAGGTAAGGTGGAGAGGAATTGAGGAAGACAAGCATTGTTGACCTCTGGCCTCCACATGCACCTGTGCATACATGTACGCCTCCACTATGCAAACATGCATATACATATGCACAAGCCCCTCCCCATGTGAAAAATTAAAATAAAAAAGAACCATAACCATAGCTCTTAGAACAGGAGGGTTTATATTCAACTGTGACTGGTTTAACTTTTTCACACTCATAGACTAAGATGGAAGGTCTAGTAGAGACTCAGTAAGTTAGGTTTTCTTTATATCCATTTTCTTTATATCCATTTCTGAGTTATTTTATCTAATACTTGTTTTCTTAAAATTACATTGAATTTCTTCATGATCTACTAAGGATGGCAATTTGAGTTCTCTGGAAGCCTTCCTTGACATTATCAAGTTGTTAGGTTTTCCTGGTGATGCTGTTGCCACATCTAATTTCACTGGAAGACGTGTGACTTCCTCTAATGATGATTTGTGCATCTGTCACCTCATCTCCACCCACTGGCTATTCTGTGAAGTCATGACAGACTCTAACTTCTGCCTGTGGTTTTAGCTTAACCTAGTTCTGACACATAATAGTGCCTGATATTTATTGAATACCTGTTGTTGAATAAATGAAGGATAGTGAGAACCACATTGTATGATGTTCTGGAGCTTTTCACTAGTAAGCACACATTCTTTCACACTGTAGATGGTATGCAATGATGTTAAATAAATAAAGACAGAACCTGGCTAGGAACTAATTGATTTGAAATTAATCAGAACACAAAATGAAAACAAAAAAGTAGACGTTTACACACATGTATACACACACTTACCTTCAGTGTCATCAGAGTGGACTTATGAACAGTGAATGCATTCCTTCATTTCTAAGGAGAATATCTCACGTCCTCAATTTATTTTGACTTTTTGAGGTAGGATCTCTCTCTAGTCCAGGCTGACCTGAAATTCACTAAGTAGTGAGCTCAAGCTGGCCTCAAACTCACAGCAATCCTCCTACCTTGGTCACTTGAGGGCTGGGATTAAAGATGTGTGCTATCATGCCCAACGTCCTTGACTGAAATATTGTATATAACAGGTGGTGTGACACGGCAAGCACCTTTACCAAAACCTCTTATACTGCATACCTGTGTGGCCCGACGACTGAGTTCAACAGCAATGTCTGAAGCTGAGTTTCCCATGCCAATTACAAGGACCCTCTTCCCCTTGAAGGCTTCTGGACCTTTGTAATCCCGGCTGTGGAGGTATTTGCCTTGAAACTGGTCTAGGCCTAAATTGGTTTTCAAAAATTTACAAAAGGCTCAATTTTCATTGTTTAAACACAATATCAGTCTCAATTGCAAAAAATTCCCTAGTTGAAGGACATTTATCCACTTAGCGTTTATTTTTATTTTTATTTGCTACTAAGCTCATAGTTAATCACTTCTGGTATTTGAAAGCTTTATAAAGATATTAGAACTTTTATTTTAACAATAATAATACTAAGTACCAATTGTAGGCTAGATCTTCTGCTGAATGCTTTTCATGTTTTAACAACTTTTTCATGATGCTAATATCCTTGAGTGGTATACACTGCGACCTGTTTTAAAAAGATAAGGAAGCTTGGACAAAGAACTTAAGGGAATCATGTAGTTTGACTTCATACACATAACCACTAAATGTATAGCCTACCAGCATTAAAAGTTTAGTCTACTCTTCCTGAACCACCGGTCTTTTAATAAACATCATGCTTAAAGATGATACTCCATCTTTAACTGTACTGCACGTCTTTGGCAAGGACAGTAGGAAAGAGGAGAGGGGGAGGGAGGAATGAAGGAAAGAAGGGTGGAAGGAAAGAAAAAGAAAGTAGAAAGATTTTGCATGTATTTCATTTGCCTAATGTTGTCATTTTGGGATGGTAGTGGAGTATGCTATAGTGCTAAAATTCATTTGCTAATTGTAGATGAAGATGAAATTAGAAAGTTTTTCCTATAGATAAGAAGATGTGCCTTTTTAAAAATTATTTTCTGGCTGGACTCTGTCTATTCCTTTGGATACAAGTCTGCTCAGAGACTTCATGGACTGCCAGAATTTGTGTTGGAGTTACTGTCTCTGAAATACTTAGTGTCTTCTTATCTCTGACCTTACAGGTCCTTGATACTTTGAATATATCAGGTTAGGAGGCAATTTATTACTCTTTGTATAGCATATCATCAGGCATAAATTATTTTCTTTTGAAATTTCTGGTCCCTTAAACATGATTATGATGTATAATCTATGAAAAGATATGTTTCAACACTTAATATATGCATCTGAGTCCCAATATTATTACATATACTTTTCAGACTTACCAGGAAAAGAATCAGTTGGCATATTGGGGTACACATGATGTCCTGAACAGATCATTACAGCATCAAACACAATAGACGTCTGTTCCCCGTCCTTTTCAGTAACAACAACCCACTGGCCAGTGACTGAGAAGCTGGAACACTTCTTTATACTGGAAACCAGGGTCTGAACGAAAATTTGAAAAAGAACTACCTTTATCTGTAAATCTGTTTTATTTCTTTCTTGCAGTTATTTTTTTTGTAAAGAAAAGAATGATTATGAGCTATCCTTGTCATTGAAAACTGTATAGAAAGACACAAAAATAGAACTCACAGTGAATCTTCACTGTCTTCAGATTTCATTGAAGGAAAATTACTAGTTGGGGTTTATTTAGTTTTTGACATCTGGTTAGTTGACAATGGGAGCAATTATCACTGAGCCATTTTGTGAGTGGTACCACACAACAAATTTATATAGTTTCTTTACCGCTACCCGACACCGACATGGTCTCCTCCTTCTCTGGTCTTGTCTTCCTTCTACTCTAAACATAGGTGTGTCTCAGGGTTTGATCCTGGGCCTTTCTTTGCAATATGACTGATCTCCCTTGTATGACCATCTATGTATATTGAGCTTTGCTCTTCCTCTGCGATCTAGTTTAACTTTCTATCTGGGAAACCATTTATTGATTTTCAAAGGAAGCATGCTCAACTGACCTACTTCTGCTTTCTCCCTAACTGGTTTTGACTTTTGCAGTTAATTTTTTGAGAGATGACATGAACTTCCTGGCTATGTAGACTTCAAACCCACAACTAATTTTGTATATTGGTTTTTCCATCTCTGCCTTATGTCTAGATAATCATTTATTTTCTGAGAATCTCACTATTCCATGCTTCCTTTCTGTGATCACTCATGCTGTCTGGGCTCAAGTATTGGTACAATTCTTGGAAAGTGTTTCAAGAGTCTACAACTAGGCAACCTCCAGTTGCCAATTCCTTACATACCAACTCTCATCCTGCTTGTAGGATTTATTATTATTATTATTATTATTATTATTATTATTATTTTTGGTTTTTCGAGGTAGGGTCTAACTCTATCTCAGGCTGACCTGGAATTCATTCTGTATTCTCAGGGGTGGCCTCAAACTCATGGCAATCCTCCTGCCTCTGCCTCTCGAGTGCTACTTGTAGGATTGATCTTTTAAAAGGACTGTGTTGATTCTGTGCCTCCTGCTCAAATGTATTTCTGACACTTCACAGACTCTAGGATTTATTCCACACCTCTAATGTTATGATAGAAAATCCAGGGCTGGAAAGATTACTTAGAAGTTAAGGCATTTGCCTGCAAAGCCAAAGGATCCCAGTTTGACTCTCCAGGACCCATGTAAACCAGGTGCATGAGGGAGCTCACACTTCTGGAGTTTTTTTGCAGTGGCTGGAGGCCTTGGCATGCCCATTCTTTCTCTCTCTCTCAAATAAATAAATAAATATATTGAAAAAAAGAAAATCCACATAATTTTGGTCCAATTTCTTTTCAAGTCTTACTTTCTGATATTCCCACTAATTTCTTGGACTGAGACTGCCAATGGTTTCTGTAATACCCATCATCTCCTCTTTCTTACTAACAGAGCTTGATTTTGTTCAAAGCTACCAAGTATACTGCAAAGGTACCAGTTTAAGGCTCCTATGCAATTCAAGTGGTTTATGAGATATAAGTAGATAGTGCATAGGCTTTCTGAGAAGGTTTGAGAAAAAGGGCTGTTTCAGCATGGAAAATGTCTGCCTTCCCAATTTTATCCTTTATTTTTGTCCTGTCTAGAAGTTCCACTAACTGTTTTGGATCATGAGAAAACTTTGATGATATAAGAAGCAAAACTTACTTTGATGGATATTGTGCCATCACATTAACCATGAATGTATGCTCCTCACCATCATTGATATGCTTGCAAAATAGTCCTCTTTATTTTTTTTGCATGTGCTGTGTAGTATGCATGCATGTGTATATGACTGTGTGGGCATATATGTGTATGCACACATCCATAGGTACTGGGGAATTGAACTCAGGTCTTTAGGTTTTGCAGGCAAACACCTTAACTACTGAGACATCAGTCCAGCCCTATTTTATCTTATTTTTTGCGACAAGGCTCTCCATGAACCTGGAACTCACTGATTCAGACAGACTAGCTGGTCAGCAAGCCTCAGTGATGGATCTTCCTAACTTCCCACCTCCCCAGCACTAGGGTTGTAGGTGTGTACCCTCACTCTTGGTTTTTGTGTAGTTTATGAGTCTAATACAACTCCTCATGTTTGTGTGGTAAACATTTTAGTTACAGTCATCATCCCAGCCCCATTTTAGCTGAGACCAGGCACATTCAGGAAGGAATGGTCCTAGGTATCATTTTAAATTTTATATTCTCCTTTACTAAAGTATTGACTTGCTCTTTTGATTTTTTTATAGTATTAAATTTTATAAACTACAGACAGCTTTAAAAATTTTTAAATGTAACATTTACTTGAAATTAATATTGTTACTTTCCATATATTAATTTTGAATCCTGATTAGATGGGTTTCTTGAGAACTGACTATGAGGCTTTTCTTTGACATACAGCACACAGCACGATGCAAGCATATATTAGGAACTTGATTAATATTTGACCATTTATCACATTTGGAATGCCATAAATGAATCAGTGAATGCATGGAGTGAAATGACAAGTAGAAAATTTTATTTTGACTATACATTAAAATAATTATGAAAATACAACCTCAACTCATAATTTTGCTGATGGTTTCCTTCATTGTATGTATGTGTTTTGCATTTAATTGTAGGCAAGGCAAGCCTTCCACACAACATTATTGCCACCTACAGGAACAATGTCTCTGGCATAACATTTCACTCTTTAAGATGAAATCTCATGAACTAGATGGGTAAAGGATGGGGGTGGTGAGCATACTGGCCATTTATTTCAGTTCATACTCTCTTTATAATGTTAGAATTACTAACAAATGTCACATTTGGTTAAACCATAACCCATTGGCATTAAACCCACAGAAGTCTATATATGGACTAGAAAATTTTAGATTATTTTCCAAGTATAAGACTTTAAAAGTTCACTAATTTTCACAGGTATTTAAAAAGCTCCAGAGACTAGCAGAGCATGAGCTTTGAGGGAGACCAGTGCATAACCCTTTTATAACCTGACACAGAAATTGACTGGGGAGGTGTCAAAACACTTGATGGTGACTTCTTTTTGACTCTTATCTCTTTTATTTGTATCTATTAATACCAAAGTTATCGATTACAAGGAAATCCCTACCTCAAACTGAATATATCTCAGAAGATTCTTCTTCTGAGCAAACATCTTTATGTATTCCTGGAGCTTGCTGTGGTGCATGAAGTTTGGGTAATCCTCCGGGTAGGGATAGTCTGGGAAACACATCATTTCTTTCGAAGAGTTGGTAAATACCGAGCGGTAAATGCTGGCTCTACCGTCCTCTGCTTGGTCCTAGGAAGGAGAACAAAGCTGTAAAAAGAAGCCAAGAATGGTGCTACCTTCTGAGAAGCATCAATTCTTCACTGGCTACAACCTTTTTAATATCAAGAAACTAAGTTATCTTTAAGATATGTGATAGAAAGCTTTTTACATAGTACGAAACACAGAACTGGGTTTCTCTGCATATTGGTCCCTTTGCCATAGTTATCCTACCATTAGCTCCAGGTTCATCTCCGCCCATCTGCACTGCCACCTGCTGTGCCCTCATGTTAAAACCAGCAAGAGCACAACAGCTCAGTAATCTCTTCACCTGTAACAAAAGCACGTGTAATCAGAATCACAGAGTGTTCCTTAGAAGACAATAGGTTCCTCAACCTCACAGTTTTGGATTCATTGCACTTGAGGCAGGGCCTGTGAAGTTGCACATCTCAGAGGCTCCAGAGGATGCTGATGTGGCTTGTCCAGGAGTCATGCTTGGGGAAACACTGCACAGTTGTAAATGAGTTCTATGTCTGAAGTTTCTTTAACTCAATAGGTATTGGAATTCACTCTTCACTAAGGAAATAGCACAGGACTTGGAACATGTGTTCCATCTTGGCATTTCATTTTGAAGCCATTGTGTAATTGAAAAGTGACTTCTTGTTGAGGAGCAGTTGAAAGCTAAATTGAAAACAAACATTTCCTGTCTCTTGAGAGGACAGGATAACAGTGTACACAATGTGCTATCTTGAGGATACATTTAAAAGCTGGCAGCCTTGACATCCCCAAAGCCCAAAGGAATTCTTGTATAATAGAGGAAAAGGATGGGATGTCATGTTATTGCTGGATTCAAGACTTCTAGCTCTCTCCTACCCTGGCTAGCCTTTGTAAGGTGGAGACACACAAAGATTGAGAAAGGATTGTAAGGTCTGTGTCTCAAGGAGGGCAGAGCTCTCCTCTGGGCTTCTCCTCAAGTTGAAAATACACTCGCGTACTTATGATTGCTGGATTTCTTGTAATTTTACTTGCTTGGAAAATTTTGTGGAAGTCAGAAAAGGGGTGAAAGCTCATTCCTTGCTGGTACTTGGGTCTCAGTCATTCTTGTTCACTCATGGCTGGTGCCTTCTGTTGACCGTTTTGAGAAGAGGAGGAAAGGAGGTTGCTCAGCTGCCCATTGAAAGGATGAAGGGCTGTACTGTGGACCAGCGACTGGTTAAAAAATTGTGAGGCTCTACTCTGGGAATGGAGATGATAAGGCCTAAGATTGTTTTCATCTTGAATAAGTCTCTGCTCTTTTGTCCCTTGACTCTAGCCAATCTTATCAGAAAAAGAGAACCTGGAATTTTTCCTAAAAGACTATTCTTCAAAGGAAAAGCAAATGTGTTAAATAATAATAGTCAGTTGCTCCACAGAACATGCCTTTTTATTTTTCTGATATATGGGATGGTTTGAATGAGTAAGGAGGAAATTTAGCTCAGACTATGTCTTGGGCTTAAGACCCTTTGATCTAGCACCAGAGTCCAAGTAGCTGTCATGCCATTTTGGGTTATGTCTGTGTTTATCTCATATCTTCCCCTCTAGGGCAAGGCCAGAGACTAATTCCAGAATGTGCATGCATTTTAGCAGTCTTCCTTGATTGCCTCTCATGTTCCATCGCCACTATTTGTTCCTTTCCATTTTGTCTAAATAAACCTTAAGTCCCAGTTCAAAAGTTGCCTTCTTTATCTTACACTCCTTTTCTTTTCCTTCACCAATAGCCAAATCATCCTTGTGTCCACCAAATTCCTATTGTCTTTATGACCCTGATTACACATTCTCTTATGTCCTAGGTATTTTAATCTTAGTTCCCTCTCTCCTTTAAAAATGCTGGCTGCCTGTCACACTTCATGTCTGAAGCTAACATAGTACTGGATAAATAGTGTACTCACTGTATATATATACATATACATACGGAGAGAGAGAGAGAGAGAGAAAGAGGGAGAAATAGAGAGAGAGATGAAAGAGTAAATGAGTGTAGATAGTCCTGGTTCTATTGTTTCCCCCCTTTCAGTCAAATTGATGCTAATCTACTGCTTGTTTGTTGAGAAATTTATTATCACTATCTATGACCATACCACCTTGAATGTGCCCCATTTTGTCTGATCTTGGGAGCTAAGCAGGGTTAGGCCTGCTCAGTGCTTGGATGGGAGAAGTTTCTTATTGCAGTATCAACAAAAATTCTTTTGAGGACATGAGGCCCTACTTAAGTGTATATGAAACTAAAAACTTGCTCATGTCCAGCCTGCTGGCCTTTAAACTCCATTTCGTTTGCATTTCTTAGAAAAAGCACATGGTGAAAAGTTCAGCAGGATCAGGTTTCTGTCTTCCTGCACATCTTCTGCCTAGCAGGGGCTTGCTAGATGAAAGCTGATATAACGCATTTTTCAAAAATTCCTGTCTGGTCATATATTGGGCCAAGTAACATTTCTTAGAAAAACGGGAAGGGTTGTAGGAATGTAGAGGAGGCTAAAGTTTCAAGAATTTGAACATATTTACTCCCCCCCCTCGCCCCGCAGTGGAACAAAGTCGAATTTTGTTCATATACACAATCTTATGGAAAAGAGACATTACTTCTTGTGGATAGCCAGAGTCAGACTTTATAGCACTTTTTACTTCCTTAAATAAAGTTTCTAATTTAGCAGTAATGGTTAACTCATGGATTTCCTCCTGGCTACAGCATGATCAGCATCATCCTTGCTGCCTTTTTCCCTATAGTACTGGCATTGGCACGTTACCAGGGAGTCAATATGTCTGTCCAGTACCTTTCAAAGGCTATGGAAGGCTTCTTCTACTTTCTCTGAGGATATCCTTCGCAGTTAATCAAAGTGCTATTCTGGAGACATTTTACCACTGACTCACTAAGCTTTCAGTAGAACACACCTTTCTGTAGAAGATCAAGACATTTATCCATTGGCTTGACATTCACTGAAGGCTATCTTCTGAAGTTCTCCAATTGTTTCCTTGAAATATGTAGGACCTGACATATTTTAGAACATGTACAATTTTATATTTTGTTCCATAAAAGTTCTAATAAGATCTGGGATATCAATCTGTAATTAACTATGATGAAACTTGTGCAGGGCATAAAGGAGGATGTCATGTCAATTATACTCTTGTTTCATAACCTCAAGAAAGGTTTTTCTATCAAAAGAGTTCTTGCTCATTTGCTATCATATGATCGTAGAGTTATATTATAGCTGTCTTTATCAAATGGAGTGGAAACTACGTACATGGAATGATTATGCCACATTTTATCATCCTACACCCTAGCAAAGAATTGTCACATTCAGTGTCCATGTGACATTTAGTTGTCACTGATGGAACAGTAGAGAGCCATTTCATGAATTAGTCTAAGTTGATCACATTTCCCTAAACAACTATAAATAAATTAAATGGAATTCTCAACAAAACCTATTTCCCTAATGGAAAAATACAAACCATTGGTTCTGTATCTCATGTAATACTTTTGGTATCAAAAATATGTATCATTTATGTGCAGTAACATTGATTGGGAATCAAAGACAGGGAAGCTAATAATTTTCAAAAACCTTGCTTTTAAAATATGAGTTATGTTTATATTGAATAATTCCTGAATGTATTATTTTTATACCAATTACACTAGATGGAAAACATCATTTTTTCATTTGGAATTGATAGACTACCCAATAACTACATATGCACACTTATAATAGTTTGTGTCTGTTCAAATCAACATGTAATTATAGAATCATAACCTGTTAGAATTGGGAAGTTCATTAGAAGCAGCTTAATTTCCAGCCTCTGCATTTGACAATGAGCAAGTGAGCTCCAGAAAGAAAAGAGCAGTTTGCTTAAAATCTACTGAGAAAACCTGAGCACTGACATGAGGTCTCAGGACTTCTGATCTTAGTCCAGATTCTCAACTGTATTCTTGGCATTTAGGAGTAACATACTACAGAATTTAAATTACACAGGAAAGCAGTGGTGTATTTTTAGCCAATTGCCAAACATTGTTATCCTTTCAGCCTGGAGTCCTGGACTTTACCAGCCAGGTGGTAACTGATGAGCTGAGAATGCTCTTCCCAGGACAAGCTCTGCTGGTGTGAAGTAGTTTGAGAGATCAGATATTAGTATGATGGGAAGGTTAAATAGTAGTATGATGAGAAAGGTAAGATTTTACTTTCCAGCTGTGGAACTTTAGTGCTTGATCTTCCAGGTCTGACTTAGAACTGATCAGATTTGATTTGCAATGGAACCCATCTCTCTTCCTGTAGTGTTCCAGACATGTGTGACTCACCGAGAATTTCCATAGGCCTCCGACATCAGTGCTCCTTTCAAAGCAGGTGGGCTCCAACCCTTCCTCCAGACAGCACCGGATTGCCGCTAAGCCACTGACACCTGCTCCGATGATGGCCACTCTCTTGCCCATGGTTAGCTGCAGGAGAGTCTGAAAAGGCCTTCAGCAGAATGTCCTTTCAATGCTAAGTGTTTCTCACTAGAAATTGCCAGGTGAAATTCATGTACCAGGATCCTCACCTTAACATAAAAAGGTGTAGATGCACATTAAAAGTTTGTGGTTGTTATTTTGGCCTCTTCTTATTCAATATGCCAAGAATAACAGAGCCAGGCAACTATTGCTATTGTGAGACCTTGGAGATAAACTCAGTGTTCTCACTTTCTTTTTTTGGGGGGGGGGTAGGGTCTCACTGTAGCCCAGGCTGACCTGGAATTCACTATGGAGTCTCAGGGTGGCCTCGAACTCACGGCAATCCTCCTATCTCTGCCTCCCGAGTGCTGGGATTAAAGGCGTGCGCCACCATGCCCGGCAGTGTTCTCACTTTCAAATGAAGCTCTGACATTCTGAAATTCAAAATTACTCTAAGGTTTCAAAGATAGCACATAAAGGAGTCAGAACTAGAAAGTAGGCATAGGGACCACTGAACCAAGTCACCTCTGTGCACATGGAATGTCTGACTACAAGGGACCTTACCTCTTAATCAGCCACCTTCCCTTCACCAGAGAATCAGCAGCTGTCTAAATGTAGAAGCAAATGGCTTTAAACAATGTCTTTTGATGTTAAAATTGAGAAAGGAGGAGGAGCTATTATTCTTAAAGTAAAAAATTCTATTTCTAGAATTTTCATGGTGTAGAATTCTGCTAAAACCTGCATGAGTAGAATGTACTAGGAATAAGAGAACATGAGAAAGGGTGGGCAGAGGGTAAAGAAAGGGATGGAGGAAGGGAAAACTGAGGTCTCCGGTCTTGGTTCAAAAACTAAAACAGTGACTGATATGGTTATCCAGGTGTAAGGTGAAACCCCTGGGAGATTAGGGGACCAATAGTTCTTTTATTTGTTCTTGCTTTGAAATTATAAACTAGAATACATAAACAAAAGCTGAGCACCTGGACTGTAAGCAAAGTGCCTGTGTGTCAACATTGAAAAACTAGCTCATATTTCTGGAAACTTCAGAGAGCTTGGATTGAGGAGCCAAGTTGACTCTTGTAGAGTTTGTAAAAGTGATAAACAAACAGGCAGAATTGTGAAACCACTGAGTGTTATGTCCCCCAATTTTATCCCTGCCTTTCCTATTTCTATGTCTCTCTTTCTTTGCCTCCCTTTCTTCATTCCTTCCATGTTTTTAATACTCACTATATGTCAAACATCACAACATTCTCTTAGGGCTTAGGGAGGAGCAGACACACTGCTTTACTTTTGGAGACATGAAGTCTAATGGAGAGCAACTGTGAGTGTGACAATGAAAGCATGGTTCAGAGTAGTGACAGCACTCAGGCAAGAACACCCAAGTCCACCCGGGCAAAGAATAAGAATGGTCTCTTGAGGAAGTAAGAAGACAGATGAGTTTTGAAGGAAGAACAGCTTTTGACAGATGATAATTAACATAGAACAAGTATAAAGAAAAAAATATGTGCAAATTCACAACATAGAGAACATGACAGAGTGCGCTGTAATTTACTCAGCATTACTGGACTCTGTGGCTATTGAATGCCACACACACAAAGGTTTGGCTATCTTCTAGGTTATGGTGATCCATTCATGAACTATGGGGCTACTCTGAGGGTAACCAACCAACTGCTCTGTAATCGGACTTGAAGTCTGCTCCATGGGTGGGGATTCATAAAACATCTGGTCAAAAGCTTATGACTGGGAAGGTCACAAGCCCTAGGCAGGAAATTGCTACTATTCTGTTACATAGATATACCCACCAAATTGCCCTCTAAATACTTATGTTTATTCTCATATATTAGTGTTGATCTCACTTTTGGTTAGAGGAGTTTCTCTTTTCAAAAACTGGTGACTGCTGGGGAGACCCAAGACTCCTCAAAGTGATAAGAAAGTGATAGGTGAGTTTTCAGTGCTTAGTCAGACATTTGTAGTATACCTTCCAATGGCACAAAGACCATAATGGAAGAAGTGGGATGAACGATTGTAAGAGCCAAAGGATGGGAAGGAGTGCTTTGGAACATTGTACAAACTGGTTGCTGTAGTCATGACCTTAGAGCAGCTATAATTACCTGCATGAGGCTTGTATAATGTTGGGCCCCTCAAAAGGTTGTCCCAGCACCACATGCTGCTGATACAGAACACTGCGAGATCTGGCTAGAATCAGGAAGGGAGCCAGTTCCCAGATGGTTAGTCCGTATAGTGCTGGAAAACGCTACATGAACTGCTGGGGAAAAGTGGCCAACAATATTGTGAG